>OZ012738.1:674174406-674891906 GCA_963859935.3 Lathyrus sativus | reverse complement strand
AAAAAGTCAACCACCAATTCATAAAAGTTTGACTTTTCTGCATTTTCAAAGCCAAGACACTATCTAGACCACTTCCAATCATTCTAACCCTTCTAAAACCTTCCATAGAACATCCCTAAGTTGTTTAAAACTTGTTTGCTTAACTGTAACTTCATTTGGTTGAAGTTCCATTTTGGCATTTTCTCATTTTTGCATATGAGAAATGATGAGTGGGGCGTTCCTTCTGAGTTTTCTCTTCTCATCTCAAACAATTCTAAGACACTTAACAAAGACGATGAACATTGTGCTCCACGAGCCTTAAGCATATGAGAAATGATGAGTGAGACGTTTCTCCTCACTTGTCTAGAGTGTTTAATATATGCCCCGTGGGCGATATTGTGACGCATTTGCTCCTATAACATAGTCTTTAGTGCAACGTGAATCTCAAGCAAATTCAATTTACTTCATTAAAACTCTTAAAAAAAATTCAAACTTTTTATCCTTCAGGGTTGTTCTTCAAACTCATTTTCAGAAAAAGAGCACGTTACTTTTCTGTTCTACCGCAAACAGGCATTGTTCCTAACTACTAGAATGAGAACTTAGCATCGCTCATAAAAAACACTTAACCAACCAGTGGTTTTTTTTTTGTGAAATACGTTTGCTTTGATTTCTCATACCAGATGAGGATAAGTAGGCACAAGACGACGATGTCTTAGCGAGCAGACTTTCCCCCGCCACCCGTAGTTTCCCGAACTATGTTTGCTCTGATTTCTCATACTAGATGAGAATACGTAGGCACAAGACGATGATGTCTTGTCGAGCACCCTTTTTATCTGTAGTTTCTCGAACTACGCTTGCTGTTGTTGCACCCTAATTTTTGACCATAAGATCTCACCTCTTTTTGCGCTCTCCTGTTGTTATTTGACTTTATTTTAATATTTAATATTTATGCGCCTAACCAATTTGTGCAGACGCAGTAATATTTAGTGGAGATAGTGTTCATTCTCGCGATCAATCGTCCACACATAATTAACTTTTCAACCGTTTCATTTGTTTTATTTTGTGAAGCTAGGTTTGCAGCTTTAAGTCTAAGAAGATATAGAAGCTTTGGGTGTATTCCTTATCTCCTACAAGTTGTGCTGAAGCATTATGGAATCACATGATCTCATCATTTACGGTATCTTAATCAGTACAAAACAAATATTCCTCAAGGTTTCTCAGAGAATTCACACCATGTTTGGGTTCCAGGATGTTTATTCAAGGATTACTTGGATGTTTGTGGTGTATCGTTCGGCAAGTGACATCTTCGCCTTCAAAAGGTCCCAGGACATGACATTCATATTAAGTTCGTCTTCGGCCTTGGACTTGAACAAAGTTCCTCACTTATGTTCCTTTTGAACTTAAGGAATTGAATTGGATTTTAATTTTTGCTTCG
Source organism: Lathyrus sativus (assembly GCA_963859935.3). Lineage (NCBI taxonomy): Eukaryota > Viridiplantae > Streptophyta > Magnoliopsida > Fabales > Fabaceae > Lathyrus > Lathyrus sativus. The sequence continues at coordinate 674,890,492 of OZ012738.1, read as the reverse complement.
AAGAGATATAGGATTAAGTCCTAGAGTTTAAAAAAGGAAGAGAAAAAGAAGGAAGTTTGGTTCAAGTTCCTCACTCTTTGGAGTTTCGGGCTCTATAAAATTCAAGATCAAGTTAAGTCTCAGGTGACGAAGTCAAATTCCTTCAAAGTAGATCATGGGAATTTCATTTTGACTTACAAGAATCACCATAGCCAAATATGACTTGATTAGTTAACGTGTTGATACACTTAATCTTTGGTTTTGGATTCAAACTAATGCTTTAAGAGATTCAGGGTCATGATTAATGGTTGCCTTGTTCAAATATGCAAGATTAAACATAATTTCTGACAAGCTTGCTAGCTGCATACAACTTATTGATAAATATTCAGATTTTAATTAACTGAAAATTACAATTGAAAACTTCCGTAAGAAAACTCGAGGGGTACAAAGTTTGGGTTACACAAATAATTTTCCACAAGGTTATGTTGATTTACAAAGATCTCATTACATTGGTTTCATGAAGACCCCTCATATCTCAAGTTTCCCAAGCCAAAGCCAAAGGCACTAGACAGGTCAATCATGAGCCGAGGTTACCAAGAAGTACAAGAACACCAAGTCAAATCTAGAAGAATTGCAGAAGTTGGAAGCAAGTCCCAGCTCCAGTTATTCGCAACTATCATCCTCAAACAGTTCTCGTTCAACAACCTTACAGAAACTCTTTATATAGCACAAATTATAAGAGCACTTGTTCAACAATTTTCTTCTCATCGGTGTGAAACGAACCTAACGGAGTCATCGGAGAGCAATGCTGATGATGCCGGAAATGATTTCTTAGGATGTTTGAATATTGACAAGCAGAAAGCTACTTATGCAATTGCTCCTCTTCAATAACCTACAACAAAATCAAAAGAAAATCATTGAACGAATATACAGTTACAGATTCAAAAAAAAGCAATTTAACAGAACAACGCTCTTCAGATATTCCCTTGAACAGGTAGAAGACGAAAAGGACGAAGCTGCAACAACAATGGCGGATAGACCCAGAGACAAAGTTCCTATCATCAAAGAGAGAAACTGGGAATGAATGGGAAACCTTCAAAGAAAACGTCAGACCATTGAAAAGAGGCCGAAACATTAACATTCTCAACAACGCTCTCAAGTCTCACACCGATAACTACCTTAAGAAATCCCTTCTTCATCAGCGAAGAGAACTTATTGAAGCAATTGATGATTACGAAGGCGAAGATCCTCTTTTCCCTTGGATACAAAATGCTCATCCCATTGAAAAATTAAAAGCTGCTTACAGAAAATTTCTTGTGCGCTCAATGTCAAGGACAAATGCTATAGATGAACCAATGGAAAAGCAGGCACCTGTGTGTAGCTTTGGAACTCTTATTGACAAAGGAGAAAACAATACTCGGTTGGCCTCTTTGAACAATGATCATTCTGCTAAAAGCGATAGGACTAGAGTAGCTCCACTTTCCATTTATAAAGATTCAAATGCCAGTGGTGAGACTTGCCCACCATGTCAGCCAAACGTGTCACACTCTTGGCGCAACCTTGGAGCTCGAGCTGAAAGAAACAAGGAAAACAATGCAATTCCTGCCAAATAGAAATCCTATAAGGTTCCACAGCGACAGGGGATTAGAACTGCAGTAGCTAGTGCAAGTGCCTCCTGCATCCCAGTGTTTGTTGATGAAGAATGTCAAGGCAGATTTTCCGAGAAAATATACATCAGCAGAAGCACCCATTACGCCTCAGCAAGATAAACCCTGGAGGAAATCATGAGGAAAACAACATATTTCAGTTTAGAGATATCAAGGTTCATATCATGACATACCGAGACGGAAGTAGAAATATTTGAAAGCACAAACAAGAATTGGCAAAAGATTTGATGATGGGAGAAGAATGACAGTGTCTAAGTGGGCTTTCAAAAGTGAGTTAAACCACATAGTTACAAAAATAACAAATCAGGATTCATCTCACCAGTTATGGAGAAGCAATCTCCTCTTGCAATATTCCAATCATTCATGGTTGATTCAGCAGAGTTGGCGTAAATGAGTTCAAACCGCCATTAGAAGCAGACCTTACTTGAAGTGCAACCAATTGCATCTCAACCGGATCCATAAGCAAGACATCAGCTGAGCTTGACTGGCATATACTCAGTGTAGCATGCTACTTCATGACTTCCCAGATATCCCTGTTGCGTGAAGTGCTTACATCCTGCAGCAATTACCGGCACCTGCCAAATCAAGCAAACCGGGTTTTCTCACATTAATTCCCGTAAAATCTATTCATTACTAATTGGTATAGCAAGACAGCAAAGCATCGAAATATTTCCAAAACAGGGGTTGGACAAGATCAGCCGAAGATGGAAGGTTTTCTTTTCCTCTTCAATTTGTTTGAAACTTCAGGCTATAAAGAGGAGGCTAACCTAGATCGAGAAAGGGAGCAGAATTAAAACACATAGAAATCCACGAGAGAATTCACAATCCCAAACTCACAGAAAACCCCAAAACCCCAATTTCAAACACAAAGAATCCCCAATCAAAAATCCTCAAATTGTGAATCCAGAAAATAAAGAACTTATCTGTGTGCTTGTTTGAATCCACCTTCGTCAACTGCAAGCCAAACCGACACCCTTGTCATTTTCGTCAGTTGTCGCCGAAACCACCCTCACTGGAAATCACCATCGCAAATCATTCATCCATCGCGAGCCCACCGCCATTTTCCGAACCTGCGAACAAAGGAAACAACAATAACCTCAGATTGTGAGATACTTATCGCTAACAGTTAACTCTTATTATTTGATTTGTATGATGCAGGAAGAGAGAAAGCAGTTTGCAGTGAAGAAGAACGGACGGAAGCGAGATATGGGAGAAGAATAGTGAAGTGAAGACGATGAAAGATGGCGAGAGACGGAGAGAAGAGATAGCGAACGCGAAGAAGAAACAGAGATTAAGAGGTGGAAGAAGAAGAGGAGACGCGGTTGAGAGGAGAAAGGAGAAGATGGAAGGAAGAATCGAAGACGAAATCGAGAGGAAAAAACGGAAGAAGAAGACGACGAGGGAGAACGGCGCAGAGAAATTGAGGGGGGGTGATTTAGGGTTTAGTTTTTGTTGTCTTTTTCAATTTTGTGTAATCCTGTGTATACATACTCATCATAATACAATACACCCACACACCACGACACTCAGATCACCATCACATGATCACCTGCACACGTCTATGATGGACCATCAAGTCCCGCGAAACACCTGACCAATCTATCTCCCCCTAATCCCTCATTAACCTCAATCATTAATTCTAAATCTCCCCCTAATCAACCAATTAACCGTTAATCTATTTTTTTAATTAGTTTAATCATCTGTTTAATACTTCATTAATTAATTCTTTTAAAATTAATTAACCTGTAATCAAACCTTAATCAACTCTTTGAAAATTAAACTAATAATCTTTTTTTAATTAGCCTTTTTTTAGATAAATTATTTAATTAGTTTAATGTTTCACTAACACTTTTTAGTTATCATGTTATTAAAATCATTTTTCACATTATTCAGAAAATATTTTCAATTTAATAATAGTTAGAATTATTTTATCCTAATAAACCTTTTTTAATCCAAATTATTTTTTTTTAATAAACTTTTTAAAATAAAAAACCATTGCACAATTAATAATAACAAGCAACTTCTTTTATAATATCTCATTAATTTGAAATAATATTTTATTAAAATTGAACCTTCTTTTGCATAAGATTAAAAAACTTTTTTTAGAATCCTTTTATTATTTGTTATTTATTTAACTTAATAACCTTTTATAATATAATAAGAAATTTGACTCATTTAGTTTTAATATAATCTTTATTGAAATAATAAAATCTTTATGAAGTTCTATCATCTAATTAAATTAAATCCTTTATTAAATTAACTTTTTTTTCTAAAAAAATCAAAACCAAACCTTTTATAAAATTATTATTAAAATCAATTTTTTTTATTCAAATCCAATAAGTGAATACTTTTCTTAAATCAAATAATATAACTTTTTTAAAAAATCAACCTCATCAAAAAATCACTTTCTCATAAGTTAATCCAAACTTCTCCTCACAAATCAATTCGTCTAAAAAATAAGTCAACATCATAATCATCAATCGTGCACCTCACATACACAATTCACTCTCACACACTTCAGCGCTTTCATGCGTATGTGTATGTCTACTCATTTTCCCTTTATTATTCCCGCAATTTATTTTACAGTAATTTATATTACCGTCATTTACATTTTCCGCACTGCATTCCGTCCAAAGGAAAAACCTACACATGATTCAACAATTGTGTGTAGTGCACATCATTTGCATCATTCTCCCCTATGATCCTTGATCCCATTCGAGTCGATCAATTAATATAGATCCTACCCCATAGGAAGGACCATTCTTTATCTTTTACAACATAGTAAAACAAAACAATTCAAATCAAATATTCAAACACAATAGAGAATAGATGTTAATCATCTTAAGTGAGATAGAATCTCCACCCCACATCAATACAATCAACACGTGGAGACTTTGCCTTAAGAGAGGCGTACCCCGTCGATCCCTATCCGAGTACTTGAGCCCTTCTCTTAAGACGATGCAAAGACCATTTTCCTACAACTTGTGGCGGTTAAATCTCCCTTAAAATGATAACACATCTCTTCTCCTAAAATCAATCAACCAACTACCCTAAACCCGTAGGAACTTTGACCACAGTCAAAGAATTCCTCAACCCTTTAGGGGAACTACAAATACTCTGATTCCACTCCCGTAAGGATATGTAGGCATAAGATGCGATATCTTATCGAGTATACTTAGAAATAAACTCCTAGGGTCTTTCAACCATTAAGCAGATAATCCATAGCAATAAACAACATAAAACAAGAGGTTCTTGTAGAGTACTACAGAAATTTAGGATGCTAGCACCTTCCCTAAGTTTAACCAACCCCCGAACCTATAACTCTCTAAACCTTGCATTTGCATTGCATTGTGGGAATTCCGATCTTTATCCCTTCCTTTGGACAAATCAAAGTTCGGTTGCAAAATGAATTAAAGATTCAAACTAATCAATAGTTTGGTATCCAAATTTCACCGCGACAGCTGTGATTTCTCATACCAGATGAGGATACGTAGGCACAAGATGACGATGTCTTGGCGGGCAACCTTTCCCCCATCACCTGTAGTTTTCCGAACTACGTTGACTATGACTTTCCCATTGCACGAGGGAATACGTAGGCATAGGGCGGAGATGTTCTATCGAGTCTCATTTTTCTTTTCCCTTTCCCGTTTAGCAGTAGCTTTTAGATAACTCGCCCTTTAATTAGACAACAAGCATGGATCCTATTGAGTACAACAGACGTGAAGGGTGCTCATACCTTCCCCTTGCGTAACCGACTCCCGAACCCAAGATTTGGTTGTGATGACCTTATCTTCTCCTTTCTTTTAGGTTTTCTTAGATCATTTCCTTTCTCTCCTTTGGGATAAATAACGTTCGGTGGCACACTTTTATTTGTTTCCGCCAGTTGTTTTTTCGCAGTTGCAACACTTCCACTACGCAAATTGTTTAAGGTAAGGACATTTATACTTTACGATTTTGTCTCCCACCTTAATGATGCTTATTCAAGGTGCCAAATCATTCATGAAGACTCATATTCTACCCTCCAACGAATCTTTCTTTGGCTATTTAAGGAATACTTGGAAGGCTGAATGAGGTTGCCAATTTGCTGATAATTCACATGTTGCACCATATTATTCACGCTGCTTCATTTTCTCTGAAAATATTATTCTTCTGGATATTGTATAGATACACAATAGAGTTGTTGTTCATTTTATGTGATCATTTTCACTGTATGTAAACTTGTGTTAATATACTTATTATAAGCATTCTTTGTAAACACAGTCTGTAAATCTCAAATCTGTGTGAGTGGTTGCCTTGAGTGACTAGGGTTTAGTCTGTATACTCGAGAAGATAAAGATAATTATCTTTGTGGTGTCTGTAATCAGTTTGGTTATAGTGTATTAAGTTCTTATTGAGAAGGAGAAATTACCTTGGTAGGGTGGACTGGAGGTAGCTTAGTTAACAACAAACCAGTATAAAAACAACGTGTTATTTTTGTTGTTCGTATTGTTGTGTATTGAATTGGTTTTAAAAAATCTTTTATTTTTAAGAAACTCAATTCAAACCCCCCCCCCCCCCCCCCTTGTGTTTCTTGTCACCATCATAATTAGGGTTGTTCATGGTTCAGTTTAGTGAGAAAACCGAACTGAACCGAACCATAGTAAAAGTTTACTTGAACTGAACTGAACCATTTCAATTTACTCAGAACCGAACCGAACCAAAATAATTTGTTTGGTATATCATTTAGAAATTCCTAACCGTACCGAACCGTTAGAAGACAATTTTTCCTTACCCGAACCATTAAACTACTTTTCAGTTTTTTTTTTAAAAAATTTAAAACTTATTTTTAGTATTTTTCATTTTCAGCTTGGTCCAGTTCGGTTTCAGTTTCGGTTCGGTTGGATTATAGTTTCGGTTCGGTTTTAGAACCGTTTTATGCAATATGGTTTGGTTCACTAACCAAATATAACGGTTCGATTATTTTAACTTCAGTTCGATTCGGTTCGACAGTTCGGTTCAGTTCATAGTTTTTTTGAACCGTCCTATTCACAATACACATAATTTTATCTCTTGAATATGAGTGCTATATTATACACCATTTCAAATCGTCCTTTCCTGTATTCATAATTTTAAAAGTTGCAAGACATGATCAAAAGACCAATTATTTATGATAATGGTTAGGTTGAATATAAACGTAGAATGGTCTAGAATGAGATGTTAAATAGTCATTCTTTGATTAAAAATAGTTCAATTTTTTTTAAAATAAGAGTTTTTAAAAATGTGCAGGAACAAAAGTTTTTAATAAGGATATATTATAGATCGATTTTACTCAATAAATCGAAAATACAATAAAAATTAGAATGATGAAATTATTAAGGTGTCAATTAAAAGTAACGTGTACAATTTATTTATCAAGCTTATATGCACCTTGCATGATCTGCATTCATTTTCTAAATAATTCTAGATTTGTGTTTAAGAGTCTTCAACCAAAAAAAAAAACAACTCATAGTACTCTTCACTTTTTGAACTTTGAATTGGAAATCATCATAAATAATATAATCTTGTTATATTAATTAATCATTACCTATAAGTTAACTACACTTCCAAAATAAAACAATCCAAAAAGTAATAAATTTTAAAATACCTTTAATAATTAAAAAACATAGAAAGCCGTTAACTCTATAGGCTACGATTGAGTTTATTTCAACTATTTTTTAAAAATAATTTTTATAGTGTTATGTATTTTTTTTTATAAAAATATGAAATGAAAGATTATTTAAATATTTCATCATCTTGTCGGAATATTTTTTAGATACTAAATTTTAAAAAAAATTACTTAAATTTAAAACTATTTTCAAATAGTTCTTTTATTTTTGAAACACTTTTTTTTTAAATTGTGATTTTGACAATATTTTTATCTTCAATAATATATCTTTATATTAAAGAATTTAAAAATTAGTCTTTCAATCTAAAATTAAAAATTAAAAAACCTATAATATTTGGAAAACATTCTTACAAAATCATTTTAAAAATTACAAAGGTTTGATTTTTTTCAAATAAAACAAACCGGCATTATATCTATTAATTTCTCATTTTCTTGATATATATATATATATATATATATATATATATATATATATATATATATATATATATATATATATATATATATATATATATATATATATATATATATATATATATATATATATATATATATATATATATATATATATATATATATATATATATATATATATATATATATATATATATATATATATATATATATATATATATATATTAGTCTTTTATTCCAAATGCTAACTTACTAAGTTGATCCATATATATATATATATATATATATATATATATATATATATATATATATATATATATATATATATATATATATATATATATATATATATATATATATATATATATATATATATATATATATATATAATGGGATCAACTTAGTGGATATGATTTGCAGTTAGAAAAATAATTCTCTTGGAGTTAAATATTGATTTTGACACCAAATCCTACCTTTTTATTATTGTTAATTCAATAATTAATATAAATTATCTTAAAATACTTCTGTGTTAATTTTAAGTGAATATAACTTAATCTTTAAGTTAATAAAAATAATCGAGTAGAGTTTGATGTGATGACATTTTAGTGTCGATTGATCATATTTCATATATATTCAATAACAAAATAAAATAATATAGCACTAATATTTCATTTCTACAAAACAAATAAACAAATACTAAATATATTGATGGTGTTATAGGTTGATATTCGAAGTATCCAAAATACCACATTATAACCCTAACATAAATTTACACAAAACCATTCTGAATGGTTTCCTCATTCTTATATAACTTATCATAGTATGGATTCTAATATTCCAAATAATTTTGCATTAGACTTGGTTTCTCCTTGCATGAAGGAACCTCAAGAACATAGTTAGGACCAACTCGAATTTCATGCTTCTTCAACTCTGCCATAATATAATCCATAAAAGAATCATCATAATCAAAAGCATTATCATCCTTGAATAATAGTTCCACTAAATTATTGCTCATATCAAAAGTCGAGTTAGAATCATCAAAGTCATATTCAATCAAACTCTCCTCATCAGGAAAACAAATTCCGTAGATAAAACAAGAACATTCTTTTGATTCTGGTTGAATTTGAATATGAGTGGGGATCATAGAAAGCTGAACATGATCTTTCTGAAAACATTGTTCATCATAAGGAGAGGGTAGGAGGTCTGGTGAATTTTCAAACACATTGTTAAAAGACATTGCAAGTTGAATCTAAGAAGAGAAAAAACTTATACAACTTTAAACTAAAACAATCTTGATTTATATAGAGATCGTAAATCAAATCAATTAATTTAAGTGAAATCATTAAGATAATATTGATTTATGGTTATCTGTTAAAATATCTCCAACAAACTAATATTTACTTTTGTTGGTGCAAAGATAGAATAAATGATGAAATAGGAAATATTACTAATAAGAGAATGACGGCTACAAAACATGATTTTTGTTACAATGATTGTCACCCTATTTATAAGCTAAAACTAGGGTTACTAGAATAAGATAAATACTAAAATACCCTCTAACAAACTTAGGGGCCAAGAAAATAGTACAACTAAATAAATATGAATTATTAATAATATTCTAATACCATCCCTTAATTCATATTCCATCAAAACTTGTGACACCAATTCCATCCCTTAATCTGAGAAATTGATCAGTTTTGATAGCTTTCGTCAGAACATCTGCCAACTGCTTCTGAGTGCTGCAGTGTACAACTTCTAACACTCCACTCTGAACTTGATGTCTCAGAAAATGATACTTGGTCTCAATATGCTTGCTTCTCCCATGCAACACTGGGTTTCTAGCAAGATTGATTGCAGACTTATTGTCAATCATCAACTTCAGAGGTTTGTCTACTTTAATCTTCAGATCCTGCAACAGATTCAGAATCCACACAGCTTGGCATGCAGTAACAGCACCTGCAATGTATTCAGCTTCACAGGTTGACAATGCCACAACAGGTTGCTTCTTGGAACACCAAGAAATGGGACCTCCCAGAAATTTGAACAACTACCCAGATGTACTTCTTCTGTCAACTTTGTCTCCACACCAATCAGAGTCTGAATAACTCAGAAGTTCTGACTCATTATTTCCTCCAGAGGGAAATAACACTCCATACTTCAGAGTTCCTTTGATATACCTCAGAATCCTGACAGCAGCTTGGTAATGGGACCACTTAGGTTTACTCATGAACCTACTAACCATCCCAACTGAGTAGCAAATATCAGGTCTGGTATTGCACAAATACCTCAGAGAACCAACCAACTGTTTGAAGGTTGTAGCATCCACATCCTTTCCTTCAGAGTCTGAATCCAGTTTCTGATTTGTATCAGAAGGTGTGACAGCCATCTTACAATTCTTCAGATCAAATCTCTTCAGAAGTTCTAATTCATACTTGAGCTGATGCAAAATGATACCTTTCTCAGAATATCTGAACTCCATCCCTAGAAAGTATGTCATTTTGCCTAGATCAGTCATTTCAAATTCATTCATTAGAACCTTCTTGAACTTGGCTATCTCATGTTCAGAACTTCCAGTCAATAGTATATCATCAACATATAAACATACCAGAGTCATATTGCCTTCAGAAGTATGCTGAACATAGACATCGTACTCCATCTCACATTTCTGAAAGCCTTGCTTCTTGAAAAATGAATCAATCTTCTGATTCCAAGCTCTGGGCGCTTGTTTCAATCCATATAGAGCTTTGTATAATCTGTACACCATCCCTTCCTGATTCTTTTTCACAAATCCAGGAGGTTGTGACACGTAAACTTCTTCTTCTAATGGACCATTCAGAAATGCAGATTTTACATCTAAATGCATCAGAGGCCAATTCCTGTTAGCAGCTATTGCAATCACCATTCTGATTGTTTCATGTCTTGCTACAGGTGCAAACACTTCAGAGTAATCCAGCCCAGGTTTCTGTAGAAATCCTCTGGCTACCAACCTTGCTTTATGTTTGCCAATTGAACCATCTGGCTTTAACTTCTGCTTGAAAACCCATCTGACGCTGATGGCTTTCTTGTCTTTTGGAAGTTCTGTCAGCTTCCAAGTCTTGTTTCTCTCTATAGCATCAAGTTCTTCTTTCATGGCCTTCAGCCAGAGCTTCTGCTTAAGAGCCTCCTCTGTACTTATAGGTTCAGAGTCTACTAACATGGCACACTGAATAACTTCTCCTTCAGAGTCTACTTCAGTGTCTTGCAGCATGTCAAATTCTGCAAATCTTCTGGGAACGCTTCTGATTCTTTGTGGTCTCTGAACTTGTTCAGAGTCTTGAGCTTCAGATGATTGACTTTCTCCAGAGCTTTGACCAACTTCAGGATCTGGCATATTTCCAGAGTCTTGAACTTCAGAATTTCTAGCTTCAGAGGCTTGACTTCCTCCAGAGCCTTGGCCATCTTCAGAGTCTGAATTTCCACCAGAATCTGGATTACCATCAGAGTCTGGATCATCAGAGTCACCTTCATCTTCTGAGTCTTCTCCAGAGTCAGAATCACTATCAGAGTCAAAATCAACGTCAGAGTTTACTTCAACTTCAGAAATTCTTAACTCTGACCTTTCTTCAGAAGTTCTAACATCAGAATCAGATTGAGACTTATCCCAATTCCAAACTTCTGATTCCTTCACAATCACATCTCTGCTGAATTCAATTTTATTGGTTTCTGGACAATAGAGCTTGTATGCACCTGTACTGTGGTACCCTATCAGAATCATCACTTTGCTTCTATCATCCAGCTTCTGTCTTCTGGCTTCTGGAACATGTTTATAGCAAACAGAACCAAATACCTTCAGATGACTAACACTTTGCTTGTCTCCAGTCCACTTCTGCATAGGAACTATTTCCTTCAACTTCTTCGTAGGACATCTGTTGAGTACATACGTTGCAGTGGCAACAGCTTCTCCCCAAAGCTTCTGAGGAAGCTTCTTCTCCTTTAGCATGCTTCTCACCATATCAAGCAAAGTACGGTTTCTTCTTTCAGCAAGACCATTGTGTTGAGGGGTATAAGGAGCAGTAACCTCATGCTCAATTCCATTCTCCTCACAGAACTTCTGGAACTCTTTGGAGTTATACTCACCTCCACCATCAGTTCTAAGAATCTTCAACTTCTGACCACTCTGATTCTCAGCCTTCATTCTGAACTTCTTGAATTCATCAAACACCTCGTGTTTGAACTTAATAAGGGATACCCATGTCATTCTTGTGAATTCATCAACAAACAACACAAAGTATTTATTCCCTCCAATTGATGCTACTGGAAATGGACCACACACATCAGAGTGTACAACTCCCAAGGCATGTTTTGCTCTTGGAGCAACTTCTGATGCAAATGGCAATCTTGGTTGTTTTCCTTCCATGCAAACTTTGCATGATTTTTCAGGCTTCTTAATTGCAGGAATTCCATGTACCAATTTCTTTGAATTCAGATGTTGTAAGCTTCTGAAATTCAAATGACCAAATCTTCTGTGCCACAGCTCACTCTCCTTCTCAGTACTTGTTGCACTAAGACACTCTGAGTCTGCAGTTCTGACATTCACCTTGAATGTTCTATTCCTTCCCTGTTCTGACTCCATAATCAACTTCTGATTACAGTCATACAGCTTCAGAAGATTGTCCTTCATGGTAACTGAGAAACCTTTCTCAATTAATTGTCCCACACTCATCAGATTGCTTCTGATGCCAGGTACATACCACACATTCTGAATCAATGCTATTTTTCCATTGTTCAGAGTCACTCTGACATTTCCCATACCTTCTGCATTAAGATATTTGTCATCAGCACATCTGATCTTTGTTCTCTTTTCAGAGTCAAAGTCAACCAGCCATTTCTTGTTTCCAGTAAGATGATTTGAACAACCAGTGTCCATATACCACCAGTCTGTCAGATCATCAGATTCAGAGGCCATCAATAGCACAGATTCGTCATCAGAACTTCTGGCTATATTTGCTTCTTCTGATTTCTTCTCCTTGTTTGACCAACAATCTCTAGCAAAGTGACCAAACTTCTTACAGCAGTAACATTGGATCTTCTTCTTGTCATACTTCTCTTTTCCCTTCTGAGCATTCTTTTGTCTATCAGAGGTTGAGGTTTCTGACTTCTGACCACCATCAGATCTTCTCCTGGCTTCTGACTGCTTCTGATACCTCCTATCAGAAGTTGCTTTCAGAGCCTGCTGTTCTACTTCCTTTTCAGAGTTTCTCTCAGTCAGACGCAACTCTTGCGCTTCTAGACTGCTCTGCAGCTCTTCAATTCTCATTGTGCTCAGATCTTTGGAATGTTCTATTGCTACCACAATGTAATCAAATTGAGGAGTAAGGGATCTCAACACTTTCTCCATGATTGTTTCTTCAGAAAGAGTTTCTCCACACGCCTTCATCTCATTAGTGATCAGAATCACTCTGGAGATGTATTCAGAAACTTTCTCATTATTCTTCATGTTGAGATTCTCATATTGCTTTCTCAAGGACTGAAGCTTCACCTTCTTCACTGATGCGTCACCACCATAACATCTCACCAGAGTGTCCCATGCAGCCTTTGCTGTTGTAGAGTCTGCAATCTTCTCAAACACGTTTACATCCACACATTGATGAATGAAGAACAATGCTTTCTGATCCTTCTTCCTTACTTCCTTCTGCGCGTTTTTCTGTTCATCGGTTGCATCTGCTGCTACTGGAACATAACCATCAGTGACAAGATCTAGAACATCTTGAGCACCAAATAGTACACGCATTTGGATCATCCAACGATTCCAGTTTTTACCATCAAATACTGGAAGTTTGGTGTTCATGTTGCCGTTTCCGTTCATCTTCTACTTTGCACAATACACTCAGAGTTTTCTCACACAGTGTTTCCCAACCCACAGAATTAAAAAATTCTGATCAGATTTTGTTCAAGATTCAACAAGAATCTGAGAAACAAAATCAAACACACAAGACCTCACGTTCACTCGTGTTTCCCGTGTTTCCCAATGAATCTGAACCGGAGCTCTAGATACCAATTGTTGGTGCAAAGATAGAATAAATGATGAAATAGGAAATATTACTAATAAGAGAATGACGGCTACAAAACATGATTTTTGTTACAATGATTGTCACCCTATTTATAAGCTAAAACTAGGGTTACTAGAATAAGATAAATACTAAAATACCCTCTAACAAACTTAGGGGCCAAGAAAATAGTACAACTAAATAAATATGAATTATTAATAATATTCTAATAACTTTCATCTCATCTAATTAATATCTTACTTATTTTTCAATTTTAAATTTAATGAAATTTAAAATTTTATTTCAGCCTCACTTTTAGAAAAAAAAACGTTATGTTACTTTTAATTTTAAAAAAATAAATTATATTTTCTTTGTAAGGCACACTAAATTGTTATTATTTTCCCTTTACAAAACTATTTTTGACTTACATTAAATATCTCAACAAACTATGCATATCTCCTTTTATTTTATCCATGAAATATTTTGCATTACTTTTTAATAATTTTATTTTTTAATTTTGTAAAATAATTTGGCCTTTTTTAGTGGCCAAGTTCCGCACCCAATATTTTTAATCTAACAAATTTTACATATCTACTTTGATTTTATCCTATGAATAATCGTTTTCAATTTTATTATCAAACATGGGTTTAATTAATTCATAATCATTTAATTTCAAAAATTTAATCTTTAGGTGTGATAAAGATTAAATTTGAACTTATATATTAATTGGATGATTTAATTATTTATTAATGATAAAAAGTGTATAAAGTCAAATTTGTTCACTTGACTTACTTTATAAAATTTGAACCATATCTTTCATTTATGATTCACAAAGATTTACTACGTAAATTTATTTTGATAGATAGATAAATATTTACTATTGATTTGTTTATAATATAATATTTATTAGAGGTATGTTTTCTTTTAAATATAATTTAATAGCATGTCTCTACAATATTTTGTATAAATATTGTTACAAATTGAATATATTAAGAATTTGATTACTTAAATTTTGGGAAATATAAATTCTATAATAGAAAGAGTCAAAGACAAAAAAAGACCCAAAGACCAAAAAAAACTACAAGAAAATCTATCTAGATGAAAAATTTTCTTCCAAATCATTAACTAATAACTCCGTCATAAAAATAGGAGCAATCAAATATCATTCTATATTCCTCTTTAACCAACATCTCGTTTTAGCTAACTTATCTGCACACCGATTCTCCTCTCTGAATACATGGCTCACATAAGCACACTCAAATTTGCTTAAGAGGCTCATAATCTTCCTAAGCATATCTACACCTTCACTTCTCTTCGTCTTCCCCTGATTAATGTCCATCACTACTCTTCGTACATCCTCTGGTTAGTTGTTTTATTATATAAACTCTTATGAGCGGCTAGATCAATTATGGATCTTTATGGGTCGACCAAATCTACCCCGACCAATTATCAAGAAGGGGTCTAACTTCTTTTAGAATATTTTTAATATCTGAAGATTGTCTTTCTTACAATCTCAAGAGATCTCAATTGTAAAATACATCCAACAACTCTCTACAAATCACGACTAACAAATAGTTAGTTCGTTATTTTATTATCTCTCTCTATATATAGTAGGTGTCAAATTGAGGTAACAAGTTTCAAATCTAATTTACTCATTGTTAGTCTGAGAATTTTGCGTTAGTATTTCGACAATAAATGTGTGATATAAAGGTATGGAACTGCTAAGTATAAAATTACCTGGCCGCGATTTCGACATTTTAAGAACTTCTATTGAATGGGTGAGTTCGACTCGCTTATAAGATATTTTGGGACTTAGTCTATTTTGAGTTCAAGGCTTAGATAACCTAGAAAGCTACCAAGTCTGGTTTAGAAGAATATCAAGAATAGATCCACAAGATTATGATCACTTTCTCTTCAAAACATGTTTAGAATCTCGAAAAGGTTTATGGTGATTTGGCCTATTTGATAGAAGCAGAAATGAGGTAAATTCACAAGCTAAGTACAATTATCTAATCATTTTGACGCTATGCTCCAAGGTTTGACAGGAGAAACTTTTGACATAAGCAATTAGGAAATTTAAAAGACAATTTGGAACAACAAGAGTAGTTCAAAACAATTTAAATGTCAAAGACACGTGAAATCAGACTAAAAGGTTGAAGCCCACGTAAGGGAGTACGTGTCGAGTTCTGCAAAGATAACTGTTATCGACGATTAACATTGTAATAGTATATAAGACAAGTTCATTCATGTAAACAAGGGTCACAAAATTCATTAAATATTTTCTATAGAACTTAAGTATCAAAGTCACAGAGAGAAAATAGTTTGTGAGAAAATGTATGAATCTATGTCTTTTATTTTAATTCTTTAAGTTTTAAGAATTTAATTAAATTATTTTGGGTCATGCTAACCAGTGCCCTCAGGGTACTAGTTAAGAATTCCAAATAAGGAAAATATGTTATATTTAGTTCACTCAATACACACAATATTCTTTAAAAAGTCTCGTTATTTCTCTTTTCAGGGCATTGAATACACATATATTTAGAAAAAAAATGTATTTTCAATCTCTTAAATAATATTCAACTTACCATTTTAATCTCTTAACCAATGCCCTGAGGGCACTCGTTAGCATTTCCCAATTATTTTTTATGTCATTTGTTTATTCCTCACATTCAAAGAAATTATGTATTATTTGAGTTAGAGTTTATATTCAAATTTTTGACATTCAAACATCAATATTCAAAGCAGAAATATATTTTCTCAAACCTTTTGTACAATATGTTCTAGCATTTTTTATTTATTTTAATCCTGTAAGTGAATCAAAATTTATGGTTTGATTTACTAAAATAAATGGTAAAAAAATTGGCACGTCCAGTAGAACCCTTTTTGTGCAAGAAATTCAAATTCTACAGAAAAATGTGTGCATTTTTTAAAACTTTGTTCTTCATACATGAAATACTTTCAACATCCAAGTGTTTATGTGTCTAAGAACCATTAAACTACTTTTCAATTTTTAAAAAAAAAATTAAAACTTATTTTTAGTATTTTTCATTTTCAGCTTGGTCTAGTTCGGTTTCAGTTTCGTTTCGGTTGGATTATAGTTTCGGTTCGGTTTTAGAACCGTTTTATGCAATATGGTTTGGTTCACTAACCAAATATAACAATTCGATTATTTTAACTTTAGTTCGATTCGATTCGACAGTTCGGTTCAGTTCATAGTTTTTTTGAAAAGTCCTATTCACAATACACATAATTTTATCTCTTGAATATGAGTGCTATATTATACACCATTTCAAATCGTCCTTTCCCGTATTCACAATTTTAGAAGTTGCAAGACATGATCAAAAGACCAATTATTTATGATAATTGTTAGGTTGAATATAAGCGTAGAATGGTCTAGAATGAGATGTTAAATAGTCATTCTTTAATTAAAAATAGTTTAATTATTTATTAAATAAGAGTTTTTAAAAATGTGCAGAAACAAAAGTTTTTAATAAGGATATATTATAGATCGATTTTACTCAATAAATCGAAAATACAATAAAAATCAGAATGATGAAATTATTAAGGTGTCAATTAAAAGTAACATGTACAATTTATTTATCAAACTTATATGCACCTTGCATGATCTGCACTCATTTTCTAAATAATACTAGATTTGTGTTTAAGAGTCTTAAACCAAAAAAAAAACAACTTATAGTTCTCTTCACTTTTTGAACTATGAATTGGAAATCATCATAAATAATATATTCTTGTTATATTAATTAATCATTACCTATAAGTTAACTACACTTCTAAAATAAAGCAATCCAAAAAGTAATAAATTTTAAAATACCTTTAATAATTAAAAAACATAGAAAGCTATTAAGTCTATAGGCTACGATTGGGTTTATTTCAACTATTTTTTAAAAATAATTTTTATAGTGTTATGTATTTTTTTTAAATTTTTATAAAAATATGAAATGAAAAGATTATTTAAATATTTCATCATCTTGTCAGAATATTTTTTAAATATTAAATTTTTAAAAAAATTACTGTTTAAAACTATTTTCAATTAGTTCTTTTATTTTTAAAACACTTATTTTTTTAAATTGTAATTTTGACAATATTTTTATCTTCAATGATATATCTTTATATTAAAGAATCTAAAAACTAGTCTTTCAATTTAAAATAAAAAATTTAAAAACCTATAATATTTGGAAAATATTCTTATAAAATCATTCTTAAAACTACAAAGGTTTGACTTTTTAAAAATAAAAAAAACAGGCATTATATCTATTAATTTCTCATTTTCTTGATATATATATATATATATATATATATATATATATATATATATATATATATATATATATATATATATATGTATATACACTCTTAGAGTGAGTTGATTCCTACTCAAATAGGGAGGAAATCATTTGACACCGATGTTAAATATTGATTTTGACACTAAGATAAATTATCTTAAAATACTCATGTGTTAATTTTAAATGAATATAACTTAATCTTTAAATTAATAAAAACAAACTAGTAGAGTTTGATGTCATGATACTTTAGTGTCAATTGATCATATATATATATATATATATATATATATATATATATATATATATATATATATATATATATATATATATATATATATATATATATATATATATATATATATATATATATATATATATATATATATATATATATATATATATATATATATATATATATATATATATTCAATAACAAAACAAAATAATATAGCACTAATATTTAATTTCTACAAAACAAATAAACAAATACTAAATATATTGATACTGTTATAGGTTAATATTCGAAGTATCCAAAATACCACATTATAACCCTAACATAAATTTACACAAAATCATTTTGAATGGTTTCCTCATTCTTATATAACTCATCATAGTATGGATCCTAATATTCCAAATAATTTTGCATTAGACTTGGTTTCTCCTTGCATGAAGGAACCTCAAGAACATAGTTAGGACCAACTCGAATTTCATGCTTCATCAACTTTGCCATAATATAATCCATAAAAGAATCATCATAATCAAAAGCATCATCATCCTTGAGTAATAGTTTCACTAAATTGTTGCTCATATCGAAAGTCGAGTTAGAATCATCAAAGTCATATTCAATCAAACTCTCGTCATCAGGAAAACAAATTCCATAGATAAAACAAGAACATTCTTTTGATTCTGGTTGAATTTGAATATGAGTGGGGATCATAGAAAGTTGAACATGATCTTTCTGAAAACATTGTTCATCATAAGGAGAGGGTAGGAGGTCTGGTGAATTTTCAAACATATTATTAAAAGACATTGCAAGTTGAATCTAAGAAGAGAAAAAACTTATACAACTTTAAACTAAAACAATCTTGATTTATATAGAGATCGTAAATCAAATCAATTAATTTAAGTGAAATCATTAAGATAATATTGATTTTATGGTTATCTGCTAAAATATCTCAACAAACTAATATTTACTTTCATCTTATCTAATTAATATCTTACTTATTTTTCAATTTTAAATTTAATGAAATTTAAAATTTTATTTCAGCCTCACTTTTAAAAGAAAAAAAAACGTTATGTTACTTTTAATTTTAAAAAAATAAATTACATTTTCTTTGTAAGGCACACTAAATTGTTATTATTTTCCCTTTACAAAACTATTTTTGACTTACATTAAATATCTCAACAAACTATGCATATCTCCTTTTATTTTATCCATGAAATATTTTGCATTACTTTTTAATAATTTTATAAAATAATTTGGCCTTTTTTAGTGGCCAAGTTCCGCACCCAATATTTTTAATCTAACAAACTTTACATATCTACTTTGATTTTATCCTATGAATAATCGTTTTCAATTTTATTATCAAACATGGGTTTAATTAATTCATAATCATTTAATTTCAAAAATATAATTCTTAGACTTATAACAAACACCCTCTTATATCAGGAGAATTATTTCATTTCAAAAGGATAGTGACTGTTACCTTTTTATATATAATAAACCCTGGGCTGTAATAAAGCAAATGCTTTTATATATATATATATATATATATATATATATATATATATATATATATATATATATATATATATATATATATATATATATATATATATATATATATATATATATATATATATATATATATATATATATATATATATATATATATATATATATATATATATATATTGATTATTTAGGTGTGATAAAGATTAGATTTGAACTTATATATTAATTGGATGATTTAATTATTTATTAATGATAAAAAGTGTATAAAGTTAAATTTGTTCACTTGACTTACTTTATAAAATTTGAACCATATCTTTCATTTATGATTCACAAAGATTTACCACGTAAATATATTTTGATAGATAGATAAATATTTACTATTGATTTGTTTATAATATAATATTTATTAGAGGTATGTTTTCTTTTAAATATAATTTAATAGCATATCTCCACAATATTTTGTATAAATATTGTCACAAATTGAATATATTGAGAATTTGATTACTTAAATTTTGGAAAATATAAATTCTATAATAGAAAGAGCCAAAGACAAAAAAAAAACTACAAGAAAATCTCTCTAGATGAAAAACTTTCTTCCAAATCATTAACTAATAACTCCGTCATAAAAATAGGAGCAATCAAATATCATTCTATATTCCTCTTTAACCAACACCTCGTTTTAGCTAACTTGTCTGCACACCGATTCTCCTCTCTAAATACATGGCTCACATAAGCACACTCAACTTAAACCACCACAAATATGTGGAAGATGGCTCACATAAGCATTCGTAGTTCTCTTAAAATGGTAGATAAAAGTTTATTGATTGGTTTTAGGAGAAGAGACAAGTTGTCATTTTAAGGAGAATACTCAACTTAAACCACCACAAATATGTGGAGGATGGGTCTTTGCTTTGCATTAGGAGAAGAGCTCCAACTCGGATATAGAATCGACGAGTATGCCACATATCTCTCTCAAGTGGAAAAGAATCTACCACTTTCTCGACTATGTCATGGGATATGAGAATTATATCTCGACTAAGGATGACTCATGTCTAACTCTCTCATGGGAGAAAAAGGAACCAAATTGTAGGTTGTCTAGTTAACGTCTTAAGGGAATACTAACCTAATTCTATGACCTAAGATTGATATTTAAAAGGAATTAATCCTAAAGATTATCCTAATCCTAATTAACTCGGTATTAATTAATTAGTTATATATATTTTTGTATATTTTAGAATATTTATTGTTTTTTTTTATATTTTATTAATTTCTAAAAAATAAATCCTATTTTATTATGAATTAAATATATTTTGTGTTCTTTATTTTATTTTTTTTGTATTTTTGAGATTGACTTATAAAATATCTAGACTAAGATTGAAACTAATCTAAACTAAATGAATTAAAATGGATTATAACCATATATTAATTAAATATACAAAATAAAAGAGAAATTAATTAATAAACAATAATAAGACTTCAAGGAGTGTGAAATAGCAAAATTAGACTCATGAACTAATTATAAACAAATCCTAATATCTTATATTAAAAAAAAGTATATAAAAAAATGCATAGGGAGGGGAAGCGTTCATGGTTAGTGTTCATGACTCATTAGAACAAATCAACGTATAATGCCTCGATACATGGAATGTTTAATAGAAAGAAAAAAAAGAAATATTAAAATCCCCATATAACAACAGATGTTAAAAGAAAATATATCCCATCTCTGCTATCTCATCTACGGTACATTCTTCAAAGAAAAATCACAAAATACAAACAAATCAAACTTAAAATAAACCTTAATCTCACAAATCCATAGGCAAATTCAATATTCACATAACTCACAAATCAACAAAACTGGTCTTGAATTGAATAAAAAAAGTGCGTGAAAATCTTACCCGTCGAAATCGCGATGGGGTAGTGGTCGCGGAAGAACTTGTAGTGTGTGTTTCTGTGCGGTTTTTATGAGATACAATAAGGTTTGTGTGGATCTTTTTTTGTTGTTGTGATTTTTGTGTGTGTCCTCCCTGTTCTTTTATAGGCTCCCGTAGAATTTGAATTCCAACATCGACATTGAATGCGCCAGATATTGTGATGAGCACTTTGCGTTTTTAATCTGACATGTTCATGCGTGTTTTAGAAAGAATTTAAATTTTGTCTGGAACATCTTTGATTTTCCTTGACATTGTTTCCTTTTCGGTTCGAACAAGTCCAAACACGTCTAGTTTTCCTTCCTTTTTCATTTGAAACATGTTTAATTGTGTTTTGAGAAATATTTATGGTTATTATTTTTAAAAAAAAAAATTAATTAATTAAAATAAACTTAAATTAAAATATCTAAATAAATTAAATAACTATTTAACTAAAATAAATAAATAAATAAAAATAAAATGATAAGAAAAATGAATAAAAGGTCGGGCAAAAAAGTGCTCGAAAAAATAAAATAAATGTATTAAAATAATCAGCGTGAAATAAATGACTCGAAAAAAATACAACATTTGGTCAGATTTTGAAATAAATTTAACCTACTAAAAAGGCTTAAACTGATCAAAAAAACGTCCAAAAGGTGGTCAAAAAATTTAAATGAGCACACCAAAGTTAAACTACATGAAACGTAGATTAATATCACCGGCGTTTGCAGGCTCGATCTTGAAACTTTTCGTCCACTAATTTTGCACACAGTTAACTTTTATTTGATCAATTCGGCTGTAATTCCAACAAGTTTATTCCAGCTAATAAATTAGGTATTATGCATGATAAAATACGTGATATGCTACGTAGACGATGCGAAACGAAAAATAGAATCTCAGGGTCTAAAACTAAGGTATAATAGATGCCCCTATTTAAGTTTCTTCTATCCAGAGATACAGAGATTGAAATCTTTGTCTCAACGTGATAGAAGAGACTTAAATACAAACATGCACAATTTTTTGCCCTAAGACACCACAAAGTGCTTATGATATGATATGATATGCAAGACGGAAATCTTGTGAGGAATGACGTCACAGGGGACAACTACATACAGAAAACACTGAAACATAGTTAAAGAAAGGAAGATCCGACGAGGAACAATTTAGCAAGACTCCACGAGGAGAGGTCCAACTCCACTAGGGATGAAACTCAACTTCACCGGGGGAAAGGCACTTAACCACCACCGGGGATAGCTTAAACACATGGTATCTCCAAAATAGAACAAAGGTGTATATCGCCTACTACCAAGAACATGGTAGCCTAAATAACAAGCAAGAAGCTTAAAAGGATGGATAACCTACTACCAAGAGATGGTAGCCTAAGCGAAGGTATCCAATTGAAATAAAAGAATGTATATTACCTATTATCAAGTACAGATAGCCTAAGCAAAGGTAATAGACTTGAAAGGAGAGATCACCTACTACCAAACACGGTAGCCTAAGCAAAGGTATCTGACCAAAAAGATACAATATATTACCTACTATCGAATATATGATAGCCTAAGCAAAGGTAATAACCAAAATAAGCTTCCATGATCAAAATATGATTAAGATTCTTCTTTAACTAAATGATTCATTTAGAAAGGGTAAATAAACTTCCCCACGCCTCGGGTCATAAGTCACATAATGATCTCAGTTTCTTCTTTAATCAAGTATTCCACTTGAAAAGGGTAAAATAAACCTCCCCTCGCTTCAAGGTTGTATGCCATGAACGGGTCTCAGTTTCTTCTTTGATCAAGTATTCCACTTGAAAAGGATAAAATAAACCTTCCCTAACTTCAAGGTTGTATGCCATGAACGGGTCTCATTTTCTTCTTTGAAAAGGGTAAAATAAACCTCCCCTCGCTTCAAGGATGTATGCCATGAACGAGTCTCAGTTTCTTCTTTGGAAAGGGTAAAATAAACCTCCCCTCGCTTCAAGATTGTACGCCATGAATGGGTCTCAGTTTCTTCTTTGAAAAGGGTAAAATAAGCCTCCCATCGCTTCAAGGTTGTATGCCATGAATGAGTCTCAGTTTCTTCCTGGAAAGGTGAATACTTATGGGAGAGTATCTTCACAGAGGATTGGAATTTTACTGGAGATTTATGACTTCAGCAGGGATCCATAATTTACTGGAGATTAGAAAACATCGTCGGGGATCTAAAAGAGATGCAAGTCGGTTGATTTGAAAAATATGTTTTCTCAAATAAAGAGAAAGATCATTTGAATCTTCATCAAACTTCTCGGAGAGATGCCATTTGATGGGAGCAAATTGAATAGTGGAATCACTAGGGAGAACATCATTGAGGAGCAGCATTGTTGTAGTTTGAAGTTACATTGAAGCAAATAAAGTCCTTGTATCAGGAATTCTCAAATAAAGAGAAACACTTGTAAAGTCTTCACTAAACTTCTCTGATGGATTTTCGGAGATATGCCATTTGATGGAGGATAAGTTGATAATATTGATAAACTCATTGGGGATAGACAAACTGTCTTGAGGAGATTTCCATTTGTCATCCAAATAGAAAACTTGAGAACGAAACAAGTTGCTCAAATAAAGAGCTGCCACTTGTTGTCTGAGTATAAATTGCTGAGAAAATGTTGTAAAATTGCCGCTGAGGAAATATTTTGTCTTCAATGTTGATCCTCAAATAGATTCTTTCCCGGGGGAAAATGAAAAATAATGCACTCTCAATCCAGGTTTAAAATCCTATAGAGACTCAAAATTGTGATTGTCAGGGACCAAAGTTTAATTCAAGAAATAACTGAAGAGAAATGGTCAAGAAGACTCTACCCATCAAGGAATGAACTCAACTGGGGTTTATCTTTATTCAAAAATGGAAAAGAAAACTAAAGTAACCATATTCCATAAGAATCGAACTCAATAGGGAATTAGAAAGGATGTGCTCTTTCTGCTTAGGACTGACGACTCTACTTGGAGGGAGAAGACAAATCCAATCACTTGGGGATAAACACTGCCAAAGTAAACAAACAAAAAAACACAAAAATGAAAATTGCACAGATCTCATGTACCCATATGAATGAATGTATGTTATTTTATTCTTATCATGAAAAAACAAACAAGGAGAAGCAAATCGGAGATGAAATAAACATCTCGAGGCGGATACTTAGCCAACCTTTGTAAGATAGAAGCATCACTAGGGTGAATGGAAATCCACACATGGAACCACAATCTTGATTCAAGGCTTCAAACTTCTCTAGGGAAAAGAGAGCACTCCACTTAGGGATATTATATCATGACTTCACTTAAGGGATTGCCAAGATGAATCTCGCTGCTCTGTTGGAATGAGAAAGATTCACAAGGAAAGGATCAAACTCATGATCAAAAAAACTTCATAGGGGATAAAATAAATATCCACTACAAACTGAAGTAGACTAAAAGAAATTCATTATCAGAGATGCCAGAGTTGAGGCCTCACAGGGGATAAAATAAATATCCACTTCATTAGGGGAACTCGGATCAAAGTGTTGTACCCCAAAATTTGCCCAACCTTTTCTTAACTTGGTTTATGTTTCATTTCATTTATTTCTAGCATTTTCATTGCATAGCATTTTTCATTGAACAGGGGATCAAGAGGTTGTGCATAGCAAGAGGAGTCTACTCAGAGGGTTGAGCCTGATCAAGGGGTGTTACTCAAGTTTGGATGGTCATCAGGTCATCTAGAAGTGGACAGTGGTCTTATGAAAGAAAGGATGGATGTATGTGGATCAGCTCCAAACTTGGAGGCCAGTTCAAGATCATCAGAGGATTGTGAATGCATGATCATGGATATAAGATGTTGAGAGAGCTTAATGAGTGCTTTGAGAGCCATTTGGAGCTTATTCAGGTTGTTGTGTGAGGTGGAACAAGCCACAGTCAAAGGTGTTGCAATTAGGGTTTTCATCTGGCTAATCCTCAGTCAACTATGAAATTGGAGGAGATTAAAGCTCAATTCCAAATCTCTATGGTCATGGGATGTTGTGTTAAGATACATGAGACATCATTTCAAGTTCAATTCATCAAGGATCAAGTGTGTGAGAAGTTACTAAATTAGGGCTCTCAGGGTAAAATCCCCTATTTAGTGCCCAACTTCAAGACCACCTATCTCAAGATACAAGTTTCATCTCAACTTTTGACCAACATGGAACTTGTAGAGCATGTTCTTAGCTTTATTTTGAGTATTATAAGTCCTTGATTGGATTTATAGAACTCAAGTTATGATCCAGACAAGTTACAAGTCATCAGAGGAATGTGATCTTGGTCAACAAAAGTCAACCAACTTCCAAGCCATTTTTGACCTAGAAGGATGTTTCTCCTCAACTTTTGGCCAACATGAAAGTTGTAGGCCTTGGTCTTAGCTTTCTAAAACATTAGATGAGAAATTCAAAACAAGTGCTTAAACATCAGATAAGGAAAACATAAATCTAAGATTGTTTGGAGAGAAGCATCTTCAGAAGGTGAGTGATCTCAGAAGAAGATTCTTCTTGCTTGGACATCCATTTCTCAATGTTGTCAGTCTTCTAATCTTGCCTTGCCATCCAGGACTTTATCTCAGATTGACCAGCTTCCAGCACAACAATCTTATCTTCTAAGTCTGGGTTATCTTTCTTAATCTCAGAAGAAGTAGACGGAGCAGATTCTGATGCAGGAGTAGGAGCAGAGTCAATATCCATTGGAGTTGCAGATTTTGGAAGCACAAATTCAGATGATTTATCCACAATCATCAGAGCTAAAGGATTGTCTTCCAGAATGACTTCAGAAGCAGATCCTTCAATAGTCTCAGAAGTAGCAGACACTCCAGAAGATGAAGGTGCATCCTCAAGAAGCAATGTAGGAGATCTGGTCACATTCCAAAGCATTGTTCTGGTAAGCTCAGTGAATCTGATCTTTGCATCATCAGAGCAGACACTCTTCAGATTTGAAGCAACAGTGTTGAACTTGGCAATGAAATTATTCCAGCATTCTTCAGAAGCTTCTGGATTGATGCTTGAGAGACATTTCTCTTCCACAGAGTTTAGACTAATTTTGATTTCCTTCTTGAAACTAGAAAATAGAGTATTAACATCTAATCTGGATTTAGGTTTAAGGTAGGTTTCCAGAGTGGGTGGTTGAGGTTGGTCAGATGAGGATGGTATAGTAAAAGTTGGAATAATGATCAGAGGACTGGGATATGATGGTTTCTTTTGAGCAGGCATGAGGCGAAAGAAAGGTTTTATTCTGCGTATGGATGGAATAACAGCTCTTGGATCATCAAAGTATGGAGCAAAAGCTGATTGTTTTGGTTTGAAAAATAAGTGTTTGAGTTTGAGTCCAGAGGGAAGGGGATCGGATGGAGAAGGTTTCAAGGATGCAAATGAAACAAACTCAGATGTTCTTGGTTTAGGTTTTGGAGTAGGTTTAGGAATGATAACATCAGATGAAATAGATGTATCTGGTTGTTTAGGTTCATAGCCACGAAGAGATGGTGGTGATTTTACTTCTGGATGAACATCAGATTCAGATGAATCAGATGAGGTAGAAAGAGGGACAAGATGTGGAAGATACATCAAGCAAAGTTTTGAGGGGTTGGACATCCAGAACCTCAGAATCAGATATGTATGATTCAGTAGGTTTGGGTTGCTCTGGTTGAGGATTAGGTTGTGGATTGGAAGGTATATATTTTGGTGGTTCAGATACAATAGGTTCAGAGGATAGTGGTTCAGGTACTGAAGTTTGTTGAGATTCAGGTTGTTGTTATTGTGGAGAAGGTTCTTGTGATGTTGATTCTGCTGGTGTTGAGGTTGGTGGTTCTGGTGGGGGAATTTCAGAGGATTTTGATGCAGGTGTTTGTTTGTCAGATAGGGGGATATCAAATGGTTTAGAAGGTGTTGGTTCAGATGTATACTTTTCAGATGGAATTGCTAGAGGTTGGGGTACATAAGAAGTTGTAACAAAGGGTTTCCTAGGTTTAGAAACGCGAGGAGGAGAAGGTGAGGGTGATGGTATAGGTTCATGAAGAGTTTGATAAGATGTTAATACCTCTTTGACAGTTTCCAGAATCTTGTTTAGACTTGCCTCTGGAGGATTGATCTCTTGCCTCTTGACTCTCTTAGGCTTGACAGCAGCAGTTTCACCAGTAGCCTTCCTCTTAGGTTTAGAAGGTTCTTCTGCAGCAACCTTTCTCTTCTTCTTGTGTATGGCCTCATAAAGATCTGGAGCAGGTTCACCTGCCTTCTGAACCAGATTTGCTGGTAGAGGATTTCCTTCATTAAGACACCATGTGATGTAATCCAGAACAATCTCCCTTGGTTCATTAGAAAAGAACATAGGAAAATTTGCAACTGGAACTCTTCTTTGAGTGACCTCTTCAGTGTTGAATTTCTTTGGAGCAGAAGTAACTTCTTCTACAACTTTTATCCTCTGAAGACTCTTCCCGTTCAGAGGTTTTCCAACTGCAGAGGCTAATTCTTCCTTCATTCCAGCTTCAACCAGATGACCAACAAGACCATTCTCAGTCAGAATGTCTGAGATAAGTCTTCCCATTGGAATCCAGTTCCTTAGTTTCTGATGCTTGGTTATGACCTCTTCCTTTGACTGTTTAACATGTGTCCACAGATGATTAAATAGAAGATATGGCAGACCCACCTCGGTGCTCTGACTCAGACAATACATGAAGTATAGCTGATCAGTGTTGACATAATCTGGAGAATTTGAAGATTTTATGTGGTGAATGCAGCTCATGAAAATCCTAGCCCATATCCTGTAAACTGGTTTCAGATCCTTAACCTTGTTAGAAGCTACTCCAGATGAGCAAACTTCTATATATACATCAGTCATATCCACACGCCTAGATGGTAGATTAGTGACTCCATCAGTTTCCTCATATCCTATGAGTTTCCTTATCAAATCTTCAGTAATTATAATTTCTTTACCCAGAACAAAAGAAACTATGAATTTAGGGCAACAAGAAGCATGTATCCAAAATTCCTTTACTAGACGAGGGTAAACTGGTCCCATTAGCCTGTCAAAAAACTTGGTCCAACATTGTGCATCAACAATGAGACGAAGAGCATACCCATTTTCAGCAAACGATTCAAAGTTGATAATAGATTCACACAAGACTTCCAACTTGTTAACAGGTGTGAGTAATGTTCTGATATGTTCCTTAAAAGGGACAACACCCATGTTTGATGAAGAAACAGCAGCCATTGAAGATTAGAACTGAGCTAAGGTTGAAGATGAAGTAGCCATTATTGAAGATGTTGAAGAATTAGGCTTACGAACAGATTTGGGTTTTGGGTTTAGATGAAGGCAAAAGAACAAGAAAAAATGCATATAAGTGTTTGTGAGAGTGAAAAGTGTGAAATGTTGAGATTTGCGAAATTTATAGAAGAAATTTAGGGCACACAAAAGGTCACACGTTCAGCACGTACACACTTAGCATTTAATAAAAAGAAATTAATCATTTCAAACAATTAATGATTTTGACAATTGAGGGGAAAACGAGAAACCAAATATTCAAACAGTACCTCAAACGTCTCTTCAGTATTGTGCACTCCACCTTTTCAAATCTAGAGTGACACGTGTTTGCTTGCATGTGCTTCTGAAACCTCTTTGAGAAATGAAATGTTAGCCAACGTTCAGATCCTCTGAGACTTGTTAGTTCAAGATACACACAGAAATAATAATTCAAGAGTTTAAATAAATGACAGATGAAATACTTCAGAGTTTAAACATTTTGCATCTGAGAGAGTTGCTTCTGATAAATATTATTCTGGACAAAATTCCATACTAATATTTTTCAGAATAAACTTAAACATATCTTCAGCAAGGGGTTTTGTGAAAATATCAGCCCATTGATGGTCTGTATCAATAAAGTCTAAATTTATATTACCCTTCTGAACATAGTCTCTAATGAAGTGATGTTTAATTTCTATATGCTTAGCTTTAGAGTTTAAAATAGGTTTTTTAGATAAGCATATAGCAGAAGTATTATCACAGAATATAGAAATATTACTCTCAAAGATCTGATAGTCTTCTAGCTGACTTTTCATCCAGAGCATTTGTGTGCTACATCCAGCAGTAGCAATATATTCTGCTTCTGTGGTTGACAGCGCAATTGTAGGTTGTTTCTTGTTGTACCAGGAGATTAAATTTCTTCCCAGAAATTGACAACTTCTAGAAGTACTTTTTCTTTCAACTTTGTCTCCAGCGTAATCAGCATCACAAAATCCAACTAGTTTAAATTCATTAGATTTTTTGTAACACAAACCCACATTAGAAGTACCTTTCAGATACCTTAGAATCCTCTTAACAGCAGTTAAGTGTGATTCTTTGGGATCTGATTGGAATCTTGCACACAAGCATACACTGAATAAAATGTCAGGTCTAGAAGCAGTTAAGTATAGAAGAGATTCAATCATACCTCTGTAGAGTTTCTGATCTACTTTCTTACTTACCTCTTCCTTACCAAGAGTGCTTGTTGGATGCATTGGAGTCTTTGCTAACTTACTATCAGTCATGTTGAACTTCTTCAGAAGCTCTTTTACATATTTAGTCTGATGAATGTAAGTGCAATCTGGAGTCTGGTTGACTTGAATTCCCAGAAAGAATCTCAATTCTCCCATCATGCTCATCTCAAATTCAGCCTGCATACATTGAGCAAACTCATTTCCCAACGTAATATTTGTAGATCCAAATATAATATCATACACATATATTTGACAAATTAACGGATCTTTCTTAAATGTTTTACAAAAGAGTGTTGTGTCCACTTTGCCTCTGATAAAAATTTTCTCTAGAAGAAAATTACTTAATCTCTCATACCAAGCTATGGGAGCTTGTTTTAAACCATAAAGAGATTTCTTAAGTTTAAAAACATGTTCTGGAAATTTATCACTTTCAAAACCAGGAGGTTGGTGAACATACACTTCCTCTTCTATAATCTCAGTTAAGAAGGCACTTTTAACATCCATCTGATATAGAGTAATGTTATTTTGTGCAGTAAAAAAAAAAGAGTAAACGAATAGACTCTAACCTGACCACAGGAGCATAAGTCTCTGTGTAATCAATTCCTTCTTGCTGGTTATAACCTTGAGCAACAAGCCTTGCTTTTTTTCTTTCAATTTCTCCTTTTTCATTCAACTTGTTTCTGAAGACCCATTTAGTTCCAATAATGTTGAATCCTTTTGGTCTTGGAACCAAATCCCAAACGTCATTTCTTGTGAATTGATTGAGCTCTTCTTGCATGGCAATTATCCAGTCATTGTCTTGCAGAGCTTCATCCATAGAAGTTGGTTCAGTAACTGACACCAAACTAAATAATGACGCTTCAGATGATTTGAGGTAGGATCTTGTTCTTATAGGGTCATCCTTCTTTCCAATTATCACAGAGTCATCCTTCTTTCCAATTATCACATCCTTTGGGTGAGAGGCCTTGATTCTGGAAGATGATCCTCTAACATTAGGTTCTTCAGAAAGATTCAAGCTGTTCATTTGAGTAGCCAAAGGAGTTGCATCTGACATTGCTTTTGGCTCTTTCACTTGAACCTTTTCTGCCTCTGAGCCTTCAGAGTCTGTGAGAATTACTTCTCTATCTGCAGAACTTTCAAACCGCTTTGGCTTTTGAATGCCAAGCTTATCATCAAAACTAACATGTATAGATTCCTCCACAATCTGTATTTAAGTATTGTATACTCTGTAGCCTTTAGAGCGTTCAGAATACCCAAGCATGAAACACTTTTGTGCTTTAGAATCAAACTTATTTAGATTCTCTTTAGTGTTCAACATATAACATATACATCCAAAAGGATGAAAATAAGAAATGTTGGGCTTTTTGTTCCTCCACAATTCATAGGGAGTCTTTTTCAGAAGAGGTCTTACAGACACTCTGTTCTGAATATAATAAGTTGTGTTTATTGCTTCTGCCCAAAAATGCTTTGTCAGATTAGTCTCGTTGATCATGGTTCTGGCCATTTCTTGCAAAGTTCTATTTTTCCTCTCTACAACTCCATTCTGTTGTGGAGTTCTAGGGCAGGAGAAATCATGAGCAATGCCATTTTCATTAAAATATTTTTCAAAATATTTGTTTTCAAATTCGCCACCATGATCACTTCTGACTTTAACAATTTTAAAATCTTTTTCATTCTGGACTTGTTTGCAGAAGTCAAAGAACACAGAATGTGACTCATCCTTGTGTTTTAGGAATTTCACCCATGTCCATCTGCTGTAGTCATCAATAATGACTAATCCATACTTCTTTCCTCTGATGGATGCAGTTTTCACTGGTCCAAACAGATCAATGTGAAGTAACTATTTTGGTCTTGAAGTTGAAACAACATTTTTAGTTTTAAAAGAAGATTTTGAAAATTTCCCTTTTTGACATGCTTCACGTGGCGAAGGCCGACAGTCGCGTCTCTTCACATCTCCCCGACAACACCCTTACGCCTCCCCGACAACAACGTCAGGGGGCGCTTCCTCGGCATGGACGTCTGACGGACCGAACACCTCCATGCTCGCAACACACTCACGTCAGGCAGGAACATTTCTTTGATACCGGTGCCCGACAGCAGCGTCCCCGAAACGCTCTCCCACCTGAGCACGATGTTATCAAGTCCTCGCTCCCTCACCACGGAGCTACGACTTAGGGGGCTCCTGTTCTGGCCTGGGCCCCTGCTTGACCGGGAAGGCCCAGCCCACTTACACTTGGTTAAAGGCCCAAATGAGTCCCCCTCATCTATGTCGAGCACGAGGCTCCCGTCGACCAAACATTGCCCCGTCGGGCAGGACACTTCTCCCGTCAGGCAGAAAGACGTGTGCCTCACACGTTCTCCACATGCTCCCCTCCGTGGGGACACGTTACCAACCAACTGCCCACCTCCGAAAGAGCAGGTCAAACCCACTTTCCGGAGATCACGGGACAGTTGAACTAGGGCGAAGACCACGTCCTGGTCTTCACTATGCCACGTAAGCCCTAGCAGTCACTTGGGTTGGGCCTGGCCATCCAGCCCAACTCAAATGACTGTTGGCCCTGTGCTGGGGTCTCTCTATAAATACCTTCTTTCACTAGAGGGTCAGGTATTCTCTTATCAACCTACTTTTTGTATTTGCTCTCACTCTGTCCAATTCCTTACTTTGGCATCAGAGTATCTTGCAGGTACACCCCCTTTCTCCTCTTCAACACCAGTGAGCAGGCAGCAAGTCAAAGACGTGTGGCAGTCCAGTGATTCCCTTCTAATCAGGTCAGATTAACCATTAAGAGTTCTCTTCATTCGCTCATTATGACACATTATATTTCATGTATATTGTGTAGTTGTAATTTATATTTTGTTTTATTTGCTTTTAAATTTGATTTGCATTTGAATTGGATTTAGTTTGGGCTTGTGTATATAAACTAAAAGCTTAGTTTTAGTTTGTAACAATTCATTGTAATCTTTTTTTAGTTAAGAAGGAAAGTTAGTTAGAATTCTCTCTATCTTCTTCATCATTTTCATCTTTAATCTTGTACTCCAACAATTGATATCTAAAGCTCCTATTCATATTCAAGAACGGGAAACACGAGTGTACGTGAAGCGTGTGTGATCGATTCTGCTCATTCAATTCACAGTGAATTGAAGATCTAAAAGATTGATTTTATAAATGTTGTTCTTCCTCTTTCCATTAAATAGGATTGAGCCATCCTTCTGACTAACAGCTTTGCAACATTTTTGATTAAAGATTATGTCATAACCATTGTCACTTAATTGACTTATGGACAATAGATTATGTTTTAATACTTCTACAAGTAAAACATTAGATATAGAGGGAAGGTTACCATTGCCAATAGTACCAGAGCCAATTATCTTGCCCTTCTGATTCCCTCCAAACTTGACGTCTCCTCCAGATTTAAGCTTCAGGCTTTGGAACATATTTCTCCTGTCATGTGACGTGAGCAGCCAGAGTCCAGGTACCATGATTTGCGTCTTGACTTTGCTGCTAAATACATCTGCAACAGGTATTATCTTATCCTTAGGTACCCAGATCTTTTTGGGTCCTTTTGGGTTAGTTGCCTTAAAAGTTTGTCTGAACTTCTGTCTTTTTACAACAGGTTTGTTCTGACTAACTTTTGGTTTAAACACAGGAACATTCTGATCAGAACGTGTGTGTTTAATATCATTCAGATGACCAAACTTAAAATGAGAATATAAGGGAGTCTTCTTAATCATAAGTTTATCAACAGGTATTGGATTTAAATCCTTTCCAGAGGAAGATTCATATCAAATTCCTTTCTTGTTGTTTCAGCTAACTCCATAGATCATTGAAGCCATCTTGCTTCTATCTATGCTTTTAGCCAGAAACTTCTGAAAACTATAGTCATATTCTTCTAAAATATTTTTACATTTTGACTTAGTTTCAGATTTAGAATCTTGTTGAGCTTTTTCAAAATTGTTTTTCATTTTCAAATTCTTTTCTTTGAGCTCAGCAACTTCTGACTTTAACAGACTATTCTCAGATTCAAGATTGCATTTAAGCTTATTGCATTTGAGCTTAATTTGGTTATAGTTTTTCAGGACTTCTGATAAAACCTTAATAAGTTCTTCCCTGGAGAGATCAGAAAGTACCTCTTCTGAGTCAGATTCAGATGTTCCTTCATCCTGATCTTCCACGCTAGCCATCAGTGCCATGTTGGCACATTCTTCTTCTGACTCTGATGAAGATTTAGATGCATCTGAATCATCCCATGTAGCCATCAGAACTTTCTTTTTATGCTCAGGCTTTCTTCTTGGCTTTTCCTTCTGAAGATTTGGGCATTCATTCTTGTAGTGCCCAGGTTCCTTGCATTCATAGCAAACAACCTCCTTCTTTCCAGATCTTTTGTGTCCAGAGGACTCTTTACGTTGATATGGCTTCTTGAAGTTCTTGAACTTCCTCTGTTTATGCTTCCAGAGTTTGTTGATCCTTCTGGACAGCAGGGACAGTTCATCTTCTTCAGAAGAAGAAGACTCTTCAGAACTTTCTTCTAACACCTGCAACGCTT
The DNA here is from genome assembly GCA_963859935.3 of Lathyrus sativus. Taxonomy (NCBI): domain Eukaryota; kingdom Viridiplantae; phylum Streptophyta; class Magnoliopsida; order Fabales; family Fabaceae; genus Lathyrus; species Lathyrus sativus. The sequence goes on along the minus strand of OZ012738.1, from coordinate 674,855,781 downwards.
TAATAAATTTTTTAGACTTTAAAGCAATTGACTTACCTTTCTTTTGAGGCTCGTCTTCTTCAAGTTCAATCTCATGGCTCCTTAGAGAGATGATCGGTTCTTCCAATGTGATCTTGTTCAGATCCTTTGCTAGCTTCAGAGCAGTGACCATAGGTCTCCATCTGATTGGCAAGCTTCTGATGATCTTTTTCACATGATCAGCAGTTGAATAGCCTTTGTCCAGCACTTTTAATCCAGCTGTGAGGATCTGAAATCTAGAGAAAATAGTTTCTATAGATTCAGATTCTTCCATTTTAAAGGCTTCATATTTCTGGATCAGCGCCAGAGCCTTGGTCTCTTTAACTTATGAGTTCCCTTCATGAGTCATCAGCGCCAGAGCCTTGCTTTGTGATGATTTCTGAACTCCTTCTTCTGAGCTTCAGTCATAGATTTTCTATCAATTTTCTTGCCATCCCCATCAGTGGGGTGAACATAACCATCAATGACTAAGTCCCAAAGATCAGCATCATAACCAAGGAAGAAACTCTCTATTCTGTCCTTCTAATAGTCAAACTTCTCCCCATCAAACATAGAGGGTTTTGTGCTGATTCTATCCCTTTCTTCATATCTGTTGTTGCTGTTGGATGTTGAAGCTTCAGCCATAATATCAACCAAGAAATATATCAAGAGTTTTCTCAACTGGATCTTTTCTGTTCACGGTGAAGTGATAGCACACACAGAACCGGAGCTCTGATGCCAACTGAAGGTGAGAAAATACTTAGAAGGGGGGTTGAATAAGGGTTTTCAAAATATTATGGCAATAAAAACACAAAGATTTTTATCCTGGTTCGTTAAACTCAACTAATCCAGTCCACCCTATCAAGAGTGATTTGCCTTTCTCCACAAGGACATAATCCACTATAATCAAACTGATTATAATATCAACCACTAAGAACAATTGTCTTAGTCTTCTCAAGAACTACTGACCACAACTTGGTCTTCTTAAGGAACTTTTACAATCAAATGTAAACTAAACAAGTGTTTGAATGCTTCTAAGAAAGTTATATCACAATTGTGATTTTTACACTTAAGATTAAGAACGTATGAAATTATTCAACAAAGATATATAATTTGTATGAGAGCTTTGAGAGAGTTTTCAATAGTTTTGTCAATTTTCGTCAACTATAGAAAGTTGTTGAAGACTTACTTTTATAGTCAAAGAAGTCCAAGACGTTGCAAGCTTGAAGACCGTGTACTACAAAGTAGTTGTAGCCTTTTATCTTCACATCACTTGACCTTTCCTAGAAGTAGAACGTTCAGAGAAATCTTTTTTTCCTGAGTTCTTGTGTCTAGCATGAAAGAGGAAAGAGTCGTTTGGCATAACCAACGGATATAACTTTGAATAATCTTCTTCAACAAGTTTCTATTTCACAGCAATCAACATCAGAGCCTTGAGTGATCAAAGTCTTGATGTCATCAGAGTTTGTTGTATCAGAGTGTTGCAGCAAGTGTGCTTCAGCGTGAAATTAATCAGAGCAGAGTTTGGAGATCAGATCCTCAGTACTTGCAGTGAACAGTACTATCAGAGTCTTCTAAAAAACAGTGCTTGAAACTCTTCATACAAAGTCTTCAGCCTACGCTTCAGATGCTTTTGTAGCTTCTGCTTCAGAGTCTTCTGTGGGCAACACTCAGAGTCTTCTGTAGGCAGCGCTCAGAGTCTTGCATAGTTCAACGTTCCGATCCATTTTTGCTTTTAGAAGAATATTAAATTTAATATTTGCATCAAAAATACTTGAACAAATTTAGAGTATATAATTTCTTAATACAAAATTTCATTAGTGTTATCATCAAAACATAAAGATATAACTAAGAACCAATCTGTGTTCTAACAGGTTTCTCAGTTACTATGAAAGAAAATGTCTTGAAGATACATGATTCTGATCAGAAGCTAATTATGAAATCTGAATAGGGAAGCAATAGAACATTCAAGGTGAATGTTGAAACAACTATAACTAAATGCCTTAGTGCAAAAGGTGCTGAAGGTGACAGTGAGCTGTGGCACAAGAGATTGAGGCATCTGAACTTCAGAAGCTTAGGGCATATGAGTTATAAGAAGTTGCTCCATGGCATTCCTATGATTGTAAATCCTAAGAAGTCATGTGAGATATGCATGAAAGGCAAGCAACCTAGATTGTCATTTGCATTAGAAGTAGCTTCAAGAGAAAAATATGCTTTATGAGTAATGCATTATGATGTATGTGGACCATTTGAAGTATCTTAACATTGAGGAAATAAATGTTATTTGTGGATGACCTTACAAGAATGACATGGATAACACTCATCGAGTTTAAGCGTGAGGTGTTTGCTGAATTTCAGAAGTTCAAGGTGAAAGCTGAAAAACATAGTGGTCATAAGCTGAAAGTTCTCAGAACTGATGGTGGAGGTGAGTACAACTCATTAAAGTTTAGAAGGTTCTATGAGGAGAATGGAATTGAGCATTATGTTACAGCTCCTTATACTCCACAACATAATGGTCTTACTGAAAGATGAAACAAAACTTTGCTTGATATGACAAGGAGCATGCTAAAGAAGAATAAGCTCCCTCACACCTTGTGACAGAGAATCTATTTCCATTGCAACATATGTTCTCAATAGGTTTCCAACCAAGAAGTTGAAAGAAACAATTCCTTTAGAGAAGTAGACTAGAGATAAGCAAAGTGTGAGTTGTCTGAAGGTGTTTGGTTCTGTTTGTTATAAACATTGAAATTCTGGCACGCAGATACCAAATGTCAAGACAGATGTCACAACACTGGGATCGAGACAATTTGAATACTCACAAATATGCAGAAAAATAAATGACAGAAATATAAATAACACCAGTAGTTGTTAACCTAGTTCAGTGCAACGTCATCCACATTCGGGGGATACCAAGCCAGGAAGGAAATTCACTATGAAAATATTATTTCAAAGCTAAACTCCCCCTTTTTATAAATTATCACCTAATCACTATTTTGTGCAACTTCTACCTAGACACCATCTAGATATGAGACCCCCCTCTCATTCCTATCAGTCACAAATTAGTGATAATTCAACAACAACCCAAAATAGAAGTACCAACACTTCTAAGTACAATACTTAGTTTTGCTTAAAAGCTTTAACTAAGAACAATACACACTTGCTTAAAATCTTATGTGTGAACAACTAACAATTAACAATCAGTCAACTCAATGGATCAAAACTGATACAAGAGTGACATATAAAGAAAACACAATAAACCCTAAAGAACCACCAAGACACGACTAATCCTAATTCTTCAAATCCACACCTTCTTTAGGTTTAGAAAATCCCTTTTAATACACATCACAGCTGTATGGGATTGGGTTCTCAAAATAAAATGCAAATCCCCAGGAATCAGCTTTAACTCAATTGTATAATATTGTGCACAATAATAGGAACAAAATATAAAGTTTCCTGAAAAGTCTAGCCTTTTTAAGAAATACAATCAAATTTGTCAAAAAAATACGTTTCCAAAATATCCTCCCTTGGATAACAATAACGTGTGAATTAAAACACACTCAAAACTCACACTTAAAATACCAAAACAGGCATGCCCTAATGATCAGTGATTTTTATATGTTATTTTACCATGAGTTTTAGTATTCGTCTTATGTGTTTAGTTTCATTTTATTTTCTTTTATCGCATTTTATGTGTTGGTTTGGTATTTCCATTGTTTTTAGGTTTAGGTAAGCAATCAAGAAGAATCAGAGCAAAAACCGAGAAAAACAGTAAGAAATTGGAAGAGTTTTTAAAGGCGGACAGTGGCCTGACACGACCCGTGTAAGAAGGGTACCAAGAGAAAGAAAACAAAATTTTAGACAATGGGTTAACACGGCCCGTGTCAGCAAGTCTGGAGCAGGAAATTTTTATATCAGATATCCAGGGGCCAACATGGCCACCAGTGTCAGCTGACACGACCCGTGTTGGCTGAAGCGATTCATCTTCCAATTTTCTTATTTTTGGGCCTTTGTGATCCCTAAGGGTATTTTGAGTATTTTCCTATTACTGTGTTGGACCTGAGAGTATTTAAGACAGATTTTGAGAAGAAAAAGAGGACTTTTTGGCCAGAGAAGAATTACATGATCAAGATTGGAGAGATCAAGGTGATTGCAAAACTGAAGGTTTTCATGAGCGGAAGCCATTGAAGATCAAAAAAATCCTATTATCTTGTAATGTCTAGTTTTTATGTTGTATTTTACTCAAATATTATGAGTAGCTAAACCCCCCCCCCCCATGCTAGGGTGTGTCCTTGATTTGAATCTATAATGACTCTGATATTAGTATTGTAATGACATTTCCTTTGTTTTCATAACTGATTTGATCTCTAGATGTTCTTAATGCTTGCCTTGTCGGACCAACAGGGTTTGATTTACGATTAATGATTAGGTTGGACAGTCGTTGTTAAGGTTTTACTTTTGATCATTCTATAGTAGATATCACCTAGGACTAGGGATACCCTATAGGAACCGGAATATTCTTGATAATTGATTGCTTAATCTCATTTATAATTCTCTATGGACATAAGAATTATGGTAGATGATTAAAGGTTTTCTCATTTAGGAGTAAACATTCTAAAGAATCGGTAATTAGTTAGTTACAATAAGTCGTTGCAGTGTTAATTCAGAGTTGTTACTGAGTCGAATCATACACTTCCCCTAGCATGTTACTCATATCGGTTTAAACCACTTAGTCAATTTCTCTGTTTTACTTTCAAATATTTTTATAATCAAACCAAACAATTCGAAAACCCCAAGTGCTTTTGTTCAATTGAATTATTTTAGAGCTTGTATTTTCTATGTAGTCCTCGAGATCGATATTCGGGGAAATATCCCTTATTAATCCATTGGAAAAATAGTAAACTTGCTATTTTACCGATCAAGTTTTTGGCGCCGTTGTCGGGGACTGTCGAAATATAAGTTAGTTGTAATTCAATTGAAATTTTGTCGCTCTGCGACCAAAATTTAATTTTCAGTTTTTTTATTATTTTTATTATTTGCATTCTGTTATTACTAATTTGCGTCTAACATTTTTATACGAGGAGAATCCTCAACTAATTTTTATTTTGACGCAGAGATCGAAAGAACTCTACACGTAAGGCATAGACAAGCAAAACTGGCAAGTTCAGACTCAGATACTGAGATTATGGCTGAAGTTCCACCAACAGAGAGACTACTTGGTGATTACGGTGGGGCTAATGCACCGGCTGGTAGGTTAACCATTTTTAACCAACCGATGAATGTGGAAAATTTCCAGTTGCATCCGAGTACTATCAACCAACTTGAGAGGAAACCTTTCACTGGAAAGGTTAATGAAGATGCCAACAAACATCTACAAAGATTTCTGACTCTGAGCACTACTCTCAAGATAGAGGGGCACACTGATGAAGCAAAGAAATTACGAATGTTTCCATTCACTCTCTCTGAAGATGCTGAAGAATGAGTTTACTCATTACCTGCAGGAAATATTGCTACTTGAGATGAGATGGAGAAGGCCTTTTTTAATGAGTATTTTCCCGCCTCTGTGTATATTCGTAAAAGATATGATATCATGAATTTTAAACAGAAGGAGAGAGAATCATTGGGCGATGCGTATAAAAGGTTCAAATGTTTATTGGTTGCATGTCCTACTCATAACCTGGATCAAATGCAAATGTTTGTGAATGGTCTCAAGATGAAGGCTAAGAAACTAATTGATACAACAACTAGTGGCTCATCAAACTTTACAACAGCCACTGGTATTAAGAAGATCATTAAAGCCATTGCTGAAAATGAGCATTTGGAACTGTATGACAATAGTGTGAGTAAAACGGAAGGACTGATTGATTTGAAGATGGCTACTCAAGTTGTGAAAATGGAAGATCAAATCAAAGCTGAAGTAAAAAGAAGGCTTAAAGAAATGAAGGTAAGTACTCAACCTCTGGCTCAAGTTCAACCTATCAAGCTGTGAGTTTTGAGATTTGTGGTGGACCCTATTTTAATGTGCATTATGTTGCGACTGCTTAACAAATTGAAGAGATAAATTTTCTGAAGCAGAATAATCCATATTCTCAGACTTATAATCCAGGGTGGAAGAATCGTCCTAACTTCTTCTGGAAAGATCAGAATCAACCTCAATATCAACAGCAGAAATAGGCTCCTCAAAAAACAGAATGGGAAATAACTATTGAAAAGATAGCGACTTACAATATTCAATTTCAAGAAGAGACGGAATAATCAGAGGAACACCACAGCTGCTATAAAAAATCTTGAAGTTCATATGGGACAAATGGCACCATAAGAGTTCAGAGAGTCGGGGAAGAAGAGGAAGAAAAAGAAACAAATGAGTACCAATGTATAGAAGTTGAGCTTGAAGTGAGAGAAAACATAAAAGAACCGAAAAGAGTCTTACCACCTGTGAAGCTACATGAAGAGAAAAAGAAAGAGGAGGTTAAACCAAAAATCAAGCTACCTTACCCTCAAAGAGTTACAACACTAGGATTAAGACAATTTGAATACTCAAAAATATGCAAAAAAATAAATGACAGAAAGATAAATAACACCAGTATTTGTTAAACCAGTTCGGTGCAACTTCACCTACATCTGAGGGTTACCAAGCCATGAAGGAAATTCACTATGACAATATTCGTTCAAAGCTAAACTCCCCCGTTTACAACTTATCATCTAATCACTACCTTGTGCAACTTCTACCTAGACACCCTCTAGATATGGGATCACCCGTTCAGTTTCTATCAGTCACAAACTAGTGACAATTCAACAACAACCCAAAATAGAAGTACCAACACTTCCAAGTACAATACTCAGTTTTGCTTAAAATTTTTAACTAAGAATAGTACACTCTTTCTTAAAAGCTTATGAGTGAACAATTAACAATTAATAATCAGTCAATTCAATGTATCAAAATTGGTACAAGAGTGACATACAACGAAAACACAATAAACCCTAAAGAACCACCAAGACACGGATAATCCCAATTCTTTAAATCCACACCTTCTTTAGGTTTAGAAAACCCCTTTTAATACACATCACAACTTCATGGGCTTGGGCTCTCAAAATAAAACGCAAATTACCAGGAATCAACTTTAACTCAATTGCATAATATCCTGCACAATAATAGAAACAAATAGAAAGTTTCCTAAAAAGGCTCAATGATCCTTTTTAAGAAATAGAATCAAATATGTCAAAACAGATGTTCCCAAAATATCCTTCCTTGGATAACAATAACGTGTGAATTAAAACACACTCAAAACTCACACTTAAAATACGAAAACAGTCATGTCCTAAATTTCTGGTATAATATATCTTGGCACATGTCACAACATCATGCTGAACATGATGGCTGACTCTCATGGCAAAACATATGGCTTAACATCTTGTTGACATCATGTTTTACCAAAATGTTGTCAATCCAAAAACCACAGAACTTACAAACATGTTCCAGATTCTAAGAGAAGGAAGTTGGATGACAGAAGCAGAATCATGTTTCTTGTAGGGTACCTCAGTATAGGTTCTTATAAGCTCTATTATTCTGTCACCAATAAAGTTGAATTCAGAAGATATGTCATTGTGAAGGAAATAGATGCTTGGGATTGGATCAAGTCGCAATCCAACTCTAGTGCAGTGTTAATACTTGAGTTAAGTTTTGAAGATATTTTAGACTATGAAGGAGAATCTTCCTCTGAAAGGGATTTTGCCTCTAAAGATGAGTTAGATTATGAAGGTGACTATGATGCTGAAGATGAGTCTGAAGAAGACTCTAAAGGGGAATGTGATTCTGATCCAGACTCTTATGATGATCCATAATTTGGTGGTAATCATGCCTCTGAAGGTGGTTATTCCTCTAAAGGTACTCTAGCATCTGATATTGTTCCAGCATCTGAAGAAGATTCTGGACATGTTCAAAGGCCAAAGAGAATAAGATAAATACTAAGAAGATTTGCAAAGTTTGACATGTTGCAAGATATTGAGATAGACTCTGAAAGGGATGTCATTCAGTGTGCCATGTTGGTAGAATTTGGACCAGTTAGTGTTGAAGAAGCTCTCAAGAAGAAAGTGTGGCTGAAAGTTGTGAAAAAGAACTTGAGGCTATAGAAAGAAACAAGGCTTAGAAGTTGACAGAGCTTCCAAAGAACAAGAAAGCCATCAGCATGAGATGGGTTTATAAGTAGAAACTGAAGCCAGATGGATCAATTGGAAAACACAAAGCAAGGTTAGTAGCTAGAGAATTTCAACAGAAATCTAGAGTAGATTACTTTAAAGTGTTTGCGCCTGTAGCTAGGCATGAAACAATCAGATTGGTGATTGTTATAGCTGCTAATAGAAGTTGGCCTCTGATGATTTTAGATGTAAAATTTGCATTTCTGAATGGTCTTTTACAAGAGAAAGTTTATGTGTCACAACCTTTTGGATTTGTGAAAAATAATCAGGAAAAGATGTTGTATAAGTTGCATAAATTCTTGTATGGAGTAAAACAAGCTCATAGAGCTTGGAATTTGAAAATTGATTCATTTTTCAAGCTTCAAAGATTCAAAAAATGTGAGATGGAATATGTTGTTTATGTTAAGCATACGTCTGATAGAAATATGAGTCTAGTGTGTCTCTATGTTAATCACATATTGTTAATAGGGAGTTGTTAATATGAGATAGTCCAATTCAAGAATGTGCTGATGAATGAGTTTGAGATGACAGATCTAGGAAATATGGTATATTTTCTAGGTATGGATCTTATGTACTCTGATAAGGATATAATTTTGTATCAGCTGAAGTATGAACTTGAGCATTTTAAAGAGATTTGAGCTTATAAATTGCAAATTTGCAATCACGTCTGCTAAAATAACCCAAAAGCTTGATTATGATATTGAGGGGTGATGATGTAGATGCTACAACTTTTAGACATTTGGTGGGCTCATAGAGATATCTCTGTAACACCAGACCTGACATCTGCTATGCAATTGGAATGATGATTAGATTTATGAGCAAACCAATGTGGTCACATTGCAAAATTGTTGTCAGGATACTGAGGTATATTAAAGGGACTCTGAGGTATGGAGTTTAATTTTCCTCCTGGTGCTAAATCTGATTCACAATTGATATGTTATTACAAATTTTATGCACTTTTGTTTGTGTTATGTTTTTATTAAGTGTTTGTGTTTGTTTCTTTTATTTTGTACTTCTGCGCCTTTTGGTGTTTTTATTTTATGAAGTTGTTTCTTTTTCTTTGTCTTTTGTCTATGTCTTTTTTATTGCTAATAAAAAGGGGGAGAAACATATTGATTTTGATATATCTATATTCATGAATCAGAACCCAAACATTTCCATTGTTTCTGCTAACAGTTACTTCAAGAATATTTTGTTAGCTGTTTCAGGGAAAGTAATGAACTATCAAAAGCTCCTGAAGTTTTTCAGATCAGATCTTAAGACAACTGACTTTCGAAGAAATTGTTTCTGAGTTTGAAGAATAAATTTCAAGGTTGAGAAAGACTTCCAACCAGATGTTAAGTTTGTAAAGCTTTAACCTTGATCTGAATATCTTTTAATAAGATTTCAAATCAGGCTTCTGAAGCAATATTCATCAGAAGTGTTGACTCTGACAACCAGGATTCTAGATTAGTTCAAGTAACTTCTGAAGAAAACAAGATTCTGACAGAAGATCATTCTGCCTCGGCAAAAAGGTTAATCAGGAAAGTGTTCTTTAATTCTGATTTTATCTTTTTGGGATTGTACATCTCAGGGGGAGCTTTGTGCTTTTTTCTTATACGTCTTTTTATGATTACCCTATACGAATTGTTCATCAAAATACATTATTTTGTCATTATTAAAAAGGGGGAGATTATTAGAACAAGATTTGGTTATGCATCTTTACCTTTGAGTTTTGATGATAACAACGTAGTATTTGTGTGAGAAAAATTTTGGTATCCTAAGGATTTGTTATTGTGTAGCTTTAACAGTCCGTTCTCATTTTGAGAAAGTGATGTGCACCGTCATCAGTTTCTGAACTTTGTGTTCTGAAATGCGCTTTTGTGCTAATTCACTTCTAAGAAGCTCCCGAGAAGACGTCATGTTGCTGCTGCAATGTTCTCTTGGTTTCTGCTTCTGGATGTGACTTTGTTCATCAAACTTTTGAAGAACGACAAGCCACTGAAGTTTCTAGCCGAAGATTTTGAAGATTTCAAGTCAGACGCTGATGTTATCAAGGTTCTGATTGATACTTCTAAAGATTTTAATTTCAAGCTACGTGATTCTTCTGTTCATGCTTCATCAACTTTTTATCAGAAGCCAATGAATTTGAAGATAAGGGTAAAGGATACGTGATCAAAATAGTACACAATATGCAAAAAAATTGTTCCTCTACTACCTGATTTTGCGGGTGAAATGACTGTACTAATTTTCACACCTGTCATTATTCTGTTAGTAGATAACTACATTTTTCCGTATCCTTGATTTTTCCTCTAACGGTTCCTTTCTCATGCTATATATATATGGGACTTGGAGACTTGAAGAAAGTTTTCAAAAATTACAAGTCTGTTTCTACGTGAAAAGCTTTCAACTTTGTGTAAACTTTTCTTTGTGTATTTTTGTATTTTCATTTGTGTAAATCTGCTTGTGTAGAAGAAATTTGAAAATACACAATCTTTATTTAAACTGTTTGTTTGTAATTCCTTAAGGGACCAGTTAGGTCAGTATCCTTGAAAAGACATTGATTGTTTGCCTTTGTAGATCGTTAGTCACCAGTTGTTGCTAGTGTATTTGTAATCAGTTTATTATAGTGAATTAAGTCCTTGTGTATAAGGCGAAATCACCTTAGCGGGTGAACTGAATTAGCTTTGAGTTTCAAGCGAATCAGGATAAAATTTCTTGTGTCTCTCTCATTGTTTAATCTTTTGATTGTTGAGTTTTCTAAATTGGTAAAAACTTTTGTTTTGGAACCTCAATTCAACCCCCTCCCCTTTTTTTTTTTTTTTGTTTTTCGCACCTTCACATAGTTGTATTGTTAAATACAAAGCTGCAATTAACTAACTATATTGATTTTAATAAAGTTGGTCTGCTGAGAGTAGATTTCTTTTGAGCAGAAGCAAAGGTTCCACACTTATCATAACCATTTTTTAGTACATTTTCTAACTGTTGAAGCATGTGAGAATTAGGGTACCTTCCAAGTTATCTATTATGTTGGACCTTAAATTCTAAATCCTAAAGCTTAAACCTTAAGATGGTTTTGTAACTTGAAATTGATGAAGACTTCTTTTATAGTTTGACCGGTGTTTCTTTTTTATTTATTTGATAAGCCAAGTATATATATATATATATATATATATATATATATATATATATATATATATATATATATATATATATATATATATATATATATATATATATATATATATATATATATATATATATTAACAAGGTATTAGAGGAACCAATAAATTAATCACTCAACTAACAATTACAAGAAATCTACGGGGTGCATGTGCCCTTCATAAAAGTTACATGACATTTTACCCTTAGAAAGAATTAAAATTCACCACCAAAAAAAATATTTGATTCTCACAATCATCAACTACAGGTCGCCAATTTCATCATTGAAGATTATCTGATTTCTTGCTCTCCAAATAATCCAACAAACCACCACCCACAAACTACAAGCAATCTTTTTGGAAACCCTTCCTCTAAAATTTGTGATCCAAGTTAGCAAGTGTTTAGATAGGACAGTTTCATTAATGTCCCTAATTTCCAATCATTAGCAAATTTTATGCCAAACAACCTTGATCTTAGGACACAAAGTAAATAGGTGACTTACTTCCTCCAAATGATGAAAGCAAAACACGCAGACAGTATCATGTGGGCTTGAAAGGATTCCACGGCGGAGTAAGTTCCCCCTTGATGGTAACCTGTCAAGCAAAAGGCGTCAGCCAAACAGTTTGGCTTTAGAAGGGATGCACGACTTCCATAGGCACCGCAATCCATCTGTCACACTCATCCATAAAAACAGCATCCACTGTCAATTGTAATCTGGCATAGAAAGATCTAACAGAAAAACTGTTGGAATCTCCTAAAGGCCAAAGAAAAATATCCTTGACATCGTTGGTTGGTTGAATATCCTATAATAGCAAAAGTAATTCATGACATTCATCAGCAAGATTAGACAGTAAAACTTGGTTATGAAATTCCAATTTCCACGCCCATTTGTTATCATCCCAATTTCCCATATTCGATAGCATATTACACTTCGTAGCTACAATTCAGAACAACTCTGAAAATTGAAATTTCAAAGTTTCGTTTCCCATCCACCTCACATACCAACACGGATTCGATTCACCATTCCCCAATATAATAGTAACAATCTCCCCAAATGATACATGTGCAGAACCCGTATTCAGCCTCATTAGGTCCTTCCACCACTGTGAATCCATGGTTTTTGCCACGTACACTTCCCTTGACAGAATAAACTTTGAATAATATCCATATTTTTCTCGCAAAATACCGCTTCATATTTCATCAGTTCTTTAAGAAATCGCCATAGCCACTTTGCCAATAATGCTATGTTGAATAATCTCAAATCCTTCACACCAAGACCATCGTCCTCCTTGGTCTTACATAAAGATTTCCAACTCACCCACGTCATCCGATTTCTATCATCTGATCCATGCCATAAGAAATTTCTTTGTATAGCAATAAGCTCGTCCAACACTTTCCTAGGTGCTTTGAAGAAAGACAAATGGTGAATCGGCAAGTTTGTCATAACAGGATTAATCAAAGTCACCCTTCCCCTAATAGATAGAATTCTTCCTTTCCAAGAAGATAATCTTCATTTGAAACAATCGATTATTGGTTTCCAATATGTGATTCTCCTATGCTTATCACCAATCGTTAGATCCAAAAATTTGAACGGTGTATGACTAGTTTTACAAGCAAGAAACTGCTCGATCGCCTTCATAAATTAGTCGTCAACACAAATACCATATAAACAACTTTTAGCATTGTTTACTTTCAATCCAGAAACCATTTTAAATCCCATAAAGATTGACTTGAATGCCCATATATTATACCAATCACCATTGCTCAAAATAATGGTATCGTCAGCAAATTGTAGGACATTGTATCCCACTTCTTCATTAACTCGGAATTCCTTCAACAACCCCATATTTGATGCCCTCTTTACCATTAAAGCAAGTCCTTCAGCCACAATAGAAAAAAGGAAATGAGATAATGGGTCTCTCTTTGCCTTAATCCGCGAGACACCCGCAAATCTTCCGTGGGACTTCCATTTACTAATATAGACATGAAACTCGTGAAAACCACTCCATCCATCCACCTCAACCATCTTTGCCCAAACCACATGAAATCCATCATTTGTCTCAAAAATGACCAATCGCCACAATCATAAGCCTTTGAAAAATACACTATAAAAAGTATACAACTTTGTCTCCTTTTCTTTTCCATATCAATTAATTCATTCAGAACTACCACCCCATCTAGTAGTTGCCTACCTGGTATAAAATTAGTTTGAGAATTCAAAATTAACTTTCCCATGACACATCTTAACCTACCAGCCAACAGTTTAGCTACAACCTGGTACGCATAACCAATTAGAAAAATTAGTCTATAATCATCAAGGGATTGGGGATTATCTAGCATCAGAATAGAACCCATGAATGCACCGCATGAACTCCACCCTAATGACATCCCAATTTTTTTGACAAAATCCCAAGTTGAAACCATCCGGACCAGGGCTTTTATTGCTTGCACAATTGAAAACAACCTCCCTTTTTTCCTCCTCATCAAACATACCTTCAAGCTTACTCCTGTCATTATCAGAAATTTTAGCCAAGCCCTTAAAATGAAGCTTAGGACGTAACCTCTGGATGTTTCGAAACAGGCCTGAGAAATGATTTTTGATGGCCCTTTTGACAGTGTTAAGCTCCTCTGCCACCTCTGTACCCATCCTGATACAATTAATAACATTCCATCGTAACCTTTGATTAAGCATACAATGAAAATACTTGGAATTTTGATCCCTGTTTTGTATCCATTTGACCCTTGACTTTTGATGAATCATGTTTTCTTTCAAGTTTAGTTTTTCCTAGATTTTCTGTTGGGCATTGTTCCTAATTGCAAGATTCTCCATAGAGACTCCATTTGCATCATTTGGCATATCCTTCTCAATCTTATTCATACTATCAATATAGCTATCAATTTGTAGGTCAACCCAACCAAACACATTTGAATTCCACTAATGCAATCTCTCCCGTAGAATTTGAAATTTTCTATTGAATATGTGTGGTACACTGCCCGTGACAGTAAACGAGTTCCATTCTTCTTGTACAAAAGGAAAGAAATTCGGATGCTCATACCAACAATCGAAAATCTTAAATAGCTTTGGACCCCAATTGATATTCCTACTCCTAAATCACACCGGTCTATGATCCGAGTTATCTCGGTCCCCCACGACTTGTTCAATTGTATTCTAATTATTAACCAAATCCACCAAAATAATGAATCTATCAAGACGACTCATACATGTGCCATTTGAATTGCAATAAGTAAATTTATTACCAGATGACGACAGATCTACAAGCTCCATAGCATTGATAAAGTCATTAAAGTTTTCCATTTCCACTTGATTCACCGCGCCTCTCCCCATCCTTTCCTCCTTGTTTTTTGTGGTATTGAAATCACCCCTATTACCCAACTCCCAATCAGAAGTTTAGATTTTAACTTAACGAGTTCGGCCCACATCTTCCTTTTTTTCAGAAAAATAACATGAAGAGTATATGTTAACGAAGTATACATTCATATGCCTCCAATTTGCATTAACATATAAGTAACCATTTCCCTTGTAACAAGAAATAAGTAAACAAAAAATTTTCCTCCACAAAGTAATAATCCCACCCGAATTTCCAATTGCATCAGATACTGACCACTGAACATTAGAACTGCCCCAAATACTTTGTGCTATTTCATAAGTCATTATCTTTGTATATAGCAAATATCAGCTCCACCTTTTGAAATAAGATCTCTAATTCTCCTCCTTAAATTACCTCTACACCCTCTAATATTATATGTTTAAAAAAATCATTTGAACATGGATGTTTCCACCTTCTGAGCTTCAAATTCTTTTATGTCTACAACTTCCATATTCCTAATAATCCTTTCAAAAAATTTGTCATCTTCTTCGCCTTCAATGCCCATTCTCTTTATGGATTTCCATACTTTCGATGGCACTTCTTGAAAACACCTTCTGATGTGAAGATTACTCTGACTAAGATCCCCATTGCTGATTGAGTCACGGCATAATGAAGATCCTCCAGAGAATCTAGAATTTGAGTCTTCAACGTCCATAATGGAGCAATTAGGGTTAAGCTTTGATAATGCTAAATTTGGGGGTTTATCAGAATGAGTCAACGCGGAAAAGTAGGAAGGTGAAAAAGGAATTTGTAATTTATCATAAATTTCATTGGGAAGTTTTACCCCATACCCCTACACTTATACCTATACCCTTACATTAAAAAATTTTGGACCAAAATATCATCGTATAAAAATTTATTATTTTTTAATTTTTTAAATATTTTTTTATTTGTTTACCGGAAGACTTTTTGGAAGTCTTCCGATTCACATTTTTTTAGTATGTTTACCGGAAGACTTTTTGGAAGTCTTCCTGTACAATTTTTTTCGTTTACTTTTTGGAAGTCTTTCTGTTCATGTTTTTTTTTAATTTGTAATTAATATTTAATATTTATTAATTTTATATAAAGACCAATTTAGTAAATTTTTGAATATTATACTTAAAATATAAAAATTCTATAAATAGAGAATCATTTTCAGAATATTTTCTATTTACTATAATTATTAGAATACTAGAATTAAAATCATTTATTTTAAATGATCATAATAGTAGAATTTTCTCAAATATCTTATTAATCTTAAACATTAATAAATAAAATAAATTTAAATATAAGATATAAGTTTACATTATTCAATATATTTAATCAAATGAAAACATATGTGATAAATAAATAATGTATTTTAACTTAAAATGATCACAATAAGTTAACTTGCAAAATAATATAAGTAATAAATTAATAATATATTTTATTTAAAATAATCACAATAATAAAATACGCAAATAATGTGTTTTATTTATAGGACTGATATAGTTTTATTGATTATTTAATTTTGAATACTACTATGAATATAGTATTTAATCTATACTTTAGAACTCACATAATTATAAATATAAAAAATATTGTTTTATTACCCATATTTTTATTTAATTAAAAAAATAAGAATATAAATTTATTATTTGTTTTTCATTTTTGTTTGATCTTTTTAATTATTTCACTTTATTTAATATTTTTAATAAAATAAATAATATATTTTATTTAAAGTAAGCACAGTATAGAATATGCAAAAAATTTATAAATAAAAAAAAGATCAAACGAAAATGAAAAACAAATAATAAATTTATATTCTTATTTTTTTAATTAAATAAAAATATGGGTAATAAAACAATATTTTTTATATTTATAATTATATGAGTTCTAAAGTATAGATTAAATACTATATTCATAGTAGTATTTAAAATTAAATAATCAATAAAACTATATCAGTCCTATAAATAAAACACATTATTTGCGTATTCTATTATTGTGATTATTTTAAATAAAATACATTATTAATTTATTACTTATATTATTTTGCAAGTTAACTTATTGTGATCATTTTAAGTTAGAATACATTATTTATTTATCACATATGTTTTCATTTGATTAAATATATTGAATAATGTAAACTTATATCCTATATTTAAATTTATTTTATTTATTAATGTTTAAGATTAATAAGATATTTGAGAAAATTTTACTATTATGATCATTTAAAATAAATGATTTTAATCTCATTGTATTCTAATAATTATAGCAAATAGAAAATATTCTTAAAATAATTCTCTATTTATAGAATTTTTATATTTTAAGTATAATATTCAAAAATTCACTAAATTGGTCTTTATATAAAATTAATAAATCTTAAATATTAATTACAAATTAAAAAAAAAATATGAACCGGAAGACTTCCAAAAAGTCTTCCGGTAAACAAACGAAAAAATATGAACCGGAAGACTTCCAAAAAGTCTTCCGGTAAACATACGAAAAAAAATGTGAACCGGTTGACTTCCAAAAAGTCTTCCGGTAAACAAATAAAAAAATATAAAAAAATTAAAAAATAATAAATTTTTATACGAGGATATTTTAATCCAAAATTTTTTAATGTAGGGGTATAGGTACAAGTGTAGGGGTATGAGGTAAAACTTCCTTAATATTATTACCCAAGTCCAACATAGTTGGCCCAATATTCAAATTCAAACTCCCTCCATATCCAATTCCAATATCATCAGGACTCCCCGAATTTGGAAATGGAACATGTCTCGATGCGTCATAATTGCCATCACAGCTTTTGAACTACTACGACACTCCAAATTAATTATTTGGTCAGTTTCATCAACGCTATTAGAGATAATAATAAAGAGAGTGAGTGTTCCACCCTTGAATAAGCTATATATATATATATATATATATATATATATATATATATATATATATATATATATATATATATATATATATATATATATATATATATATATATATATATATATATATATATATATATATATATATATATATATATATATATATATATATATATATATATATATATATATATATATATATATATATATATATATATATATATATATATATATATATATATATATATATATATATATATATATATATATATATATATATATATATATATATATATATATATATATATATATATATATATATATATATATATATATATATATATATATATATATATATATATATATATATATATATATATATATATATATATATATATATATATATATATATATATATATATATATATATATATATATATATATATATATATATATATATATATATATATATATATATATATATATATATATATATATATATATATATATATATATATATATATATATATATATATATATATATATATATATATATATATATATATATATATATATATATATATATATATATATATATATATATATATATATATATATATATATATATATATATATATATATATATGGGTAAGTGAATAATATAATATAATATATAATTACAACTCTATTCTACTTTACTTTTCCTCTCTCTCTTTCTCTTCTATCTCTATCTGTAACAGAATTCTGTTACTCAATGATGAACCTCCATGTTCATCTTCATCAACTCTAGTATGGTATCAATCAACACATACGATCTAGCATGCTTCCGTCATCAATAATTTTCTGCCAAGATCTGCATCTTCAACTTGGAGTTGTTCTCCTCCGCACCAAAACTGCAAGTTGAACATAGTTCCAGCTCTGTTCAATGGTAACAATAGAGTCTGTCGACAATCAAGAATCCGACGTCAAAGACTCCATTCCATCGTAAGAAGGCGTTCCTGGTTTTGGTTCGATGAAATCAAGCAGCCGGTTTGGTCCAAAACTCTCTATTCAGCTGCAAGAAAATAACCACCTCCTATGGAATCAACAAGTCGAAGGAGTTATCTTGACACAGAAGATGCATCGAATCGTTGTCAATCCGCAGATTCCTCCAAAATACACAACCACTCAAGATCGTATCACAGGTACGATTTCTGACGAATATGAAACATGGTTAGTTCAAGATCAGGCTATGTTTATTTGGTTACTTTCAACTTTATCAGAGTCGATCCTTCCTCGTGTTCTTGCATGTAAACACGCATATGATGTTTGGGACAAAATTCATCAATACTTCACAGCACAGATGAAGGCTAGGGTTAGACAATTAATGGTTGAACTCAAATCCACCAAGAAAGGAACTAACACAATAACTGAATTTATGCTCATAATGAAAGCCATAGCAAATTCGTTATTAGTTGTTGGAGACACCACCGCAGAGCAAGATCAAGTTGATGTTATTCTTGATGGTCTCCCTGAGGAGTACAATCCTTTTGTAATGTAGATGTATGGTACTCCAGTTTCACCATCACTGTGTGATGTTGAGGCCTTATTGTATGTTCAAGAAGCCCAGCTGGAGAAATTTTGACAGGACCTAGCAGCCTCAAGCATTGCTGTAAATCTTGTTCACACAGGTCATGGCAATTCAAGCTTATAAGGTGATTACATAACCAACAGTGGCAGAAACACCAGACCCTCCAGAGGAAAAGGCAGGGGAAGAACAAGGTCTTCAAATGGCAACAAACCTACCTGTTAACTGTGTGGCAAATATGGGCATGTTGTGTCTTCTTGTTGGCATAGATTTGATGAGAATTTCATGCCTCCCAATGCTAATGAAACACAGGACAAGCCAAGGAGCAACACAATTCCAAGTCAAGTGCGGTCTGCAGATAAGTCCCAGAATTCACAAGTTGTAGCAATGATGGCTGCCACAGGCAAATCCCTTGGCACAACCCATCAATACAATCTTCCTGCAGAATTGGACTCCCGAGCATGGTTTGTGGAGTCAGGTGCCTCTCATCACCTTACTCCCTATGCCTTTTACTTGCAGAATTCTAAGGTATATACAGGTAGTGACAAAGTATATGTAGGCAATGGCCACACACTCACCATTAATTCCATAGGATCCACATAATTTTGCTCTCCACTCGTTCCCAAGTGCACATTGACATTGAATGATATTCTTCATGTACCAGCTATCACTATGAACCTTCTTTCTGTTTCCAAATTTTCACATGATAATCGTGTCATCTTTGAATTTTTGTCTAATAAATGCTATATTAAATCTCAGGCTTCTAGACAAGTTCTGGTTGAAGGAGTCCTACATGTCAGGGGCCTCTACTGCTTTCCTCTCCTACCTTTGGAGTCCTCAAGGTCACACATTTTGAATACCACATTGAATAAGTCATGGCACATTCAAAGCTATACTGTTGTTCAGTTCAAATCTACCTGACAGTTTGATAGTTCCAAATATAATAAATGTAATAGTAGCATAATATGGCATCATAGATTAGGACATGCTAACTTTTCCTCTGTTGCTCATGTACTAAAACTGTGTAATATTCCTCATTCAAATAAACAAAGTAGTTTTTGCAAATCCTGTAATCTTGGTAAGGCTCATAGGCTCCATGCTCCTCTGACACATCATGTATATAATAAAGCCTTTGATGTGATATACACTAATCTTTGGGGTCCATCCCCCTCTCCCTCTAGCTCTGGGTTTAGATATTACATTGCCTTTGTTGATGCTCACACCAGATATACATGGTTATATTTTCTTAAACAAAAGTCTGATGCTCTAGGTGCATTTAAATTGTTTCACAAGTTTGTTCAAACTCAATTTTATCTCACAATTAAGTCAGTTCAATCTGACTTTGGTGGTGAATTCAGGCTATTTACTAAGTTTCTGCATGATCTTGGTATTACACATAGATTGGCTTTCTCTCATACCTCACATCAAAATGGTTCAGTTGAGAGGAAACACATAACCATTGTTGAGATGGGCTTAACTCTACTAGCTCACTCATTTATTCCTCTAACATACTGGGATCATAGCTTTTCCACTACTGTCTATCTAATGAACAGGTTGCTAACATCTCCATTGACTACACATCACTCACCTTTCCATGCCCTGTATGATAAGCATCCTAACTACAAAAGCATTAGAGTGTTTGGTTGTGCCTGTTATCCTTTGCTCAGACCATATAATCAACACAAACTTCAGCTCAGAAGCCAGGAGTGTGTATATCTTGGAGTCTCTCCTCAACACAGAGGGTTCAAATGTATGAGCAGTTTTGGAAAAATTTACATCTCTAAGGATGTTAATTTCAATGAGGAATATTTTCCCTTTCCTCAGTTATTTTAGTCAAGTACTACAACAGGTCCATCTTCCACAAGTAAGCCTTTAACCTTTTCATCAAAATTGCCTACCAAGACAACAAGTGCATCACCTCAGGCCCCAGCTGTCATACCTATAAACTTTATCCCATCAGTTTAAAGCATGGAACCTATAACAACTCAACACCTTTCTAGGCACTTAGACCCCTTGACAGTACCTATGTTTGAGCAGCCTAATCAACCTAATTTGACCCTAGACCCTGCCAACAGTAATCCATCTCCTATTGGCACTCCTGCAACTCATGTGACACCTACTGCCTCATAGGCTACTCAAGGGGACTTGTCAAGTGCTCTCAATCCTATTACCACTTTAAAAGACATCACACTTCTGAAGCAGGCCCCTCTACATATCTTGACAATGCTGCTCACAAGTCCATAGACTCTAATGACAACTTTTCCAGCTCAGAGACTGAGGCTCTTGCTTGTCCAGAGGGTAATGCATCACTTCTATCCACTACTGAAAATACTCATAACTCTACTCCCCTAGGAACTCCTTCACACTCAATATTTTCTATTTCCACATCTGAGTCCTCTCACTCCCCATCTATTCCCAGCCATAGATTTCACCCTTCACTCTTGGTTAATGATCATCCTATGATGACCAGAGCCAAGACTGGAAGATCCAAACCTAAGGCACTAGTGGCACATACTGAATCTGAACCCACTACTGTAAAACAAGCTCTCTCTCACCCTTCCTGTCACACTGCTATGTAGCCTGAATTTGATGCTTTACAGGTCAATCACACATGCACTCTCACAATACTGCCACCTGAGAGGAAAGTTGTGGGTTGTCGATGGGTATTCAAAATCAAGGAAAATGCTGATGGCTCTATCAATAAGCACAAAGCTAGACTTGTAGCCAAGGGATATCATCAAGAACACGGTTTTGACTACACTGAAACATTATCCCCTATCGTTAAGCCCACCACTATCAGAGTCATTCTTACCTTGGCACTCACACACAAATTGGAGATCCAACAAGTTGATGTCAACAATGCCTTTCTCAATGGAACTTTAACTGATGAAATCTACATGACCCAACCTCCCGGTTTTGCCACATCTGACAAGACACTTGTATGCAAGTTACACAAAGCTATCTATGGCCTCAAGCAGGCCCCACGGGCCTGGTATGAAAAGCTGGCACAAGCCCTAATCCACTTTGGGTTTACCATATCCAAATGTGATAGCTCTCTGTTTCTCTATTGCACTCAAGGTACTGTTCTGTGTGCCCTTGTTTATGTAGATGACATACTGATTACAGGCTCGAATCATACTCTTATTCATACCTTATTTTATCAACTTCACATTGCATTTACGTTGAAAAAGCTAGGCAGACCAAAGTATTTTCTTGGCATTGAGGTTAACTTCCAATCAGATGGCTAAATGCTTTTGAAATAGTCGAAGTACATTAGAGATCTCCTGTCTCAAGCAAACATGGTTAATGCCAATGAAGTTCCAACCCCTATGATGACCAGCTGCAAACTCAGCAAACATGGAGCTTCAGAGTTGGTTATTCCTTACTTCTATAGGTCCATTGTGGGTGCATTGCAGTATGTGACTTTAACTAGACTAGACATTGCCTACAGTGTAAATAAGGCTTGTCAATTCATATCTGATCCCCTAAAAACTCATTGGTCTGCAGTTAGACGAATTCTCCGGTATCTAAGTGGTACTGTCTCCTATGGTTTACATCTCTCTCCGTCCGCTACAGCTTCCAAATTGTCTTTCATGCCTATAGTGACTCTGACTGGGCCAGTGATCCAGACGATAGGCGGTCCACTTCTGGCTCATGTATATTTTCTGGACCCAATCTTGTCTCATGGAGCTCTAAGAAGCAAGCCTTGGTTGCTCGCTCCAGCACAGAGGCAGAATATCACGCTCTCGCTCACACAACCTCTAAACTACTATGGCTTGAATCATTGTTGTCTGAGCTCAAAGTAATATATCATACCCCTATTCTGATGTGTGATAATTTGAGTGCGGTTATGCTATCTCATAATCCCGTCCTTCATGCTCGCACCAAGCA
The DNA here is from genome assembly GCA_963859935.3 of Lathyrus sativus. Classification (NCBI taxonomy): domain Eukaryota; kingdom Viridiplantae; phylum Streptophyta; class Magnoliopsida; order Fabales; family Fabaceae; genus Lathyrus; species Lathyrus sativus. The sequence continues at coordinate 674,832,760 of OZ012738.1, read as the reverse complement.
TATTGAGCTTGACATACATTTTGTGCGTGAACGAGTTGCGGCTGAACAACTACGTATGCATCATGTTCCTACATCTGTTCAGTTGGCTGACACGTTTACCAAACCGCTTGGCATTGGAGCATTTCAAAATTTAAGGCGCAAACTCAAGGTCACAAGTTTGGATATTAGAGATGATAATAAAGAGAGTGAGTGTTCCACCCTTGTATAAGCTATATATATATATATATATATATATATATATATATATATATATATATATATATATATATATATATATATATATATATATATATATATATATATATATATGTATATATATATATATATATGGTATCATGATAAGTGAATAATATAATATAATATAATATACAATTACAACTCTATTCTACTTTACTTTCTCTCTCTTTCTCTTCTCTCTCTATCTGTAATAGAATTTTCTCTTTATCTGTAACAGAATTCTGTTACTCAATGATGAACCTTCATGTTCATCTTCATCAACTCTAGTAAACGTCAATGACCGCCTTTTTGAACAAGACGGCTTTTTCTTATTCCACAACAGCCAAAGGTACCCTGTGATTGTTCCCTACCCCATGTCCTATCTCTTTCCTCGTCGTTCCTTTTGTTCCATCAACCTCTAAACCTAAGATCTTGGAAGTATCATCACATGTCTCATCAAGGTGCTGGTCTCTTTTACCATCTTCCTCCTCTCCCTCTGACAAGCTCCAGTCCCTCGAAGCTCGAGATATGTTTAAGGTTTTTAAAGATTATGGACTGGTGGAGGAAGTCTTTATTCCATCAAGAAGAGATCGGAGGGGGAAACAATTTGTATTGGTACGTTTTAGGCATATCGAAAACGTAAGACTGTTGGGAACAAAACTTGATAATATCTTCATTATGGATAGGAAGATCTATGATAATCTTTCAAGGTTTAAACGTCATAATGTGAATGGAATGGATCAACATTTTGGAAAAGAAAATATTAATATGGATTGTGGAAGAGTTAGAGTGGCACAAGGTGAGAAAAGGGGGCAAGCGGAGTAAAAACAATGCATCTTACGCACAGGTGGTGGGGCGTCGGAACTTGGATCATGGAAAAGGAGGTGTGTATGATGGAGGTGATAAGAGATCCAAGAGAAAGGACAAATACTGATAAAAAACCATTTTTTGCTCATTTGCAAATTAATGTTGATAAAAAAGATTTGGTTAGATTTGAGAAAGCCTTCGTTGGCTATTTTGATCCGGTGAATTTGTCGATCTATGTGACAAGTGCGGGTAATGTTTCTCTCAATTTCAAATTGATATGAATGTGTGAGTTTGAAAATTAATGCGTGTGTGAATTTGAAAGTTATTTTTAATATCAATACTCGTTTAGAGGCATTCAAAATTTGATATCCAATGTATCTAATTATAATATGTTTGTTCATCTTTAATATATAAGTTTTTGTTAAAAAATAGGTAGCAAAGTTAATTATTTAATTGATTCTACTTGAGGGTTGAGATTTCAGTAGTTTAACTTCTAAATCATTCAGATAAAAGGTTGAGATTACATGTTAATTTCTGGCACATGATTAGTCTTTTTGAGAAAACCACTCTTGCATAACTTTAGTGCTTATATATGTTTATGATGTTTCCTATTAGTAAAAGCAATGCATATCTAGAGATTTCTCAATTTAAAATAAAAAATTAAATTAAAGAAAACAATTTTTTTATAAACAAATTAACTGCATATTACGTGAAAGAAAATGATTCCTGCATATTAGTTTACTCCGAATTTATATGTGAATTTTTTTTACAAATGTACCTGCGACTCTTTTGAACAAATATTTTGGTTGAAATCAGAAAAACAGAAGAAAAAATTGCAAGAACCGTGATTCCTAAAGAATTGTGATTTCTAGAAATTTTTAATTCAAATTCAGAGGAAAACAAATTTTTAACTCAAATTGAGAGGAAAAATAGTGTTAGAATTATTTTAGATTTGCGAAATATATTAGTATATTTATTTATGTGTATTTATTTAGCCATTCAATCTCTGTGCATATATATACATCTTTCTTTCATCCTACTTTCAATCTAATCAAATAAGAGAATATAAAAATGTCAACTTTCATTCCTCTTTCTTCATTCTATACCAAACAACTGAATAATACTTTCACTTATCATTTTCTTTCTTTCCTTTTACTTTCTTACCTCTCTAGCCATTTGATACTATACTTTTCCACCCTATTTTATCAACCCAAATCCTCTCTACTAAAAAAACCTCACATTAGCGCATTTAAGTGTATTTGTCCATCTGATTAAAATCGAACAACTCTACATTCAAGTGTATCTATCCATCTGATAAATCAAACAACTATAATTTAATGCTGATATCTATTTTTTCTGAACCGTCCGATCAAAATCAAACTGTAACTATTATTTTGACCGTGAATATGTAGGAAAAGTTTGACTACATGGGAATTCAATTTCATTTTATTTTGAACCATTGGCATTATTGATTAGCACAAATAGAATACAACAAAAGAGAGAAGTTGCTTGCGAGGTAATGCTTTTGGACTAAGAAACAATTTTTGCATTCTAAATTATTAGAACAATTTCAATCGTAATTGAAAGTTACATAATGTATTAAAAAGGAAACAAGAGGAATCCAAGCACAAGTTTTGCCCAGGTTCAGCAAATGTATGTCAAATTATATTAAGTTGCATAAGTCATTAAAAAAAACAAAGAGATTAATTGAAAGGTACTAAAACAAGTTTTACACTATCAATAATCCAGCATAACCAATTAAATTCAAAAAGAAAATAAAATAGACTAACTAATCCCTCCTTGTTAGGAATCAGCCAAAATAGCAACAAAAAAATGAAGAAAAAACTGAAAAATAACAATGAACTTGTATTTTTCAAGACAAACTTTTATTTTTATAAATAATCACAATAATAATACATTAGATAATATGCGAATGATGTAATAAAAAGATAGCGCAACATTTTAATAATTTTCTATAATTTAAGCATGTGCGGGTTCAAAGGAAGTGAGATTTCGGAAGTGAAGCCATAACTTCTCATACACAACAGCTTCATAGATCTTCGAAACGGAACCTTCGCCGGCGGAGAGAGTGAGGTGGTAGTTAGTCCCTGCAACAACCTGAGATTCACCTTTGATTACCTTATTAAGCTTCAGTTTCGCACCACTTTGCTTGTCGTACTGATTGACGGCGAAATTAGCGATTTCGATGACGTGAGGATCGTTGATGTCTTCGATTGGGGTATAACCACCAACCGACGGCGAAGGTAGTTTCCTTGAAGAAGCAGAGGCTATTAGAAGAAGTATGAGAAGAATTAGGGTTTGAAATTTCATGATTTCTTTTTTGCTTCAGAGAGAGATGGTGTTGCGTTGAGTAGTTAAGCCTTTAGACGGTTATTTATATATTGATAATGTTTAAAGATCGCATAAATTGCCACGTCATCGTAACTTGGGATGCCCCATAAAGATTTTCTTGAATGTTAAGTTAAATAAGTTGTTGGGAAGTAGTACTAGTGTATTAATAAGTTGTGCTTTGTTGTGTAGCCCACAGATGAAATTATTAGGTAGGTTAGATCCATGAGCTGCAGTTACTTCTTTAAAGGTTAAATTAAAACAATGATTAGAAAGAAGAAGAAAAATCAAACCGACACTTGAAAGTTGAAAATATAGTTTATCTTGTATGGATCCATTTGTTTGATATTTTAATGATATTATTTTTGAATAATTTGAAGCAAACAAAATAGGATTGAAAATGTTAGAATTATTAAGTGGACATGTCCTAAACCTTGGGCCCAAATTACCAATGGATGACAATGACCCAATATTGATTTACAAATTTAATTTTGAACCAAAATATAATCTAAGTCTTTTTTAGAGATGGACTCTAAGTTAACCTTACAAAAACTAATTTGTAAAGTGAGTGATTTTATTCTATATAAATTATTTTTTAGATGTATCTCTTACTAAGCAGGACTTTGACAATTTTTTTCAATACACCCTTTCATAAAAACATTATTAGATTGGGTGTGTGGATATTAAGATGGACAATATTTAGATCGATCAATAGACTCTAATATCATTTAAAAAAATATGTGTCATGCATATTTCATTGTATAACCAAGTATATATACATTAGTATCATCATTATCAAAACAATATTAAATCATAATGGTAACCTCTCAATTAAATGAGATTTACTTGTTAAACAAATGCAAATGAGTATATGTTCAATATAAAAGATATTTAATAAGTATAAAACATAATTACATATTCTAATACACCCTCGTACTTTAACCTAGAGGTTGTTGGATATTGAGATTGAATAAAAAATTATCAAAAAGTTGTCGTGTAAGGCCCTTATTGAACATGTAAACTATTTGATATTGTGAAGGGACATGTAACACGCAAACTTGTCCACTAGTAACTTTGTCACATAAAAAGTGAATATTAATCTCAATGTGATTAGTGTGTTGATGTCGAACATGATTGCTGAAGAGATACAAAGTGGTTGTGTTATCATGTTAAACTAGCGTGGCCTTTGAGACAAACCAATGTTATTTCAAAAGAAGATTCCTAAGCTAACATGACTCAAATACTACATTAGCAACTCCACGATATTCGACTTCAGCACTAGAACGTGATAATGTAGGTTCTCATTTTGATGACCATAAGATGATGTTGTCCCCAAGATATACACAATACCCAGATGTGGGCCTTTTGTGTTTAGATATCCACCCCAGTCTACATCAATATATATGTGATAAGCTTATAAATGGAGGAATGATATATATGTAGATTGAAATCAAGAGTTCCCTAAAAATATTGAATGATGTACTTCAAGGTAGACATGTGTTGTGTTTTCTGATTATGCAAAAATAAACACACTTGTTGCACGACATAAGTGGTATCAGGTTTGGTAAAAGTCAAATATTAAAGTGCTTCATCAATACTACGATACTGAATGGGATCATTATATGGATTTCTAGAAGATCCGCTTAGATTAGCTTATGTGTCCACCAATGTAGTAGATGGTTTACAAGAAGGCATATTTGTATGCTTAATAACTTCCTTAACATATTTCTTTTATGACAGAAAAAGATCTCTTGGGCGTCTAGTAATAGAAATATCGAGAAAATAATTAATAGGCCCTAAATCCTTCATAGCAAATTCAGAGTTGAGTTTAGTCAGGATGGATTGACGAATGGAATATGGGGAGACAACCAAAATGATGTCATTAGGAGGTTATAAGTTATATCATTGCCTTAACGATAGATGAATAAGGAATGATTGAATATGATCTTAGAGAAACTCAAGGTAGCAACATAGCCATAAAATTGATGATATTAAGCATAAGGTGCTTGTTTAAGTCTATATGGTGACTTTCTGAGCAAGCATAAATAATCAAGATGTTGAGGATTGTGAAAACCTAGTGGCTAATGCATGTTGATAGTTTCATCAAAATTACTATGCAAAAATACATTCTTGACATTTAACTAATGAAGACACCATGGTTTTGATAAAGCAACACCCAGTGTCTTCTAGAAGTGGTTGGGTTGACTACGAGACAAAAATTCTCACCATAATCGATACCATTTTGTTGGTAGGAACCATCACCTACAAGGAGATATTTGTACCTCTCAAAGGACCCATAAGATTTCTTTTTATGCCTTAAAATTCACAAACCTTGAATAATATTAGCGTTATATGGACAAGTCACTAAGTTCCACGTCTTATTTTTTATTAGAACATCATATTCGTCTTTCATGACCATTTTCTAATTATGATCATGTAATGCATGGATGAGATTAGTAGGCAAATGAGAAATAGAGTTTGTAAATGAGGTATGGAGATTAAAATTTTTGAGAGGCTTAAGCATTCCACGATATGCTCAGGTGGTCATTTGAGATGATGGAGGTGGGTGATGCGGTAAAATGATTGGGTCAGCAATTTGTGGCAAGTCCAATTGTGAGGACGATGTGGGATTTTGTGTATGTGGTGGCATTTGTGGAGATGTAGGGGAAGTAGTAATGGGATTTAGGGATGAGGTAATTATGGCCAATGGGGTAGCATTTTGATTATGGAGGGTTGAATTTTTGTAGTAGTGTTTTGATAAGAATAGATTGGATGAAAGTTAAGGGGTATGTCTCTTGTACCCAAAAACTTATAATTAGTGGTTGAAGAAACATTTAAGGTAGAAAACATAAATATATTGTAATAAAAAATGATATACCTAGAAATAGTCATTTTATAATCAACAACTCATAACATTTATAACCTTTGTAGTTTTTTAGGATAACCCAAAAACATCCAAAGAGAGAGTAACAAAGACATCCAAAGACTTAAGGTGAAAGTGTGATGGGTTTTTTCGAAGAGAATTTTAGTGGGAGTATGTTGGGCAAACTTTTCGTTGGGGAGGATGTTGAGGAGATAAGTGGACATATGTATGGCATGATGCAAAAAACAAGGTGACACGACTATATATACTACATCTCCTAAAAAAATTACTTCGTTGTACTAACCATTCAAGGTAAAATCTGATCCAAAATGCAACTTTATTTTATTTTATTTTTTAATTAAAAATATATCACCTATTCCCTGGGTTGCTAGGAAAATCGAAGAGAAAAGTCCTTCAGGGACCATCTTTGACTTCCAGTACCTACACTTTTGTGTTTTATTTATAATTAAAACGGTGTAATATTTTTTATAACAATTTTAATATTATAAATAAATAAAATTTCCCCTCATTTACTTGGTAAAACCGAGGAGAAAAGTTACCCTAGTTTTATATATAAAGCACCACATTTTTCACTTTTGCTCTAAACCTAACTAATCTCTCTGCCTTCAAACTTCATTTTCCATTTATGAATCCATATTTCTCCCCTAAACCAAACTCTATTTTGTTTTTTTCTTTTTGTTATTGTTGATTTTGTTGTTGTTTATGTTGTTGTTATTATTGTTTTGTTGTTGTTATTGTAGTTATTTTTTATGAATAATTTTTCAATGTTATCATCAATGAAAATATTCAATGATTTATTGCTTGCCTTAATTGACAATATTGAAAAAACCTATTCCTATTAATATTGAAAAGATATTGCAACCCAAAAAATGGTCAATGGTAAGAAGTGTTAGGTTACAATATGGATAAGAAACGCTCTAGGGGGTGAATAGACCTTCCAAAAATATTTTCTTTGAAAACAGTTTGAAAATTTTATTCAGAATTTTTAAAGCAAAAGTGATTTTGCACAGAGGAAAATAGTTTTAGTGAATAGAGTGATTATGCTTATAAATCGGAATTGGTGCGTAATGACTTGTGTAGTTCACAATAAAAACAAGATTGACACAAAAATTCAACCAAAACGTACAAACTAGTAAATGTATTGAATAGTTGTTAAATTACTTGAGAAGTGTGATTTAAACATAACAACTCTAAATGGATTCTACAATCGCGGTTTATAGTTTAACCTATAAAAAGACAAAATTGAAGTACAAATTCTAACAAAACCTACACATTTACAATAAATCGCTATCAAAAGAAATCCCAATGGTATTAAATTCTATAACGCAATAAAGAACAACCTAATCATGCAATGTCGGAAAAAAATTAAAAAGGGGAGAGAGAGAGAGAGAGAGAGAGAGAGAGAGAGAGAGAGAGAGAGAGAGAGAGATAGAGAGAGAGAGAGAGAGGGGGGAGTACATCGGGGTTTATACTAGTTTGGTGTGTTTGTCTTTGCTTTGTACCTAATATAGTCTCTAATGGTTGCCCATTGAAATTTTTTGGTCTTCCACTATGATTTGCGACAAATAAAATTTGAAATTACAAGAGTTCATACAATCACAATATCCGAAATTACAATATTTTGATAATCACAATATCCAAAACGCTGGAAAATTAAAAAAAAATTGGATCATTGACTTGTACACAGTCTACATATTAAACTATATGTGAAATCGCTTCTTGAATCTTTCAGCCCAACAGTCTGCTTCTAAGTCTCCGTTCTGTAATAATATTTACTCGACCCCACTGGCATCTTAAGCGTTGGAATGTCCGAAGATTGATAAGAACTTCTACCCTGTTTGTTGGATTCCAACAACACTACTAAGGTCAACCTGAAGAGAAGAATTTACTTTTTTCCCTCTAGAATTATCAAAACCAGTCATAACACCACGCACCCTTGTGAACATGTAAAATATTAATCAAATCTTCAAAGAAACTTTATATTCAAAAATGAATCTCCTTATCAATCACTAATATTCAAAAATAAGATTCAGATCTATACAAAAATGGAGAAAGAATGAGGAATAAAATGAAAGAAATAATTCGCAAGTGTTCACAAAAGTTTCAAAACTCTTTTTGAAAAATTAAAGAACAAATGGTTTGTTAGTTTTCAAATCAATATTAGAAGTATGAGTTTTCTAACATTGTAAAATGATTCATAGGTGCTGGATATTTAGCACAAAATGAGTTAGAAAATCATGCATGATTCGAGTCATGAGAACATGTATGATTTGAGTCAAGTGGAAAAGTAGTTTGAAATAAGATCTAAAACATATGAGAAACCCATTTGTATGATTCAAGGAATCATTTTACCCATGATTTGAGTCAAGACTAAAGTCATGATTCGAATCAGGAAAAGTGTGATTCGACTCAAGCAAGTCAAAGGCAAATCCTAGAGTTTTCATCACTTCATGATTCGATTCATGAACATTGTTATTCGAGTCACGGGGTTCCATGATTCGAGTCATGTACAACATGTGATTCGAATCACATAATCCATGATTTCCCTCTGTTTCATCTAATTCGACTCGCAAGATGTGTGATTCAAATCACACACCTAAAATCTCAATTTTTGCAATTTTCAAAGATTTCTTAAGATCCTACTTTTGGCATGACTTTAACTAATCTCAAATATGGTTCTTGATTCAAAAACTTGGCTAATTGACTAAAAGCATATTGCTAACACTAAAAAATAAATAGTTTGAATTATGCACACTAAAGATACATATCAAAAACTTAATCCAGAAATACGTAATTAAAGATGAGACTCAATGATATAAACTAAAGGATAAGGAAAAACACCATATTTCTAATACATTCATAGTCCCCCTTAATGTAGCAGAGACATTCAACTTCAATCTCCCTTTTTTTTTTAATGTTTGGCAAGCTTGCACTTGGAATTGAGTCGATTTTAAGGAGAAGCGAAGTGTGATGAATGTTTTCCTTAAAATGCTTATGTTCCCCCCTTAAATATTAAACAAATACACAACAACATAAAACACATAAAATAAATCTACTCACTTTGTAACTTATCCCCCTTTGACAAGATAAAAAAAAGAGATAGATGTTGATAAGTCTAAACGCAAAATAACCAGTTACACAAACGATATTCCAGAGAAACAAATGAGTTGTACATAGATAAGAAGAATATATAACATTAAAGATATCATACAAAACACAAAGATATACATGATAAATGTAACATATACGCAATTAGACATGCAACTATACAACACTACACAATTACGTGATCAAAACTTCTATGAATGAAAGATTTAATCACAACCTCTAAGTGTTAGAAAACAAATTTTCCCTCTCCAGTATAATGACTAACAACTTAGTCACATGAGGAATAATCACTTTTGAAAGTGTTACAAATGTGTATACAAATAGATGCTTCTAAAGAAGAAGATTACATACGCTTAAGTACAATTGTTTTCTAGCAAGATATGAACAGAAGTTCCTTACTAATATACAAAAATATCTTAAGAATAATCTCCAAGAGATTCGCATTGTATCAGCATGAGTTTTGTTGCTTAAAATCTTCTTTTAATGCTTCTCTCTTTTTCTTGAAAAGCAACGCTTTATGTTTTGTTTGAGCAACAAGCATCTTATTTTTGAGCTTACATCTTGGTGCTTTGCTTCCGCTTCCCACACATACTCTCGTGTTTTCTTCAACTCTCTCTATTCTTCTTCTTGTTCTTCTCTGGTTTTATTCTTTTCTTCTTATATATTCTCCTCGTTTTGCTTCAAGCATTCAGATCTTCAATATATAGAGCTTGAGAACAGATTTGTTGGAGGGTATAAATGGAAATGTATTCCAACAGTAAGTTCCCAACGATCATTTGAAGGAATGGTCACATCATAATACAAAAAAGTTGTCCTTGCGCCACCTTATCTAGGTAGAGGTAACAAACTACTTTGTACTTTTATATTCAGCATATCATTTAACCATTCTTGTTCTTCTGTCTTCTAGTTGTTTAGAGGCTTCAGATGTATATTTGATGAAACATGTTTGTCGCTACTGCGAAAATCGGCGCCGGCTGACAGAAGAGTCGCCACCGTGCGTTATTTATCCCTCAGAGCGGGAAAGGAAACGCTCGAAGTAAACCTCGCAAAAAACGGGGAAAGGTATGGTCATCGCAACCAAAACCTGGGTTCGGGAGTCGGTTACGCAAGGGGAAGGTATTAGCACCCCTCACGTCCGTCGTACTCGACGGGATCCACGCTTGCTTGGGTTGTCTAAAGGATGCAAAACAATCTATCTATGGCTGCTAAATCTAAACGGAAGGGAATTGACTCGATAGAGCGTCGCACTCTATGCCTACGTATTCTCAAGGGAGAAAGTCAGAGTCAACGTAGTTCGGGACTACAGGGAAAATTGGCTCGCCAAGACCTCGCGTCTTGTGCCTACGTACTTCCACTGCATGAAAGATCAGAGCTTTACGTAGTTCAGGCTAACTACGGCTACACAAAACATTCTCACACAGCAGTGAGAAAAACAACTGGTTTCACAGGGTCGGGAACCTATGGGCAAAACTATGGCTTGGTCTCAAATGCACTTGGGCAAGAGAGAAAAAGGGTTACAATTAGTCGTCAGCGGGAAAGTCTCGATCGCACAGCCGCGAGAGAACGAGGGTTAGTTGTTAGTGTGCTCGCTAGGATATCGCATCCTATGCCTACATATTCTCGTCTGGTACGAGAAATCAGAGCAGCTGTAGTTCGGCTACTTCGGGACCACAGCTCAAATCTCGTTTTATTGACATTCTGAAAATGATTTACAATGAGTGAATACTGGAAATAAATCTCCTAGGAAATACTATCCTATTCTATCCTGAAAAATCGAATGAAAAATAGCCCCCTAACAAGTGGGCTTCTAAACTATCCTAAAATCGTAAAATAAAATCTATGAAAATATATCCTGAAAGAAAATGTACTTTAAAAATATTAAATCTACTTTAATATTTTTTCCTTTTTTCCTTCCTTTCTTTTCAACATATTTTTCCCTTTTCTCAAAATAATTCTCTTTCTTTTCTCTATTTTTCACACATTTTTCTCTTCTTTCTTTCTCTATTTTTCACACATTTTTTCTCTATACTTCTTTTTTCACATTCTTTTTCTATTACTTTTTTCTTCATAATATTTCTTTTATATTTTTTCTCACTTTTTTCTTTTACTATTTTTCAATATATTTTTTCACTATATTTTCTACCTTTTTCAATATACTTTTTCTTTTTTCCTTTTTTTTCCATATGAAATACTATATACAAAAAATATAAAAGAAAAGAAAAATAAGGGGAGGGGGTGCCCAGCCCAGCTGGGGATTGTACAAGAAAAACAAACAATAAAAAAACAAATGCATTGGGCCCAGCCCAGGTCCCCCTAAAAAAAAACACACAGAGGGGTGTTGTGCTGAGTGCACCGGGGGTGTGTTTGGCAAAACTCGTACTTGGGCCCAGCCCGTTCGCAGCCAAAAACGAGAGGTGTGTGTGTCAAAAAAAATGATTGGGCCTGAGGCCCACGACCCAACCTTCTCCCCCCTCTCTTCACTCTTAGTCTCTGAAAACCCTAGCCTAAACTCTCCTTCCTCACGGCGCCGCCGTCCTTCTTCGTCTTCCTCTCTCGTTCAACTCTCTGATCTCCTCAGACAAACATTCTAAATCCTGCAACCAACTGAACGAATTAACACTCCCAGAATAATACCAATGTATGAGAATAACCATCCACCCCTTTGATGTTCTTGAGGCGAGCAATCGTTGGTGAAGACTTGAACATATTAGAAGAAACTCTTGAAGTTTCTGGATATTTGGTTTGTTGAATCTGGTGAGCCGGAGGTGTTGTGTGCGTGTTCTTGATCTGGAAATTCATTTGAAGGACCTTGAATGCTTGTTGGAGAGACGATGAAGACCTGGACTCTTCTGGAAAAATAACGAAGAACTTCCATGAAGGTTCTTGGAGATTCGATGAGCGAAGGCGAAGATCCATGAAGATCGCTTGCTGATGATGAACACTGGATCTGAAGGATCTGAAGGCCGTTGGACGTTTCTGGAAGAACACTGATGAACTTCTGGAAAGGCTTGGATGAACACACGATGATGATGAAGACGTTTCTGGGAAGATTGCGATACTGATGAATGTGGTTATTGCGAGTACGTTCTGGAAATTGGAGGATGAATATGGGGATTTGTGTTCTTGCTGAGGATGACGTTTCTGGAGTTTGGAGGTTGATGATTAGTTGATGACCGGAGGGTTGATGATTCTTGATGAAGAATCTGGTCTTTTCTGGAAATTTGTTGAGCGGAGATCTGGAGAGGATGAAGATCGGAACAAGGTGAAGAAGGTTGATCGGTGATGGATGTTGTTGCATTTTCTGGAAATGGCGGTGGTTGTTAACCGGAGGGGATGATCGGAGGAAGGAGATGGTGATCGGAATCTGGGATCTTTGGTGATTCCGGTGAGGTTTGCGGTGGCCGCCGGCCATGCATGCCGGCCGGTGGTGTTTTCAGGCGAGGGTTATGGGTGTGACGCGTGGCCGTGTGGGTGGAGGCAAGGGCTGCATGCTCTCCACGTGTGTGGAAGGTGGCAGATAGAGGGGGAGTCTGAACGTGAGGTGGCGGCGTGTGACGAAGTAACGTGGGGCCAGCCTTGAGTTAACACGTGGAGCTTCTGAGCTTTATACTGACGTGATTTCTGGACGCTTCTAGAACCTTCTGGACGTTGCTGGATTGAACTGGAAATTGCTGGATTATTGGACTAAAATTCTGGACAAAAACTTTGCATTGGGCCTTTGCCTGATAACTGGGCCTGCGAAAACCATAAAAAAAAAACTCCAAAAAAAACTGAATTAAAACAAGGATTAACAACCTAATTAATATCTAATCCTAATTAACTAAACTAAACTCAATTAAACCTAATAATGAGAATTATTCTAAAAAGCTATTAATTTTAATTAACTCCTAAACTAATAATATTCTAAAAAATCTATATTATTTATCTAAAAGAAAACAAAACTACATTCTTCTATTAAAATGATTTAAAAAACTATTAACACTATTTAAAAACTATTAATATTCTAAAAAATTCTATATTATCCTAAAAAATCTATTAAATTCTAAAATGATTAAAAATCTATTTAAAAAGAATTAAAACTATTAAAAAAATCCTATTAAATCTCTAAAAATGATTAAAATCTATTTAAACCCTAAAAATAGCCAATAAAATCCAGAAAAATCACAATAAATCCCAGAAGAACAAAATAAGCATCGAACGACATATAACACCGCGAGAGCGCACCAAAATAGCCGGTAAAAATAAACGGGCACCGAAATATCCCAAAAATACGATTCTATCTATCTAAACTGAATAAAAACACCTGAAACACAAGACGAGAGCTGTGATCCCTGATAAAATCAAAACAAATGAGAAATGCGTTGTATGCAATATGCAGATGCGAATGCGGTAATGCGTCGAAACATCGAGCCAAATACGAGACCCGGTTGGTCAAATTTTAGGGTGCAACAGCTGCCCCTATTCAAGCGACTTCGACCTGAATGAGTGAAGAGCGCTCAGCCTTCAAACATTCAAGGTAGATGACGGTTGAATACAAATGGAACCCTGAAATTTGCCATCCGCGGGAATATACTGCAAAACTGCTTGAGGAATAGCTTCCAATAAACTGAAGTTTGGTTGTCACGGTAACAACTGATCAATTTTCTGATAAATTTTCTTCTCCTTTTCAATACCTGTGTGACGCCACAAGTATTGAAATAATGCTTCGCAAAGCAAACACCTTCCCATCTGTTATGGGATCTTTTCTGTCGACTCATGGTTCACAGTGAACCTGAGGAAACTCTCCTGGGGAATTCTGAATTGAACTGCCTGGCACCTATTTTGACGAAGGGGGCAGCTTCAGAAGTTTGACATGTGTCAATTTCTCCTTGTTGCTGTTGTTTTTTTCGATGCTGACGTAACAACCAAATGAAGAAATCACTCCGCCGGGGGAGAGGATAAGCTGAACCACACAACTCTGCAGGTGAGCAAATTCGAAATCCAATAGGTAACCATTCTGGTCTATGTTTCAACATGCGTATGCTTGAAGTGATGCAATGTCCTATATGCAAATGCTATGCGTTTTGTTTAAAAATGAGATGCCTAGACGACATGAAGATGCTATATGCTTGATAGATGCAAATCTAACGATATATGCAAATGCTAATGTAAGCTCGAGCTGCCAGAGAACAGGTCTGAAAACCACTCGGCAAAACAAATGCCGAAAGCACCGCCAACTCTACTGGGAATGAACTGAAGTCACAGAATCCTCTCAGCAAAATAAATGCTGGAAAAGGGAAATCAAATCTGCTGGGGATGACTGTTCTGCTGGAGAAACGGGAAGGCAACCCTGCTTGGCGATTTTACTGGGGAAAGAAAAAGAACAACTCTGCTTGGGGATGCTCTCTTCAAACCATTGGCAACTGATTGTGCTCTGCGGGGATTGACCCAAACTGGGATTGATTGCGCGCAGCACCCTGCTGGAAATGCCCCCCACTATCAAGGATATCAATCTTAATCTGCTGAGGATACTCCTGATCCTACTCCGATACGGGGTAAAATACGACCTCAACTCTTCCGGGGATAATAAGAAACTTTCATCTTCTGAAGAGCGGCAATTCTGATTTAACAACATCTGCGAGGAATTCAAACATTACTCGGAGCGCTGGCATCAGTCGAGCTTCGTATCGGGGAACATGACAACATGCGGGTCATTGGGAATTACTGTGTCAGATACCTTTAGGTTTTTTTGTTTTTAGTATAAACATGGACTATGTACACAGTGGACGATGTAAGAAATATTAGACGAGAACTAGCATTCAAAGGTAGACCACCAGACGAGAACTGGTAGGTTAGGTATATTGAACAAACATTAATTTTTGTTTTGGACATCGGACGGGGCTGACTGGAATAACAGACTGAGGTATAGACAACCAGGCGAGAACTGGCTGAAAGCTGACGTACACCAGGCGAGAACTGGTATAACACATAGGTTGAAACACACGATGATCAGCCGAGAACTGATTACGCGACGACATGTACCAGGCGAGAACTGATACAACTCTGGAAGAAATGGTGACCAGACGAGAACTGGTTACAATAAACTGCACCAGACGGGAACTGATGCTTACAATAAACTGCACCAGGCGGGAACTGATGCTTACGGAAGGTGGGCCAGACGAGAACTGGTTACCGGTTTGCCAGGCGAGAACTGGACTTTGGAAACAACTGGTTACTGACACGTAACAGGTTTAAACTGCAGGATAATGATCCAATGACAACACGGCCTTTTATTTGAAAGGTTCAGGTTTTGATAAGGGTACTGACATGATTTCCCGATACTCAACTCCGGCTGGGGATAAACAGACTGGTTTGAACAACTTGCCCCAGTACACTCAGCTGGGGATAACAAGACTGGCTTGAACAACTTGCTTCAATACAATCCAACTTGCCCCAATCTAGCTCTTGGGAGTACTTGCTCTGAACAGCTTGCTACGAGAAGACTTCGAGAATATTTGCCCCGGTATCTGTATGGCAACAGAATTCAATCTCCAATTAAACACCTAACAACCCAGTTGATTTCAACATTCTCTGCGATGACTTGCCCCTGAATGAGCGTTCTAGCGACTTAACCTGATCTGATTATCTACTGGAAATATCCGCATTCTGTATAACTTCCCCTGATTGGCTCTCGAGAAGACTCACTTCTGATCAACTGCTTCTCAAATAAAATGCCCCTGATCAACTGAAACTTCGGGGCTTGTCCTCAGACTAGCTGATTCCGAACTCGCTGGAAATTAATGCCCCTGATTCAATGGGCTCCACCACATACACCATTCTGGTCCAGACTGCTGAATTACTCAGTCCTGTTCGATTACTCCCTGGTGGAATTCCTTTCATGCCAACTACTAACCTGCAATTAGAATTGTCTGTTCATGAATGGTAATCTTAATGCAGTGGTTATGCAGATTTTGAAAAAATTTGAGTTGTCACTCATTTACATGCATGATTATGAGTGACGAATGAAACAAAGTTCAAACGTAGTGCTTACGAGGTCAGTGAAAATACAACAAGGATGCGACTAGCAAGTCAAGAAGGAGTCAGGTTACTCAACCTTATCGTAATGTGCTTCAGACTAACCCTACCTCAATTAGGTCTTTTAAGGGTTGTATCGTGGTCGGGTTCACGGTTCGTGAAACAAAGGATATTTGGCTCAAATTTCGCTTTGTACCCACCCCTTCTACGTGATGATCTCCGATCCTAAGGTTCAGTTAACCTGGCACAAGCGCTCGCCTCTTCGAGAGGTATGCTGAATGGTAAGAACCACAAGTAGGAATTCACAAGGTTTTTCGGAGTGATAGTTACTCTTTCTTCGCTTTCGGTGTCTGTGTACACGACTTTGACTTGCTGGGGAAAATTTTCTTTTTAATCCCTCTTTTTCATTCTTTTGATTCCCTAATTTTTGCCTGGACTGACTCCTTTCGAGTTCTTTTCGATTTTTCGCTTTCTTTTGAAGTCCAGCGGGATGCCCTGATTTTTGCCTAAGTATTAGCTTTCTCAGCTTTTCTTTCTTTTTACTTAGCGGGCCTTCTTTCTTTCTTTCTTTTGGAACAAAGTCGTGTGACACTGGTTGTCTTGATTGCTCCGAAAGGATTGTAACTGTCTCACTCCTGATTGGTGAGATTTGACCTCTTGAGAGGTATAAACTGATTGGTCCTTGAAAGACAACACTCCTCTGTAAGACTTGAATGCTCGGTCGAGCTAACTGACAACTACCCTGCCCCGGGTTAAGATGTGAGGGTTTAAAAGTCCGAAAAAACTTCTACTTCCTGGCTCGAAGTGGTTAACAAGGGACTAACTCCTTATATCTCCAGTGTTTGGGGATTTTAAACAATGCCTTGTACGTCATCGGTAAGGTCTTATCTGAAAGCATATGATCATCGGTTATGAGTTTAGTTCGTCATCCTCCCTCCAATCTTTGCTAGTCACAGGGATAAAGTGGAGTGAATAAAATGCAAGTGTCAGTGCAATGCAGTAAATGAGCGACAGCGACATGATTAATTCAGAAAAATGCATAGTCACTTTATTACTATCACCATTCGAAACATTCAATGCAGGTAGTAACTAACAGAAAAAGAAACTACAAATGCAAATGATATATAGTCTGAGGACTGCTAATGCTGAGACGCCTGCCTGTCTGAACCACTGGCTTTTGCTGAGGAATACTTTCCGAATCTACGAGCTTAGACAGCTGAGCGGTTGGGATGAACAAACAGAAATCCTTCCCGAAAGGAAATGCGATCCTGGTCAATCAACTGCTGTACCTTCGCCTGAAATGCTTTACAATCTTCCGTCGAATGCCCCGGAGAGCCACCATGATAACCACACTGAACGTGGGGATTATACCCAGGAGGGTAAGGTTCTGGAACTGGCTTAAGAGCTTTAGGTTCCACCAAAGACTTCAGGATCAAAGATGGTAGCAGCTGGCTATACGGCATAGGCACTGGGTGAAAAGGAGCACTCCTTCGTTCCAAATTGTTGCGAGGTCTATTCTGATTCTGACGCTGATGCTGATAACCTCGGCCACGAGTTTGCTGCTTTGCAATGGAAGCGACATAAGATTCCTGATATGGTGCCCCAGGCACGGCTGTCTGTTCAGTATAACAAGCCACAGGAGGTACTGATCTCTGATAAGATGATGAACCAACAAAATTCATTGATTCGCTTCGAGGATATTCAACCTTTGGCATGACTGAGTTGATCACAACTTCTTCTTCATCCTGATAGTCACAAGGGTATTCAGCTTCATCAGCTTGATCATATGAAGTAATCTGAATTTTCCCCATTCTTATGGAGTACTTGAGGCGTTCTCCTAATGCTACCACGTCAGAGAAACTTGCCGGAATCCCGAGCAATCTTTTGAAGTACAGATATTGTAGGGAATCTACAAACATGCTTGCCAGCTCTTGGTCTAACAGCGGTGGACGCACTCTAGCGGCAAATTCTCTCCATCTTTGAGCATACTTCCTGATGGGCTAAAGACGTGTCTACTTATGCGTCTAGCGGTATCTTACTGCAAGTGCACAGCCTATCGAAGTAATATTTAAGATTATCGATCCACAGGGATTCTATCGTTACTTAGTGCTAGATGAACTTCTAGTTTAGCTAAGGCGAATAGTTGTCACGATTGTTGTTGGTTTCCTAAGACTATTGAAGGCGGAATTAAATTCAAGTTTTTAATAAAATAATACTAAAACGGTCGGTATGTAATTATACTAACTTAGGTGGGTCAATCTAACCTAGGCTTATAAAGATGTTCACTTAATCTATTCGGTAGAGATTACCAGTTTGAATACCCTCAACTCACACTCTCGTGGTCTTGAATCAGATCTTATCCCTAAAGCCCTATGCCTGCTCTCGCTAGCCCATAAGTGTTTAGAGATAATTTTTGGAAACTAAATAATTCTAATTTATCTTAAAGCGCTCTCGCTGTATTTAATTTAAATGCCTAACTTTAGCTATCTGGTTAGAATCTCACACTCTCGTGGTCTTGACCCAACCTAATACCCTTTTCTTACTCTCGTAACGAAAAGGTCGAATTTAATTAAAAAGTATCAGCCAGAATGTTAAGCGATTAATTATTTTAGCCCATGGTTATATTTTACCGGTTAAGTTAGTTATAACTACATACCGCCCTAAGGTATTTAGCTACTCATCGAGGTTAAATCAGACTCAGAGTTATTTATTAACTTACTAATGGCAGAGAAATAATTGGACATTATAAATAAATTAAATAAATTAAATTGTAATAACTGAAAAAAAACCTGATTAACAAATATCTGAGTAGACTCCTTCTTCCACAGACCGGAAAGCTTGGAGTAGGCGGAAATAAAAATTAAAACGAAATGCTGAAGGCTGGAAACAAATAAAGGTATAACAATTCCCTAATGTTGGAAATTGTTACACGGTTGGTTCGGATACAAATAAACTAAGGCAGAAAATAAGATGCTGGAATAATAAATCTGATGGTAAGGTAATTCGGCAGAGCTTCCGCAGGAAATTTGGATACTGAAGTCTCTCCCTAAATTCTCCTGAGCTGGTCCTATTTATAGAGCTTCCAATGGGCTGGTCCTGGGTCTCTTGCTTCTTGGGCTTTGCTGAAGTGGTTGAGAAAATGTTGGAAAGTGGCAGCAGAAAGTGGGAGAAATCTCCCTCACGTGAGAATTACTAGGAGGAGTGGCTTTACTGATGACTTTGACGTAGTCTGAGTCAAAAGAATCAAGTTATATCCTTGTCACGGGCGTGACAAGGTCTTCACGCTCGTTGTCTTATGTTTTCAAGTGTCACGGTCGTCACTCATTCCTCACGGTCGTGAGGTCCCAAAGTAAGGTGTCACGGTCGTGACACCCTTGTAACGACCGTGGTCGTAACAAATTATGCAGAGTTTTATGCAGGCTTCTGTCTTGCTTCATTTCTTGTGGTTTCTTTGTTCTTTTCTTCTTAATTCTTGATTTGGCCTCACATATCGATGTACCTGCAAAATAGTAAGAAAAACTCGAGGAATCGAGCGTTAAAACGGTGAATGCGCGGTAAAAGTCAATGAAATCTAGCGATATAACCGATGCGTTTTCTCGTCATCAAACTTCCCCAAACTTAAACCTTTGCTTGTCCTCAAGCAAATAGTCGGTTGAAAATCGGCGGACAAGATTTTACTCGCGCATACTCATAGCAAACCGTCCGGTGGGTCGTTCTGTCGGATAGTCCGGTACTTTGATAGAACACTACCGATACACTAATGACATAAGCAACAGGCTATGTCGTCTACTTCCCGTCAAGCGAAACAATCGACAATCACATTGCGATTTCACCTAGAGTTTTTCGATCGTAATTCACCCGGTTCGTTCTAGCGCAGTCACATTAAGCCCTTTGCCTTCGCACGCACGTAGTGGAGTAGCCGGTTAGCGATTTTGATCCTTTTTTAGCACGGGGTCTGGTACACGAGTGTGGTAACCCTTCATGTTTTATCCGATGCGGAGGTTGTGGGGGATCGAGCCGTAGCACGCCCTACCGAGTTCAGAACCAGTACCTCTGAACCAACCCGGAACGGAGTCCTTCTCATATTTCTCGTTTATTATCTGCGACCGTGTACTTTGGTGCAATCTCTTTTCATTTTGCATTGAGATACGAAGGATCATCATTGATTAGGCATCAAACGCTTATATTCATCGGCTCCCCACGTGGTTTGTGTTTAGACGGTGCTGACTGCTAGTATAAACTACTGGGGTTACTTTTGAACTGAAACTGAAGGTGCACTCGCAATGGTGATCGGATGGAATTTCTTAAGCAGGGGGTCGAAGATGTCAAGATTGTATTGGTCTTGTTTAATCGTTCTCGGCCTCGTAATTACGAACCATTCGGTGGTCAGTCGGGTAATGCGAGTAATTTAAGGATTTTTCTAGTATGGCTTAATAATCGGGGAAAACTCGATATTCAAGAAAATAACGCACAGAATTGCTCATTTCATTGATTTTCTAAAAGGAATACAACAGAATTGAAAGTACATTGAAATGAAAAGTACCTCTCCCACACTATATCAGACATTGTCCTCAATGTTGTGATATAATAGCGGTATAGATACAGTACAAGACTAAAACTGAAAAACAACATAAAAGCAAACTACTGCTGCTGGTGATCGCGGGCTCGGCCTCTGGTGCGAGAGCGGCGTCTGGAGGGAGTCGTGTCGGGGTCAGAGCCGGTACCGGAGGTAGCAGTAATGCTGAGGCGGAGCGCCTCAAGCTCGCCGCGGACTTCGCCAAAGAGTTCGCTAACCCGCTCATTAGTGGCCGCATGGTTGGCAGCAATAGTGCCGAGCAGAGCGTCGTACTGGGCCTTCTGCTGACGCTCTAGTGCTGCGTTCATCAGGTTCTGCTGGTGGATCGCAAAAAGGACGTCCTCCAGTGTGGCAGCGGGGGCTGCCTGCTGTCGGGTGGAAGTCTCGGGGATGTCCTGGGCATGCTCAGCTGCATCCATGGCGTCCTGCATCTCGTCCACTGCGGCGTTTGGCTGATCATCATGTACCGGCACGTGATCCGCAGCAGCTGGTAAGGCAAAGAGCCAGTTGGCTCGGTTTGCTGGGTCGATGCGTGTGCGTGACGGCAGAGTGATGTGGTGGAAGACGGTGCCATTGACGACAGGGCTGTACCTGCCATCCTCTCGCTGTGCGATCAGGTGGGCGGACCGGCAGTAGCTCATGGTCAGGAAATCGGGGGCGAGGTGCGGCAGATCAGCGAGCGCGTCACCAAGCCCCAGCTGAATGGCGAGGGTGGTGACAATGCCTCCAATGAAAAACGGGGATGAGCCGCGGTGCGCGATGGCCTGGATGTGGTAGAGCATAAAGGGGGCAGCATTGATTGGCTCGTCATGCAGGGCACAGTACAGAAACAGGAGCTCCTTTGAGTTGAGCTTGTGGTTGCTCTCCCGAGCAAAGATGGTGTTGCAGAGGACCCGGTGAAAGTAGCGGATGGCCGGGTTGTGGATATGAGTGGCGTTGAGGCTCTGGAAAGTGGTCGCTTGGGTGTTGGTGAGGTCGCGCCACAGTGTGAATGCTTGTTCACTGAAGTTGTCGGGCACGCGACGGTGGGCTTCGGTGCCGTGGTGGAAACCTAACAGCTCTGCAATCCTGGTTTGTGTGAGGTTGAACTCCCGGCCAAGCAATCTGAATGATACGTTGCCGGTAAGCTGGCTTTGCGAACCATGAGGGGTGATGTAGCAGTAGGAACTGAGGAACTCCAGCGTCAGGAGTTCGAAGGTAGGCTGTGGCTGGTGACAGAGGTCCCACAGGCCAACCTTCTGCAATAGGTTTTGGACGCTGGGCAGCATACCGAGCTCTTGCAGACAGTCGGTAGAAATGTACCGGGTGGGCTGCAGACCGCGGTTCTCGAAGCGGACGAAACGGTCTCGCTGGGTTTCTCCTGCTTCTCCTTCTCTGAAGACGATAGAATCCATAACATGCAAATGTGAAGGGAGAGGGTGGAAGGATTTTTTCTGTGAAGTTTTTGGAAGAAGAGTGGTAGAATGAGGGAGTTGTTGTTCGGATTAAATACGGGACGGTGGAGTTGAAATAGTTACTGGAAGTGGTGGATTAATGGGGTAGTGGAAAGTTTTTGACGGTTTGGGAATGAGTGGGGGAAGTGTTAGACAGGTTATGGAGGGAGAAGAGGGGTGGACACGATGAAGAAACAGTTCTGTTTCTCACGACCTCTGGTATAGAGGTAGTCACGGTCGTGACTAGATCGTGACGGTCGTGACGCGCTAAATGGGCACGTCACGATCGTAAGGGGGCGTGACGACCGTGAGGCTATGTAGCGTTGAATATTTTCAGAAAAGCACATTGTCTCGTGTTATTATTTTTTTTGTTTTTAATTAATAATAATGTATTTTATTTATCCACTATAGTAACACACACCATAATATATAGCAATTTCAAGACAGTAGTATACGAATCCTACGATAGAATATTGCAGTCAGACAGTATATGGTAACACAGTGTACAGAAAAGAAATAGAAAAATTATTTAAGCTGCTAAAATGAAGAATCAATTGAAAATAAAAAGTGCATGGTATTAAGAAAAATTGAAATTACATAAACTCAAATTATGTTATGAAATCGTTGCGAAAAATAAATTCAACTGGAAATGAAAATAATGATAAAAAAAAAAATAATGAGAAAAGAATTGATAAACTAAATCACTGATAGCCGGTTCAAAGGCGTTTCTTCAGATCTTCGATGGCGGAGTCCAGATGATAGAACTGTTCGCATGCCATGTCAGTCAATCCCACGATGTCCAATCGCATACTCTTAATGTCTTCTCTGAATAGATTAATGTCAGCTTGATAGGCATTGAGAGTGTGCATGATGTTCTGCAAGTTGTTAGCGTACTCTCCGTGATTCGCTCCAGGGGTTTCATGATCTTTGTCAGTTGGGTCAATGTCATAGTATCCAGGAGGTGTCTCGGGGTCGGTTTCAACAGCGGTCATTACATCATCTGTTATCCTGTGAGACTGAGGTGTTTCAGGAGTGGCTGGATAAACAGGTGGGTTTAATTCATAAAGCCAATTATCCTTATTATGAACACCTACTTTTGCATGATTGGGCAATGTGAACAGGGTGACTACTGTGTTCCGGATCAGGTACTCAAAAGGTGGGCGTCCTAAATTCCTTATAATATGTCTATTGAAGCAGAATTTAAGGTTCATCAGGCGTACGGTTCCCAGACGGGTACACCTGTCCAGTTGGTACCTAAGTCCTAAGGCATCAGCAATCATGGTTACAAGACCTCCTACCACGATAGGTAATTCAGGTTCATCTTGGATGCGGGTGAAGGTTTGCATCATGAAAGGGACACCATTAACACACTGTCCAGTATTGAAACATGACATAATAAATAATTCATCCTTAGATACTCCGGTAATATTTTCTTCTTTTCCAAAGAAGGTATGGGCGAGGAATTTGTGGAAGTAGCGAAGAGCAGGGTTATGGATTTCATCATTGTTCATATCATTTGGTTCAGGGTGGTAGTTTCCGGTCAGAGTTCCCCAAAAGAAAGCTAGCTCCACATCCATCAATTCTACCTGTGTGGTAGTAAAGGCGAAAGGTCCACTAGGGAAGCCTAATAGGTCAGCTAGTTCTTTGTGGTTAAAGTCGTATTCTATTCCGAATAGGCGGAAACTAATGAATCCTTTCCTAGAACCAAAACCGCGCTCGGGTAGGTAAAGTAGGGAACTAAGGAACTCAAGGGTGAGCTCTCGGTAAGTCGCAAACTTCTGTTGGATCATTGCCTTCTCCCATCCGAGTCGGTTGAACAGGTATATCATGCTCTCATGTATACCTAAGGTTTCCATAGTCTTTTCATTTGGGTACAGGGTCAAATCCATTTGCCTCTGTGATAACTCTTCGAACTTTATTCTTTGGTTCCTACCTCTAAATTGGGTATCCATATAGTTAATAGGTTGGTTAGCCATAGTCAGTGAAAATACGGTGGAAACAATTCAGTGGAAAAGACTTTAGAAAATCTGTAAAAAGTGATTTAGGATAAAAATAAGAAAAATGAAATGCTAAAATGTAATGGCTATAAATGTAATGTAAAATAAAACTAACAAAACAATTTAAACAAATAGTAATAACGATAATTAAAAATGCTCAAAAAGGAAAAGGATAGTTTAAAATAGGTAACTAAGAAAATGGGTTGCCTCCCACTAAGCGCTGTTTTTATTGTCAAAAGCCTGACGTAACGCTGAGGTTTAGACTAATCAGGGGAATTATCGGACAATTTCAAAAGTTTAAGATCATTCGTATAGGCTCTATTTTCAACTTTATGATAATGTTTTAGGCGCTGTCCATTTACTATGAATGGTTCATTGTTCCTACCCTTGATTTCTATTGCTCCACTTGGGAGTACTTTAGTTATATCAAAGGGTCCCGACCATCTAGACTTTAGTTTTCCAGGAAAGAGCCTAAGTCTTGAATTAAAGAGGAGTACAACGTCTCCCACACTGAATTCTTTCTTAGATAGGCGTTTATCATGCCATCGCTTGGTTCTTTCCTTATATAGCTTAGCATTTTCATATGCATCTAACCTTAGTTCTTCTAATTCGTTAATGTCTAGGATTCGCTTTTCTCCTGCAGCACTATAGTTCATATTGAGAGTTTTGATCGCCCAATAAGCTTTGTGTTCTAGTTCTACTGGGAGGTGGCAAGACTTTCCATAAACTAGTTTGAAAGGTGTAGTACCTATGGGAGTCTTGTAAGCGGTCCTATAAGCCCATAGAGCTTCATTAAGTTTAGATGACCAATCTTTCCGAGATATGGCGACAGTCTTTTCTAAGATTTGTTTAATCTCTCGGTTTGAGACTTCGACCTGTCCACTTGTTTGTGGGTGATATGGTGTAGCCACACGGTGTCTCACTCCATATTTAGATAGTAATTTGTCAAAGATTTTCGAAATGAAGTGTGAGCCACCGTCACTTATGACGAGTCGAGGTACGCCAAATCTGGGAAAGATTATGTTTTTGAAAAGCTTTATTACTACTCGTGCATCATTTGTAGGAGAAGCTATGGCTTCGATCCATTTTGAGACATAGTCAACGGCTACGAGTATGTAATTATTACCGAAAGATGATGGGAACGGTCCCATGAAATCTATTCCCCAGACGTCGAAGATTTCCACTTCCAAAATTCCCTTTTGGGGCATTTCATCTCTTCTTGAAATATTGCCGGTGCGTTGACACCGATCGCAACTTATAACAGCGATGTGGACATCCTTCCATAGATTAGGCCAGTATAAGCCGGCTTGCAAGATTTTCGCACAGGTCTTGGAAGTGCTCGCATGTCCACCATAAGGAGATGAATGACATTGGGCAATGACATCTTCTATTTCTTCTTCGGGAATACATCGGCGAAAAATTCCATCCGGTCCTCGTTTGAACAATAATGGTTCATCCCAATAGTACTGTTTCAGGTTATGAAAGAACTTCTTTTTCTGCTGATAGGTTAGATCTGGTGGAAGAGCTCCTGCGGCTAGGTAGTTGACAATGTCAGCGTACCATGGCAGTCCTACAGTTGTCTGTATTATTTCCACGGGTTCTGGTTCATTTATATCTAACTGCGCCAGGTCGCTTCCTATTTGTGCTATCAGCTGTTCATACGGAAAATCATCGTTAATCGGCACTTGTTCGGGTTTAATACCTTCTATTCTAGATAAATGGTCCGCTACGACGTTTTCAGTACCTTTTTTGTCTTTTATTTCTAGGTCAAACTCTTGTAAGAGTAAAATCCATCTTAGGAGTCTTGGCTTAGCATCCTTCTTAGTTAATAGATATCGGATAGCAGCGTGGTCTGTGTAAATGATTATTTTCGCTCCAACTAGGTAAGAGCGGAATTTGTCAAGCGCAAAGACAACTGCCAGCAATTCTTTTTCTGTAGTGGCGTAGTTCATCTGGGCAGAATCCAAGGTTCTACTTGCATAATAAATCGCATGGAGTTTCTTTTCTTTTCTCTGACCCAGGACTGCGCCCACAGCATAGTCACTCGCATCGCACATGATTTCAAAAGGTAATCTCCAGTCAGGGGGTTGCATGATTGGTGCGGTGATGAGGGCTGTTTTTAGAGTTTCGAATGCTTTAAGACAATCTTCATTGAATATGAAGTCAGCGTCTTTCATTAATAAACCAGTAAGAGGTTTAGTGATTTTCGAGAAATCTTTAATGAATCGTCGGTAGAAACCGGCGTGTCCTAAAAAGCTTCGTATTTCTCGAACGGTTTTAGGAGGTTGAAGATCTTTTATTACTTCAATCTTAGCTTTATCGACTTCAATTCCCTTATCTGATATCACGTGACCTAATACTATTCCTTCGTTGACCATAAAATGACATTTCTCCCAGTTAAGCACGAGATTCACTTTTACACATCTTTCTAACACCATTTCTAAGTTTGATAGACATCCTTCAAAGCTTTGCCCGCATACAGAGAAGTCGTCCATGAACACTTCCATGATGTTGTCTATAAAATCTGCGAAGATTGACATCATGCATCTTTGAAAGGTTGCAGGGGCGTTGCACAATCCAAAGGGCATTCGCCTATAAGCGAACGTTCCATAAGGACATGTGAATGTGGTCTTCTCTTGGTCATCAGGATGGATAGGGATTTGGAAAAATCCTGAGTAACCATCAAGGTAACAGAAGTAAGAATGCTTGGCTAATCGTTCTAACATTTGATCTATGAAAGGTAGTGGGAAATGATCTTTTCGAGTGGCTTTGTTTAGTTTACGATAATCTATGCACACTCTATATCCCGTCACTACTCTTTGCGATATCGATTCGCCTTGAGCGTTTTTTACAACAGTGATACCTCCCTTCTTTGGCACTACATGTATTGGACTAACCCATTCACTATCAGAGATTGGGTATATTATCCCGGCGTCTAATAATTTCTTGACTTCTTCCTTTACTACAGTGCTAAGGGTTGGGTTTATTCTTCTTTGAGCTTCTCTGGAGGTTCTGCAGTCTTCTTCTAGCAGAATGCGATGCATGCAAACTGAAGGACATATTCCTTTGAGATCAGATATGTTATATCTTAATGCAGTTGGATATTTCTTCAAGACATCTAAAAGTTTCTTTGTCTCTATAGTTCCTAAACTGGAATTCACTATAACTGGTCTTTTACATTCAACATCTAAGAATTCGTACCTTAGGTTTTTTGGTAAAGTTTTTAATCCTAATGTAGGTTTATCTTTACTTGGCATGGGATCCGGTGTAAGTGCTAAGCTTTCGCTCAGACTATTATCCTGATACGGTTTTTGCCAATTATCATCTTCGAGAATTGGAGGGATTTGAATTTTCATTATTTCAGAATAAGTGGTCTCCTCCAGTTCCATTTCTCTTACACATTCGTCAATTACGTCCATTAGATAGCATGTATCCTCTATAGCTGGTGATTGTAAGAATTGTGTTAAAACAAATTCAACTTTCTCTTCACCTACTTCAAAGGTTAGCTTTCCTCTTTTTACGTCTATTATAGCTCCGGCGGTAGCTAAGAATGGTCTTCCTAGTATGATAGGTGTAGTGGAGTCTTCAGAGATGTCCATGATTATAAAATCAGTAGGAATGTAGAATTGTCCTATACGTACTGGGACGTTTTCTAGTATGCCTACAGGATATTTAACAGAGCGATCGGCTAGCTGAACAGACATTTTTGTTGGTCTTAGTTCTCCCATGTCTAGCCTTTTGCAAATCGTTAAGGGCATAACACTGATACTGGCTCCTAAATCGCATAGAGCTTTGTCAATGACGAATTTTCCTATTACACAGGGTATAGAGAAACTTCCTGGATCTTTTAGCTTAGGAGGCATGTTATTCTGGATTATGGCGCTACACTCGGCAGTGAGTGTAACTGTTCCGTTATCCTCTATCTTTTTCTTATTGGATAAGATCTCTTTTAGAAACTTGGCATACGAGGGTATTTGGGTAATTGCTTCTGTAAACGGAATAGTAATATTCAACTGTTTCAGAAGTTCTACAAATTTCTTAAATTGACCCGTCGTCTTAGAACTTATTAATCTTTGAGGGTACGGAATTGGTGGTTTATAGGGTGGTGGAGGCACATAAGGTTGTTCTTTCTCCACTACCTCTCGACTTTCATCTTCCTTTTCTTCTGGATCATTCACCACTTCAGTCGGTTTATCCGGTTTTTGGTACATGGCTGGATTGTCAAGTCTCGGATCGGTAGGTCCGTCAAGTTCCTTGCCACTTCTTAATATTACAGCGTTAGCATGTCCTTTCGGATTAGGTTGAGGTTGTCCAGGGAATACTCCAGCTGGTGCAGCAGTAGGCGCTTGTTGTTGAGCTACTTGTGAAATCTGAGTTTCAAGCATTTTGTTATGCGTAGCTAGTGCGTCTACTTTGCTCACTAATTGTTTAATCTGCTCACTAGTGTGAATGTTTTGGTTTAAGAAGTCCTTGTTTGTCTGAGATTGGCTAGCTATAAAGCTTTCCATCATCAATTCAAGGTTCGACTTTCTAGGGATATTAGGAGCAGTCTTTTGATATCCTGGTGATGTAGCTGGTGCTTGACCTGGTGCGTAATAAGCATTGTTACTCTTATAGGAGAAATTCGGATGATTTTTCCAACCTGGGTTGTATGTGTTTGAGTAAGGGTTTCCTTGAGCATAATTCACTTGATCAGTGGGAGTTCCTATCAATAGTTGACAATCAGAGACTTCGTGTCCTGGGACTCCACATAACTCACAGTTGGGTGTTACTGCAGCCACGGTGGCTGCAGGTGTTATGGCCAAGCTATCGATCTTTTGGCTTAGTTGGTCAAACTTCGCATTGACTTGGTCCATACTACTTACTTCGTACATACCTCCCTTTGTTGGTTTCTCAGTTGCGACTCTTTCGCTTCCCCAAAGGTAATGATTCTGAGCCATACTTTCGATAAGTGCATAGGCATCACTATATTCTTTGTCCATCAATGCACCACCCGCGGCAGCGTCAATTGTCATTCTTGTATTGTACAAGAGTCCATTATAGAAGGTATGGATGACCATCCATTCTACTAATCCGTGATGTGGACAAAGCCTAAGTAGATCCTTATAGCGTTCTCAAGCTTCGAATAATGATTCATTTTCTCTTTGCTTAAATCCGTTGATCTGAGCTCTCAGCATAGCTGTCTTGCTAGGTGGAAAATATCTGTTCAAGAAAACTTTCTTAAGCTGTTCCCACGTAGTTACTGAGTTTGAAGGCAGAGATTGAAGCCATGCTCTTGCTCTGTCTCGAAGCGAAAAAGGAAATAAACGTAGTCTAATAGCTTCTTGGGTAACTCCATTGGCTTTTACGGTATCTGCATATTGCACAAAGATCGAAAGATGAAGATTCGGATCCTCGGTAGGATTTCCGGCGAATTGGTTTTGTTGCACGGCTGATATCAATGATGGTTTTAGTTCGAAATCGTTTCGGTTGATAGCCGGTGCTGCAATGCTTGAATGCGGTTCACCTTGCGAAGGATTAGCGTAATACTTGAGTGGATGAGTTTGTTCGTCAGCCATTCCTGCGTTTTCTGATTTTACGACTGGTTCAGGCGGATCTAATTGAAGATCTGGAATGTTGGAATTATTTTCGAAATCGAGTATACGTCTTCTTACGTGTAAGAAGCGTTCCGATTCAGGGATCAGAGGTTGCAAGTCTTCGCTTTTAGAGCGAGTACGTGGCATACACTCGGAGATTAGATTAAATTAAATAGTTGATACCTTAGTCTAGACAATGCTACCTAAGTGCACTAGTAACTAAATTAAGGAATCCCCGGCAACGGCGCCAAAAACTTGATGGGCTAAAGACGTGTCTACTTATGCGTCTAGCGGTATCTTACTGCAAGTGCACAGCCTATCGAAGTAATATTTAAGATTATCGATCCACAGGGATTCTATCGTTACTTAGTGCTAGATGAACTTCTAGTTTAGCTAAGGCGAATAGTTGTCACGATTGTTGTTGGTTTCCTAAGACTATTGAAGGCGGAATTAAATTCAAGTTTTTAATAAAATAATACTAAAACGGTCGGTATGTAATTATACTAACTTAGGTGGGTCAATCTAACCTAGGCTTATAAAGATGTTCACTTAATCTATTCGGTAGAGATTACCAGTTTGAATACCCTCAACTCACACTCTCGTGGTCTTGAATCAGATCTTATCCCTAAAGCCCTATGCCTGCTCTCGCTAGCCCATAAGTGTTTAGAGATAATTTTTGGAAACTAAATAATTCTAATTTATCTTAAAGCGCTCTCGCTGTATTTAATTTAAATGCCTAACTTTAGCTATCTGGTTAGAATCTCACACTCTCGTGGTCTTG
Source organism: Lathyrus sativus (assembly GCA_963859935.3). Classification (NCBI taxonomy): domain Eukaryota; kingdom Viridiplantae; phylum Streptophyta; class Magnoliopsida; order Fabales; family Fabaceae; genus Lathyrus; species Lathyrus sativus. Next base: position 674,802,019 of record OZ012738.1, on the reverse strand, counting down.
ACCCAACCTAATACCCTTTTCTTACTCTCGTAACGAAAAGGTCGAATTTAATTAAAAAGTATCAGCCAGAATGTTAAGCGATTAATTATTTTAGCCCATGGTTATATTTTACCGGTTAAGTTAGTTATAACTACATACCGCCCTAAGGTATTTAGCTACTCATCGAGGTTAAATCAGACTCAGAGTTATTTATTAACTTACTAATGGCAGAGAAATAATTGGACATTATAAATAAATTAAATAAATTAAATTGTAATAACTGAAAAAAAACCTGATTAACAAATATCTGAGTAGACTCCTTCTTCCACAGACCGGAAAGCTTGGAGTAGGCGGAAATAAAAATTAAAACGAAATGCTGAAGGCTGGAAACAAATAAAGGTATAACAATTCCCTAATGTTGGAAATTGTTACACGGTTGGTTCGGATACAAATAAACTAAGGCAGAAAATAAGATGCTGGAATAATAAATCTGATGGTAAGGTAATTCGGCAGAGCTTCCGCAGGAAATTTGGATACTGAAGTCTCTCCCTAAATTCTCCTGAGCTGGTCCTATTTATAGAGCTTCCAATGGGCTGGTCCTGGGTCTCTTGCTTCTTGGGCTTTGCTGAAGTGGTTGAGAAAATGTTGGAAAGTGGCAGCAGAAAGTGGGAGAAATCTCCCTCACGTGAGAATTACTAGGAGGAGTGGCTTTACTGATGACTTTGACGTAGTCTGAGTCAAAAGAATCAAGTTATATCCTTGTCACGGGCGTGACAAGGTCTTCACGCTCGTTGTCTTATGTTTTCAAGTGTCACGGTCGTCACTCATTCCTCACGGTCGTGAGGTCCCAAAGTAAGGTGTCACGGTCGTGACACCCTTGTAACGACCGTGGTCGTAACAAATTATGCAGAGTTTTATGCAGGCTTCTGTCTTGCTTCATTTCTTGTGGTTTCTTTGTTCTTTTCTTCTTAATTCTTGATTTGGCCTCACATATCGATGTACCTGCAAAATAGTAAGAAAAACTCGAGGAATCGAGCGTTAAAACGGTGAATGCGCGGTAAAAGTCAATGAAATCTAGCGATATAACCGATGCGTTTTCTCGTCATCACTTCCTGATAGGTTCATTGTCCTCTTGAGACAACTCTTGCAAATGCATGCGATAGGGAGCAATGTCTAGATTATAATCGTACTGCTTCAGAAAAGCTCTGGCTAAATCCATCCATGATTGAATCTGATTTCTCTCTAACTGCATATACCACCTCAAAGATGCTCCAGTCAGACTATCTTGAAAGCAATGGATCATCAGTTTGTCATTTCGCGGGAACGCAGTTATTCTTCGACAGAACATCATCAAATGCAGCTTTGGACAGCTATTTCCCGTGTACTTTTCGAACTTCGGCACTTTGAACTTGTAAGGCAACACCAGGTCAGGAACCAAACACATGCCTACAGCATCCAGGTTAACAGCATCTTTGACTTTCAAAGCTTTCACCTGCTCTTCCAACACTCGGAGTCTTCTACCATCGTCAAGAGCTCTTGGATCTACCATCCCAGCCGTTGGAATATCTCTACGGTAATTCATCACAGGGAAAGCAACACCTTGATTGTTAACAGTAGGAGGACGCTCATTTCGGGCAACAAACTGCTCATGTCGACCTCGGTTCTCAACAGAAGGCTGTACAACTTGGTCTGCAGTAACGTTGTTCACTTGCGGGAAGTCTTCCATAGAATCATACAGAGGGTTGGACGCCATAGTGAACCCTGTCAAGGTGTTAGGAGACTGGAAATTGCCTTCAGACATAGCTACCAGTAATCTTCAGCTGACTTCAACGCTTGATTCTGCTTAAATCTACTCAACCCCTAGGCAGGTCTTCTGACAATCAACAGCTGCTCAGTCCAAACTCCGGGTAGTAACCTTCAAGAAACAAAGGCTGGATCAGAACTCTGGCTAACTGGAGGATGATATGCAATGCAACACTGATATGCACATGATATGCAAGATGCAGCAAACACGGGACCACAGCCCCACACAAAATCTGAATACTGCTGCGCTGACGGAGACGTTCTCTCTGAAGAGAAGACCATAATAACGGGTAAGTTGGAAGTCAAGTTTCCTGCACAAAAAACCCCCCCACTCATAGGTATGGACCTATCTCTGACAAGGTACGGCATCCTATGCGGTCGTCAGCGTCACAGACTTTCAAAACTGACGATACGATTCCCAGAAGGAGTGGCATCATCAAGTCTTGAAGAGGCCTCACTTAGCTAACTTCCAAATGATCGGTTCCCAGAGTCGACAATCCTCACGTCTGGACTCCCCTCAGATCCTCAGGACCGGAAAGGAGCACCTCTGCGAGAACCTCGTCTGAGCGCAGATTTTCGTAGGGAACTGTGCCTGCTCAGCAGACAGGTTCGTCTACTACTTCTCCGCAGCTATATCTAGGTGCATACTCATACTCAAGCCCAGGTCCGGCTTATCTCTCAATCATAGAACCCCCGTAACACCCCAACAGCAACAGATAATATCAATAAATAAGCCCCAAATAGACAAGCAAACAAACGCTAGGATTGACTCTCTCTTAGGGGACGTTGGATCCAACATGCATAAGAACTATCGCAGTCCTTAGCAGCCAGGGGACGTTGGATCCCCAGCAGACCCGTATAGGGAACTATCGCAGTTCCCCAGCAGAGTCGCCAGTTGTCGCTACTGCGAAAATCGGCGCCGGCTGACAGAAGAGTCGCCACCGGGCGTTATTTATCCCTCAAAGCGGGAAAGGAAACGCTCGAAGTAAACCTCGCAAAAAACGGGGAAAGGTATGGTCATCGCAACCAAAACCTGGGTTCGGGAGTCGGTTACGCAAGGGGAAGGTATTAGCACCCCTCACGTCCGTCGTACTCGACGGGATCCACGCTTGCTTGGGTTGTCTAAAGGATGCAAAACAATCTATCTACGGCTGCTAAATCTAAACGGAAGGGAATTGACTCGATCGAGCGTCGCACTCTATGCCTACGTATTCTCAAGGGAGAAAGTCAGAGTCAACGTAGTTCGGGACTACAGGGAAAATTGGCTCGCCAAGACCTCGCGTCTTGTGCCTACGTACTTCCACTGCATGAAAGATCAGAGCTTTACGTAGTTCAGGCTAACTACGGCTACACAAAACATTCTCACACAGCAGTGAGAAAAACAACTGGTTTCACAGGGTCGGGAACCTATGGGCAAAACTATGGCTTGGTCTCAAATGCACTTGGGCAAGAGAGAAAAAGGGTTACAATTAGTCGTCAGCGGGAAAGTCTCGATCGCACAGCCGCGAGAGAACGAGGGTTAGTTGTTAGTGTGCTCGCTAGGATATCGCATCCTATGCCTACATATTCTCGTCTGGTACGAGAAATCAGAGCAGCTGTAGTTCGGCTACTTCGGGACCACAGCTCAAATCTCGTTTTATTGACATTCTGAAAATGATTTACAATGAGTGAATACTGGAAATAAATCTCCTAGGAAATACTATCCTATTCTATCCTGAAAAATCGAATGAAAAATAGCCCCCTAACAAGTGGGCTTCTAAACTATCCTAAAATCGTAAAATAAAATCTATGAAAATATATCCTGAAAGAAAATGTACTTTAAAAATATTAAATCTACTTTAATATTTTTTCCTTTCTTCCTTCCTTTCTTTTCAACATATTTTTCCCTTTTCTCAAAATAATTCTCTTTCTTTTCTCTATTTTTCACACATTTTTCTCTTCTTTCTTTCTCTATTTTTCACACATTTTTTCTCTATACTTCTTTTTTCACATTCTTTTTCTATTACTTTTTTCTTCATAATATTTCTTTTATATTTTTCTCACTTTTTTTCTTTTACTATTTTTCAATATATTTTTTCATTATATTTTCTACCTTTTTCAATATACTTTTTCTTTTTTCCTTTTTTTTTTCATATGAAATACTATATACAAAAAATATAAAAGAAAAGAAAAATAAGGGGAGGGGGTGCCCAGCCCAGCTGGGGATTGTACAAGAAAAACAAACAATAAAAAAACAAATGCATTGGGCCCAGCCCAGGTCCCCCTCAAAAAAAACACACAGAGGGGTGTTGTGCTGAGTGCACCGGGGGTGTGTCTGGCAAAACTCGTACTTAGGCCCAGCCCGTTCGCAGCCAAAAACGAGAGGTGTGTGTGTCAAAAAAAATGATTGGGCCTGAGGCCCACGACCCAACCTTCTCCCCCCTCTCTTCACTCTCAGTCTCTGAAAACCCTAGCCTAAACTCTCCTTCCTCACGGCGCCGCCGTCCTTCTTCGTCTTCCTCTCTCGTTCAACTCTCTGATCTCCTCAGACAAACATTCTAAATCCTGCAACCAACTGAACGAATTAACACTCCCAGAATAATACCAATGTATGAGAATAACCATCCACCCCTTTGATGTTCTTGAGGCGAGCAATCGTTGGTGAAGACTTGAACATATTAGAAGAAACTCTTAAAGTTTCTGGATATTTGGTTTGTTGAATCTGGTGAGCCGGAGGTGTTGTGTGCGTGTTCTTGATCTGGAAATTCATTTGAAGGACCTTGAATGCTTGTTGGAGAGACGATGAAGACCTGGACTCTTCTGGAAAAATAACGAAGAACTTCCATGAAGGTTCTTGGAGATTCGATGAGCGAAGGCGAAGATCCATGAAGATCGCTTGCTGATGATGAACACTGGATCTGAAGGATCTGAAGGCCGTTGGACGTTTCTGGAAGAACACTGATGAACTTCTGGAAAGGCTTGGATGAACACACGATGATGATGAAGACGTTTCTGGGAAGATTGCGATACTGATGAATGTGGTTATTGCGAGTACGTTCTGGAAATTGGAGGATGAATCTGGGGATTTGTGTTCTTGCTGAGGATGACGTTTCTGGAGTTTGGAGGTTGATGATTAGTTGATGACCGGAGGGTTGATGATTCTTGATGAAGAATCTGGTCTTTTCTGGAAATTTGTTGAGCGGAGATCTGGAGAGGATGAAGATCGGAACAAGGTGAAGAAGGTTGATCGGTGATGGATGTTGTTGCATTTTCTGGAAATGGCGGTGGTTGTTAACCGGAGGGGATGATCGGAGGAAGGAGATGGTGATCGGAATCTGGGATCTTTGGTGATTCCGGTGAGGTTTGCGGTGGCCGCCGGCCATGCATGCCGGCCGGTGGTGTTTTCAGGTGAGGGTTATGGGTGTGACGCGTGGCCGTGTGGGTGGAGGCAAGGGCTGCATGCTCTCCACGTGTGTGGAAGGTGGCAGATAGAGGGGGAGTCTGAACGTGAGGTGGCGGCGTGTGACGAAGTAACGTGGGGCCAGCCTTGAGTTAACACGTGGAGCTTCTGAGCTTTATACTGACTTGATTTCTGGACGCTTCTAGAACCTTCTGGACGTTGCTGGATTGAACTGGAAATTGCTGGATTATTGGACTAAAATTCTGGACAAAAACTTTGCATTGGGCCTTTGCCTGATAACTGGGCCTGCGAAAACCATAAAAAAAAACTCCAAAAAAAACTGAATTAAAACAAGGATTAACAACCTAATTAATATCTAATCCTAATTAACTAAACTAAACTCAATTAAACCTAATAATGAGAATTATTCTAAAAAGCTATTAATTTTAATTAACTCCTAAACTAATAATATTCTAAAAAATCTATATTATTTATCTAAAAGAAAACAAAACTACATTCTTCTATTAAAATGATTTAAAAAACTATTAACACTATTTAAAAACTATTAATATTCTAAAAAATTCTATATTATCCTAAAAAATCTATTAAATTCTAAAATGATTAAAAATCTATTTAAAAAGAATTAAAACTATTAAAAAAATCCTATTAAATCTCTAAAAATGATTAAAATCTATTTAAACCCTAAAAATAGCCAATAAAATCCAGAAAAATCACAATAAATCCCAGAAGAACAAAATAAGCATCGAACGACACATAACACCGCGAGAGCGCACCAAAATAGCCGGTAAAAATAAACGGGCACCGAAATATCCCAAAAATACGATTCTATCTATCTAAACTGAATAAAAACACCTGAAACACAAGACGAGAGCTGTGATCCCTGATAAAATCAAAACAAATGAGAAATGCGCTGTATGCAATATGCAGATGCGAATGCGGTAATGCGTCGAAACATCGAGCCAAATACGAGACCCGGTTGGTCAAATTTTAGGGTGCAACAATGTTGTAGAAGGATCAATACTTGCAACTTCATTGCCTAAGTCTTCAGAGTCTCAGATCTTCGTTCAGCAGAACCTTGTCTTAAGAGTCTTCAGCACTTGGTCTTTTAGAAGTGATGTCTTCAAAAACTTCATAGCTTATTCAATCAAAACCTTGTCCTTAGAATATTTAGAAATTGTTCAACACATACTTGTCTTAAGAACTTCGTTCAACAGAACCTTGTCTTCAGAATCTTCAGAACTTTTTCATCACATACTTGTCTTCAGAGTCTTCAGAACTTCGTTTAACAGAACCTTATCTTAAGAATCTTCATAACTTTGTTTCAATAGAAATGATGTCTTCAGAATCTTCAGAACTTCGTTCAACAGAACACTTTTTTTCATAATCTCCAGAGCTTGTAGTGATAGAAGCACATCTCTTAGAAAGCTTTCAAGGCTTTACATACAAAGTCATGATCAGAAACTCTAGTACTAATGTTCTTCAGAACCGTTGCATTAGGAGCATTCATGAAACTTGACTTTAACAAGGAACACCATATGTTTTCTTCCTTAGTGTTTAGATCAGAGTCTGATGACGTCACACACCTTTCTATCAGAGTCAAATCGTGTTTAGAAAAAGCTACACACTAGACAAAAATCATAGAGTATCAAATTGTTCTTTAAGATAACATGTGCAGTTATTATCAAAACTTAAGGCCAGATGCAGAATCAATCTTGTTCTTACACGATTGTGTTAGTTGTTAAAATTATCGCTCAATCTAGAATGGCATACTTCTTAGGTTTATTGCATTCATAGTATTAATTTTCATAAGGTTTGGTTTGATTATAATTGGTCTTCTAAATAATCTTCATGCGTTTAAAAATGCATCTCCGGATGCACCAAAAATCACACCAGACTTTGATTTTCTGAGATCCACCCTATTTTGAACAAAATATCGTTTGGAGATGCATATTCATATATTATTTGGGTTTTCCCGGAGATGTATCTCTGAAATGTTTCCTCAAGTCCTTAAAATGGTATCAGAAGTGTCTTAATTGAAAGAGGGAATGTTTCGGAGATGCATATCCAGAAACCCTCCCTAATCATTTCAGACCATCACCATTGTCCCAACATTGTAATTTTTTTGGGCAAGTTATTTTAAATTAAACTCAAGTTGCATTGAAGTGAAATGAAAGTAAAGTGTCATACATTAATTAAAGTAAATCAACAAATTCAAGACCATACATAACATTTGTCAGAAAATACAAAAAAATATAATACATCCAAACATAAACTATTGTGTATGTCTAACTGTTGCCTTCTCCTTAGTGTCGCTACTGCGAAAATCGGCGCCGGCTGACAGAAGAGTCGCCACCGTGCGTTATTTATTCCAACGGAGGGAAAGGAAACGCTCGAAGTAAACCTCGCAAAAAACGGGAAAGGTATGGTCGTCGCAACCAAAACCTGGATTCGGGAGTCGGTTACGCAAGGGGAAGGTATTAGAACCCCTCACGTCCGTCGTACTCGACGGGATCCACGCTTGCTTGGGTTGTCTAAAGGATACAAAACAATCTATCTACGGCTGCTAAATCTAAACGGAAGGGAATTGACTCGATAGAGTGTCGCACTCTATGCCTACGTATTCTCAAGAGAGAAAGTCAGAGTCAACGTAGTTCGGGAAACTACAGGGAATTGGCTCGCCAAGACTTCGCGTCTTGTGCCTACGTACTTCCACACTGCATGGAAGATCAGAGCTTATGTAGTTCAGGCTAACTACGGCTAAGCAGGGGGTTCTCACACAGGAGTGAGATATCTGGTTTTGAAGGTACGGGAACCTATGGGAACTAAAACTACGGTCTGGTTTCAAATGCACTTGGGCAAGAGAAAAGGATAACATCAGTCGTCAGCGAGAAAGTCTCGATCGCACAGCAGCGAGAGAACAAAAGGTTAGTTGTTAGTGTGCTCGCTAGGATATCGCATCCTATGCCTACATATTCTCGTCTGGTACGAGAAATCAGAGCAGCTGTAGTTCGGCTACTTTCGGGACCACAACTCAAATCTCGTTTTATTGATATTCTGAAAATGGTTACAATGATTGAATACTGAAAAATAAACTCCTAAAAACTATCCAACTATCATGGAAAATTAATGGAAAAATAGTCCCCTAACAAGTGGACTTCTAAACCTACTCTAAAAAGTGTAAAAAGTCCCCTAACAAATGGACATCTAATTCTATCTCTAAAAAAATATAAAATAAACTCCTACAAGAAATTATATCCTAAAGAAGAAAATATCCTAAAAGAAAATATTAAAACTATTATTTAATATAACCATATTTTCTATCTTTTCTTATTACACATATTTTCCTTAAAAAATCTAAACAAAAAAGAAAATAAAGAAAATAAAGCAAAAACAAGAAAAGAACAAAGGGGTGCAAACTGCTCAGCCACGGGTGTGAGGCAGCAAAAAGGAACAAAAACTGGGCCCAGCCCAATAAGGAATTCAGAAAAATAAAAAACTGGGAGGGGGGGTGCTGGCCAAGGACGGAGGGTGTTATCAGAAAGGGCTGGGCTTGGCCCACTAATCCATAGCAAAAAAAACAGAAACGGGGGGTGAATGTCAAAAACGGGGTGTGTGGACGACAATCCATGGGCCCAGCCCAATCCAATAGCTTTCACTCTTCCTTGTTCCCACTTCAGGAAAAAAACCTAGTTTTCCCCTTGTATTACTGTTCACGGCGTCTCCCTCTCAACTTCACTCTCTCTCTGATTCACCTCCCAGCTTCGTTCAATCTTCCCACCGTCTTTCAAACCAAAACACATTCTAACCCCGGTAACCATCAACGAGGCAATAACAACCACGCTCAAAGGAGATCTGATGAATGCTGGATGATGAAGCATCTGAATAGGATTTGATGAACAAGGTTGAAGGTTCATCTGAAGATCTTGAAGGAGACGATGAACTTGGGCGAAGTCGTTCACTGAGCGTTTAACGATGATACTGATGATGAGCGATCTTGAAACCTGGAATCTTGCACGCTGATCGTTGTTGAAGATCTTGAAGATTCACTGACGATCAGAGAATGTTGTTGGTTTAGAGTTCCTGGAAACAAAACGAATGGATCTTGGAGGAACATTCTGTGAATCACAATATGAAGGCGACGATGATGAAGATCGAACGAGTGTTGATGAAGGTTGAAAAATCTGGTAAATTCTTGAGGTTCTGGGAATTCTGATGGAGGTTCACGGCGGAGGTTCTTGGAGAGTGATGAACATGCGTCTGGAAATGGATGAAGATGATGAAAGATCATCAGTTGAGAACGATGAAGGTAGCGATGGAAAGATGAATTTCTGGGAAGAAAGACTGAAGAACGCGTGAGGTTCTTGGAGGTTTCTGGTGATTAACGATGAAGATCCGGTAATGTGATGAACGCTCATGGTGAATCTCACGAAGATTTCTGGGGAAATGATGAAGTTCTTGATATCCGGCGACGGTTTCCGATGAGGTGATGAATTTTCCGGTTAGAAGTTTGTTGTTTCTGGTGAGTTTCCGCCGTGAGTAGGTTAGCATTGATTTCGTCGGTGAGACCTCCGGTCGTTTGCACGGCCGGCGGTGGGAGCACCACCTCGCCAGACGCGTGTCGTTACGCATGAGAGGGGCATGGAGGTGAAGCCAAGTGGCAATGGAGGGAGTTGCATGCAGGGACGCGTGGTGTTGGCGTGGCAGAGTATGGGTGATAGTGGAGGTGAGGCTTGCATGAGCGCCAAGTGGCACTCATGCGGAGAAGAAAAAAATGAAGTGGCTAATCCCTTGACGATATGCGTGGCTTCGACCTTATATGGACACATGGCGATACATTGGACTGAAACTATGGGCCTCCAAAAAACAGACTCTGGGCCCACGAAAAAAAAGGACTGAAATGGACTAATGATGAAATAAGGGATTAACGAATTAAACAAAACTGAATTAAAATGCTAATGGATTAATGACCTAATTAATGACTTAAAATCAAAATAAAACTAATTAACATCATCTAATTAATCCTACCTAATTAATAAAATCTGTAAACTCTAAAAAAAAGATTAAATCTAAAACATACCCTAATCTTATTCTAGCAATTAATATTCTAAAAACCTAATTAAAAATCTATTAACAAAATCTATTAAAACCTATATTAAAAATATATCTAAAAACTATTATATTCTATAAAAGAAAATCTATTATTAATAAAAGAAAAAAATCTATATTCTTTCTATATTAAAAACCTATTAAAACACTCTATTAATATTCTATATTATTCTAAAAACATTTAAAAGCTATTTAATATCTAAATCAAAATCTATTAAATTCTACAAAATTGATTTAAAACTATTAAAACAAAGATTAAAATCTATGTATTATCTATTAAAAATCTATTATATTCTAAAAATGATTTTAAAGCTATTAAAAACATTAAACTCTATAAAAAAATCCAATAATAGCTAATAAAATCTAGAAAATTCCTAATAATTCCAGAGGGAACAAAAACAGCACAGAACGACAAATAGGACCACGAGAGCGCACCGGAATAACCGGTAAAAATAAACGGACACCGAAATATCCCCAAAAATAACAGCACGAACTGAAAACACCGGGAAGAGCGCGACTTCCCAAAAAAAATACGACTCTGCTTATCCGAACTTGCTAAAAACACCTGAGACGCGAGACGAGGGTTGTGATCCCGGTAAACTCAATACAACTGGAAAAATGCACTGTATGCAATATGCGGATGCGAATGCGATCATGCGTCGAAACATCGAGCCAGATACGGGACCCGGTTGGTCAAATTTTAGGGTGCAACAGCTGCCCCTATTCAAGCGGCTTGGACCTGAATGGGTGAAGAGCGCTCAGCCTTCAAACATTCAAAGGTAGAAGACGGTTGAATACCAATGAAACCCTGAAATTTGCCAACCGTGGGAATATACTGCAAAACTGCTTGAGGAATAGCCTCCAATGAACTGAAGTTTGGTTGTCACGGCAACGACTGGTCAATTATCTGATAAAAATTTCTCTCCTTTTCAACATCAATCACCTGTGCGACGCCACAAGTATTGAAATAATGCTTCGGAAAGCAAACAACTTGATTCCCATCTCTCTTATGGGATCAAATCCTGTCATCTCACAGTTCACGGCGAACTTGAGGAAAATTCTCCTGGGGAACTTCTGAATCGACTGCTCGGCACCCATCCTGTCAACAGGAGGCAGCTTCAGAAATCTGATATATGTCAATCTTTTTTCAGTGCCGACGTAACAACCAAATGTGAAGAATCACTCCGCTGGGGGAGATGAGAAGCTGAACCAAACAACTCTGCAAGTGAACAAATTCGAAAGCCATGAGGTAACCAACCTGGTCCATGTTTCGAAATGCGTATGTCTGAGAATGATGCAATGTCCCATATGACATGTAAATGCTATGCATTCTGTTTGAAAATGCGAATATGACGATATATGCAAATGTAAATGCAGGCTCGAGCTGCCAGAGAACACCAGGTCTGCAACCACTTGGCACAATAAATGCTGAAGGCAACGTCAACTCCACTGAGGGTAACCTGATATCACAGAATCATCTCAGCGACATAAATGCTGGAAAAGGGAAACCAAATCCGCTGGGGATAACCGTCCTGCTGAAGAAATGGAAAGGCAACCCTGCTTGGGGAGAAAGAACAAACAACCCTGCTTGGGGATACTCTCTTCAAACCATTGGCAACTGATTGTGCTCTGTGGGGATTGACCCAAACTAGGGTTGATTGCGCGCAGCACGCTGCTGGAAATGCCCCTACTATCAAGGATATCAATCTTAATCTGCTGGGGATACTCCTGATCTTACTCTGATGCGGGATAAAAATACAATCTCAATTCTTCTGATAATACACAACTTTCATCTGCTGAAGAGGAGTAATTCTGATTTAACAACATCCACAAGGAATTCGAACATTAATCGGAGCGCTGGTATCCGTCGAGCTTCGTATCGGGGAACATGACAACATGCGAGCCATTGGGAATTACTGTGTCAGATACCTTTAGGTTTTTGTTTTTCTGGTTTAGGATAAACATGGACTATGTACAAAGTGGAAGATATGGAAAATACTAGACGAGAACTAGCATTCAAGGATAGGCTACCAGACGAGAACTGATAGGAAAATAGATTATCGGACGAGAATTGATTTTTAGATTTTGAACGTCAGACGGGGCTGACTGGATAACAGACTGAGGCATAGACAACCAGACGAGAACTGGCTGAAAGCTGACATGTACCAGACGAGAACCGGTATAACACATAGGTTAAAACACACGATGACTGATTACGCGATGACATGTACCAGACGAGAACTGATACAACACTTGAAGAAACGGTGACCAAACGAGAACTGGTTACAATAAACTACACCAGACGGGAATTGATGCTTATAATAAACTACACCAGACGGGAACTGATGTTTACGGAAGGGTGGGCCAGACGAGAACTGGTTACCGGTTTGCCAGGCGAAAATTGGACTTTGGAAACGACTGATTACTGACACGTAACAGGTTTAAACTGTAAGGCCTTTTTCGGAATGCTAAAGTTTTTGGTAAGGGTAATGACACGATTCCCCGATACTCAACTCCGGCTGGGGATAAACAGACTTGCTTGAATGACTTGCCCCAGTACAACTCAACTTGCCCCAATCCAACTTTTGGAATATTGCTCTGAACAGCTTACCACGCGACGACCTCGAGATTACTTGCCCCGGTATCTATACGACAACAGAATTCAATCTCCATTAAACCGCTATCAACCCAGTTGGTCTCAACATTCTCTGCGGTGACTTGCCCCTGAATGAGCGCTCTAGCGACTTAACCTGATCTGATTATCTACCTGAAGTATCTGCTTTCAAATCTCCACGTTCTGTATAACTGCCCCTGATTGGTTCTCGAGAAGACTCACTTCTGATCAACTGCTTCTCAAGCATACTGCCCCCGATCAACTGAAGCTTCGGGACTTGTCTTCAGACTAACTGATTCCGAACTCACTGGAAGTCAATGCCCCGGGTTTACAGGGCTTCACAACATACACCATCCTGGTTCAGACTGCTGAATTACTCAGTCCTGCTTGACGATTCCCTGTTGGAATTTCTTTCATGCCAACTACTAACCAGCAAGTAAAATTGTCTATTCACGAATGGTAATCTTAATGCAGTGGTTATGCAGATTTTGAAAAAAAATTGCGCTGTCACTCATTTATGTGTCATGATTGTGAGTGACGAATGAGCCAAAGTTCAAACGTAGTGCTTACATGGTCAGTGAAAAATACAACAAGGATATGACTAGCAAATCAAGAAGGAGTCAGGTTACTCAACCTTATCGTAATGAGCTTTCAGAATAAATCCTACCTCAATTAGGTCTTTTAAGGGTTGTATCGTGGTCGGGTTCACGGTTCGTGAAACAAAGGATATTTGGCTCAAACTTTGATTTGTACCCACCCCTTCTACGTGATGATCTCCGATCCTAAGGTTCAGTTAAACTAGAACGAGCACTCGCCTCTTCGAGAGGTATGTTGAATGGTAAGAACCACAGTTAAGGAACTCACAAGAATTTCGGAGTGACAGTTACTCCTTCTCGTTTTCGGTGTCTGTGTACACGACTTTGTGACTCTACTGGGGGAAAAAATTTCTATGGATATCCTTTCTTTTTCGCTCTTTTGATTCCCTAATTTTTTCCTGGACTGACTCCTTTTGAGTTCTTTTCGCTTTTTTCGTTTTCTTTTGAAGTCCAGCGGGATGCCCTGATTTTTGCCTAAGTATTAGCTTTCCGCTTTTTCTTTCTTTTTACTTAGCGGGCTTTCTTTTTCTTTCTTTGGAACAAAGTCGTGTGACACTGGTTGTCTTGATTGCTCCGAAAGGATTGTAATTGTCTCACTCCTGATTGGTGAGGTTTAACCACTGTGGTTGACGAGGTACGACCTCTTGAGAGGCATAAATTGTAATTGGTCCTCGAAAGACAACACTCCTCTGTAAGACTTGAATGCTCGGTCAAGCTAACTGACAACTACCCTGCCCCGGGTTAAGATGTGAGGGTTTAAAAGTTCGAAAAAACTTCTACTTCCTGGCTCGAAGTGGTTAACAAGGGACTAACTCCTTATATCTCCAGTGTTTAGGGGATTTGAAACAATGCCTTGTACGTCATCGGCAAGGTCTTATCTGAAAGCATACGATCATCGGTTATGAGTTTATTTCATCATCCTCCCTCCCATCTTTGCTAATCACAGTGATAAAGTGGAGTGAATAAAATGCAAGTGTCAGTGCAATGCAGTAAATGAGCGACAGCGACATGATTAATTCAGAAAAATGCATAGTCACTTTATTATTATTACCATTCGAAACATACAATGTTTAAAAGCAAGTAGTAACTAGCAGAAAAGAAACTACAAATGCAAATGATATAAAGTCTGAGGACTGCCAATGCTGAGGGCGCCTGCCTGTCTGGACCATTGGCTTCTGCTAGGGAATACTTTCTGAATCTACGAGCTTAGACAGCTGAGCGGTTGGTATGAACAAACAGAAATCCTTCTCGAAAGGAAATGCAATCCTGGTCGATCAACTGCTGTACCTTCGCCTGAAACGCTTTACAATCTCCAGTTGCATGTCCTGGGGATCCGCCATGGTAACCACACTGAACATGGGGATTGTACCCAGGAGGGTAAGGTTCTGGCACAGGCTTGAGAGCTTTAGGTTCCACCAAAGAACTCTGAACCAACTGTGGCAAAAGCTGACTGTACGGCACAGGAACTGGATGAGAAGGAGCATTCCTTCGTTCCAAATTGTTGTGAGGTCTGTTCTGATTCTGACGCTGAGTCTGATAACCTTGGTCACGAGCTCGCTGATTTGCAAAGGAAGCGACATAAGACTCCTGATATGGTGCCCCCGGCACAGTGGTCTGTCCAGCATAACAATGCACATGAGATACTGATCCAACAGATTTCACCGATTCATCTCGAGGATACCCAACATCTGGCATGACTGCATTGATTACAACTCCTTCTTCATTCTGATAGTCGTAAAGAGATTCAGTTTCACTAGCCTGACCGCTTGAATCAATCTGGATTTTCCCAATCTTTATAGCATTCTCAATACGTTCTCCAACTCCCACTAATTCGGAGAAGTTCAGCGAAACTCCAAGCAATCTCTCAAAGTACGGGCTTTGCAAGGAATCTACGAACATGCCTGCTAACTCTCGGTCAGGGATCGGTGGTTCCACTCTGGAAGCAAAATCCCTCCATCTCCGAGCATACTTTTTGAAAGGTTCATTGATCCCCATAGACAAAGATTGCAACTCCATGCGAATGGGAGCTATGTCCATATTGTAATCATACCGCTTCAGGAAAGCTCTGGCTAAATCCACCCATGATCGAATCTGATCCTTCTCTAACTGCATATACCAACGTAGAGATGCCCCAATCAAACTGTCCTGAAAACAGTAAATCATCAACTTGTCGTTTTGCACAAACGAAGTCATCTTTCTGCAGAACATCACCAAATGTAGCCTCGGGCAACTATCTCCTTTATACTTTTCAAACTTCGGCGCTCTGAATTTAGGAGGTAACACTAGGTCAGCAACCAAGCACATATCTGAAGCATTGAGACCAACATCGTTCTTAACTTCCAGGGCTTTGACTTGTTCCTCCAATGCGTGCAACCTCTTAGCTTGCACAAGAGCTAATGGATTATTAGTCCTCACTATCGGAACTTCTCTTCGGGAGATCAAACCAGCAAGAATAACATTCTGATAATTCGCGGCATCAGAAGAAGAACGTTCACTTGGGATGACAAACTGTTGGTGCAGATTTTGGCCTCTAACAGAAGTCTGCACAAGTTGAGCTGCAGTAAGGTTATTCACTTGCGGAAAGCCTTTGTCAGACGTGGAATCATACAAAGGATTGGTCGTCATAATAAAGCCTGACAAGGCATCAGCAATCTGGAAGTCGTTTCCTGACATGACCATCAACGACTTTCAACTGACGGCACTGCTTGATTCTGCTTGATCCGTTTCAACCCCTTGGTCGTCTTCTAACAATCCATCTTGCCTCGAACCAATCACCGGATAATCACCTTCTGAAATCAAACAACGGCTGGATAAGAGCTCTGGCCAGCTGGAGAAATGCTATGCAATATGATGCAAAGATGCTTATGCAAATGCAATGCAATGCAGCAACAAACACGGGATCACAGCTCCCACAGCATGCTCTGAGTACTGTTGTACTGCTGACGGAGTACGTTCTCTCTAAAAGAGAACGCTAAGATAGCGGGTAGGCTGGAAGTCAAGTTTCTCGCAAAAACCCCCCACTCACGGGTATGGACCTAAGGCACGGCATCCTATGCGGTCATCAGCGTCACAGACTTTCATGAGGAATGATCCGATTCCCAGAAGGAGTGGCATTGTCATCTCATGAAGAGGCCTCACTTAGCTGACTTCCAATTGATCGGTCCCCAGAGTCAACAATCCTCACGTCTGGACTCCCCTATGATCCTCAGGATCGGAAAGGAGCACCTCGGAGAGAACCTCGTCTGAGCGTGAATTTCGTGGGGAACTCGTGCCTGCTCAGCAAACAGGTTCGCCCACTAATCTCCACAACTACGTCTAAATGCATACTCAAGCAGCCCAGGTCCGGCTATCACTCAAAGTATCACCCTCCCCAGCACAACAACAACAGATAATAGCAATGAAAAAATAAACACCCAAAAGACAAGCAAACAAGCGCTAGGATTGACTCTCTTAGGGGACGTTGGATCCCACATGCATAAGGAACTATCGCAGTCCTTAGCAGCCAGGGGACGTTGGATCCCCAGCAGAGTCACCAGCTGTCGCTACTGCGAAAATCGTCGCCGGCTGACAGAAGAGTCGCCACCGTGCGTTATTTATCCCAACGGAGGGAAAGGAAACGCTCGAAGTAAACCTCGCAAAAAACGGGAAAGGTATGGTCGTCGCAACCAAAACCTAGATTCGGGAGTCGGTTACGCAAGGGGAAGGTATTAGCACCCCTCACGTCCGTCGTACTCGACGGGATCCACGCTTGCTTGGGTTGTCTAAAGGATGCAAAACAATCTATCTACGGCTGCTAAATCTAAACGGAAGGGAATTGACTCGATAGAGTGTCGCACTCTATGCCTACGTATTCTCAAGAGAGAAAGTCAGAGTCAACGTAGTTCGGGAGACTACAGGGAATTGGCTCGCCAAGACTTCGCGTCTTGTGCCTACGTACTTCCACACTGCATGGAAGATCAGAGCTTACGTAGTTCAGGCTAACTACGGCTAAGCAGGGGGTTCTCACACAGGAGTGAGATATCTGGTTTTGAAGGTACGGGAACCTATGGGAACAAAAACTACGGTCTGGTCTCAAATGCACTTGGGCAAGAGAAAAGGATAACATCAGTCGTCAGCGGGAAAGTCTCGATCGCACAGCAGCGAGAGAACAAAAGGTTAGTTGTTAGTGTGCTCGTTAGGATATCGCATCCTATGCCTACATATTCTCGTCTGGTACGAGAAATCAGAGCAGCTGTAGTTCGGCTACTTTCGGGACCACAACTCAAATCTCGTTTTATTGATATTCTGAAAATGGTTACAATGATTGAATACTGAAAAATAAACTCCTAAAAACTATCCAACTATCATGGAAAATTAATGGAAAAATAGTCCCCTAACAAGTGGACTTCTAAACCTACTCTAAAAAGTGTAAAAAGTCCCCTAACAAATGGACATCTAATTCTATCTCTAAAAAATATAAAATAAACTCCTACAAGAAATTATATCCTAAAGAAGAAAATATCCTAAAAGAAAATATTAAAACTATTATTTAATATAACCATATTTTCTATCTTTTCTTATTACACATATTTTCCTTAAAAAATCTAAACAAAAAAGAAAATAAAGAAAATAAAGCAAAAACAAGAAAAGAACAAAGGGGTGCAAACTGCTCAGCCAGGGGTGTGAGGCAGCAAAAAGGAACAAAAACTAGGCCCAGCCCAATAAGGAATTCAGAAAAATAAAAAATTGGGAGGGGGGGGGGGGTGCTGGCCAAGGACGGAGGGTGTTATCAGAAAGGGCTGGGCTTGGCCCACTAATCCATAGCAAAAAAAACAGAAACGGGGGGTGAATGTCAAAAACGGGGTGTGTGGACGACAATCCATGGGCCCATCCCAATCCAATGGCTTTCACTCTTCCTCGTTCCCACTTCAGGAAAAAAAAACCTAGTTTTCCCCTTGTATTACTGTTCACGGCGCCTCCCTCTCAACTTCACTCTCTCTCTGATTCACCTCCCAGCTCCGTTCAATCTTCCCACCGTCTTTCAAACCAAAACACATTCTAACCCCGGTAACCATCAACGAGGCAATAACAACCACGCTCAAACGAGATTTGATGAATGCTGGATGATGAAGCATCTGAATAGGATTTGATGAACAAGGTTGAAGGTTCATCTGAAGATCTTGAAGGAGACGATGAACTTGGGCGAAGTCGTTCACTGAGCGTTTAACGATGATACTGATGATGAGCGATCTTGAAACCTGGAATCTTGCACGCTGATCATTGTTGAAGATCTTGAAGATTCACTGATGATCGGAGAATGTTGTTGGTTTAGAGTTCCTGGAAACAAAACGAATGGATCTTGGAGGAACATTCTGTGAATCACAATATGAAGGCGACGGTGATGAAGATCGAACGAGTGTTGATGAAGGTTGAAAAATCTGGTAAATTCTTGAGGTTCTGGGAATTCTGATGGAGGTTCACGGCGGAGGTTCTTGGAGAGTGATGAACATGCGTCTGGAAATGGATGAAGATGATGAAAGATCATCAGTTGAGAACGATGAAGGTAGCGATGGAAAGATGAATTTCTGGGAAGAAAGACTGAAGAACGCGTGAGGTTCTTGGAGGTTTCTGGTGATTAACGATGAAGATCCGGTAATGTGATGAACGCTCATGGTGAATCTCACGAAGATTTCTGGGGAAATAATGAAGTTCTTGATATCCGACGACGGTTTCCGATGAGGTGATGAATTTTCCGGTTAGAAGTTTGTTGTTTCTGGTGAGTTTCCGCAGTGAGTAGGTTAGCATTGATTTCGCCGGTGAGACCTCCGGCCGTTTGCATGGCCGGCGGTGGGAGCACCACCTCGCCAGACGCGTGTCGTTACGCATGAGAGGGGCATGGAGGTGAAGCCAAGTGGCAATGGAGGGAGTTGCATGCAGGGACGCGTGGTGTTGGCGTGGCAGAGTGTGGGTGATAGTGGAGGTGAGGCTTGCATGAGCGCCAAGTGGCACTCATGCGGAGAAGAAAAAAATGAAGTGGCTAATCCCTTGACGATACGCGTGGCTTCGACCTTATATGGACACATGGCGATACATTGGACTGAAACTCTGGGCCTCCAAAAAACAGACTCTGGGCCCACGAAAAAAAAGGACTGAAATGGACTAATGATGAAATAAGGGATTAACGAATTAAACAAAACTGAATTAAAATGCTAATGGATTAATGACCTAATTAATGACTTAAAATCAAAATAAAACTAATTAACATCATCTAATTAATCCTACCTAATTAATAAAATATGTAAACTCTAAAAAAAAGATTAAATCTAAAACATACCCTAATCTTATTCTAGCAATTAATATTCTAAAAACCTAATTAAAAATCTATTAACAAAATCTATTAAAACCTATATTAAAAATATATCTAAAAACTATTATATTCTATAAAAGAAAATCTATTATTAATAAAAGAAAAAAATCTATATTCTTTCTATATTAAAAACCTATTAAAACACTCTATGAAAATTCTATTAATATTCTATATTATTCTAAAAACATTTAAAAGCTATTTAATATCTAAATCAAAATCTATTAAATTCTACAAAATTGATTTAAAACTATTAAAACAAAGATTAAAATCTATGTATTATCTATTAAAAATCTATTATATTCTAAAAATGATTTTAAAGCTATTAAAAACATTAAACTCTATAAAAAAAATCCAATAATAGCTAATAAAATCTAGAAAATTCCTAATAATTCCAGAGGGAACAAAAACAACACAGAACGACAAATAGGACCACGAGAGCGCACCGGAATAACCGGTAAAAATAAACGGACACCGAAATATCCCCAAAAATAACAGCACGAACTGAAAACACCGGGAAGAGCGCGACTTCCCAAAAAAAATACGACTCTGCTTATCCGAACTTGCTAAAAACACCTGAGACGCGAGACGAGGACTGTGATCCCGGTAAACTCAATACAACTGGAAAAATGCACTGTATGCAATATGCGGATGCGAATGCGATCATGCGTCGAAACATCGAGCCAGATACGAGACCCGGTTGGTCAAATTTTAGGGTGCAACACTTAGTCTCTACTACACAAAATTCTATAACTTGTCAATCACGCTCTCTATGAGGGCCAACTGGGGACTACCATCATATGTGGTCTTATAAGAGTGTCAGGTGTCATGATAAGGTGTGATACCCTATAGAACCATGTCATTTAGTCGTTTGCATAAGCCCAATTTATAAGAGCTACTATCCTGTAATACCTCTTTTGGTACTAGATGATTCTCAAAATCGTCAAGTATCGCATCAAGATCTCTGTGGTGAATGGTGGGAGAAGCGGACTCATAAGAGGTCTCAGAATAATCAACATAGCCAAAATGGAACATCACTCGCTCGAGAATATAAGGATACATCATACCTAGCCCACAAGCCACCCATCCGGAGTATGAGGAGATAATGTCTAACTAACGTGTCTCGTGGTGACACTCTTTTACGTAGAAGGAAGTGTTGTCTGGTACATGAAGTTCATGATACACTCTTAATACTTCAATTGAATTATTCCCCCAATACAGGGTAAATGCAACAACACATGGCCAATCCTCAGTGTCGGAAGACACAACTTTCCACTTGATGATGCAAAGGAAGTGGGAGGTGATCCATCGCTGAAAATGGTTCATATATAATATTAATAACAAGTGTAACAAATAAATTATGAAAACATTAGTAGCAGTAAATTATCGTAAGCAGCATGTAAGTCCCTCTTATCTACTTTGTCTTCTAAAGATAACCCTCGCCCACCTTCGAGTATAGGTAGACCAAACAAGAGGCCCCTAGTTGTACTTATGAATCATCATCAAGTCAATGAATTACTTAAGGTAGACCACATCAATATAGGTTGCACTTTTTTCCACAAACATGGATGTGTCAACCAAGAACAATAGGTAATAACTCAACATGCAAGTATGATGGTAGTTAACCTACATATCATCACCTTCGAAATCCTCTGCCCAATTCATGTGGTTTTTATAGAGTTGTTTCAAAAGAACTAAATCTAGCATGAGCACCTCTTGTGTCAACTGCCTCTTTTGAGGTCTTAGCTGGGTAAGCCCCCAAATGGGTGATCATCATGTCGAAGGCTTCCTCTCGATTGATCATTCAATGTCCTAGTAATTTCCCCTTATGAGAAGATGTAGGAGACATAAGACGTCATCCAAGGTAATGGTCATCTCGCTTATAGAAAGGTGGAAAGATGATGTCTCTAAATGTCACCTCTCTGAAAAAACCACATGCATGCCATGGTTTATGGTCATGTATGTATCTGAACATAAATTGGCTAGACGACAATAGCTGATAACATCCTGAAACCAATCAGAAATGCGCTAGCCGAACTCCAATATCTTCCTGTCGTGGTTTACCAATTTCAAACATGTACTCTCCTATAAAAAGAAAATATTACCTTCAATATCAATTTAATTAGTTGACTACATATGTATTGCAAAAGAAAATAAATATACACATCCTTCTCAAACATAGTATCAAGGTCTGCATAGAAATGAAGTAAGAAGGTGTCAAATAATCCTCCTAGATAACTCTCCAAAGGGGCATCAACAACGACTTCCTCCTGGGCTTCAGAGACTCCAGGTTCTACAACATCATCTAGGGACTTGTGGCCTCCTAAAGTAGATTCCTAGGAGAGGCGGCTAAGAAAAAAAGAACAAGATGGTTGGGAACCCCGGTGTTGCGAACCATCAAATGATTTCTCATTAACTCGTGGCCTTGTGGTACTGGCTACAACTATACCACGTTGCACCGACTTGGTTTGGGACACACGGCCGAGCCTAGTTCTGCCGACACAATTCAACCAAATTTGAGCCTAAGTCAAATTCAGAGATGTATCTCTAAAAATAACACTTAGAAAATCTGGAGATGAATCTCTAAGAAAAGTTGTGATTCTCAGCCATGGCAGAAACACCATTGCTGCCCTAACCCTCCAAACAAATGTCAACTTAAGTAACTTACCAAAGAGAAAGTTGTTTCCACTCCACTACTATCTAATGTACCTTAAACAAATAACTACAAATCAAAACATAAAAAGAGAAATAATTTTGAAAAACTTACCAAATAAAATGAATGAGAATGCGAAGCTTGAATGTATGAGATGAGAACTTGAATGGATGTGAGAGCTCAATTTTAAATAACTTTTTAGAAAATGAAGAAGGAGAAAGAGGTAAGGGTCTGGCGCGAGGATATGAAACAAAAGCGTCCAAAGATGCATCTTCAGACCACCCACTAATTTTTGAATAAATAGTGTTCACGGAGATGCATCTTTAGACTTACCTTTTACACTTACAAGTATGCATCTCCAGATTAAATTTTGGCATAATAGGCATCTAAAAATTTTCAGAACCAATTCCTCGTTTGAAAATGTTTTTCCCGAAGTTCTTATATGACTCACGTTATGCGTAACCACGATTGCATTTATTTTATGTTGTTTTAGGTTTCATCCTCAAAAGTTCATATTCGTGAGTTAAAGTTTGATCAGAAAAATAGTAAGTGTACTATTTTTGCCAGTTGTAGTTAAAATAGGGGTTTATCCCCAGTATCAATCTCGATGACTGTGTAGGAATATAAGTTCTTGTAGTAATTCAATTAAACAAAATTATTTGAGGGGTTTCGGATTATTTTGTGAAGTTATAAAAAAACAGTAAGAAAATAAAGCAAAATAATAAAATAGAGTTTTAGACAGATATGAGAAGCATGCTAGGGTACAGTGTATGAATTGCCTTGCAACAACCTTAATCCTTATTTACAAGACATGGCTTAAAACAAACCTTTACTGATTCTCAAATGTATTTTTTCCAAAGGCCTTAGGCAGAAAAACCTCTGATATTCATCCTAAACCTTAAGTCCTTAGAGATTTAGGATGAAATCAAGCATTAAATTTTATCAAGAATGTTATGGTTACTACAGAGTATCCCTAGTCTTAGGTGATATCTACTACAATATTATTGCGCAAAAAGTGTTAAAAATGGTTTGTTCGACCTAATAGTTAACTGTAAATCAATTTCTATTTATCCAATAGAAAAAATATTAAACACATTGTACAATAAAATTGATTATGAAAAAGCACTTATGTCATTGAACAAAGGAAATCAAGGTCATTACAAAAGTAATTCAGGGACACCCCCTAGCATTGAGGGGTTTAGCTACTCATAATATTAAAAAAAAATTCAACAATTAGATTAAACATTACAAGAATTTTTGGATTATTTTGATCTTCAATTGCTCCCGCGCATAAAAATCTTCAGTTCTCCCTTTTCTCTTGATCGTTTAATTCTTGATCATGATTTTTCTCTGCACTCAAAAGTCCCTCTCTCCTCTTCTATGGCTCTTCTAAATAGAAAAAAAAAATCAAATAACAGTAGGTGGAAATACCAAAAGTTCCCTCCAGGTCAACATTCAGTAAAAAGTCAAGAAAACGGGAAAATTAGCGCCCAAGCCAACACGGGTCGTGTCACCTGACACGGACAACCGTGTTGGCCCCCTAGATCCTGCAAACACAATTTTTTATGCCAGACATGCTGACACGAGAGACCGTGTCAGCCCCCTGGATGCTCAATAACAACTTTTCTTTTTCTCGCCACGACTCCCCCCTTCTGACATGGCCCGTGTCAGGTGACACGGGTGGTCGTGTCAGGCCTCCTGTATCTCCAAAATTTGCCTTTCGAAATTCTTGCAATTTTTCCTGGTTTTCGCTCCGATTCTTTCTGAATGCTTGCTTGAACCTAACAACATTGGAAAGACACAACCAAAGCACAAAATATGGTAAACCGAAATAAAATGCAATTAAACATATAAAAAAGATTAACTAAAACTAACGGT
Source organism: Lathyrus sativus (assembly GCA_963859935.3). Lineage (NCBI taxonomy): Eukaryota > Viridiplantae > Streptophyta > Magnoliopsida > Fabales > Fabaceae > Lathyrus > Lathyrus sativus. Next base: position 674,777,647 of record OZ012738.1, on the reverse strand, counting down.
CAAATAACGCATAAAACCACCGATCAAACTCCCCCAAACTTAAACTGTTTCTTGACCTCAAGCAACAAGCTTGCATAAAGATTTTTCAGATCAAACGGTACACATCAAATGAAAGACTTGTGAAGGTAAGGTGTGTCGATACTCATACGTGAGCCTTTTTTACGATCGGCTAAAACTAGTTCCCTTGGTAATCTTCTGTTAACAAATGTATTACACAAACATAGACCGCAGTAAAACCACGGACCTAAATCCCCCCTTCGGCCACCTCTCCAACTATGCTTGGGCTTAAGTATTTTCTTATATTTTCTACTCCTTTCATTCGGATAATAAGATTAAAGAATTTTTTATAGTTTTCCCTCACATGTACAAGATTGATCGAGACTTTTTCTAGGCACCTTTATATTTTTTTCCTCATGCATTGGCTTTTATTAGTCTACTTTGGGACAATAATTGAGACTCAACCGCCGTTAGGATAAGTAACAAGGTGAGGGTTACCCAACTTAGAAGGACCAGTTGTCTTTATCACCATTATTCATTTTTTCGGTGCCTTAAGTCGTTTTCTCAATCAACTCTATACATGCAATTCTTTTTAATCATGTCGGACTATTACTAAGAACTAATCGGGAAATACTTCTCAAATCTAAGTACTAAGGCACAAATCTACACGTTAGACTCGTTTTCTTACTCCGGGGAATCTAGGGTGTTCAGGTTATACGTCAATTTCCAAACTCTCCCAATTTCCCTAGTTCTAGCTCCTATTTCCTCAAACTCTATATACTTTCTTGACCACCTCGAAATCACAGTATTCACAAGAAATTTTTTTACGGCTCTAGTTCGAGGAGAACTCAAAGTGATTTCAATAAAACAACACACGAAAACACAAATACAAGTACTAAAAGGAAAAACTAAAAAACTGTAAACCCTCCTCCAAACTTGAACTACACATTGGCCCCAATGTGTTAGAACAAGAGCGAGAAAGGTTACTCACAGAGATCTTTACCGAGGAAGAGGAGGGTAATGCAACACCAATTTCTACACCATAGCATGCACCTATAAGGTCTCTTTTATTACTTGCAAACGAAGCAAAATAAAAAACAAAAATAAAATGCTCAATCATTAAAAGCGTGGGTTGCCTCCCACGTAGCACTTTATTTAACGTTGCATGGCTCGACGATTCATTCCCTTCTGTTATGGGGGGTATTTCAGCTTCCACATTTTGTTGCTTGGCCTCTTCACAGCAAAGAGTCGGTCAGGTTCAGAGATAAGAGCTACTTTGTGTCTCATGTCACCTCCAACTTCCATATTCTTCCTTTGATGTTCCTTTTTCTTTCTCTTCTTGACTTCTTGAGTAAACCTTGGAGTCTTCCTATGTGCCATAGATGACTGAGATATTGTAAACTGAGAGATTATGCCAGAGACTTTTTCATGAGGTGGCTTTGAACTTTACTTTTTCCCACTATTTGAATCATTCCAACTGAAGCTAGATTATCTTCCTTTTCACCTTGCTTCTTGATGTACAACACTTTTAAGGTGATTTTCTTATCAAAAGATTTCATGGTTAAAGTACTTGTTTCGATATCAACATTACACCGACTAGTAAGCAAGAATGGTCGGCCAAGTATGATAGGAGTCTCTTCATCTTCCGAAATATCCATGATCTCAAAATCAACTGGAAAGGTCAAGTTATCAATTGTCACCAGTACATCTTCTGCTAGCCCATATGATCGCTTAGTCGTGTGGTCAGAAAATTTTAAATTTATCCCTGTATCGTTCACCTTTTCAATACCTAGCTTTTTGAAAATAGATAAGGGCATGAGACTCACACTAGCACCCGAATCAATCAAGACCTTCTTGAAAGTTCTATTTTTTATAGTGCATGGGATGGCTACAGATCCATAATATTTCCGCTTGATGGGGATTCTTCTACCTTGTGATATTTCACTACACTACTCATTTAAAATTTTCTGCTCCTCACCCATTGGTCTCTTTTTACCGATTACCTCTTTCATGAATTTTTTGTACAATGACATTTGTTCGAGTGCTTCAAAGAAAGGCATATTGATCTCTAACTTTTTGAACATTGTGATAAATTTCTCAAAGTATTTCTCCTTTGGGTCTTTCTTTATCACTCTCAGAGGATAAGGTAGCTTGATCTTTGGTTTAACCTCCTCTTTCTTTTTCTCTTCAGTTGGCTTCACTGGTGATAAGGCTCTTTCCGGTTCTTTCCTGTTTTCTCTCACTTCCAGATCCACCTCATACACTGATAATCATTTGTTTCCCTTTCTTCCTCTTCTTCCACCACTTTCTGACTTCTTGTTGTGACAACATTAACATTCTCATGATTTTTTGGATTTGGTATTGTCGCGCTCTGAAAGGTTCCTTGATTTTGCATGGAGAGTTGTTGTGTTATTTGTCCCATCTGAACCTCAAGATTTTTGATAGAAGTTGTGGCATTCCTCTAATTATTTCGGGTCTCTTCTTGGAATCGGATGTTATGAGCTGCCATCTTTTCAATCGCTATCTCCCACTCTGCTTTCTGAGGAGTCTGTTGTTGTTGTTGGTATTAAGGTTTATTCTGATCTTTCCAAGAGAAGTTAGGATAATTCTTCCACCCTGGATTATAAGTTTGAGAATAGAGGTTATTCTTCTTCAAAAACTTTATCTCTTTGATTTGTTGCGCAGTCGCAACGTAATGTGCAGTAAAGTAGGGTCCACTACAAATCTCACAATTCACAGCTTGACCGATTTGAACTTGAGCTACTTGTTAAGTACCTAAATTCATGCCTTTGAGTTTTCTCTCTACTTTAGTAGCTATTTAGTCTTCTATCTTCACAACCTGATTCGCAAGTTTCAAGTCAATTACACCCTCAGATTTACTCACACTTCGATCATATAACTCCAGATGTTCATTTGCAGCAATGACTTCTATGATCTTCTTAATACCAGTGGTTGTTGTAAAGTTGGATGAGCCACCAGCAGCTGTATTAATAAGTTGTTTAGTCTTCATCCTGAGGTCATTCACATACATTTACATTTGTTCAGTTTGACCCATGTTGCGAGTAGGGCATGCTACCAGAACCTTCTTGAACCTTTTGTAGGCATCGCCAAGTGATTCCCCTTCTTTCTGCGTAAAATTCATAATACCATATCTTTTTCGAATGTACACAAAGGCAATAAAATACTTATTTAGAAAAGCATTCTCCATCTCTTCCCAAGCAATAATACTCCCGGCAGGTAATGAGTAGAACCACTCTTCAGCATCTTCAGAAAGGGTGAATGGAGACATTTTTTATTTTTTCGCTTCATCAGTGTGCCCATCAATCTTGAGAGTAGTGCTCATAGTCATAAATCTTTGTAGATATTGTCATACCCCAAATTTGTCCTACCCGTGTATAGTTTTCATTTTTGTACATCCGCCCACCGACCATTATTCAAGATTCAAAAATGTGTTATTTTTATCATGAGGTTAAGTTGGATTAAATCAAGTATCATTTGAGGATATCAAGTCAGGTGTGAGAGAAATCCTAACTGAGGTTTATCCAGTGGGTCATAGTTTTGATCAGACAATGGTGTATTTAAGGCTATCAGGTCAAGAGTGTGTACAATGATGCTTGAGACTCATCTGGTTTGACCTAATCTTGGTCAAAAGTAGTTTGTTTCATGATTAAGGCTAAGGTGTGCATAGTTTGAGTGATGTGTGTTTGAGGATCTAATTATGGTTTGTTGTCAGACTATGTCAAATTCATAGTGCTTTATGGGGAAGATTATCAGGATTCAGGTCACTTCCTAACTAGGGTTGGGGGCAATACAGTTCACGTGCCATGTCTTCGGTCTCAAGGCATTTTCCTGATTATTAGGTGCATGGTAAATATTTGGTTCAATAGTTCAAGCTCAAGATTAGACTTGACGATGGATTCATCTTTCAAGGGTCTAGTTCATTCAAAGATCAAGTTTGACTTATGAGTTAATTCAAAAGTTTAATTTATTTCAAGGGAGTAAGTCAAGAATGATGGAATTTGATTTTAATTGGAAATTCAAGATCAATTGTCCAGGTTTTAAGTCATGAATCTAAGTTAGAGCACCGAGGCTTATATTCAGGTCATGTCAGGACGTGTTTAATGAGTCGTCTTAATATTTCTTTTTCCAAATTCATACCCGAACGTCCATTTTTAGTTTAAATCCAATTCTTAACCCATGGCCATGTTCCTATTTTAAAACCATTTCTATATTCACATTTAGCCAGCTTTGTCCAAATTTTCGTTATAAACCATAAATCAAAATAAATCCATTTACATCACCTTCTTTCTAAATACCAAAGTCCATGTTCATAACTCATACACTCATTTGATTATAAATTTCTAAAGTGCAAAAGAAATATTACAAGGCCCACTTCACAACAAAAAAAAAATCATGCAAAGCCCAACACAAGTCCACCTTTCATAACAAAAATTTCACAAGCAAAAAAAAACAAGAGATAATTAATGGCCCAATATCTAGTCTTGCACATCACATGGTGTCTTCCAAACCCGGATGCGTTGGATGCCAAGACCCGGTACTCCCCAGCTTGCGACGATTCACAAATTCTGCACAACAATCCTGTACATATACAAACTTTATAATAATTCATAATTGGACATATGCGACAAAACCGCTTCAACGTCACAAACCGTACACTACCAATTCACCCTACTACAACTTGCTCACACAACAATTACAATATTTTTTTTCCTTGGCTACCAACTGCAATGACAGAGAATGAGACAAAAACCTTTACAAACCACGCGTAATGGTACGACCGCCACGCAAAAAGCACAACATCTGCATCTTCAAAACCCTTGATCCACCTTCTTAAAAACGCTAAACAAACAACTCACTCGGATACCTCTCGTTCTTCCCGTTCCAACAACAGCAACCCAGATTCTCGTTCACACAACTTCATCTTCTTCCGTACCTCCCTAACTTCCTTCTTCCTCTATTTAATGACGCAAAACCTCAACCTCCTTCTTCTTCCGCTTTCAACAGGACCCAACCTCCGCTCAATCCTTCCCCAAATCCTCCTCTTTTTCCTCCAATACCCACAAATCAAACCAAAAAAATAGCTAGAATAGAACAGAATTGAGAAGAAAGAGATGAAGTAAAACGCGGACAATGAAAAGGGGAAGAAAGATTGTAGCGAAACCATGGGTAAAAGTGGTCGGGATTGAAATCACTTTCGATCTGCATATATGTGAGTTGTTGCACAAGGATGGAGAGGAAAGTCGTTCCTTCTTTTGAGCGTGATATCTATTGTGTGGGTTTTTAAACTCCAGCTCGTTTCCATGAATTTTGTTATGCGTTTTTGGACTTGGTTTTGTTGGAGATAGCAATGCAGTTGTAAGAGCATTTATTTTTGTGTTTTTGTTTTGAAAGTAACATGGGTGTTTTATTGATCTTCAACCCTACATTGCCAAGAACCGTGCACGTTTTAAAGTTTTATTTTTAAAAAAAAACGACAGCATTGGGTGATGATGGAACTGGGCCTTAGAGCCTGTTTTCCTTCTTTTTCGTTCTTTTTTTTTAATTGTTTTTTATATGTATAGATGATGGGTCCTCCAAAGGCCCACATGATTCTATACACACACCCATTGTCTTTTTGGTTTTTTTTTTAATAAAATTAATTCTTAGAGATTTATAATATTTTTCTAATTAAATTTTTAGAGTTTTCTAATAAATTTTTATAGTTTTTTTTTTGTTTTTTAGAGTTTTAATATATTTTTCTAAAAGTTAGATTTTAGTGTTTTTTTTATCTTTGAAGTTTTATTTTCATCATCTTTGGGTCGATGACGAGACCTCCGAAAATTATTATCGGTCAAATTATTGATAGATAACGATTTATCCGAGACCACCTTCTTTTCTCTTTCAATTTCTTCTTCATATTCGATTTTATTTAAATTTTCCCGATCTATGAAGTCTTTCGATTCGTAAGCGTCGATTTATTGAAGTCGATAACCTTTGCAATTTCAAATCTTTGGAAAATGACTATTAAATGGTCATTTTCTTTACTTTGGGATCGTGATAGGCTACCTTCGATTAATCGACATGATGTTCATGATTAAGACGAGATCCCACCTTTCTTTGGTCTCTGTTACATGATTTAATCGGAGAATGATCCTCAATATCATTCTCTATCTTGTCCAGCACAGATCTCAATTTATGCGACCTTCTATAGTTCGACTTTCATCATAAGTCGAGCTACGACGGTTTAGCGTTACATTTTGTCCCGATTCAATCCACTAACAAACTGACGACTAACTTTTATTTTTCTGTCAAATATACACTGCTTTATTTTTTAGTCAATATTATCTTAATTTATCTTATCTTGTTCATATACTCATCTTGATATATTATTGTGAATATTCTTGTATATATTGTCATATATCCTGTATATTATCTGTATCTTGTATATACTAATATTCACTTGTACATTCTTTTAAAACACCTAATAATTATCGAAACCATAAAACCCTGAATTGGTGGACTGTTGGTTGTCTCTCCGAGTGACGGATCATTGGATATTTTCAGGAACCCTAGCATGGTTGTGCCCGACTTTCGCTCAAGGCATAGTTTAAGACACATTTCACACACACGGCTTCCTCTTGGGCTACCTGACAATGAAACTTTTTTATTTTGTGCAATCCCGTGTAATTTTCATGTACCCCTATCCCATTTTCGATGCACATATTTCATATTTCTTTGACTGTGGTTATCTTCTAGGAGCACCACCAGGGACTAGTGTAATCATTTTCAAAATAATTATCGATTCGTCATCGAGTCATTTTCAAACACCCCTCTGTAAGTCTAGTGCTCGTCCACATTTGCCATCGACCTATCGCACACACTGTTGCACTTCATTATGAAATCGATATTATGAGCACTGCCAGGGACTAGTATCGTTTCTCACGCCTTAACTCTTGACTTGTTGTCAAGCCGGTTCTGTTTTTAATCAAAACCCTCGACAACAGTATTTTCAAACCCATTTCTATTCCACCATATTTTTGCACGCAAGTACAAGTCAAACCCTTAATCCAACGTCAAGCGGATTTTCTCAACAAACATTCAAACTAATTCACCACCTGTTCTCTTTTACAACTTTTTCTCCTAAAACCTTGGTTCGTACCAAGTGCATTTTCAAATTCTTTTCCTAATAGAACTTGAATGGTTGTGGAGTGGTTAGGCGTAGGCCTTTTCCTATCCCGAGTGCTTGACATTACCTTTAGGATTCACTGTCGTAAAGCACTTACCGTTCAAAGATCAAAATACCTTTAATAAAGAGAATGAAGTTCTTTCTGTATTGAACTAAAGAGAGAGGATTAAGTGCAGACTTCTTCCTCTCCGAGTGTTGGGATACTCAGTGTAGGGTGTGTGGTCTTGATACTTGTCTTTCAATACGAAGACGTAACCGTATTCGCCACACCTTTTCACAATAATTCTTTTGAGATAAGGAATTGGGTACTACCCACAAGGGGTTACTATCCGAGGATCTATTTCACCCCCTAAAAACAACTTTCACAAACCAAATGTGACATCTTGCCTCGAAGGCGAAAATTATCTCTTTTTAAAAAGGATATGTTACGTCTATTCTACCGCAAACAGATAACGCCTAAGACTCCACAAGCGAGTTGGAATACACCTAACTGCTAGAATGCGCGCATTAGCATCATCCATCAAAAATACCAGTAAACTGTACCCCGAACTATGTTCGCTCTGATTTCTCATACAAGATGAGAATACATAGGCATAAGACGACGATGTCTTAGCGAGCGCACTTTTCCACCTTTCACCGTAGTTAGCCGAACTACGGCCGCTCTGATTCCTTATTCCCTAATGAGGATACGTAGGCACGAGGATCTCTATCCTTGACGAGCACACTAACAACTAACTTCCCCTTTCTCTTGCCCCAATGCAATCGAGACCAACCTGTTATTCAAACCTTTTCTCTCGCCGCAATATGATCAAGACCTTTTCTGTAGTTACCCGAACTACGTTTACTCTGATTTTTCATACCAGATGAGGATACGTAGGTACAAGATGACAATGTATTGGCGAGCAACCTTTCCTCCATCACCCGCAGTTTCCCGAACTATGTTGACTCTGACTTTCTCATACCTGTTGAGAATACGTAGGCATATGACAGCGAAGTCCTATCGAGTCTTTTTCCCCCTTTCATCTCCCTTTTCCCTATTTTTGACTTTTGTCTTTCCCCTAGAACACTCTTACAACAATAATCTTTAGAAGATATCTTCACACATAGACAAACAAATGGTTCCCATAGAGTACGATGGATGCGAGAGGTGATAATACCTTCCTTTTGCATAACCGGCTTCCGAACCCTTTCTCTTGGTTGCGAGACCATCTTATTCATTTCTCTCTTAGGGTTTTTTCGATATTTTCCCTTCCCCCTATGGGATAAATAAAGTTCGATGGCGACTCTTCTGTCTTTCTGTTCATGCCTCTCTGTCATTGCATTTTTCGAGTAGCGACAACTGGCGGATCTTCTGGGGATACCTAGCAAGCTAAACCTAGTTTATTTATCGCATTTGTGTTTTATTTGTCTTATTGTTTTATTATGATGTGTTCCTCTTACCTGTTGGGTTTATTGGGGATGGTTTGTAAGGATAAAAGCTTTCTACCTGAGCTTTCTAGTATACACTAAGATTAGGAGGTGGTTTCTTTTTCATTTGTGAGACTTAGGACTTGTTGAGTTGGTTGGAGTTCCACCGCTCAGATGAGGCCCCTTTGGGATGATTATGTCTTACGTGTAGTCGTAATCGCATCTTTATTTCTGACCTGGGAGTCCGTGACTCTGAGGACCTTTTGTAGAACCTTATTTCGAAGGTTACTAAAACATGACTTTGTGTTCATCCTTTGAAGGGATTATCGTCTTACGAATCGTCATTCTGATGGAAACCTTTTGAGGGTTAGTGCATGGGATTTTGTTTAAAGCCCTTGGGATACCCTCTTATAAACCAATAGATTACCCACCCGAGTTGAAAGATACCTTTTGTTGTTGACTTGCAGGATTTGTGACCTCGATCCTTGTTGTTGATCTGTTCTCGTATGCACTCATAACATTGCATTTGCATAAGCATCTCTGCATCATTGTGCATTTTCTTCTCTAACCAAAATACCAAGAGCTTACCCATCCTCTATTTGCAACCCACAGTTGATTTCCCGACACTCATACTGAACTTGTGAGAGATGTGAAGCATTTGAAGCAAGAGGAACATAGATACCTTGAAAGGCCAATTAGACAAAGCAAGTTGAGGTAGCTATGCCAGAGAACTCCCACTAGAATGTTGATTCCCCACCAGGATTTACTATGACGACTAATCTCTGTATGATCTTCCGCCTGATGACCATCCTCTGCAAGTAAACATTCTTACTCGACCCCAGAGGGTGTCATTGATTGACCCCATGAAGAAAAGACTTCGTGCCATTGAGGAGAAACTTCAAGCTATGAAGGTGCATGATACGCTCGGCCTCGATGCTGCAGATATGTGTCTAGTGCCAGACTTGGTGATTCCTCCGAAATTCAAGATACCCAACTTCGATAAGTACACAGGCTTTAGTTTCCCGAAGCGTCATTTGGTGATGTTCTGTCGAAAAATGACCTCCTACACTCATGAGGATAAGTTAATGATTCATTGTTTTCAAGACAATTTGAGTGAGGCATCATTAAGTTGGTACATGGACTTAGAAAGAAGCCATATCCAATCATGGAGGGACTTAGCTAGCGCTTTCCTAAAGCATTACCAGTTCAATCTAGATATGACTCCCAGTCGCATGTAGCTGCAAAGCCTATCTCAGAATGGCAATGAATCCTTTAAAGAGTATGCACAGTGGTGGAGAGAATTCGTAGCTAGAGTACAACCAGCACTCTTGGACAGGGAATTGATTGACATATTCATAAATAGTTTGCATGACTCTTATCTTGAAAGAATGGCTGGTTGTGCACCATCAAGCTTCTCTGAACTTGTGATTGTATGAGAACGCATTGAAAGCTGCCTTAAGAGTAGAAAAATCCAGGACGCCTCAAGCAGTCGGGCCAGTGAGACTGAATCTCTCGACGATTTCCAAGAAGAAGAGAAGGATGAAACCGGTGCATTCATAGCAAATATTGAGTATTATCATGGTGTACCAGCAAAACTCTACGATCCCTCATATGCTCAACATGCATCATTTCCAATGCCATGTTATCCTCATGGGAAACCAGCCATGCCTAAAGCTTCATCCCATAAACCATGGATTACTCCTCATTTGAATCAACGAGCCAGTGGCCGAAGATATCAATGCCAGGATCAACCTAGGCCTAGGAACAACTTGGAAAGAATGAATGCTCCTCTTCATCCAGTCCTTATGTCATACAGTCAGCTTCTCCCACGTCTGATTCAAAACTCATTGGTGGAGCCTAAAACTCTTAAGCATGTGCCACAACCTTACTCTCCTGGGTACAATCCCCATGTTCAGTGCGGATATCATAGAGGATCCATGGGGCACTCAACTGAAGATTGCAAAGCCTTTCAGGCCAAGGTGCAATAGTTGATTGACAAAGGGTACATATCTTTTCCAGAAGGAAGTTTTGTTGTCCATGTCAACCTCCCAGGTGCCTAAGCTCGAAGATTTCAAGAGTTGTCTCCAAAAGCCAGTGGTCCAGACAAGCAGACGATCTCAATATTAGCAGTTCTTGAACACTTTTATCATTTGTATTTGTAGTTTCTTTCATGTTAATTGCTACTTGTTTTTAAACATTGTTGATTCGAATGGTAATATTAATAAAGTGATTATGCATTTTATGAATTAATCATGTTGCATTCGCTCATTCTTCTTATTTATTGCAAAGCACAGACACATACATCTCTTGTCCACTCCACTTTATCATTATTGTTTTAGCAAAGATTGAAGGGAGGATGGCGAAAACTAAATACTTATAATTGCTGATCGTATGCTTTTGGATAAAATCCTGCTGATGACGTACATGTATTGCTTCAAATCCCCTAAACACTAGAGATATAAGGAGTTAGTCCCTAGCTAACCACTTCGAGCCTATATGTAGGAATTTTTCTTTGGACTTTCAAACCCTCACATCTTAACCTGGGGCAGGGTAGTTGTCAATTAATTTGACCGAGCGTTCAAAATTTATAGAGGAGTGTCCCTATTCAAGGACCAATCACATCTTATCCCTCTCAAGAGGTTATGCCTCACCAACCAAGAGTGAGACAGCACCAACCTTCTTGGAGAAGTCAAGACAGCCAGTGTCACACGACTTGTTTCAAAGAAAAAGAAAAAGAAGAAAAAAGCTCGCTAAGTTAAAAAAGGAAAACTTGAAAGCAAAGATTTAGGCAAAATTAGGGCATCCCGCTGGACTTCAAGATAAAATTTTTTGAAAAAAGAATCAGCCCAGGCAAAAATTAGGGAACAAAAGAATAAAAAGGAAGGATCACAAAAGAAAATCCTCGAACAAGAACAAAGTCGTGTGACTACAGATATAGAAGACAAGAGGGGTGACTGTCACTTTGAAAGCATTGTAGAATCCTTAACCATCACTCCTACCATTCAATAGACTTTTTGAAAGGTGAGCGCTTGTGCCAACTTAGCTGAACATAGGATTGGAGATCATTACGTAGAAGGGGTGGGTAATAATCAAACTTTGAGCCTTTCATCTTTTGTTTCAATAACCATGAACCAGACCACGATTCAACCCTTAAAAGACCTAATTGAGGCAAGATTTATTTTAAAGGCATACTACAGCAAAGTTGTGTAAACTGACTCCTACAAGATTTGCTAATCTTTTTCTTGTTGTATCATTCACTAGCTAAATCAGCAGTACGTCTGGACTATTGGTACATTCGTCACCCACTATTACATCATTCTAATAACGATTGATCTTTCAAAATCTGCATGAGCATCAAATTAAAATTACGGTTCATAAACAAAAAAAATTTAATTACAAGTCAGTAGTTGACATCGAGGAAATCCCAACAGGGAGCAATCAAACAGGAATGGATCATTCAGCAGTTTGGATCAGAACCGAGTATACCATGTAGCCTTATGGATCTGGGGCATTGTCATCCCACGAATTTGGAATCAGTCTGTCTGAGGCAATTCCCCAAACATCAATTGATTATGGGGCAAATCATTCAAGAACCGGTTAATCGGAAGTGAATCATCTCGAGACTTCACCAATCAGGGGCAGGCCACCCAGAGTTTCTTCGATTTGAGGACAAATCCCTCCAATATTCATTCAGGATAAGTTAAGTCGCTTCAACGCTCTTTCAGGAGAAAGCTACTTCAAGAGTATATTGAAGCCAACCACCATGAGAGTCGGTTAATCAAGGATGAATCCTTTCGTGGTATAAATTTTGGGGCAAGCCATCTCGAGGTTGTCTAATGGCAAGCTACTTTCTTTTCAAGATGAACTTTCCCAAAGATCATACTGGGGCAAGTTTGAACTACACTGGGGCAAGCTACTCGAGCAAGTTCATTCTCATCAGCAACAGTTGAGTTCAAGACGCGTGTCGGGGAGTCATGCCATCACCTCATCATAACCTTAGCCTTCTAAAAGGGCCTTGCTGCAGAAAAGCATCCCTTCCATTGGTGGGAATATTCTTATCCTTGTATACTGTCATCAGATCTTCATCCCATAGCCAGAACCTGTTACCTGTTAAAACTTTGTAACTGGAAACACTTCCAAAGTCCAGTTCTCGTCTGGCTAACCTTCAAACCAGTTCTCGTCTGGTCAATCCTTCACTAAATACAAGTTCTCGTCTTATACATGTCAGTTTTAAACCAAGTTTCGTCTGGTCACCTTTTCTTTAGCCTACCATTTAATCGGTTCTCATCTGGCAAACACAGTTTCAAAGTCTATTTCTCGTCTGACAAACCACAAAACCAGTTCCTGTCTAACACGAAAACTAGAAGTCAGTTCTCATCTGACAACTTAACCTTTCGCCACCAGTTCTCTTCTGGTAGTCTACCCTCAAATACCAGTCCTCGTCTGGTAGTTCACCATCCAAAGTCCAATCCATATTGGCAACTACCAAAAGTCTGTCATGTCGGCATCTGCATTCCCCATTACCCGTCTGCAACCATATGCAATCATACACATTGCATTCGACTTCATAAGCATCTTGTATCATTTGCATACCCAAAATCCTATCATATCTCCCCAGTTCTTGCATCTCCGCGCGTCAGCATTTGCATTTGCATTTCCATTTGTTATGGAATATCATTATCATCAAGCATTAGCATATGCGGGTCAAGGTCCAGATTCAATCTCGAAGATTTCCAAGATCATCTTCAGCCCGGTCAGGGGCATCTTATTGTAATACCCTGGGTTTCCCTCACAAAGTTCAAGGATATCAAAACAAAATTCAACCCATCCATGTCCATTTTCTTCAAGACCATGGGCGTATCCCATGATGCTATTTTAACCTTATGGTTAATCAGAATTTCGAGACCATCTTCCGCCTAGTCAGGGGCATCTCCTTCAATACCGTAGGCCTTCCCCACGAAGTTATTTCATCCTTTGGGTTGACCATCCGTCAAGCCCGTGTTCAGCCCAGTCAGGGGCATATTCTTCAAGACCGTGGGATTCCCCACGAAGTTGTTCAACCTTCTGTTGGGAAAATTCAAAAGCTTTGAAGCAATCATCAGCCCAGTCAGGGGCAGCCTTTGTAATACCATGGGTTTTTCCTCACGAAGTTCAAGGACATCAAAACAAATTTCAGGCCAGTCAGGGGCATTTTTTCTCCTAGACCGTGGGCGTTCCCCACAAAGTTATTTCAACCTTAGGGTTGATCAATTGTCAAGACCGTAGTCAGCCCAGTCAGGGGAAGTATCTCTTTCAAGACCATGGGCACCTCCCGTGACGTTATTTCAACCTTGTGGTTGATAAGATTTCAAAAGCAAGACTCAGCCTAGTCAGGGGCACTTTTTCCAAGATTGTGGGTGTTCCTCACGAAGTTGTTTCAACCTTAGGGTTGATCAGTTTTCAAGATGATATTCAGCCCAGTCAGGGGCATCTTCTACAAGGCCGTGGGTGTTCCCCACGAAGTTGTTCAAACTTTTGTTAGGCAAACCAGACAAGATATCAAGCTAACTCCCTGCCTAGTCAAGGGCATCTTCTGCAAAACCGTGGACGTCCTCCACGAGGTTGTTCAACCTTTTGTTGGGCATATTCAAGATTTTCGAAGCGATGTTTAGCCTAGCCAGGGGCATCTCCTTTGAAGCAGTGAGCGTTCCTCACGAAGTTGTTCAACCTTTTGTTGACCAAGATCAAGAGTTTCAAGAAAAACTCAGCCTGTTCAGGGGCATCTTCCTCAAAGTTCATGGGCGTTCCTCATGAAAGACTTTTCAACCTTTTTTGTCAAAGTTATGATCCCTAAACAAGTCAGCGGGTGTTACCTGGTGATTCATCTCAATCCAATCTTCCTCTTGGGCATTCCCCAACGAGTTGTTTCCAGCAGACTTGATCTTTTGTCAAACGTCTTACTATCATCCTTTCGATGATAGCTGAACCTCGTTAGTTCAGCCTAGCTTGCATCCTTTTGGTGTTGGTTACCTTCAAGATCGGAAAGCTACTCTCATTCTTTTGGTGGTAGTAACTTGCAAGTTTCGCTTCGTCATCCTTTTGGTGATGAGTCTGTCATCTATAAGTTCCAGATTGCGCAATTGTTCTCCATTATCCTTTTGGTAAGGGATCCCCTACATCCTTTTGATGTCAGGGTTGTGTATGTTTCACTCTATCATCCTTTTTGTGATGGGTTTGTCATCCTTTTAGTGTCAGGTTTTCTCTGTTATCATCCTTTTGGTGATAACAACCTTTGCAAGATATCCAGTTTTTCATCTCTCAAACACTTTCTTTTATTTTCGAACAAATTCAGGGTCTTTCTGTATCTAATCATCTTCTACCTCGAAAGAAGGAACGATTTAGCGGTTCATCTTATTAGGTTTAAGCCAATTAGATAGGGGCATCTCTCATACCCCAAATTTGTCCTACCCATGTATAGTTTTCATTTTTGTACATTCGCCCACCGACCATTATTCAAGATTCAAAAGTGTGTTATTTTTATCATGAGGTTGAGTTGGATTGAATCAAGTATCATTTAAGGATATCAAGTCAGGCGTGAGAGCAATCCTAACTGAGGTTTATCCAGTGGGTCATAGTTTTGATTAGACAATGGTGTATTTAAGGCTATCAGGTCAAGAGTGTGTACAATGATGCTTGAGGCTCATCTGGTTTGACCTAATCTTGGTTAAAAGGAGTTTGTTTCGTGATTAAGGCTAAGGTGTGCATAGTTCGAGTGATGTATGTTTGAGGATCTAATTATGGTTAGTTGTCAGGCTATGTCAAATTCATAGTGCTTTATGGGGAAAATTATCAGGATTCAGGTCACTTCGTAACTAGGGTTGGGGGAAATACAGTTCATGTGCCATGTCTTCGGTCTCAAGGCATTTTCTTGATTATTAGGTGCATGGTAAATATTTGGTTCAAAAGTTCAAGCTCAAGATTAGACTTAACAGTGGATTCATCTTTCAAGGGTCTAGTTCATTCAAAGATCAAGTTTGACTTATGAGTTAATTCAAAAGTTTCATTTATTTCAAGGGAGTAAGTCAAGAATGATGAATTTGATTTTAATTAGAAATTCAAGATCAATTGTCCAGTTTTTAAGTCATGAATCTAAGTTAGAGAATCGAGGCTTATATTCAGGTCATGTCAGGACATGTTTATTGAGTCTGTCGCTACTCGAAAAATGTAACGACGGAGAGGCGAGAAAAGAAAGACAGAAGAATCGTCATTGAACTTTATTTATCCCATGAGGGGAAATGAAAACATCGAGAAAACCTCAAGAAAGAAACGGATAGGATGGTCTCGTGACCAAAGAACGAGTTCAGAAGCCGGTTATGCAAAGGGAAGGTACTAACACCCCTCACATCCATCGTATTCGATGGGAACCGTTTATTTGTCTATGTGTGAAGATATATGCTAAAATATTGTTATAAAGAGTATTCCAAGGGATAAAGAGAAAGGTTAGAAATAGGGATAGGAGAGATAAAGGTGAAGAAAGGACTCGGTAGGACTTTGCGGCCTTATGCCTACGTATTCTCAACAGATATGAGAAAGTCAGAGTCAACATAGTTCGAGAAACTACAGATTATGGGGAAGGTTGCTCGCCAAGACATCACCGTCTTGTGCCTACGTATTCTCATCTGGTATGAGAAATTAGAGTAGACGTAGTTCGGAAAACTACGAGAAAAGATGGGAAAGTGTGTTCGCCAAGACATCATCGTCTTGTGTCTACATATTCTCATCTGGTATGAGAAATCAGAGCAAATGTAGTTTGGGTTAACTACGGGAAAAGGTCTCGGTCACACTGAGGTGAGAGAAAAGGTTCTGGATAACCGGTTGGTCTCAATTACATTGGGGGAAGAGAAAGGGGAAGTTAGTCGTTAGTGTGCTCGTCAAGGATAGAGATACACATGCCTACGTATCCTCATTAGGGAATGAAGAATCAGAGCAGCCGTAGTTCGGCTAACGACGGGTGAAAGGATGGAAGAGTGTGCTCGCCATGACATCGTCGTCTTGTAAAAGAAAACATGTGGTGAATTGGTTTGACAATTGGTTGAGAAAATCCACTTGACATTGGATCAAGGGTTTGACTTGTATTTACGCGCAAAAACATGGTGGAATGGAAGTATCAGATGCAAAATTAAATCAGGCGACGAGAAATAATATGACATGAATGGTCAGAACAAAAATTAGAATTACAAGGTCAAGCAAAAAGGAATCTAGGTTATAAATTATTAAGTTAGTAACTAAATCGAATACATAAAATTAGAATTCTAAATGACTAAACTCTAAACATTAAAAAAAGAAAAAGATTAATAATAAAATAAAAAGCAATTAACAAGAAACTATTTTTTACGATTTTTGTCTTCAACAAACAAACTAATAATCTAAATTATTAATTAAATATTTAAATAAACTAAACAATCTAAAATAAAATTAAGATATATTTTAAAAGAAATTAAATATTTAACAAAAAATTAAAAAAAGTTTTAAACAATAGTAGGTGGTGCACATGAGATCAAGGGGTGATGAAAACCAAAAATGAACTGAGCCCATGATGGCTGCTAGCGCACGGTGGATATCCAAAACTGCAATAAAGTTATTAATAATTAAATAAGGTCAAACACGTCACAATTTAATCAATATCCTCATCAGGGGAAAAGTCAAGGAAGAACAAAACAGCAATAGGGGTGAATCAAAAAATGAAGAGAAACACTCAAACCTTTCTCCTTCGTGAATCTCGATACCCATCCTTCAAATGAGATTTGCAAAATCGCTTCCTGTCAAATGTGATTCAAGAATCGCTGCTATCACTCTGTGGCTCACCTTCTTATTTGCTCTATCTCATCAACAGTGTGATTCCTTTCAGTTTCAATATCCTCTCCAATTTATGTAGCACTCTCGGTTCCGCTTCCTTTGGTCGTGGTTACGGCGACGGTTCGATGATGGTGATGAAATCCGATTGAGGCTCTTCAGCTCGAACAACACCGTCATCTGAGTTGTGAAGTAGAGATGGTTGATGGTGATTCAGAGAAGGATCTTCAGGCTCTTTGGGGAGATATTCTATGGAATCGGTGGTGGAGATAATGCCTTGAAGTTCCGATGAAACTTGACCATCTTCTTTGGAGGAATGAGTTACATCTTATTATTTGAGTTTGGTTTCCGGTTGTTGGGAACGGAGGTCGCCGTTCGGTGAGGCGGTGGTGAGTTGGGTTAAGGTGAGGAGATTTGAAGAAGAAAAAGGGATTTCGGCGGTGATTCGAGGGTTGAGTTGGAAGAGCGAAGGAGATGAAGATAATGGTGATTTGAGGTGATGAGGTTATGGCGGCGGAAAACGGATCAGAAGGACAAGAGGAATGTTTTAGGATTTTGATTTTGAAGAGAGGGAAAAGAGATGGAGAATGAGGAAGAAGAAGAACAAATTTTTTAGGGTTTGTGATGGTGATGAGAAATGGTGAGTTGGAGATGACGATGTTGAGAAAAAGGGTAGGATGGATTTTAGGGTTGGGATTGAGGGGTTGCGGCTAGGGTTATTCTTCTAGGGAAGAAGAAGAACAGTAAACCCTCCCCCTTTTATTCTGAAGAAAACCAACGTGTCTTTTTTCTTTTGTTTTTAATTATCTTTTCTTTTAATTTTCTTAATTAATTAATTAATTCTGATTCTAACATAATCCCTAATTTAATTTCTAATCTAATTCCTATTCAATTCTAATTTAATTCCTAATATAAATTCTAATCTAATTCTAATAAAAATTCTATTCTAAACTAATTAATTTCTAAATCTTTTTCTATTTCTAATTAAAATTCTAATTCTAATTATATTTCTAAATCCTAAATTCTAATTAATTCTATTTTCTAAATTAAAATTCTAATCTAATTTCTAATTAATTAATATTACAACCTTACTATTATATTATATTAACATAACTAAATCTTAAACTAATTATTAACTATTAAAAACTAATATTAAAAAAAGCTAAATAAAATCCTAACTAATCTAAACAAAACAAAATTAAACCTAAATTAACAAACGACTCTTAAAAATAAATTACAAAATGCAACGAAATAAAAAACGAATGAAAGGGTCGAATATCAAAATGCTTGAAAGCGAGAAACTAACGCACCAAAATTATCAGCACAGACTAAACCACCAGGAAGAATACGACCCTCGTTCAATTTCGAAATAAATCTTATCATTTGAACTAGTTTAAACTGTCTAAAATGCGAACAAAGCGGCTATGATTCCGATAAACCCATTCCGACTGATAACATGGACAGTATGCGAGAAATGATCGACCTAGATGATATTCAGAAGAGTGCGAAACAAAAATCAGTTAAAGTTAGAAAAAGCTAAAGCAAATTTTGGGGTGCAACAGAGTCGTCTTAATATTTCTTTTTCCAAATTCATACCCGAACGTCCATTTTTAGTTTAAATCCAATTCTTAACTCATGGCCATGTTCCTATATTAAAACCATTTCTAGATTCACATTTAACCAACTTTGTCCAAATTTTCGTTATAAACCATAAATCAAAATAAATCCATTTACATCACCTTCTTTCTAAATACCAAAGTCCATCTTTATAACTCGTACACTCATTTGATTATAAATTTCTAAAGTCCAAAAGAAATATTACAAGGACCACTTCATAAAAAAAAAGGAGAGAAAATCATGCAAAGCCCAACACAAGTCCACCTTCCATTACAAAAATTTCACAAGCAAAAAAAAAAGAGAGAATTAATGGCCCAATATCTAGTCTTGCACGTGACATGGTGTCTTCCAAACCCGGATGCGTTGGATGCCAAGACCCGGTACTCCTCAACTTGCGACAATTCACAAAATCTGCACAACAATCTTGTACATATACAAACTTCATAATAATTCATAATTGGACAGATGCGATAAAACCGCTTCAACGTCACAAACTATACACTACCAATTCACCCTGCTACAATTTGCCCACACAACAATTACAACATTTTTTTCCTTGGCTACCAACTGCAATGACAGAGAATGAAACAAAAACCTTTACAAACCACACGTAATGGTACGACCGCCGCACAAAAAGCACAACATCTGCATCTTCAAAACCCTTGATCCACCTTCTTAAAAACTCTAAACAAACAACTCACTCAGACACCTCTCGTTCTTCCCGTTCCAACAACAGCAACCCAAGTTCTCGTTCACCCAACTTCATCTTCTTCCGTACCTCCCTAACTTCCTTCTTCCTCCATTTAACCACGCAAAACCTCAACCTCCTTCTTCTTCCGCTTTCAACAGGACCCAACCTCCGTTCAATCCTTCCCCAAATTCTCCTCTTTTTCCTCCAATACTCACAAATCAAACCAAAAAAATAGCTAGAATAGAACAGAATTGAGAAGAAAGAGATGAAGTAAAACGCGGACAATGAAAAGGGGAAGAAAGATTGTAGCGAAACCATGGGTAAAAGTGGTTGGGATTGAAATCACTTTCGATCTGCATATATGTAAGTTGTTGCGCAAGGATGGAAAGGAAAGTGGTTCCTTCTTTTGAGCATGATATCAATCGTGTGAGTTTTGAATCTCCAACTCGTTTCCATGAATTATGTTCTGTGTTTTTGGACTTGGTTTTGTTGGAGATAACGCTACAGTTGTAAGAGCATTATTGTTGTGTTTTTGTTTTGAAAGTAACATGAGTGTTTTATTGATATTCAACCCTACACTGCCAAGAACTGTGCACGTTTTAAAGTTTTATTTTTTATTATTTATTTAAAAAAAACGACAGCATTGGGTGATGATGGAACTGGGCCTTAGAGCCCGTTTTCCTTCTTTTTCGTTCTTTTTTTTTTGAATTGTTTTTTATATGTATAGATGATGGGTCCTCCAAAGGCCCACATGATTCTATACACACCCCCATTGTCTTTTTGTTTTTTTTTAATAAAATTATTTCTTAGAGATTTATAATATTTTTCTAATTAAATTTTTAGAGTTTTCTAATAAATTTTTAGAGTTTTTTTATTTTTGTTTTTTTAGAGTTTTAATATATTTTTCTAAAAGTTAGATTTTAATGTTTTTTTATCTTTGAAGTTTTATTTTCATCGTCTTTGGGTCAATGACGAGACCTCCGAAAATTATTATCGATCAAATTATTGATAGATAATGATTTATCCGAGACCACCTTCTTTTCTCTTTCAATTTCTTCTTCATTTTCGATTTTATTTAAATTTTCCCGATCTATGAAGTCTTTCGATTCGTAAGCATCGATTTATCAAAGTTGATAACCTTCGCAATTTCAAATCTATGGATAATGACCATTTAGGTCATTTTCTTTACTTTGGGATCGTGATAGGCTACCTTCGATTAATCGACATGATGTTCACGATTAAGACGATATCCCACGTTTCTTTGGTCTGTGTGACACGATTTAATCGGAGAATGATCCTCAATATCATTTCTCTATCTTGTCCAACACAAATATCAATTTACGAATAGGCTGAAATGTATCAAAGCTTGCAGGAATATGGTGTTTCTTTCTCATACTCTTTACACTGACGACATCTTGCTTTTCACTCAAGGTATTTCTTCTTTGTTGGAAGCCATTGCGGAGCTGTTGGATCGTTATGCTTCATGTTCTGGGCAGGTCTGCAATCCGGCCAAATCCTTTATCTATGCAGGTTCTATGGCTGCGGCGCGACATGAATTCTTGGCTAGTAGTCTTGGTTTTAAATTGGGTGTTCTCCCGTTCCTTTATCTGGGGGTTCCCATCTTCAAGGGTAGACCTAAAGCTGCTTTTTTTCAACCGGTTGCAGATAAAATTCGCGTTAAATTAGCGGCTTGGAAAGCTAGTTTACTTTCTATAGCCGGAAGAGTTCAACTAGTTAATTCGGTGATTCACAGTATGTTGCTATTTTCTTTCCGCATTTACTCTTGGCCGGTTAGTTTGATCACTCAAATTGAAACTTGGTGTCAGAATTTTATATGGAGTGGTGATATTAATCAAAGAAAGATGGCTACGGTGGCTTGGAAAGTTTGTTGTCCGGACCGTAAGGATGGAGGGTTGGGTATTCGCTCTCTTCGTGTTCTTAACAAAGCAAATCGTTTGGTTCAGTGCTGGTGTATTATGAATGAGATTGACACTTGGGCTTCGATTGTAAAAGCTAGAGTTTTAAGGAAAGGCTCGGTGCGTAAATCACACGTTTTCTCGTCTGTTTGGACAGGTTGTGCTGAATTTTTGGAAGACTTACTGCAGAATTCTATGTGGATGATTGTAAAGGGCAATAAAATTAATTTATGGTGTGACAACTGGTGCGACAGTCCCTTGAGTTCATCGCTTCATCTTTCGGAAGCTCAGCTGGCGCTGCTGAAGGCTGATCTGAGCTCCATTTTAAGCGGCAATTCGTTTAACTTGCCGCCGGGGCTGATCAGTTTTTGTCCTGAGCTGCCACAGATGGTGGAAAATATTTATGTCAATTGTTTGAAGGAAGATTGGCTCGCTTGGTCCAGGTCTGAAAGCGGCGATATCACTGTCAAGGATGCGTATTCTTACTGCAAGCATAACGGAAATGCTTGTGTTTGGGGCAATTCCATTTGGCACTCAAACATCCCTCCTTCTCATTCTATTTTATTTTGGAGAGTTATAAAGAATCGTGTTCCTACGGATGACGTGCTCCGGCATTGCGGTATGGCAGGCCCTTCTATTTGTAACCTCTGTTTACATACAGAAGAAAATATCAATCACCTATTCTTTCAATGTGACTATTCTCGGAGGATCTGGAATTGGCTGCGCGATATGCATAATGTTAATGTTAGCTTTTCAGATATGCAGGATTGTTTCATTGCAATGCATAAAACTGGTGTTGCGCAATGTAAGGTGGTGTACCGTGCTTCGATTATTGCTGTGGTTAATAGCATTTGGCGGGCTCGAAATCAAGCTCGGTTTCAAAACAGGTTTATTCCTTGGAGAACTACATGTTCATCTATTTATGCTACTTCCCATCTGGCTGGAAATTCTTTCAAAGGAGCATCTTCTATGGACATTGGGGATTTTCAAGTTCTGAAAAAGTTTTCTATTTCCATTAATCCGGTTAATCCCAAGATGTGTGTCGAAGTCATTTGGAATCCTCCCCCAAATGGTTGGATTAAAGTCAACATTGATGGAGCATCCGGCGGTGATCCAATAAACGCGGCTCGTGGGGGGATCTTTAGAGATCACTTCGGGAATCACATTGAAAGTTTTGCTTGTAATTTAGGCCCTGTTAATTCTCTGTTTGCTGAGTTGATGGGAGCTATTTTGGCTATTGAGCATGCTTTAGTTCGTGGTTGGTCAAATATTTGGCTAGAATCAGATTCAACTCTTGTTGTGATGGCGTTCAGTAAACCATCTGTTGTGCCCTGGAAGATCAGGAATATATGGGACAACTGTACGACTACCCTTGGTAATTGTAACTTTTTGCCTTCTCATGTTTTCAGGGAAGATAACCATTGTGCCGATAAATTGGCTAACATAGGTTTAAATATCTCTAACTTTACTTGGTGGAATGATGTACATCGGGATATAGAATCGGACTTTTGTAGAAACCGGTTAGATTTATCTAATTTTAGAATCAGATAGGTTTGAGGTTTAGGCTCTATGTCCCCCTCATTTTTGTACCTATTTTTCTTTTTCATTTAATATATCTTTGAGTTTTGGCACAATTTATATATAAAAAAAATCTCTAACATTTAAAAAAATATTTAATTATTAGTGACTCAAATTCATTTAACGCTTCCTTTAAAACTTAAAAATTTTTGAAGTTAACTTTAGAGTTTAAGAAAGGACTCTAATTTATTTGACACTCCGTCGTAAATTTGAAAGGAGGCTACAATTCATTTGTTGTCCTCTCTTTAGGTTTGAAAAAATGGGTATCTTAGATAATATTATAAGAAACATGATTATTTGTGTAAAAATTTCAAAAAAACAATAATAATCTAATTTAATATATAAATAAATTAAAAATCTAATTCACTAATTTCTGTGTTTTTCGTCTTTCATGAAAATTAATAATTTAGGAATGGGTGAGACCATCCAGTGACCTAAGAATTATAAATAAGAAAAGTATCTTATGTTTACTTCATTCAATTCACAAATATTAAAAAAAAAAAAACTGATTATTAACATTTTCCTTTAGTAATTAGTAGGCATAAACGTTTATTGATATAGATAACAAATATAACACAGTACAGTACATTACAGAGGAAAAATGCAATAAGATAAGAGCAACATATAATTTAGTATTACAGAGGTTTAAAAGAAGTAAGGTTCCGGAAGTGAAGCCATGACTTCTCCCACACAACAGCTTCATAGATCTTCGAAACGGAACCTACGCCGGCGGAGAGAGTGAGGCGGTAGTTAGTCCCTGCAACAACCTGAGATTCACCTTTGATTACCTTGTTAAACTTGAGCTTCGCACCGCTTTGCTTGTCGTACTGAGTGACGGCGAATTTGGCGACCTCGATGACGTGAGGATCGTTGATGTTTGTGATGGGGCTGTAACCACCCAGCTGATGTTGCTTCCTTGCTGCAGCCGCAGAGGCCATGAGAAGAACTGTGAGAAGAAATAGGGTTTGGAGTTTCATGACTGTTACTTTTTCAAGGTTTGGAAATGGTTTAGCTTTAGCGAGTTTGTTGTTGTTTATATATTGATTGATTTGATAGATTGCTTGTGTAAACACGTAAGTTTATTTAATAATGAAAGTGACTTGCCACGTCATTGTAATTGGGATCGCCCCTTAAAGATGTGCCTTGCTGTAACCCACAGATGGAAAGCATTTTGAATATCGGATAACCAACTAACCAGATGCAAGCAAACAATGGAAAATGGAAATTAGGTGGGTTGGATCCATGAGTTGCATATATGCGTAACTTGTGTTATATTATTAACATTGGATAGTTTTAGATGATTTTTAAAAACTATAATTAAATATTTTTTAATTAATTCGATTTGGAAGTCCATTTTGATGGAATTACAATGGATGAATATTTTTTTAGAATTTTAGAAACAGCTACTAAAATAACAAAACAAAATCAAAAACTCAATAATTAAAGGGAATGTAGTGACTGGCTTTAATATAATTAATCTCACATAGAACTAATTGTTTTATATTTTAATAATATAAATCTTGAATAATTTGAAGTAAACACATTTTGGTTGAAAATGATATTAATACATTGGACTTGTCTCAATCCTCGGGCCCAAGTACACATGGATGACAATGATCCAATGTTGAATTAATGATCTAATTTTGAAAAAAAAGAAAACCAATGATTTTTTCATGTTCCATTTTTTTGAATTAGGTTTACTGTTTACACCAAAAACATACACTACATGAACAATTCAGGCAGTGTCATATGAATAGTGCATGCGTCCGTGAACAGTATCATGAATATTGTTTGTGTATAATATATGAATAGTGATTTTTTAAGAGTGAATAAAATTGGTTAATAAAATCACGAAGTTGGTTAAGCGTCCTAAATATTAAAAATATTTTTTAATAGCAAACTAAAGATGGTGAATGAAAAGTGATCTGACCTGATCAGAAGGGGATCACGGACTGACCACACTCTGTTGGACTGCTGCTTGCTCACCGGTGATGAGGAAAAAAGAGGGGTGTACCTGCAAAACACTCCGATGCCAAAGTGAGAAGTTGGGCAGAGCGATGGCGAAGTACAGAAAGAGGGGTAAAAAGTGTGTTACCTGACCCTCTTGAGGAAGAGGGTATTTATAGAGAGACCCCAGCGCTGGGCCAACGGTCATTTGAGATGGGCTGGATGACCAGGCCCAACCCTAATGACTGCTAGGGCTTACGTGGCGTAGTGAAGACCAGGACGTGGTCTTCGCTCTAGTCCAACCACTCCTAGATCTCCGAAAAGTGGGTTTGACCTGCCCTTTCGGAGGTGGGCAGTTGGCTGATGACGTGTCCCCGCGGAGGGGAGCACGTGGAGAACGTGCGCCGGGCACGTTGTTCTCCTCGCGGAGGGGAGCTCGCGAGGCTGGGGAGGAACCAAGGTCTCGTTTCGATGCGCTGGGGTGCGTCCTGTTCGACCGATAAGAGGGGATAGCGAGATGTTGTTGGACGCGTCGCTTGTGTCCGGTGGTGTGTTTCGCCCGTCCTGCGGGGTGCGCGTGCCCGGCGTGGCCAATTCGCTTATTGGGTCGTGCGAGGTATTGGGCTGGACCGAGGTCGGGCCCAGACCAGAACAGGAGCCCCCCAAGTCGAAGCTCTGGGAAAGAGCGAGGACTTAAGGTCGCTGTGTCGGGGAGAGAGGTAGCGAAACGGGAGGTTCGTCGGGATTCGCGCGCGGTGGAACGGGCGCTCGCGCGGGGATCCCCGGTCGTCGGCGGAGCGGGGTGACAGCAGGTGAAGGGGTGTGACTGTCAGGTTGCCGCCACGTGTCGTGCGTTAAGCGGTCGTAGGGGCGGCTACCCTATGTCATTAATGAGCCTAGCATCGCTTCGAATCCCGCACCGGGTTATAAATACGGGGGTCCCCGCTCATTTTTCTACTTTTCCCTTTGCTGTTTTACCTGCGAAGCTCTGAGATCCTTGCTCGTCCGCCGTTGCCGTCGATCGCCGTCGCACCGTTTGGTTCTTCCTCCCGTTCGCCGCTGTTACAAGTGAGTTCTTCTTTCTCTTCTCCTTTTATTTCCGCCGCTTGATTAGAATGCGTGGTCGGGGCATGATGAATGCCCCGAGGAGGGACGCAAGATCCGCCGTATCTGGCGATTTTCTGGTGAATTTCCCGGGGAGAATTGGTTGTTCCGATGAATGTCCCGAGGACGGGGGCTTTCTCCGATGAATGCCCCGGGGACGCGCGCTTTTTCCGATGAATGCCCCGGGGACGCGCTCTTTTTCCGGTGACTGCCCCGCGGAGGGACGGTGGGTTGGCTTTTGGACGCCCTGGGGAGGATCGGCGGGGAGTGCCTGTTTGCCCACCGTTCTCTGGCCTTTGCCGCCCTTTCACTTGACCTGCGGTGGAAGGGTGGATTTGATATTAGCTATCGAATTCACCGGTGTCCTCTGCTTTTCAGGTGTAGATGTCGTCCTTGGTACCGGGGACGATGGTTGAAGACAACGAACCCGAGGTCCCGGACTTTGACGAGCGCGTCGCCCCGGTCGAAGAATGGGTGGCTGAAGAGCCGCTGTCTACCCCGTCCTGCTTTGTGGCCGATGCGTCCGACGTCTATGCCACCGTCGAGGATACGCCCATCGGGGAGCCGCAACATTGGCAGGTGTACCGCCCGAAGAAGCACCATCGCATTTGCTCGCGATATGGGCGGCGAATGTTTCCTATGCACGAGTTCTACTTCAAAGAGGCTCGGCTCAGGTTACCGTTCTCTGCCTTTCATCTGGGGCTCTTCGATTGGTTGCGCTTGGCCCCGTCTCAACTTCACCCCAACGCCTTGGCCTTCATCCGTGCCTTCGAGGTGGTGTGCTTCTACCTCGAGGTGGAGCCCGCGATACCGTTGTTTTTCCGTATCTTCCACTTACAGCGCCATTCGGTGAATGGCCGCCAGGGATGGGTCTCATTTAAACAGTCGACCAAGCTCTTCAAGGCGTATAGTGATTCCGTCAAGGATTTCAAAAGTCGGTTCTTCCTCGTTAAACCGATCACACAGCAGGGCTCGGATACTCTTTTCACCGAGGGCGAGCGAATGGTAGACGGCCAGCGGTTCCTCGCGTGGCTTCCCAAGATACATCTGTTATGGACCGCGGAGCATTTCAACTGAGGTACGGATAGGTATATCATACGAGCGGGGACCCTCGACGAGAAAGATATGGCCGCTTATTTGAAAATAGTCGCCTTTGTGCGGGCCCTCCCTCCGTCGAAGCTGGTGACGCCTGATGGTCGGTGCATCCTCGACGCGTAGGGGAACGTGCGAACCAAGAAGCGGCTGATTAATACTAAGACCCTGCTCGGTTGCGTCACCGGGGCGGCCGCTCTGGATTATCTAGGTAGGGATGTTTTTCTCCCCGTGTTCGGGTGTTCCGGCTGTTGCTAACTCTTTCTTTGTTTTTGCAGCGAACATGTCTTCTGTCGAGGAGCGGGTGAAGCAGTTGCGCGCTACCAGGAATGTCGTGGTCCCGAGGACGCGGGTGAGTCAGTTGGTCGGACAGGAGGTTGCGACGCCGGGAGGGCAGAGTTCGTCTTCTTCGCCTCAAGAGAGTCAGTCTCCCACGTCTCAGGGAGCAGCGAAAAGGCCGAGATCCGAGGAGCCCCGCGGTTTGGTAGATCTGACAATCGGCTCGGCCGAGGAAGGTTATGTCGTCCCGCCTTGCCATCAGCATCCGGGCTATTTTCATGGTGCTCGATCTCCTACAGTCTCCGCTGGGGAGGTGAAGGTTGTCCGCCAGGCCGATCGAGAGTCTCGTCGACGTGTCCTGGCGGAGGATTTGGCTGCAATGATGCGGACGTTCACGACGGCTCTTGTGTTGAACGAGGAGGGTTGTTCCGCTGCCGAGTTGTCCAAATTGCAGGGGGACCTTACCTTTATGCAGTCGCGGTTGGCCAAGCTTACTGAGGAATTGGAGAAGAGTCAGAAGGATGTCGCTGGCCAGCACAAACGAGCAGAGGGCGCTGAGGGGAAGGTGACCTCGCTGGAGGAGAAGTTGGGGGCGGAAACGGCCGAGGTGCAGGCGCTGAAAGTTCGTATGGAAGTCTTGGACAGCGCACTTCGTCCGACCGAGGACGAGACAGAGGGAGATCAACGGTTGATCACCCGTGCTGATCTGGTTGCCCGTATTCGGGTGCTGGAAGGTGATTGTTTGGAGGCTGTCGAGGTCGGGTTCAAGAACGTTGTAGAGTAAATCCAGGTTGTCAACCCCGGCGTCGCGCTGGTCGTGGATGGGATCGGGCCGTATCACGAGATTGTTGATGGGAAGGTGGTCGACCCTTATCTTGTCGTTCCCGAGGAGGTCCCCGTGGCTGCCGATCAGGAGGGTGAAGTAGTCTAGATTGTCGGGCCTGCGTGCTCGTTGTTTTTGTGGCCTGCGTGCCGATATTTGTGACTTGTCTTTCTTTGGGCCATTGTGCTCTGTTTGTGTAATATTAACTATTGGGCTGGTGCCCGCTTTGCTTAATATATTTTGTGAATTTTCTAAGTGTGCGCTCGGTATTTGCATGATGTTTATGCTCGTTTTTCGTATTTATTTGTTTTACTTGAATGTTTTTGACGTGCATGCCTCGATATGCTCTGGGTCTATTCGGGTGTTAGCTCGACAAATTTGTTACCGGTGGTGAAGGGAACCGGCCGGTTTGGCCGGCGACATAGCCTGGCCGTTTCGGGGGTAGTTCTCCCCGTGGCGTGGACGTCCCATCGCGAGCTGAGTGTCCTACCGATTTTGGTACGGCGGCGGGGGATCTCAGTCGAGGTGTTCCCTGCCGAGCAAGGTCGTCAGCCCGTGCACACAAGAGGCAGGGCTTGCTTTTCTTTGGTCGCTAGTGGACGCGGGGGTGTGCGATGGTACCATGTCGCCCCCCAGTGGTCGGGACGATGGGTCGTCGCGGGCAATGTTCTAACTGTAGTACCGCTTAAGCTTCGCGGCGTTCCAAGGTCGAGCTAGTTGTTCACTGTGCAGGTTTTCGAGGTAGTAGGCCCCGTGTTCCGTTTTGTCCCGGACTCGGTAAGGGCCTTCCCAATTCGCAGCCAGTTTGCCCTCGTGGGAGTCTTTCTGGTTTCTGCGTAGAACTAAGTCGCCGGTTTGAAAGTCGTGTTTTAGGACTTTGCTGTTGTGGCGAAGTGTGACTTGTTGCTTCAGCCGGGCTTCTCGGAGGGTCGCCCCTGAACGGATTTCCTCGACGAGGTCGAGCTCTTCTCGTAGGGCGCCGTCGTTGTCGTTGGTGCCCAGGGGAGATTCCATTCGTCGGGATGGTTCGCGTATTTCGACGGGTATCACGGCCTCGGTTCCGTACGTGAGGCGAAATGGGGTTTCCCCCGTGGTTGAGTGGGGAGTGGTGCGGTATGCCCAGAGGACGCTGTGGAGCTCTTCGACCCATGCTCGCTTGGCATCGCCGAGTCGTCGTTTGAGTCCCCGGAGTATGACCCTGTTCGCGGATTCAGCTTGGCCGTTTGTCTGAGGGTGTTTGACCGAGGCGAAGTGGTGTTTGCTTCCGAGTTTGGTGACGAAGTTGCGAAAGTTTTTGTCCGTGAACTGTGTGCCGTTGTCGGTGACGATGGTGAGTGGGACCCCGAATCTGGCGAGGATGTTGCGTTTGTAGAATCAGAGTATGTTGTGGGCAGTGATTTTGGCCAGAGCTTCGGCCTCGATCCATTTGGTGAAGTAGTCAACTCCCACGATGAGGTACTTGTTCTGGTAGGACCCTAAGGGGAAGGGCCCGAGGATGTCCAACCCCCACCAGGCGAATGGCCATGGAGATGAGAGGGACGTGAGGTCGGCTGGGGGGCGAGGTGCATGTCCCCGTGTCGTTGACATTTGTCACATCGTTTGACGTGTTCCTTCGCGTCGGATTGCATTGATGGCCAGTAATAGCCTGCTCGTAGGGCCTTTCGTGCTAGGGATCTTCCGCTGAGGTGCTGCGCGTTGATGCCTTCGTGGATTTCCTCTAGAACGGCTACGCTCTGGGACTTATCTATGCATTTGAGGAGGGGGATTACGAAGCCTCAACGGTACATTCGTCCTTCGAGGAGGACGTACGAGCAAGCGCGTCGTCTGGTTGCGCTAGCTTCTCCAGGGTTGGCCGGAAGGTGGCCGGTGCTGAGATAGGTGTGGAGCGGGGTCATCCAGCAATCAGTATCCCCGACGACGTTGATATCGAGGGGGGTAGTGGTCGCGTTGGTACTTGGTTGCGACAAAACCTGTTGAATGACCGACCTGTGGCCGCTTCGCTTTTTGGTGCTTGCCAGTTTGGAGAGGATGTCGGCGCGGGTGTTCTGCTCGCGAGGGACGTGCTGAATCTCTGCTGTGTCGAAACCTCGCAGTTTCTAGGCGATGAGCGCGAGGTATTCGGCGAGGTTGTCGTTCTTTGCTTGATATTCTCCTCGGACTTGCGAGGCGACTAGCTGGGAATCTGTGTAGATTCGGATGTCCCTGGCTCCCAGGTCGGATGCCATGCGAAGGCCGGCCAGAAACGCTTCGTACTCGGCCTGGTTGTTGGTCGTCGGGAAGGCCAGCGTGAGAGAGACTTCGATGATGGTGCCTTCGTCGTTGTCGAGGACGATGTCGGCTCCGCTCCCCGTGGGGTTGGAGGAGTCGTCCACAAAAATGGTCCAGGCGTGGTTCCTAGCGGTGGGGTCGGGCGGTGTGGTCATCTCGGCGATGAAATTGGCCAAGGCTTGAGCCTTGATGGCGTGCCGGCCCTCGTAGGTGATGTCGAACTCAGAGAGTTCTAGCGACCATTTCAGCATGCGTCCGGCCATGTCGGGGCGGCCGAGGAGCCGGCGGATGGGCTGATCGGTGCGGAGCACAATGACGTGTGCGAGGAAATAATGCCGGAGTCGGCGCGCTGCTGTTATGAGGGCTAGGGCGACCTTCTCGATCAGTTGGTATCGGATTTCTGGGCCGTGGAGAGCTTTGCTAGTAAAGTATATGGGCCTTTGGCCCTCCCCGGTTTCGCTGACGAGGACGGCGCTGACGGCTTCGTTGGCCACGGCCAGATATAAGTATAGGGTTTCGTCCGTCACGGGACGCGTCAGCACTGGTGGTTCGGACAAGACGCGTTTGAGGTGGCAAAGGGCTTTCTTGCATTCGTCCGTCCATTCGAACTTGGTCTCCTTCCTGAGCAGTTTGAAGAAAGGGAGGGCGTGCTGGGCCGACTTGGCGATGAACCGTGAAAGGGAGGCGAGCACGCCGTTGAGGGATTGGATGGCCTTCTTCGTGGTGGGCGTGGCGATATGGGAGAAGGCGTGACACTTGTCCGGATTGGCTTCGATCCCCCGTTCGGTCAAGTAGTAGCCGAGGAATTTGCCGGCGCAGACGCCGAAGGTGCACTTCTCCGGGTTGAAGCGCATGCGGCACGACCTTGCGGTCTCGAAGACCTTCCGGAGGTGAGCCGTGTGGTCGTCCTCCGTGTACGATTTGACGATCATGTCGTCCATGTATACCTCGAGCATGTCGCCGATTTCGTCGTGGAAGACCCGGTTCATCATCCGTTGGTATGTGGCTCCGGCGTTTTTAAGGCCGAAGGGCATCACGTTATAATAGTAATTGCCCGACGCCGTCATGAAGGTCGTGGCCTGTTTATCGTGTTCGGCCATCGGGATCTGATTGTATCCCGAGTACGCGTCCATGAAGGACAAGAGCTTGAAGCCCGCGGAGTTGTCGACGAGTTTGTCGATGTTGGGGAGGGGGTAGGCGTCCTTAGGACATGCCCGGTTGAGATCAGTATAGTCAACACACATGCGCCATTTTCCATTATTCTTTTTAACGGGTACAACATTGGACAACCAGGTTGAATACCGGGCTTCCGAAATAAAGTTTGCCTTTAAGAGGTCTTTTACAGCTTTTTCGGCTGCTGCCGATTTTTCGGGGGACTGGCGACGCCGGCGTTGCACAACGGCCTTTGCGGTCGGGTTGATGGACAGCTGGTGGCAGGCGACCTCGGGGTCGAGTCCGGGCATTTCTGCGGCGCTCCAGGCGAAGAGGTCGGCGTTCTCGCGGAGGCAGGCTTGGAGCTGTCGTTTCGTGAGGTCTAGGAGTCTGGCACCTATCCTCACGGTTCTGCTCGTGTCTTCCTCGAGGGGGATGAGTTCGAATTCTCCGTCCGGGATGGGGCGCGCTGGGTGTGAGGGTTGTCCATTGACTTCACTGGTCTTCGTTTCATGGTCGAGCTCGTCGGTGAAGCGACTGTCGAGTTCCACGGATCCGACTAGCTTCGTTGGTTCGCCCTTTGGCGTTGTGTTTGAAGCTGTCTTCTTGGTCACTGGGGAGATGGAGTCTAGGCCTTTCAGCGCGGCCTCAAAGCATCTTCGGGCGGCCTCAATGTCTCCTTTAAGGGTCACCACGGCCCCCCGTCTTATGTAGTATTTAATCTTCAGGTGGACGGTGGAGGGTACCGCGGTGAGTTCTGTTATCGTTGTCCTGCCCAGGATGCAGTTATAGAGGGATGGGCATTCGATGACTAAGAAGCGGATGCTGATTTCCCTAGCTGTTTCCTCTTCTCCGAAGGTGACTTTCAGTTCCACGTATCCCCAAGGTCTCGTCGTCGTCCCGTTGAACCCTTGAAGGTCGGAGCCTATGTAGGGGGAAAGGTTGGATTCGTCGAGCTGGAGAGATGTGAACAGGTGTGAGTACATGATGTCAACCGAGCTTCCGCCGTTGACGAGGAGGCGTCTGACGTCGAAGTTCGCCATCCGTGCACGTATGAGCAGGGGTATGTTGGAGTTGGGGGATCCCCCGGGGAGTTCCTCGAGGTAAAACGTGATCGGGTTGGAGCGGCCTCGGAATTTCTCGAGCGTGCTCATTTTGCCGGAGTTGTTCGCGATGAGTTCGTCGAATTTTCTCTTCACGGATCCTATGGACAGACTCCTCGTGGCTCCATCAGAGATGACCATGGCTCTGGGGAAGTACTCCCACCGGCTGGTTGGTCGGATTGGCTCGTCGATTAGGTCGGGTCCTTCGGGGAGACCGAATTCTCTGCCCGCGAACCAGTCCTCGGGGCGGCTGACACACAGCGCGACCTGGAGCCTGCTGTTGTCCTCTGGAGAGGGAAGTTCCTCGACTTTCTTGGCTTCTGGGGCCTCTTGCCTTGGTGGTTTGCCTCCTCGGGTGTATCTCTTCAGGTGACCGTCTTTGATCAAGATTTCGATCGCGTCTTTGAGATGGATGCAGTCTTCTGTCACGTGCCCGTGGCTCCTGTGGAATCGGCAGTATTTCGATTTGTCCACATTGGGTTTGGGGGGTGTTGGTCGCGGAAAACGGGCACCTCCCTGCACGAATTCGGTTTTGGCGCATTCGGCCAGTATGCGCTTGCGTGAAGCGACTAAGGCCGTGTACTCTGTGAACCTGTCAGCTGGGTCGTGCGGTTCGCGTTGTTCGCGGGGCTCGCGGGGGCGGTCTTCTTGACGGCGGTCTCCTCCTCGTCGGTGGCTCGAGGCTCCGTCGTCTCGGTGCCCGCGGGGGGTCTCCCTGTCTCGGGTGTCTCGGGCGGAGTTGGCCGCTTGTGTTTCTTCAAATCGGATGTAATGCGCGGCTCTGTCGAGGAAATCTTGGAGGGACGTTGGCCGGTGTATGCCTACGGCCTCGTAGAACTTGGAGTCGTGGCGCAGACCTTGTTCCATTAAGTAGCGTTTCATCTCGTCTGACGTCGTCACCTGTATTGCTTCCCGAGTGAATCTTTCGACGTACTTTCGAAGAGGTTCGTCGGGGCCCTGGATGATCGCCCCGAGGACTGCTTCTGTCTTCGGGTGGCGTCGGGACGCCGTAAAGTGTTTGGAGAACAGGTCCTTCAAGACTCTCCATGACGTAACTGATTCGGGCTCCAGACTTTTATACCAGGTCATGGCGCCCTTCCTCAGAGTCGTCGGGAAGAGCCTGCACTTGATGGCCCCCCGGACGTTTCGGTAATCGAGCATGGCCTCGATGTCCTCCAGGTGGTCGTCCGGGTCGGATGTGTCGTCGTACGTCGACAGCGTCGGGGGCTTCTCCATCCCTTGGGGTATGGGGGCAGCCATGATCTCCCGGGACAGCGGGGTGCGGTAATCGTCCTCGTCGCTGGGTGCCGGGGACCGATGGGGGGACGAGCCGTTCAAGACAGGGCCCTGGTTTCGAGTTCTCGACCTCCTGCCTGAGTTTTCGCCTCGGGGATCCCCGGTCGGGATCGCCGCGGTGCTTTGGTTCCGCTCGCGAACTTGTCTTGCTGGGGACCTGGTGCGTTCTCGCGCTACCTGTGCGTGGTGCCTCTCCAGCCGTGGCCGGCGATTTCTGGGTCGAGGTGAGGGACTCCTCGAACCTCCGTTTTGGTCTTCCCGCGGGGGGTACCTCGGAGGGTCGACGCGTTCCAATGCTCCAATTCTCGCGTTTTGCTGGGCCAACAGCTGGTTCGTCTGGTTGATGGCCGCGAAGAGGGCGGCCACCGTCGGGTCTGCTCCCGCCGGGATGGGAACGGGTTGGAATGCTGGCGGGCCTGGGGGGTAGTGGTCGGCCTGAAGGGGCCGCTCCGCGGATGACGGCGAGGCAGTTTGGTCGTCCCTCTCATCGGTTTCCGGCGGACGCGTCGTTTCCATCTGCTTGTTTCCGTTGGTGGCGACGTTGAGCGCGAGGTCGTGCGGAGTGCCGTCGCGGTGTGGGCTAGCCATGATCGTGGAGTATTGGTGAAACTTTGGTTTTCTGCTCGGAGTAACGGGGAAGTTTCTATTCCCACAGACGGCGCCACTGATCTGACCTGATCAGAAGGGGATCACGGACTGCCCACACTCTATTGGACTGCTGCTTGCTCACCGGTGATGAGGAAAAAAGGGGGGTGTACCTGCAAAACACTCTGATGCCAAAGTGAGAAGTTGGGCAGAGCGATGGCGAAGTACAGAAAGAGGGGTAAAAAGTGTGTTACCTGACCCTCTTGAGGAAGAGGGTATTTATAGAGAGACCCCAGCGCTGGGCCAACGGTCATTTGAGATGGGTTGGATGACCAGGCCAAACCCTAATGACTGCTAGGGCTTACGTGGCGTAGTGAAGACCAGGACGTGGTCTTCGCCCTAGTCCAACCGCTCCTAGATCTCCGAAAAGTGGGTTTGACCTGCTCTTTCGGAGGTGGGCAGTTGGCTGATGACGTGTCCCCGCGGAGGGGAGCACGTGGAGAACGTGCGCCGGGCACGTTGTTCTCCTCGCGGAGGGGAGCTCGCGAGGCTGGGGAGGAACCAAGGTCTCGTTTCGATGCGCTGGGGTGCGT
Organism: Lathyrus sativus; assembly: GCA_963859935.3. Taxonomy (NCBI): domain Eukaryota; kingdom Viridiplantae; phylum Streptophyta; class Magnoliopsida; order Fabales; family Fabaceae; genus Lathyrus; species Lathyrus sativus. The sequence goes on along the minus strand of OZ012738.1, from coordinate 674,742,181 downwards.
CCTGTTCGGCCGATAAGAGGGGACGGCGAGATGCTGTTAGACGCGTCGCCTGTGTCCGGTGGTGTGTTTCGCCCGTCCTGCGGGGTGCGCGTGCCCGGCGTGGCCAATTCGCTTATTGGGCCGTGCGAGGTATTGGGCTGGACCGAGGTCGGGCCCAGATCAGAACAAAAAGTAAAAAGTTGATTAATGAAGTTATAAAGTTGGTTAATAAACGTTCAGATATTAAAAATAATTTTAAACAATCACCAAAGTTGATTAATACAACTGTAAAAGATTGGTTAATAAAGTTATGAAGTTGGTTTATTACCAAATTTATTAGAAGTATTTTTTAATAAAAAATTTAAAAATAATTTTTTTAATATATATATATATATATATATATATATATATATATATATATATATATATATATATATATATATATATATATATATATATATATATATATATATATATATATATATTTTACTAGTGAAATACGGCGTAGGAGTAGAAATTGAGTGGAAGAATATAATTCAACATTTGAAAAGCACTGTATAGTATAGCTAATACTTGTCAAATTACTTAATAGAGTAAAACACTATATAGTACAGCTAATAGATGGTGTTGTACAACTAGCCTAAACAAGGAGTAATGTATTTTTTTTTTATCAGTTGAGAATTATTAATTATACCCATATTTTAAAAGTTAGTCTACACTTTTGTTTTTTAATTTATTTAATGTTTCTTTTTATAATATATAATATATCATATATAATGTTTATGTTACTATTAAATATTATAACTTATTAAAATATAATAACTGTTATTAAGTTATAAGTTTATGTAACTATTATTTTGTGTTTTTATACTATAAAATCATTATTAGAATATTAAAAATTATAGTTATTTTTTTATTTTATTATCATTTAATATTTATAATCTAATTACAATTATTTTATCTTTGACAAAATAATTTAAAATTTATTTATTAAATAAGTGTATTGTTTTAATTATTTTTGTTAATAATATTTTTAATTTGATATTATTTTTAATTTAAAATACAATATTTTTTAAGAAATAATAATAATCTTTTTTATTTTAAATAAATTATAAAATTTTAATTAAAATAAGTTATAAAATATAAGTAAAAGTGTTTGTTATTGAACAAAATAATATTTATTTACGGGAAAAAAATACATTGTTGATTCAAATATTTGTACATAAATTTAAGTATATAAGTAATGTCAAAACAAATAATATTTATATACAGGAAAAAATACATTGTTAATTAAATTATTTATATATACAGAAAAAAATATTATTGTTATAAACGAAAATAATTTTAATTGTTTCAAATATTAAATAATATAAACTTATCGATTATTTTTTCAAATATGTGAAAAGATTAATAAAAAAAATATTATTATTATAAACGAAAACAACTTTATTACATTTTAGAAACAAATATGCATACTAAACTATAGAAAACAAATTTTAGTCGAATCATAACTTATATTTTTTTTAAAGCACAAAAATAAAACAATTATTAAGAAAACATGAAGTTACTATGTAAATATTGAATAATAATTGAAAAAGGTTCACTATTAGTTCTAATGTTTTTGTAAGTAATGTCAAAAAAATAATATATATATATATATATATATATATATATATATATATATATATATATATATATATATATATATATATATATATATATATATATATATATATATATATATATATATATATATATATATATATATATATATATATATATATATATTTTTTTTTTTTTTTTTTTTTTGATTCAAATACTATTATATATGAAAAGAATTATAGAGTCTAATTTATTATCTCTTTTAAAAACGATAATCTTTTTTAGTTGAACAATTTATTTATTTTTATTTATTATATTTTGAGAAAAATACGCGTACAATATCAGTACACGTCTGAACGCATAAATATCTCATTAGTTTTAATTGAAAATAATATTAATAAAGTGAACTTGTCTAAAACCTCGGCCCAAGTACACATGGATGACAATGATCCAATGTTGAATAATGATCTAATTTTGACAAAAAAAAAAAAGATAACCAATGATTTTTTCTTGTTCCATTTTTTTTGAATTTTCTTAAAAATTAATAAAATCCACAAAGTTGTTCTTTGAATTTTAAAATCCATAAAAAATGCGATTAACTGATTTTTTTAATATTAAATTAAGTGAAATTCAACATGTTACATGTCAAATATTTATAACGAATTGTAAATAATTAAAAATTTCAATTAAATACATATAAGATCATAAATCATACAAATTATGATGGGATGAACTTGATCTCACTTGTGAAGTGGAATAAAGCTATAATTGGCAAGCTACTGTGGGATATTTGGGCAAAGAAGGATAAATTATGGATTCATCAATACTATATGAAGAATATGGATGCAAGTGAATACCAACCTAAATTGAATGCATCATGGGTTCTCAAATCCATCTTTAAACACAAGACAAACTTATTAGTTCTACATAGTGGAAGGAATTGCAAAACAAAGGTAAATATAATACAAGAAAAATCTATCAAATGATGTGTGGGGACAAGCCTAAAGTGCAGTGGAGGAACCTCATTGGTAACAACCTGGTCAGGTCTCGGGAAACCGTCACATTATGACTAGCTTGTAATAATAGGTTATTTATAAAAGATAGAATGAGTAAAATTGGTATGCCTAATGATGGATTATGTGTGTTGTGCAATAAAGTTGAATCGTGTCAGAATTTGTTTTTTGATTGTGAATTCTCCAGTAAAATTTGGGATGCTATGCTGAACTGGCTTGATTATTATCATAAACTTGGCGGGTGGGATTTGGAGCTCACTTGGATTGTGCAACAAGTGAAAGGAAAAGGGTGTGAAAAAAAGCTGCTCAAAATGGCCTTGGCGGAAACTATATACATCATATGGAGCTTGCACAATATAATTATTTTTCAAGAGGCAAAAAAGGACAACATTCAAATTGAGGACGTCAAGAACAATGTTCTTAGGAGAGCTGAGATTAATCCAAAATTAAAAATATATTGTAATAGAGTCTATTAATTGTGTCTGTGACCTTGTATTTGTCTATTGGAGCCTGAATCATTGATCGGCTAGATTATGTACTGTTATTTTGGCAATAAAATGATTATTCTTTAAAAAAAATTACTTCTTCGTCATGTTCGACTATACATGTCGTGATCTCATCAAATATTATGAGATAAATTAGAATTGAACAAATAACATTGATAAATCTGATCAGGGTAACATCTAACTCAATCGACCTCAAAGAACCACACATGTCAAATATTGAGAAGATGGGTTCTTGCATCGTTGTTTTAAAATTGCATGTTAGCGAACTAAACAAGTTCATCATTATCAATTGGAGAACAATGGTATTTAACTCTAAACATCCTTCTACTGTAATGATGTTTGGGACAAAGATTTGTTTGATCCAATTGGGGCTTTAGATCTGACATTTTAACATCAACATTGATCCTAAAAAAATGGAAAGAGTCTTCTTGTTGCAGTAAACAGCAAGGTTATAATTCATTCTTACTGAGTATGAGTAAGAAGAGTTTATACTTTTTATGTGAATTGCAAATGAATCAAACATGTCATTTGAAGAAGAAAACTCCTCAAAAGTCACCTGTGAGTAAGAAGATAAATGTGGAAATGAAAATTGTTAAGAAAACATCTCTCAAGAGAAAACTTGTTCGATCGAGTGACTCTGGGACAGATGCTGAAGCAAATGTCCAAGACATTGTGTCCATCATGAGAAGGGAGGTTGGTGAAAAAGGATTCCAATGAATGTTGTTGCCGCTCCACTGGATAATGTATCTTTCCGTTCTAAAACAAGGGTTCACAAGTGAAAAAAAATTATCAAAGAAAGGTTGCTTGCGAAAGAGAGTTTAGTAAAAATTTCCTTGAGCAAAAAGAGGTTATGAATCTGTTTATGGATGCAGAATTGATGATGACTATTTCAAACATTGGATCATGCTATCAAAAAACTAGTCAAAGAGCTCATTGTGAACCTATCATGTGACTACAATGTTAAAGGTAGTCAAAAGTATAATAATGTCTTTGTTAGAGGGAAATGTGTGAAATTCTCACCCTTTATTATTGATGCTTATTTGGGAAAAAACAAGTCAGCTGAGTCTGAAAAAGTTCTTTCCATGGAAAAAAATAGCAAAGGAAATCACTATTGGTCAAGTGAAACAATGGCCCATCAAATGGTTAATATATTGTGGTAAATTGAGTGTTAAGTATACTATTATGAATATCATAGAGGCTGTAAATTGGGCATCCACTAATCATAATTCAAGCATCACTCATGATTTTGCCAAGTTGATAATTTTAATTTGAACTAAGTCTAAGCTTAACTTTGGTGAGTATGTGTTTGACCAGACCATGAAACATGTTGATTCATTTGTAGTGAAACTATTTGAATTATCATTATTGTTTATTAATTAAAAATAATAGAAAATTGAGTAAAATGAAAATTAGTGAGATATGAGGGTGAAAAGAATAATTAAGAAGTTAGTGTGGTAAAGAGTAATAGCGTAAAAGAAGATGGGAAAAAGTATAAATACTAATAATTAGAATTAGGTTTTTAACTTAAATAGAAAAGTGGAGAGGAAAAAATGGGTGAGAAAACATAGTACATGAAAGTGGTGCAAGGAGGAAAAGCCCTAGAAGAACGAAGGTTAGAAAGCTCCATAGAAAAAGGATTTTGAAGGATAGGAGGGATCCTAAACCTCTTCCTACATTGTTAAGGATTTTGAATCCATGAGATGGTTGTGCATAACTCTTTGGATTATCAAGCTTTGATTTTGTTCTATGTTGTAATTACATGTTAAAATTCATATGCAATTATATGTGAAAAACTAAATTGATGTTATGTTTTAGGTTTTTATGGTGATGAATTTGCATGATTAATTGGTTTTTATGTGTAATTGGTGTTGGTTTGATGAGTTTTATGTTTAATATATCATGGATGATGCGCTTCTGTGCAATTTGGGTGATTTGGGGTTGAAATCGGAGCTTTGAGGGTGCTCAAATGGCAGAAAACACATTTTGTAATTTGTACAGTGTTGACAGCATCATCAGCGTGACGAGATGACCGTTATGAAGATGGAAGTATTGACAAACATCAACATGGTAACGGGGCGACCGTCATGGTCCCCGAGACGGGCTTCTGGCCCAGGCATTAGTAGAGTGACAGTTTTGTGTGTGTGTGTGTGCGTGTGTGTGAGAGAGAGAGAGAGAGTAAGGGTTGTCAGCCTGGTGAAAATTTGACAATCAGTCCCTATAGTTTACCGATTATAACCAGTTGACTTGATTTTTTGATAAGTTTTAGATGGCGGTGACGGTTTACTGTTGTTTACTATTGTTTGATAACTTTGGTGAGATGAAGTGTGTGTTGTGATGGAATTAATTGTCGGTGATGTATTGTGTGTATTAATATATGTAATGTCGGTGATATATATATATATATATATATATATATATATATATATATATATATATATATATATATATATATATATATATATATATATATATATATATATATATATATATATATATATATATATATATATATATATATATATATATATATATATATATATATATATATATATATATATATATATATATATATATATATATATATATATATATATATATATATATATAAGTTCTGTAATTTTTGGATTGACAACATTTTAGTAAACATATATTATCAGCAAGATGTTAAGTCATATGTTCTGCTATGAGAGTCAGACATCATGTTCAACATGATGTTGTGACATGTGCCAAGATATGTTATACCAGAAGTCTAGGGCTAGACTGTCTTGATATTTTAGTGTGAGTTTTGAGTGTGTTTTAATTCACACGTTTGCGTTATCCAATGAGGAATATTTTGGGGACTTTTGTCTTGACATATTGTGTTGGTTTTCTTAAAAAGGATCGTTGAGCCTTTTTATGAAACTTTGTGTTTTTGTTCCTATTATTGTGCAGGATAATATGTAATTGATTAAAAGCTAATTCCTGGTGATTTGTGTTTTATTTTGAGAGCCCAAGCCCATGTAGCTGTGATGCTTATTTAAATGGGTTTTTAAACCTAAAGAAGGTGTGGATTTTAAAGAATAAGGATTAGCCGTGTATTGGAGTCTCTTTAGGGTTTAATGTGTCTTTCTTTGTTTGTCACTCTTGTATTAGTTTTGATGCATTGAGTTGATTGATTGTTAATTGTTCACTCATAAGCTTTTAAGCAAGAGTGTATTGTTCTTAGTTGAAGCTTTTAAGAAAAACTAAGCATTGTACTTGGAAGTGTTGATACTTCTATTTTGGGTTGTTGTTAAGTTGTCATTGGTTTGTGACTGATAGGAAGTGAGAGGGGGATCTCATATCTAGAGGGTGTCTAGGTAGAAGTTACACAAGGTAGTGATTAGGCGATAAGTTGTAAACGGGGGAGTTTAGCTTTGAAATAATACTATCATAGTGAATTTCCTTCCTGGCTTGATAGCCCCCAGATGTAGGTGACGTTGCACCGAACTGGATTAACAACTACTGGTGTTATTTTATCTTTTTGCCATTTAAAGTTCTGCATATTTACTTGTGTGATCAAACTGTCTTGATCCAAGTGTTGTGACATCTGTCTCAACATCTAGTATTTGTGCACCAAAATTTCAATTGGTATAAGAGCAGGTCACCCTATTCTGTTTTTGGGTGAGCTCAACAGGTTTTTGTTTTTGTTCTGGCACTATGGACAAGGAAGGAGGATGGAATGTGAATAGACCACCTATCTTGGATGGAACCAACTATGACTATTAGAAAGCATGCATGGTAGCTTTCTTAAAATCTATGGATAGAAAAACTTAGAAAGTTGTCATCAAGGGCTGGTAACTTCCTATTGTTAAATATAAAGATGGGAAGAAATCTTTCAAACCTGAAGAGGACTAGACCAAGGAAGAAGATACGACTGCTCTTGGAAACTACAAAGCCTTGAATGCCTTATTCAATGGAGTTGACAAGAACATGTTTAGGTTGATCAGCACATGTACTGTGGCTAAGGATGCTTGGGAAATTTTCAAGATAACTCATGAAGGCACATCTAAGGTAAAAATGTCCAGATTTTAGCTGCTCCCTACCAAATTTGAAAATGGGGGAAGATGAAAGTATTCATGACTTCGAATGAATGTTATTAAAATAGCTAATGCCTTTAGTGCCTTGGGAGAAAAGATATTAGAAGAAAAGCTGGTTATAAAGATTCTTAGGTCTCTTCTTAAGAATTTTAATATGAAGGTCACAACCATTGAGAAAGCCCAAAATATCAGTAGTACAAAAGTTGATGAGCTAGTGGGTTCACTTCAAACTTTTGAATTAACCATGAATGATAGAATTGAAAATAAGAACAAAAGCATTGATTTTGTATCCAATGTTGAAGATAAAGAGGGTCAAGCCAACCTGGACACTGACGAGGGACTGTTAAATACCATTGTTCTACTTGAGAATAATTCAATAGAATTTTGAAGATAATGGACGAAAAGGGAAGACCAGGTGTCAAAGACATCACATCTGGCACCAGAAATAACTATGATTCTCAAAAGAATATCAAAACTGAAGACAAGTCAAACCAAAGTAAATGGATTCAGTGTTATGAGTGTGAAGGTTTCGGTCGCATTAGGCTAGAATGTCCCAACTATCTCAAGAAACAGAAAAAGGGCTTAATTGTATCTTAGTCTGATGATGATGAGTCAGAAGATGAATCCAACACATAAACTTTCAAACCTGTTACTGCTCTCTCTAGCAGATGGGCAGATGAAGTTGAATCTTGTGATGAAAATGTCCTCTATGGATATTTGAATGTGTCCTACAAGGAAACTTGTGACATATGTGAAGAAAGACTTAAGACAAAGGCAAATGAGAGAAAGGGCATAGCTGAATTGTAAAATAAGAAGAAGGAACTCTATGTACTATTTCTTAGCTTAAAAATGAGGTAACTCTCTTAAATTCCAAGCTTTATGACATGATAGTTTCCTTGAGTAGGATGAAGAATAGGGATGAAATAATAAAACATACTGGAGATGCAGAAGTTCATTATCAACCTAATAATAACCAAAGAAGAATGTCTAAAGAAAAGTTATTTCCTTCTGAAAGGAAGAAGATGGTCACAATGTCTAACCACATGTTACAACATTATGGCAGACATAATGAACCTCCAAATAATCACCAATCTTGTTGGAGATGTCATTACTGTGGAGAGTATGGTCATATAAAGTCTTTCTGCTATAAATTGTATGGAAATAAATTTTTTTAGCTCATACCAAGGTTAATCAAGTAAGAAAAAAAAGAAGATCTAAAGAAAAGGATGTGAACCTAATAGCTTACATTTCCTTGAGGACCCCAACTAGAGAAGACTGGTACTTTGATAGTGGATTCCCTAAACATATGACAGGGGTTCAGAAGCCGTTGGTAGATATCAAACCTTATCCCACAAGTTCTGTCAAATTTGGTGATGGGTTTAAAGATGAAACTAAAGGAGTTGGAAAACTGGTGTGTATTGGATCACCTAGTTTAGAAGATGTTCTCTTTGTAAAAGGACTAACTATTAATCTCATCAACATTAGTCAATTGTGTGACCAAGGAACATTAGTTAATTTCTCAAAGATATAATGCCTTGTCAAAAATGATAAAAATGTTATTCTGATGAAAGGTATAAGGTCTAAAGACAATTTTATATGTGGGAACCTCAAATAACTATTCACTCTTTCACATGTTTTGTAACAAATGAGGATGAAGTGAAGTTATGGCACCAAAAACTTAGACACTTTCATCTCAGTAGAATGAGGGAAATCATATCTGAAAGAGCCATTAGAGGAATACCATAACTCAAGGTCAAAGATAGGATCTGTGGTGAGTGTAAGGTTGGGAAGCAATCTACAATGTCATCTCCAATGTTACAACCTCTAACTACTTCCAAGGTAGAATGAGTTAGTGATATGTATGGTTAATGCATTGAGTTGGCTGATTGTTAACTGTTCACTCATAAGCTTTCAAGCAAGAGTGTATTGTTCTTAGTTGAAACTTTTAAGAAAAACTAAGTATTGTAATTTGAAGTGTTGGTACTTCTATTTTGGGTTTTTATTAAGTTGTCACTGGTTTGTGTCTGATAGGAAGTGAGCGGGGGATATCATGTCTAGAGGGTGTCTAGGTAGAAGTTACACAAGGTAGTGATTAGGCGATAAGTTGTAAACGGGGGAGTTTAGCTTTGAGCTAATACTATCATAGTGAATTTCCTTCCTGGCTTGGTAGCGCCCAAATGTAGGTGACGTTGCATCGAAATGGGTTAACAACTACTGGTGTTATCTTATCTTTCTTCCATTTAAGGTTCTGCATATTTACTTGTGTGATCAAACTGTCTTGATCCCAGTGTTGTGACATCTATCTCGACATCTGGTATCTGCGTGCAAAAATTTCAATATATATATATATATATATATATATATATATATATATATATATATGTGTGTGTGTGTGTGTGTGTGTGTGTGTGTGTACCTGTACACACACACACACACACACAAACACACACACACACACAAACAAACACACACACACACACACACACACACACACACACACACACACACACACACACACACACACACACACACACACACACACACACACACACACACACACACACACACACACACACACACATATATATATATATATATATATATATATATATATATATATATATATATATATATATATATATATATATATATATATATATATATATATATATATATATATATATATATATATATATATATATATCAACCTGGTGACAGGTTGACAAAGTCCCTATGATTGACCGATTATAATTGGTTGACTTGATTTTTCAAGATGTTTTAGATGACAGTGACAATTTACTATTGTTTACTACTGTTTGGTGAGATGAGGCCGTGTGTTGTGATGGAATTAATTGTCGGCGATGCATTGTGTGTATTAATATATGTAATGCCAGTGATATATATATATATATATATATATATATATATATATATATATATATATATATATATATATATATATATATATATATATATATATATATATATATATATATATATATATATATATATATATATATATATATATATATATATATATATATATATATATATATATATATATATATATATATATATATAGATACACACACACATGTATGTGTGTGTGTGTGTATTTGTGATCTATTATATGGAGAAGCATGTGTTTCAAATGCGAAATATTGGTGATGATTTTTATATTACATTATATTGACATTTCCATGCATCATGTATATCAGAGATATGGATTGGTGATGATTGGAGACAAGACTAAATCAGTAATATAACACTGATTTCCAAATATTGACAATGGGATTATTCAGTAACATAACTCTGACATCCAACATGGTGAGTAAATTTGTACCACATGCATTTGGTGATGAGGTGATGATTGCATTGCATATACATCTACATTTATGATTGGTAATGGTTGTGAATGTTATATTAATATGTTGGTGATTGGTAACGATTGTGAATAATGTGAATACTGTTGCGGTTAGAATATGATATCAAATTATTAATTAATTTGAATCGCATCTTTAGTTCACAACCGCTCTTTGATTTATCCGAAGGAAAAGGTCAAAAGAGGAAAACCTAATTTTGCATCGTGAAGACAATGCAGGGAGAGATCTAGGTAAGAGGTTGGTTAAGCTTAGGGAAGGTATTAGCACCCTAAACTTCTGTAGTACTCTACAGGAACCTTTTGTTTATTGTATGCTTTTTTTATACTTTATTATCTGCTTTAATATATATTGAGCTAAGGGATAGAGTGACCTAAAGACCTAAGGGTTAGTCCTAAGTTTACTCGGCAAGACGTCGCATCTTGTGCCTACATATCCTGACGGGAATGGAATCAGAGTAATTGTAGTTCCCCTCGAAAGGGAGGTTAGAAACGTCTTGACTGTGGTCAAGGTTTCATTGGGGAGTAAGCGTTCATAGGGAAGCGCCTACGTGGAGTCTTGAAACTCCTATTTTTAAGTTGAAATTGTTAATTGAAATTAGGGTTAAATTAAATATTCCACGGCGGGAAACCCTAAAACAGAGTACGGCGACTCTTTGACCTAATGCTAGGGTAAAGGGTATTTTCGTCCATGGCGGAACACCTAAGCGATTAGGGTTTTGAAATGGTCAAACATTAGGGTTATTGACTCGGCGGTCAAACGGCTAGACCTAATCCTTCGGAAGGAATCCTAACGGTAAAAACATGCAAACAGACAAAATATCGTACGACCGAATTAAAATGCGGAAAAATAAAGAAAGCGGTAAAAGAAGCATCGCGACGATCACTCGCGTAAATTACAAATCCCAAAAACAAATGCAAAAATAAAAATAATTGCGATCATGGCCTCACATAAATTACATCCATGAAACAAAAAAATAGTACGAACAAATGAAATATTGAGGAGCTGCAACGAACAAACTAATGAGGGTTAGACGAAAATGAAGCGGCTAAATCAAAAACTTTATTTTTTTGAATTTTATTTAAAGGGAAGAACTAATTTTTGCATTTAAAAGGAGAAGTTAATTTGATTTTAATGTTTTTATTTAAAAATTAGTTTTAATTTGATTAAAAAAATGATTTAATTTTAAGGTTTTTGATGAAAAAAAGTTAGTTTTAATTTTTGTAAAATGTTTTAATTTTAATGTTTAAACAATGTTTTAAATTTTAAAGCAAAAAAAATGTTTTATTTTTTAAAGTTAAAAAAAATGTTTTTTTAAGATTTATTTTTAAGAATTATTTTTAATTTTAAGTTTTAAATATGAGTCTTAATTTTAAAAACAAGGTTTAATTTAAAAGGAGAAGTTAATTTGATTTTAATGTTTTTATTTAAAAATTAGTTTTAATTTGATTAAAAAAATGATTTAATTTTAAGGTTTTTGATGAAAAAAAGTTAGTTTTAATTTTTGTAAAATGTTTTAATTTTAATGTTTAAACAATGTTTTAAATTTTAAAGCAAAAAAAATGTTTTATTTTTTAAAGTTAAAAAAAATGTTTTTTTAAGATTTATTTTTAAGAATTATTTTTAATTTTAAGTTTTAAATATGAGTCTTAATTTTAAAAACAAGGTTTAATTTTAATTTTATGATTTTAGCTTAAAAAATGGTTTAATTTTTTTTTTATATATTTTAATTAACTTAAGTAAACTAAGTTAATGAGATTAACAATTAGAAATATTTTTATTTTAACAGTTTTCATTAACCTGCATTATGAAAATTATATACCACATCAATAATAAAATACTAATAACAATATAACAATAACAAAATAAATAAAAAGAATAGGAGGAAGAAAATTGGAAATAAAAGGGGGATTCGTAGTAGTGGCGGCTCCCTCATTGATGAATATAGAAAAGTTAGAATAAAAATAAAAGTAAAACAAAAAGTGAAGAAGGTGGGATTCAAACTCTCAACCTCTCACACTCACAACTCCTTACACACGGTCTCTTGCCAATTGTGCCATTTTAATCATTCAAAATAAAGTGGCACTATAAACTATGTAAAGGTAGGACAAATTTGGGGTGCAACAAATACGTTAATGTTTGAGTGTGCTATCAATTATTGATTTATATATCGCTATCATTTGTGAACGTATTCTCACCCATGTTGCTTTGTTTGTGGTGTTCTGTACTCTTTCGGGGGTACAAATATTTAGGTAGAAGAGTAGTTGCTGTTTGTGCTAGACGTTGGCATCGAGGCTTCTTTAGTTACCTTATTGTTTTCGAGTTTCTTAGTTTAGGGTAACTCTGATATGTAACACTAGGGACAAGATGTTTGTTACATGTTATGTTCTCGCTGAGATGGTTGTTAATTAGTTCATTATCTTTTGGTGTTGAGACATTTTTTTATGCTAAACGATGTTTTTATTCTGCTGCTTTAATAAATGTGATATTTTGTTGAGTATAATTTCCGATGAAGAATGTGCATGTCCTATTTGTGAAATTTAATGAAATTATTTTATAAATAAACAGTCAGGGTTTTAAGGTGTTACATACTTGGTATCGAAGCAGAATGGTCCATTCGGCCTAGGTTGTGACTAATTTTTACCCTTATGTGGGCGACATTTGTGTGAACATTGCCAATGCTTACTTCGTTAATTGCTATTTGCTTTACTATTTACGATTGGTTAATCTAAATTTGGTTGATGGATTCCATAGGATGCAATAGTTTGATAGGAAAAATCCACCTACATTTTTAGGGAAGATATGATCCAGATGGTGCTCAGAGTTGGATGTAGAATATTAAGAAGATCTTCTGGGTTGTGGTTTACACTAATGAGAAAAAAGTGTTATTTGGGACACATATGCTATTGAAAGTGGCTGAGTATTTGTGGGGTAATGCTCGTCAGCGGTTGGGAGCTGCAAGTGCCGAGATTACTTAGAAGAACTTCAAGAAATATTTCTTGGAGAAGTATTTTGCAGTTGGTATTCGCAGTAAGAAAGAGATTGAGTTTATTAAGCTGAAGCAAGGAAATATGACTAATGTTGATAATGCAACAAAGTTTAAAGAGTTGGTGAGATTTTATCCTCACTATAATGATGTGGAAGATGAAGGGTCAAAATGCATAAAGTTTGAGAGTGACTTACATCTTGAAATCAAGCAGATCATCAGTTATTAGGAGATTCGTCAATTCTCAGTGCTGGTGAGTAAATGTAAAATCTATGATGAAGATAGCAGGGCCAGATCTACTCACTACAAGAGTGCTAGTGAAAAGAAAAGTGGAAGTTAGTATCGCGGTAAACCTTATGTGACTTGATCTGATAAAGGGAAACTAAAGTTCCATCAGAAGGTTGTAGGTAGGAAAGAAATATGTAAGGAAATGCTCTTTTTCCCCTTAGATGTTTCACATGCGGGGGTGTAGGTCATCACACTGTTGAGTGCAAAAGCGTAGGCTTGAATTGTTTCAAATGTGAGAAACAATGTCAGCATTCTACTGAGTGCAAGAGTAATGATGTGTTTCAAATGTGGACAACCTGAACATATTAGCACCCATTGTCAGAAACCAAGGAAATCTCCAGGTGTCGCACATGCTCATGGTATATTGTTTGTTATGATTGGTGTGAATGTCTCGAGATCAGATAATTTTATTTGAGGTGCGTGTTTTATTAGTGGCGTTTCTATGATTGCTATGATTTCACCTGGTACGACACATTCATTTGTATCTCTTGATTCTGTCATAAATTTGAATTTTAAAGTGTCTTCTATAATTGGAAGCATGATAATTGATACCCTAATTAATGGCTTAGTGACTACTTCATTGCTGTGTTTGAATTGTCCTTTGACCATTTATGGTAAAGACTTTGGATTTGACTTGCTATGTTTACCTTTGAGTCAACTCGATGTGATTTTGGGGATGAATTGGCTAGAGTTCAACCGTGTGTATATCAACTATTTTGATAAGACTGTGTTGTTTCTCGAACTCGAAGAGAGTATGGATTTGAGGTTCATGTCCACTGGTTAAGTTGAGATGTCCTTAAGGGGAGATGATACGGTGCTCGTGATATTTGTTTCTTTGAGAGAGGAGAGCAATATTCTGGGTTATGATATACCGAAGGTGTGTGAGTTCCCTGATGTTTTTCCGGAGGATATTTGTGACTTACTACCGGAGTGAGAAGTTGAGTTTTTCGTAGATTTAGTACCTGGTACTAGACCCGGGTCGATGGCACCATATATGATGTTTGCTTCAGAGTTTACTGAGTTGAAGAATCAGTTAGAAGATCTGCTTGAGAAGAAGCTTGTCAGACTCAGTGTGTTACCACGAGGAGCACAATGTTGTTGGTTAAGAATAAAGATGGTAACATGAGATTATGTGTTGATTACCGAAAATTGAATAAGGTTACGATTAAGAGTAAGTATCCTCTTCATAGGATTGATGACCTTATGGATTCGTTGGTTGGTGCTTGTGTGTTCAATAAGATTGATTTGAGATCGGGCTATCATCATATTCGAGTTAAGGCTAAAGGTATTCCAAAGAGTATGTTTAGAACCCGATATGGTCATTATGAGTAATCAGTGATTTCGTTTAGTGTGTCTAATGCCTCAGGTGTATTCATGGAATATATGAATAAAATATTCCATCCTTACTTGGATAAGTTCATTGTGGTTTTCATAGATGACATCTTGGTGTATTCTAAATCAGATGAAGAGCATGCAAGACATCTGCAAGTTGCATTGCAGACTTTGCAAGAGAAGAAGTTGTATGTTAAGTTATCCAAGTGTAGTTCTGGTTGTGAGAAGTGAGTTTCCTTGGTCATGTGATTTATAGTGGTAGTATAGTAGTTGATCAGTCTAAGGTAAATGCGGTGTTGCAGTGGGAGACTCTTAAGTCTGTTGCAGAGATTAGAAGTTTTCTTAGTTTGGCTGGTTACTGTAGAAGGTTTATATAAGACTTTTTGAAGTTGGCTTTGCCTTTAACTTATTTGACTCGAAGGTTCAAGCTTATCTGTGAGATGCTTTATGTGAAGAAAGTTTCCAAGAGTTGAAGAAGAGGCTGACTTTTTATCTTGTCGAATACGAAGGAATCATTTGTTGTGTATTGCGATGCTTCTAAAATGGGTTAGGTGGTGTGCTTATGCAGAATCTTCATGTTTTAGCGTATGCTTCGAGACAGCTAAAAGATTCATGAGAGGAATTGTTATACCCATGATTTGGAGTTGACAACTGTGGTCTTTATGCTTAAGGTTTGAAGGCATTATTTGTATGGTTCGAGATTTGAGGTTTTTAGCGATCATAAAAATTTGAAATATTTGTTTGATTAGAAGGAGTTGAATATGAGGTAGAGGCGGAGGCTTGAATTTTTGAAGAAATATGATTTCGAGTTAAGTTACCATCCTGGTAAAGCTAATGTGGTCACATATGCTTTGAGTAGAAAGTCTTTACATATGTCGGCATTGATAGTTAGAGAGATAGATTTGATTGAGCATTTTAGAGATCTTAGCTTGGTGTGTGAGATGACACTGCAGAGTATGATGTTGGATATCCTGAAGTTGACTTACGGTGTTTTAGAAGAAATCAAAGAAGGGAATGCATCAGATTTAGGAATAATTGACCGATTAATGTTAATCAAACAATGTAAAGAAGTGGATTTCATAGTGGATGAGAATGAAGTTATGATATTTCGAGATAGAGTTTGTAAGTTGGATTTTCCAGAGCTTAAGAACAAAATTCTTGAGGAAGGTCACATAAGTGGTTTGATTATCCATCCCGGTGCTACGAAGATGTATCAAGATCTTAAGAAGATGTTTTAGTGGCCAGGTATGAAGAAGATGTTGCTAAGTTAATATATTCTTGTTTGACTTATCAGAAGTCGAAGATCGAACATCAAAACCTATCTGGGTTGATGCAAGCTCTGAGTATTCTTGAGTGGAACTGGGATAACATCTCTATCGATTTCATGGTGGGTTTGTCGAAGACAACAGGGAAGTGATTCGATTTGGCTTGTGGTTGATAAACTAACTAAGTCGACTCATTTTATTCTAATAAACATCAGTTACTCATTGCAGAAACTGACAGAGGTTTACATCAATGAGATTGTGAAGCTGTATAGTATTCCTTTGAGTATTGTTTCAAATAGAGATCTAAGATTCATGCCAAGGTTCTTGAAGAATTTGCAAAAAGCTTTGAGAACTAAATTGAAGTTAATTCTATCTACTATCCGCAAACAAACAGTCAGCCAAAGAAAAACTATCCAACTATAAATAATTAACTTAATTAACTTGAAATGTTGGTTTGATTCAACTTGAAAGCGGTAACATTTATAAATATTTTAGTCATTTTAACTTTGTTACATTTATAAATAATTAACATGAAAATGTATATTTATTAATATTTTAATCCCTTTACCTTTATTATAGTTATAAATATTTTATAATTTCATATTCATCTTAGAAAAAATTAACTACGTCGAATTTATATTGTTTTTGATGTATTGTATCTATTTAAATTAATAATGATATTTTTTAAGTATAAAAAGGAAGTTAAATTACAACTTTTGTTTAAAATCAAAAGTGAAATGCATCTAAAGTATGTGTGAGTAAACATTTTTGTATACAGAAATGCTATGTTTACACCACATCCTACACCCATTTTCTACACCGTATATACTATTCACCGTATTTATACGGTGAACAGTGTTTTTTTTAATAAAATAATATATTTTTTTAAAATATTAATTTTTTTTAAAAAAAATATTTATTTTTAAAATTTATTTTATAACACAAATATAAGATTGCGTATTAACCAATTTTACAGTTGCATTAACCATAAAAATCTACATCATTAACCAATTATTTTACCTATAATTTATTAACCACTTTCACTACTTCATTAACCAATAAAATACATACTATTAACTATGTTCTGGGAAATTTGTTCACGTATTTGTGAACAGTAAATTGGGTGTAGGGTGTAGGAAAGAGTGTAAGAATAACATTTTTCTTTTGTATAATCAATATATGAGTAATGCTATTTTTACACTAAACTTTGACACTTACACCGTATAATCATAAGGTTTTGTATTTTTTAATATTTTATTATTATTTTTACTTTATTTTCACACAAAAAACATATGCATATACTTTATTTCATAAGCTGTAACTCTTGAGTGTTGTGTTTTAGTGTCAAAATAGCAAACCTCTCACTGTATTACAACCCATACAAAAAGAAAGTCACAATTTAAACACAAAATCACTCCTCTAACAAAAGAAACACATAACCACTCCTCCTTCAATATTGAAGGAAAATATTTTACAATATAAATTAATAAAATCTCTCATCAAGCTGACTAAATATTAAAATAAAAATCAATAAGAAAATAGACATATTTATATCCCTCCTCCTTTGCCTAGTAATATGTACATATACACAGCATATCCACACTCTCTATTCTTTGGCTTTTGTGGTAAGAAGGTAGATTGTGTAAAATTTTCAATCATAAATAACACCAAAAATTGCTAAAGCATTGTAGAAATTAATTGAAGAAATCAATTTCTCAACAAAGGAATGTTTGTCATCCCTTGAAAACCATCATTTATTCCAAAAACTAAAGCTCCTGCAATACAAACACTAACATACATCAGAATTCCTTTTCAATTTGAGTAATTTTCTTAAAATATTGCTAAGTAGTCTGAAAATCTGAGCTCAACTGACACAAATTAGGCGTCATCACTAAAGTTCGAATTCTAATACTCAGGTTCGAATTCTAATACTCAGGATTGTGTGTGTAAATTTCTAATGGTTATTCGTTTACCGTAAAAAAAAATTAAGAGATCATAAGAATAGTTTTGCAAATAATTTACCTAGAGATGGCATGAAAACTGAGAGCAGAACAATTCCAGTAATCTTAAGTGGCAAACCAACTTTAAGAGTGTCTTGAATTTCAATATGACCAGTGGCAAAACCAACTACATTTGAGGGAGTTGAAGTTGGAAGCAAGAAAGCAAATTCAGTTGCCATTGCTCCTGGGATCATAAGAAGAAGAGGATGTACATGCATAGTTTTAGCTATGTGATATAAAAGTGGGATAATAAGTGTGGCAGTAGCATCATTTGAAGTTATGAACTCAGTTATAATACTACTTATAAGGGTAACTGCAGGAACTATGGCTAAATATGGAGCATTTTCTAAGAAATCTATGGCTCTTGAAAGTACATCTGCTAGACCGCTAGCTTGAATTCCGTCGGCTAATGCGAAACCAGCTCCAAGAAGTAGAATTAGGTTCCATGGTAGTTTCTTGCATTCGTTCCAATCCATTAGCTTTTCACCTTCTTGTTTTCTGTTAGGGATTATGAACAATAACACTGCCACCATAACCTATATTATGAAGAGAAAAAAAATTATTATGCGACTGTCAACGGAGACAAAATAACTATGTAACAATAAACAGTAACACACTTATACAAGTATCAGACAACTGACACGTATTGTATTAAACATATACACGTCAGACAAGTGATACGTATTGTATTAGACATATACACGTATCAGACAAGTGATACAGATTCAATCTAAAGTAAGAGAAAATATATGAGGTACTCACACTGACACTTCCATCGCCAACAAGGCCATTGAAAAATGCTCCCCATCCAGGAATGTCATCTGTGATTCTTCTTGTCATCCATAATATAATCAACAACTGCATTTTTACCATATTGCTTATTAATTAATGTGTTTGATCAGTTTTCGTTTATATTTGAGATTTGGATGATTAGAGATGCATACCCCAAACACTGACAGAACCATTTTCTCAGCGAAAGACATGGGACCTGCAAATACCAGTGGCATTAGCTTATTAAACAAAAGACTATTGAAATATTGGCTAAAAAATAAAGCATTAGAGTATACTATAAATTAACATGATGTTCACATGAGTGTGTTGCAACAAGAACACAATTTGTAAGAGATTAAGTGTTGAAACAGATGTCTAAGATTGAATTGTGTTCATTGATTTGTTGATGCAGTTACCAGTTTCAATGGGACAAGACATTTTACACAAAGTCCATCACAACAACTAGTTGTGTCTTTTTCTCATTTTTGGCACAATGAACCAAAGCACATGGAAGAGAAAATAGGCCAGGAATTATCCTAAATGAACTTAGAAGTATATTTTAGAATATATCCAAAAATTTAGAACTTTTTCTAAATTTGAAACATTTCAGTTTAGTTGGTAATTTCAGAGACATGTATTAGAATTCGAAACATTTCATTTATTTATTTTTAAAGATAAAATTTTATTTATTAAATTACTAATCTAAAAAAATATTAAAGAAAATAATAAAAAAAATGGATTAAAACAATGTCAAATAAATTAAATTATTAATAAAAATAGAGATTAATTATTATACACTTTTATTATAAATTTTTTTACACTATCAATTCATTAACATCACTCAATTGCATTATTTCATATAATTGAAATAAAAAATTAAACTCCTTCCAACGTTCAACTCAACGTTTATGATTTAATCGTGTAAAATCCTTTCATTCATAAAAATATAGTCAATCATTTAACTAGTTAAATAAATTATTTCATTAAATTAATTTTACTCAATAATTTATAAATTGAACAAACTTGGATCTATCCCTATCGGTTTTGTAGGTACCAGGTTACAGTGGTTGAAAATGAAACAGATGACAGATCCACATAGTAATGGGACCCACGTGGCAATAAATTAAGACACGTAAGCATCGACTCATAACAAAGATAACCATTCAATCATGACTATTATTTAAATATTATAATTAATTAAATACCTAAAAAATTGTCACGTATATTTAAAAAAGGAATAATACTAATTTTTGCGGAAATGAATTAGAGGCAATAATTATCCAAAAAGAAAAAACTTACCAAGAGCTTCTAATTCCCTCTTCAAATGTGCTTTACTCAAATAAGGCGATAATGCCGTCGCTGAACCTTTCCGTAGGTAAATGAAGCAAAGAATACACCAAAAGCATATAACAAAAACAAAGGCCACCGGAAAAGCATAAAAAAACCACGTGTTGAAACTAACTGGCTTCGCTCCAGGTTCTAGACTCTTCCACATTCCAACCAATATCAAATTGACACCTGTCCCAGTCAAAGTAGTCATTCCTCCGATCGGCACCGCGTAAACCACCGTCAGAACCACCGCTCTACTAAACTTGTTGACTAACTCCGATTGTTCCGGCGAAGGCGGAAGCCGCTGTAATAGCCCCGTAGCCACCGGCATCAACATCACCGCCGCCGCCACGTTGTGCAGCCACATACTCACAAAGAATGACGTGGCAGATAGACCCAATAATAATAGCGCTGGATTCAACGGTTCCCCACAAAACACAGATGTCACCTTCACATATCAAGTCATAACCAACCAATCATCAATCTCACCACTATACATATCATTTTCATTCACAATAATTAAATTAAAATAACCCATATTTTCCACCTCAAAAATAGTCCAAACATCAACTATTATAATCACACGAAATTCATATAGCAAAATAAATCAAATCATATATCAATGAAATTATTTCATTGTTGAAGCTTACCGTCAAAGCCAATCTTCTATGAACGTTGTAGCGTTCAACGGCGAGGGCGAGAATGAAACTTCCGAGTACCAGAGTGATAACATCATCCATGTAAGAGCGGGATACCGTATCAGCAGAAGCGATTCCGAAGAGAGGGAAGAGAAACAACGGACACATGGAAGTAACCGGAAGTGGTAAAGCGGACGTAACCCACCAAGTGAAAACCCAAGCAACAACAGCGAGCATGTTGCGACTGGTTTTCGGAGCGTCGAGTTTGACGAAGAGACAGATGAAAAGGGACAATAAAGGTCCAAGAAGAACGTAGAAATTCTTGAGGGTGAAAAGGGACTTGAGGGTGAAAAGGTTGGTGTGTGTTCTTTGGAGGGGAAGAAGTGGGACCTTCAGGTTGTTGTTGATGGACTCATCGGAAACTGATGTTTCACTGTGTGCTCCGGTCATTTTGGTGTTTTTGAATTTGAGAGAAGAGAAGAAGAATGATTGTTGTAAAGTTTGAGTGTTGGCCTTTTATTTCTCAATTTTCATATGCCAAGAAGTGACCAAATTTGCCTCTCATTTATTTTTAATATTTTCTAAATTTGACACAAGGAAAATTCAAATATGTTTTTTTAATAGAATAGCAAAACAAATTTGATTATTCATAATATAAGTAAATTTTGGTTAATTAAATTTTCTTTTAATAATTGGAATAAGTTAGAGTCATGTTTACTATTATGCAACAGTATTTAAAGAAATAGTATAAATAAAATTGTGGAAAAAATTAACAATTCATAATTTGGTTTGAAGATAATGATTTTATAAAATAATTTAAAATGAAGCTTTTGAAATTTTGTGAATATATTTCAACATGTAATTTGTGCTTGCATTATGATGAAGTGATAAAGCAGAGGCGTGGATAATGTGCCTATTAGATGAAAAATCCTTGTATTTTAGGTAAATATAATCTCTAGAAGTGTTTTCAATTTCATCTTTTCAAACATGGCGAGAGCAATTACTAACAATCACGGAAGTGTGAATTTATCATCAACCACGAATTAGTATATGAAGATTTCTTTCTTAAAGATTTATCCGCCAATGTGTTTAAATCCTCTATGATACAAGAGGTTCTTCTTCATTTAACAATAAAAACTATAATATAACATGTAGATGAGAATCTAGGAAAAAGTAGAAGGATATGAAGAAAAAAAATATTGTGTATATTTTCTTGTTATGTTGCTTCAAAAGCAAAGAGAAATGGATACATGATTTTACCCAACTTCAAAATGTGACCCCTGCTTCTTTAAAATGTGTGTAATTCTTTTGGTAAAAAAAGAAGAGTTCAATTATAGGCATGACTCATTTTAGTTTTGACCAAGTAAAAGGATATTAATAGATGGCTCAAGAGAAAATAAATTAGAAGGAATAAGTAGGCAACATCCTTATAATAACAATGAGTGAACAAAAATATAATAATTAAATATTAACTAAAATACATCCGAAAATAATTGTTATTGAAACATCCTTAATTATTAAAATTTGAATAAGAAATGATTAGTTTCTAGAGTTTTGAAATTGATTTAGAGTAAGATAAAGGGAAGAAAAAAAAAACTCAACTTAAGTGTTTTTAGGTTGTGCAAGGGATTCTATTCAAGAGTGAATGAATGCATATGGGAAAATTATGAAACTTTTTTATTTATTTAATAAAACACTTTTATTAAGCTGAAAAAAGCAAAGTAACAGAGACAATGTGGTCCTTCGCGATATGCTTCAACCAAGTCCTATAACCAACAAATCTACCAATGTCTATTATATGGTGAGCATTTACATTACAGTCTCTTTTAGAGCTGACAATGAACCGAATCAATTAGAAAATAATTTAGAATTCGGTTCGATAATTAAATCGTTGAAATAAGTTTATGAACCAAATGAGTTGAATATGAACGAAAAACTATGTTCGTTTACTAAATGAGGTGAACTTGAATTATACATAGCTCGATTTGTTAGGTTCACGAGTCAACTTGATTATATATGAGAATGATTATATTATTTTTAAGAGTAGGTGTAAAGATTTACTCCAAATTTTAACCATATATTATCCCTTATGCACTAGTTATGACAATAAAGCTGACAATTGCATTTAGAGTCATTTGTTGGAGAAATTATGCCATTTGCTAAAATAACATGTGTAATTGTAAAAAAAACATGTGTAATGAAGTTTGCAAGTGGTGTAATCATTTTGTGATAAAAATCTATCAATTTCTAGTAATTTTTGTGTGTAATATTTCATTAAATTTGTAAGTTTCCTAAATATTTGATGAAGTTATGGATTTTAAAGATAAATTTAAACTTCAATGGAATGTTTTTTGAATTAGACTTTCAATTATGTCTCTTGAAAGTTGTGTAGTTTTTAAATTAGTTTGTTTTTAAAACGAAGTTAAATTTCATACTCATAACTTTTAATTTATTTCAATATTTTCTTTTTAAAAAAATATTAATTTAAAATGTCAAATATTTAAAAATAAAATAGACCTGAAAAATGGCTTTTAAGTCTGTGTAGCAAGTGAGCTGAACCTAACGAGATGAACCGAATAGTTTGTAAACTTTTAACGAGTTGAGTTTGAGCTTAAAAAAATTCTGTGTCGAACTCAAACTGAGATTTGAGCTGAATTAATTCTTAATGAGTCGAGTCGAGGTAATTCGAGTCGAGCTAAGGCGAGTTCGACTTGACTCGGCTCATTTCCAGCCCTAGTCTCTCCTAATAAACATAACAACAACAATATTACACATCCTAATAAGCACTTGACAATCCGCTACTAGAGGTTTAAGCACAGCAGAAACAGAAAAACCATTGATGTAATTAACCACTCCAAGCGCATCCAATTGAAGAATGAAACATTGAAGTTTAATAGCGTTTTCGACTTGTAGTCCCCACCTAAGGGCTAAAGCTTTTGCCACACACAGTTCAACCACGCTTTGGACTCTACGACACACTAACAGGATCACATTATTTTCAGAATCTTTGATGACGCACCCTAAGGACACCACTCTCTCAATAAAGCATCCATCATCAACTTGGACAAGACAAACACTATCTGGCACGACTGCAGTAGAAACTTTGTTCCGGTTTTGGCTAGGTTTCGCGTTGGCCCTATTAAATTCCTCCACATGAAGCATGAAGTTTAGGAGAACATCCTTCGACTTATTCCGCTTCCTGTTAAACACCAAACTATTCTTAGCTTTCCACATATTCCATAGTAAAGTATTGAACAATTGGAAAACATAAATGTCTTTCAAGCTCAAGCATCTTTCCAACCAAACAAGAGGATCCGTATCAGGATAAATTCACAAATCAAAGGGGATGAAAACCAAACAGCTTTTGCCAACTCACAGTGAAGGAACACATGGTCTAATGTCTCCGGACAACTGTCGTACCCCAAAATTTGACCATCATTTATCAATCATCTGGTCACCTCAATGACCTAAAAAGTCAAAGGATGTCATTTTGACTTTTTACTAGTATAAGGGTTTATGAGGTAATATTGGGGGGCTATAGAGAAAGTTTACTAGACTATAGTTTTATTAGCATTTTTGTTTTGATATTCTAGAACATTTAATTGATAATAAGTATCATTAGGATAAGTCATTAACTAGAATTTTATGCATTACTTGATATTTTAGTCCTTCGGAATTCACTTCTCAATACAAAGTCAATTCACTTCTCTAAAACTCTTGAACAAATGAAAATCATTTTGTCCTTCGGGATTTTCTCCTCAAGTCTTTTCAGAAAGGGCATGCCATTTCTGTTCTATCGCAAATAGGTAATGCATAAGGCTCCAGACAACAAATGACAAACACCTAACTGCTGGAATGCGAACTTAGCATCGCTCATAAAAACACTAAGCAAACTGTGGTCCCATGAACTAAAAACACTCTGATTTCTTCATTCTCGTATAAATGAAGATACGTAGGCACAAGACGACGAAATCTTGGCGAGTACCTTCCCTCTTTCGCCCGTAGTCCTTCGAACTACGATGACTCTAACTTTCCCATTGCACGAGGGAATACGTTAGCATAGAATTGCAAGATCCTATCGAGTCCCCTTTTGTTTTTCCCTTTCTCATTTTTCATTCCCTTAGCAATTAAGTTTTAGATAAACACACCCTTTGATTATAATAACAAGAATGGATTTCGTTGAGTACAATGGACGCGAAGGATGCTAACAACTTCCTCTTGTGTAATTAACTCCCGAACCTTGGATTTAGTTGCGAGACCATGTTCTTTCCCATTTTAAGGGTTCTTCGATCATTTTCTTTCCCTCGCCGGGATCAATAATGTAACACCCCCTTTCTATACCCCCAAATAAACAATTAAATTATTTAGGCACTTAATAAAATTTTCTATCAGAGTATAAAGTAACACTTGGTATAAAAGAGGTATGTCACATTATCCAGGAAATTCAAAACACATACAACACCTGCTCATAAAGATATGCAACAAAGGGTAAATCACCACAAAGGAACTTAGTCCTTAAAACCCACACATTAATATTTAGAATAAAAGCGGAAACATCTAAACATTGAATCACTTCATTCATATAAACATTGTATACATCAACAGTTTAATTCAAGTCATAAGTCAAGTTTACAAAACATTCCGGTAGATACATACACAGATGTACCACAAAAGAACCAAAAGAATTTCTATCTACCTGGTGCTACATATCAGAGCCAACCGGCCAAAAAGAACGAAACCACGCTTCGCAAAAGACCTCTAGCAAAACTACTCTGCAATGCCTCATAGAGCATCATAAAACAGCAGAAGGGTGAGAAACATTATCATAACAAACAATGCATATAATATATATATATATATATATATATATATATATATATATATATATATATATATATATATATATATATATATATATATATATATATATATATATATATATATATATATATATATATATACCAACATAGAATACACGTAACACATTTCTCACCGCAATGCATCAAAACTCAATCATATATACATCGCAACACATATATAATTCATCAATTATTCACATATTTCACATAAACATACACAACTATGTTCGTTCTGCCAATATATCATATGAAGATAATAATGCACTCATAGAGACCGACTCACGACTCTATGCAGATGCAAATGCGGTACCGACTCATTCAGTAGGTTCAATTGAAGAACCAAATGGAACCATCGCTCGTTACCGAAGTAACTCCCCGTCGGGCCTACGATGTTCACCCATCGCTCACACCCCACATGGGCACACGATGTTTCAGGATTGCTCACACACCACAAAGGCACACACTCGTTCTGCAGATTCTCTACGGAATCAAAATAAACTATCGCTCACACCCCACAAGGGCACACGATGTTTCTGCAGATCCTCCTAGGGATCAAAGACAAACCATCGCTCACACCCCACAAGGGCACACGAGGTTTCTGCAGATCCTCCGCGGGATCAGACAGACAAAAATGCAATCACGATGCTTCATATGCAAAACGACTCCATACATTCTTGACATCATACAATTATGCACATACACATCCATCTCATCATGCATTTTCACTTAATTCAAACAAATGCAAAAAATTGCCAAACGACCACATTTCACACTTCACGATTCATAATCTAGGATTCACGCCATACGGCTACCCACAACATTTTATATCACACACACAATTATGCATAATAAGAAAGGATTAATCATACTTGAATCGAAGAGTCGACATGGAAGTGAAAACACAAGAAAATAACATCCTGCTACGCTCGCTACCCTGCTCGCTTAGCGAGCTCCTAGCGAGTGCTCGCTACCTGTTCGCCTAGAGAACAAACTCGCGAAGGAAAACAGAAGCCACTGACTTGGCTCGCTACCACACTCGCTCAGCGAAGGCCTAGCGAATGCTCGCGACCCCCCCTTCGCTACCAGCAAAGAACACCCAAAATCATTCTGCCCAAGTCTGGGACCGTTCGCTACTGGCTCGCCACAGCGAATGCTCGCGACCCGCTCGCCTAGCAAACGTGCTAGAAAGGGTTTGCGAACTCAGAATTCCCCACTGTCCAAAACTCCGAAACTCATCGAATTCTACCCGATGCAATCCCAACTCGTTCTATCAGCTTAGTCCAACATCCCTCGACTAAACTCTACCACTTATCCTCTTTTTTAACCGTTAAAACTCGGGTTCTACTGATTAAATCAAATTCAACCTAAAACGAAAAATGAGCAAAACTCTCCCCAATCCAAAAGCAAACCAATAGAAACATACATAATCATACACATCGAAAGAATAATAAGTTTCACACCCTTACCCGATTAATCGAAGCATAGAAGTTTGATTCTTGATGATTCTAGGTTTTCTCCTCTTCTCTTTTCTCTTCTTTCCTTTGTATTTCTTTCTATCTCTTTTCTTTTCTCTCTATTTCCACTTATACTCTTTCTATTCTATTTCTCTCAAATATCTACTAATTAAGGATTATCTAAAACACCCTCTAATTAATTCCCAAAACTCTTCGAATAATAAAATAACATAATAAGCACACATGACATATTAATGTACAAATTCCACAATTAAAAGAATAATCAATCAAAATAAATTAAAGACTCAACAAAAATGAGAAATTAGAATTGGGGCGTTACAAATAACATTCGGTGGTGACTATGTTTTCCACCAGTTTTTTTTCGCGTTGCGACAACTGACTACCATGGATAGAGCAGATTTACCACGACCTGTGAACTCCAATTCATAAAAAATACTATGCCTAGAAAAAAGGATAAAAGCCTGCTAAGTCGAAAACCCTAAAGGGCGACGACTTAGGCAAAAATGAGGGCGTCCCGGTGGATTGAAAACTTGAGAGTGCAATCCAAGAAAAAATTAGGGACTTAAATAAAAAAATAAAACTCGATAAGTCGAAAACCCTAAAGAGCGACTTAGTCAAAAAAGGGTATATCATCCCGGTGGGCTAAGACTCGAAAAGAGCGGTCCAAGAAAAAATTAGGGATATCCAAAAGGCATATGACAGAAAGCACTCAAGTCACAATACAACAGAAATTAAGAAGGGAGCAATCAATCCAGCCGTCATCTTCAAAAGTGAAGTATCATGGTCTCGAAGACTTAGGGATATTATTTTGTGTTTGAATTCAACAGGAACATTAATAAATTTGTTTTTTCCATTGTCGTTTTTATATCTTTCAAAATTTTCAGTAATATCTCCTTACAAGAATTACTTTCTTTATGTACTATTGCCCATTTACAGGCACTTTCTCAATAAATAATATTTTGTCTATCAAATCCGAATACTCTGCTTTCCAATTCTTTCGCTTGATTTCAAAATATCAATTAATGGTGAATAATGTATTGAAACATTATATATAATTAAAATCTTTTAAGGGGAAAACATATTTTACTTCAATTGTGAAAACATTAAAGGGATCATATTCTTCCAATGTTGTAATCTAAGTAGGACACAGGGTCTATACATCAACAGTCGTAATTTAACCAACACAGGAGTTTCTTTGAAAGTACATTACACGTTCCTATATGGCAAGAACATCATTGGCCCGTTCCATATCAAAATATTAAAGGTCGGAGAGTCGGAATGTTATAGAAGATATCGGTTCCCACAAAGACATACATTGCATATCATAAAAGAGGCGTTAGCCCAAATAATGCATCATGGATAAGAACATACATACATTCAAATAGGCACGCATACACATGCATACATGACATAGGGTTTATAGCCACTCTGAGGGGTCCAACCCCCAATTATACCAGTACCTCACATTTTCATTAAACACCTTTTCAACAAAGGATCTCCCCAGCAATCTCACTCTACGGCTGTTTGAAGGATTTTATCCAATAATCGATCATCTTGGATGATTGTTATCAACCAGTGAGCATATCTTCACTTCTCATATCTCCAGCCTAGCAACCTATCCTACACAGAGTATGTTCCATCAAATTCATCAGGGTCCCTCTCAAGAGAAGGTGAGAAAATTACTTAGAAGGGGGGGTTGAATAAGTATGACAAATAATCAAAGATTCAAACGCAGTTGTTTTTATCCTGGTTCGTTGAACTCAACTACTCCAGTCCACCCTCTCAAGAGTGATTTGCCTTTCTCAGTCAAGGACTTAATCCACTATTTAATCAAACAGATTACAATAGTAACACCTAAGAACAACTGTTCTTAGTCTTCTCAAGAGCTACTGATCCCAACTGGATCCTCTTAAGGAAACCTTTTAAATTCAATGTAAAACTAATACAAGAGTAAGAATGCTTCTAAAAAGCTATTATCACAACTGTGATATTTCTCTTAAGTTTAAGAACAATGTTACAGCAAATAAGATAAAAGAGCTTTGGAGAGATTTGCTTTTTTTTTTGAATATTTTGCAAGAAGTTCGTTTTAGAAGAAGATGGAGTGGACTTCTTTATATAGGCACTTAGATCCATGAAGTCTTCTCAACATTGAAGGCTGTGCTGAAAAAAGCCTGGAGCCTTTTGTCTTTTCATTGGAGGCTGTGCTGAAAAAGTCTGGAGCCTTTTGTCTTTTCATTGGAGGCTGTGCTGAAAAAGCCTGAAGCCTTTTGTCTTTTACTTTGCAGAAACTTTCCTTAGAATGGAATGCACAGATCAAACCTTTTTGTTTGTTATCTTGTGTCTAGCATAGAAGAGGAAAGAACTGTTGAGATATGCCAACGTACATATTCAAATCTTCTCCACTAAGTAAATTCAGCTATCAACATCAGAGTCTGGATCTTCAGAATCTCCAGAATAGAGATCTTCTGGATCTGTAGAGTCTTGGGATGTTCTTCAGATTATGCTGAATCAGAGTATGTGCAGCTTGTGTGCTTGAGCGTGTAGTTCTGTCAGAGCAGAGTCTTCTATATCAGATTCTCAATACTTATGCAGCGCAGTATCTTCAGAGTCTTCTGATGACTAAGCTTCTGAACTCTCAGAGTCTTTTATTCTTTAAAGGCTTCTGCTTCAGAATCTTCAGTAGATAACACTCAGATTCTTCTGGAGGCAGCGTTCAGATCTTCATCTAAGATGCTCTTGGACCTTTGAAGCCTTTCATAATATCATTGTTCAGATCCAAATTTGATCTTTAAGAATATTTTCTTTAGTACCTGTAGCAAACAGTCTAGAACAGATTTAGAGTATATAATTCTTGAATACAAAATTCATAAGTGTTATCATCAAAACATAGAGATATTACTAAGAAACAATTTGTGTTCTTACAATCTCCCCCTTTTTGATGATGACAAAACATGAGAAATTTTGTTCAATAAAAAGTATGAATTATGAATCCCCCTGAGATTAACAATCTCCCCCTGAAATAAATACTATAATAAAAGAAAACACTTCCCTTTTTGATTAAGTATATTTCAGATTCAGAGCCTGATGCAAGAGGTTTGACTTTCAGAATCAAATCTTGATACCAGATAATTATGACTTCCTTCAGTCGGAGCGCCTGGTTATCATCTTGCTTGAATTATCTTCCAGAGTAAAGGTATCAGAGTAAGCTATCAGAGTTGATTGAATACTCAGATTTGCTTTGAAGATCAGGTTCTGGTTGGAAAAGTCTCAGGGTAACTTCAATGAATTATGTCAGATATATCAATGTAATCTGAAAGACTTAAATTCAAAGTAAGTTAATAAAATGTCTGAATTTCAGTTTTAGTAATTGCTTATAATTTGAACAATCAGATTCTCTTTTTCTCCCCCTTTTTGTCATAATCAAAAAGATTTTTAAAGGCATAAAGATAAAGAAGAAAAGAAGCATATAGAAGCAAAAACATCAACATTCATTTAAGCATATCAGAAGTCATGATCAAACAGATAGATGCCAAAAAGCATAACACAACAATAAGAAAACAACAGAAGCAATAACATGTGCAAAAACATCAAATAAAACTAAGTCTGGCGTGAGGCAATAAGGGTCAGAAGCTCTGTCATTTTGGCAGTTGACTATTCTTGCTTAGACATCCAGGTCTTAATCTCATCAGTTGTCTTCTCTTGCTTTACCATCCAATCTTTTATTTCCTTGACATCATTCACAAGCTCTGTGACGACAGATGAAGAAGGAGCAGATGCAATAGCAGCAGGGTTCTCTTCAGACTGGTTCTCTTCAGAAGCTTGTTCAACCATTTCAGATTCAGGAGCCTCTGGAGGAGCAGCTGCCAGAAGCAACACAGGAGGAGGAGGAGGCATGTTCATCAGAGTTATCTTGATTAATTCTGCAAACTGAACCTTAGCAAGCTTAGAGCATTTAGCTCTAACTTTTAAAGCAGCTTTGTTGAACATCCAGATGAAACGCTTCCAAGCAGCATTTGAAACAACTGGATCCAAACTTTACATGCACACATCCTTAACCCAAGCATATTCAGAATCTATCTCCTTCTTGAATATTTCAAACATAGCATTAACACATGATCCTAGATCTGACTGTTCAGACTGTTCAGAGGGTTTAGGATTAGGAGTGTTAACAGGAGTAGGTTCAAATGGTGTAGGTTCAGATGGTTGTGGTTGAGGTGATGTTGGTTGAGATGTTTGGATGTCAGATTGAGGGAGTTCAGATGGTTTAGGAATGGTTTGTGTTTCAGATAGATTGGTTTCAGATGGTTGAGATGTGGTTTTCTGAGGTAGGGAGTTGGGTGGAGTATGAAACATAGAAATGGGAACATGTTCCTTCATAGCACTGTCAGAACGTGCTTGTTTGAGTGATTCTGGTTCAAGATCAGATGAATCAGATGATTCACAATCAGAAGATTCATCTGAGTGAACAGATGTTGAAGAAATGATAATGGATTGATTGAGGGGTTGTTCAGAGTGTTTAGTTTGAACAGCCTCTGTTTGGTTTGGTTCTGAGATGATTATATCTGGTTGGGGAATTTCTAATTGGGGATTTTCTGGTTGTGAAATTGTTGGTTGTGAAATTTCTGTTTGAGGAATTTCTGTTTGTGAAATTTCTGGTTGGGTAATTTCTGTTTGTGGAATTTCTGGTTGAATTGATTGAGGGGGTTCAGATGTAATATGAGGTTGGGGTTCAGAGGGAATTTGTACAGAAGATGGTTGTGAATGTACTGGCTCAGATGAAGGTGGTTCAGATGAAAGGTTTGCAGATTGTTTGGGTTTAGAAGTTCTATGTCTAAGGTTTGGAGAGAGTTGAGGTGATGAAAGGGGTGAGTGAACAGCAGGTGTAGGATCAGATGTTAATACCTGATGAATAGTGTTTCTAATCTCTTCCAGAGTGGCATCTCTTCCAGAATTGATTCTGGCTTTCTTTGCTCCTTTCTTCTTCTTCCTTGGAACTTCAGATACTTTCCTTTTCTTCTGAACCGATCCTTCTTCAGCTTTTCTCTTGCTACGCCTTTCCTTCATCAGATCAGGCATTTCTTCTCCTTGTTTCTGAACAAGGTTAGCAGGTAGAGGAATTCCTTCCTTCAGACACTCTGCAATGTAAGTCCAGACAATACTTTTTGGTTCATCTGCACTGAACATTGGAAAATCTTCTATGGGTATCCTTCTGCCAATGACCTCCTCAGAGTTTATCTTCCTTAGTTTACCATTCAGCTCTGAAATGATTTTCATCCTTTTCAGAGTGAGTCCATTTATCTCAGATCCAATGATGTATGACAGATCCTCTGTTATCTTTGCATCTGTCAGATGCTTCACCAACTTGTTTTCTACAAGGATGTCAGAAATCAGTCTTCCCAGAGGTATCCAAGTTCTAACTTTCCCAGCTTTAGCTCTGACCTCTTCTCTAGTCTCTTTGACATGAGTCAGAAGATGACTGAAAATCAGATAGGGCAAATCAACCTTAATATTTTGGCTGATGCAGTACATGAAGTACAGATGCTCTGAACTCACATAGTCTGGTGAGTTGGTTGACTTTCTGTGAATGATTGTACTCATAAATATCTTTGCCCAGATCCTATAGATAGGTTTCAGATCTTTAACCTTGCTTGTTGGTGTTCTAGCTACATTAATTTCTTCATATACCTTAGCCATATCAATACGTGAAGAGGCTAGGTTTGTAACACCATCAGATTCTGTATAACTGAACAGTTGCCTGATCAGTTTTTCAGTAATCACTATCTCCTTCCCAAAGACAAATGAGTGAATGAACTTAGGACCAGTACTAGCGTGAATCCAGAATTCCTTTACAAGAGTTGGGTATACAGGACCCATCAGTCTCTCAAAGTACTTCTCCCAGCCTTGAGCTTTAATGGAAGTTGTTAGGTCAAACCCATTTTCTTCTATAGATTCAAGATCAACAAAACTCTCACACAGAACCTCAAGATCTACTACTGGAGTAAATAGAGTGCGTTCTGGTTTCTTGTACATTATATTTTTGTTGGAGATTTCAGCAGCATTTGATGTAGAAGCCATTGATGAGGATGAAGCTTTTGATTTTGGTTTAGGGTTTTGGTAGAGTTTGAAGAGTAAGCAAAAACGCATAAGTGCAATGAGTGTGAAAAGTGTGAAAATGTTGTGAAAAGTGGTATTTATAGAAAACAAAAAAAATCAAGCATTTGGCACATCAAAAGACACATACGCACGTTTATACAGCATTTAATGAAAGTAATCATTTCAATTTAAAATTATGACAATTGGGGGGAAATCCAAGAAAAATGAGATTTTCAAAGCAATACCTCAAACGTCAATTCAGTAGAGCACTCCATCTTTTCAGATACTGAGTGACACGTGTTTTCTTTGTATGTGCATCTGATATCTCTCAAGAAATGAAACGTTTCCAACGTTCAGATCTTCTGAGTTTGTTAGTTCAGAGTTTCACACAAATAAATCAATTAAAGATAAATGAATAAATAATCAGATGAAATACTTCAGATCTTTAAACATTTTGCATCTGAGAAGTTGCCTCTGATAAATATTACTCTGGACAAAAATCCATACAAATATTTTTCAGAATGAACTTAAACCTATCTTCAGCAAGGGGTTTTGTGAAAATATCAGCCCATTGATGATCTGTATCAACAAAGGCTAGATTTATTACACCCTTCTGAACATAGTCTCTGATGAAGTGATGTTTAATTTCTATATGTTTAGCCTTAGAATGTAAGATTGGATTTTTTGACAAATATATAGCAGAAGTATTATCACAGAAGATAGAAAGATTACTCTCATAGATCTGATAATCTTCTAACTGACTCTTCATCCAGAGCATCTGCGTACAACATCCAGCAGCAGCAATGTATTCTGCCTCTGTAGTTGATAGTGCAATAGTGGGTTGCTTCTTGCTGTACCATGAGATCAGATGACTTCCAAGAAACTGACAGCTTCCAGAAGTGCTTTTACGTTCAACTCTGTCTCCAGCATAATCAGCACCACAGAATCCAACTAATGAAAATTCATCAGATCTTCTGTAACACAGACCCATGTTAGTAGTACCTTTCAGATACCTTAGAATCCTCTTAACAGCTGTTAAGTGTGATTCTCTAGGATCTTATTGGAATCTTGCACATAAGCAGACACTAAACAGAATATCAGGTCTAGAAGCAGTCAAGTATAGAAGAGATCCTATCATACCTCTGTAGAGTTTCTGATCTACCTTCTTACTTACCTCTTCCTTACCTAAAGTGCTTGTAGGGTGCATTGGAGTCTTTGCCATCTTACTATCAACCATGTTGAACTTCTTCAGAAGCTCTTTAACATATTTGGTCTGATGTATGTAGGTGCACTCTGGAGTCTGGTTGACTTGGATTCCCATAAAGAATCTCAATTCTCCCATCATGCTCATTTCAAACTCTGCCTGCATACATTTAGCAAACTCCTTTCCAAGCATAATATTTTTTGATCCAAAAATAATATCATCTACATAAATTTGACAAATCAACAAATCTTTCTTAAGAGTTTTACAGAATAAAGTTGTATCCATTTTTCCTCTGATAAAATTTTTCTGTAGAAGGAAATTGCTCAACCTCTCATACCAAGCTCTGGGAGCTTGTTTTAAGCCATAAAGAGATTTCTTTAATTTAAAAACATGATCTGGAAAGTTTTCACTTTCAAAACCAGGAGGTTGGTGGACATATACTTCCTCTTCTATAATACCATTAAGAAAGGCACTTTTAACATCCATTTGATACAGAGTGATGTTATTCTGTGCAGCAAATGAAATAAGAAGGCGTATAGATTCTAACCTTTCCACTGGAGCATAAGTTTCAGTGTAAT
The DNA here is from genome assembly GCA_963859935.3 of Lathyrus sativus. Classification (NCBI taxonomy): domain Eukaryota; kingdom Viridiplantae; phylum Streptophyta; class Magnoliopsida; order Fabales; family Fabaceae; genus Lathyrus; species Lathyrus sativus. The sequence goes on along the minus strand of OZ012738.1, from coordinate 674,706,825 downwards.
CAATACCTTCTTGTTAACTGTAACCTTGAGCAACTAGCCTTGCCTTATTCCTTTCAACTTCTCCCTTTTCATTCAACTTATTCCTGAAGACCCATTTTGTTCCAATAACGTTGAATCTTTAGGTCTAGGAACCAGATCCCAAACTTCATTTCTGGTGAATTGATTTAGCTCTTCTTGCATGGCAATAATCCATTCATTATCTTTCAGAGCCTCATCCACAGATGTTGGTTCAATTATTGACACTAAGCCAAACAATGAAGATTCAGATGTTCTGAGATAGGATCTTGTCCTGATTGGATCATCTTTCTTTCCAATAATCACATCTTCTGGGTGAGATGCCTTGATTCTGGAAGAAGATCCTCTGACCTTTGATCTTTCAGAAATGTGTAAGTTGTCCAATTGAGAAGATAGGGGAATAGCATCTGGAGTTGCTTCAGATTCCTTCTCTTTAGCCTTTTCTGCCTCTGATCCTTCAGAGTCTGTGAGAATCACTTCTCTATCTGCAGAATTCTCAAACTGCTTTGGCTTTTCAGAGCCAAGCTTATCATCAAATCTTACATGAATAGATTCTTCCACAATCTGTGTTTCAGTATTGAATACTCTGTAGCCTTTAGAGCGTTCAGAATAACCAAGCATGAAACACTTTTGTGCTTTGGAATCAAACTTGTTAAGATTCTCTTTAGTGTTAAGTATATAACAGGTACATCCAAAAGGATGAAAATATGAAATGTTGGGCTTTCTATTCTTCCACAGTTCATATGGAGTCTTTTTCAGAAGAGGTCTTACAGACACTCTGTTCTGAATGTAACAGGTTGTGTTGATTGCTTCTGCCCAAAACTGTTTTGCCAGATTTGTCTCATTGATCATGGTTCTGGCCATTTCTTGCAGAGTCCTGTTTTTCCTCTCTACAACCCCATTTGTTGTGGAGTTCTAGGACAGGAAAAATCATGAGCAATGCCATTTTCAGAAAAATATTTTTCAAAATATTTATTTTCAAATTCACCACCATGATCACTTCTGACTTTTATGATTTTGAAATCCTTTTCATTCTGGACTTGCTTGCAGAAGTCAAAGAACACAGAATGTGACTCATCCTTGTGTTTTAAGAACTTTACCCATGTCCATCTACTATAGTCATCAACAATGACTAATCCATACTTCTTGCCTCTGATGGATGCAGTTTTCACTGGTCCAAACAGATCAATATGAAGTAATTCTAGTGGTTTGGAAGTAGAAACAACATTTTTTGATTTAAAAGATGTTTTTGAAAACTTCCCTTTTTGGCATGCTTCACAAAGAGCATCTGAGGTGAACTTCAGATTAGGAAGTCCTCTGACAAGATTAAGTTTATTAATCTGAGATATACGTCTCATATTAATATGGCCCAATCTTCTGTGCCAGACCCATTGCTCTTCATTAACAGACAAGAGGCATTTAACATTCTGAAATTTAAGTTCTGAAAGATTTATTTTATAAATGTTGTTTTTCCTCTTACCACTAAATAGGATAGAGCCATCCTTTTGACTAATAGCTTTACAACATTTTTGATTAAAGGTAATATCATAACCATTGTCACTTAATTGACTTATGGACAATAAGTTATGTTTTAAGCCTTTAACAAGTAAAATATTAGTTATAGAGGGAAGTTTACCATTTCCAATAGTGCCAGATCCAATGATCTTGCCTTTCTGGTTCCCTCCAAACTTCACGTCACCTCCAGATCTAAGTTCCAGGCTTTGGAACATAGACCTTTCTCCTGTCATGTGTCGTGAGCATCCAGAATCTAGGTACCATGACTGGCGTCCTGATCTTGCTGCTAAGAACATCTGCAACAGGGATTATTTTGCTCTTAGGTACCCAGATCTTCTTGGGTCCTTTGGGGTTAGTTGGTTTGTAGGTTTGTCTAAACTTCTGTTTTTCAACATAATGTTTATTCTGACTTGCCTTGGGTTTAAACACATAAATATTCTTCTCAGAGCTTGTGTGTTTAATGTCATTTAAGTGACCAAACTTAAATTGAGAGTACAGAGGTGTCTTCTTGATGAAGAGTTTATCAACAGATATTGGATTACTTCCAGAGGAATATTCATATCCAATACCTCTTCTGTTATTCCCACTAACACCATAGATCATAGAAGCCATCTTGCTTCTGTCTAAGCTCTTAGTAAGGAATCTCTGAAAGCTAGAGTCATATTTTTCTAAAATGTTTTCACATGACTTAGTCTCAGATTCAGATTCTTGTTGAGCTATTTCAAAGTCATTTTTGATTTTCAGATTAATTTCTTTTTGCTCAACAAGTTCTGTCTTCAGAAGATCAATCTCAGATTCAAGACTGCTTTTCAGCTTCTTGTATTTGAGTTTGATATTGTTATAACTTTTCAGAACTTCTGATAATACTTTGATAAGTTCTTCTTTAGTAAGTTTAGCCATTACCTCTTCAGCGTCATCGTCAGATTCAGAATCAGATTCAGATCCTGAAGTTCCTTCCTCCTGATCTTCTATGCTGGCCATCAGTGCAACATTAGCACATTCTTCTTCTGATTCAGAAGATGATTCAGATTCATCAGAGTCATCCCATGTTGCCATCAGAACCTTCTTCTTTTTGTCAACCTTCTTCTTGGGTTTTTCTCTTTGAAGTTTGGGGCAATCATTCTTGTAATGCCCAGGTTCTTTGCACTCATAGCATACAACTTCTTTCTTGCCAGATCTTCTGTGTCCAGAAGATTCCTTTCTCTGATCAGATTTTCTGAAGTTGTTGAACTTCTTTCCCTTGTGCTTCCAGAGTCTATTGATCCTTCTGGATAGCATGGATAATTCATCTTCTTCTTCAGAAGAAGATCCTTCAGAGCTTTCTTCAATAACCTGCAAAGCTTTAGCAAATTTATTAGATTTTAAAGCAATAGATTTACCTTTCTCTTTCTTCTGAGGTTCATCTTCCTCAAGCTCAATTTCATGGCTCCTCAGTGAGCTGATGAGTTCTTCTAAAGATATCTTGTTCAGATCTTTAGCCATCTTCAAGGCAGTCACCATTGGTCTCCATCTGGTAGGTAGACTTCTGATGATTTTCTTTACAAGATCTGATGTGGAGTATCCCTTGTCCAGAACCTTTAGACCAGCTGTAAGGATCTGAAATCTAGAAAACATAGTTTCTATATTTTCAGATTCTTCCATTTTGAACGCCTCATACTTCTGTATAAGCGCCAGAGCCTTGGTCTCCTTCACTTGAGAATTTCCTTCATGAGTCATTTTAAGTGACTCAAACATTCCATGAGCTGTTTCTCTGTTAGTAATCTTTTCATACTCAGTATGAGAGATTGCATTGAGCAATATTGTCCTAGCCTTATGGTGATTTTTGAAATCCTTCTTTTGGGCTTCTGTCATTGATTTTCTATCAATTTTCTTGCCATCCTCATTTGTAGGATGTTCATAACCATCAATGACCAAGTCCCACAAATCAGCATCATACCCAAGGAAGAAACTTTCTATCCTGTCCTTCCAGTAATCAAATTTCTCTCCATCAAACATGGGAGGCTTTGTGTTGATTCTATCCTCTTCATATTTGTTACAACTGGCTGTATTGGATGTAGAAACATCACCCATAATGACAAACAAATATATAACAAAGTAACTTTTCTCACTGGATCTTTACTGACATGGTTAAGTGATAGCACACGCAGAACCGGAGCTCTGATGCCAACTGAAGGTGAGAAAATTACTTAGAAGGGTAGGTTGAATAAGTATGACAAATAATCAAAGATTCAAACACAGTTATTTTTATCCTGGTTCGTTGAACTCAACTACTCCAGTCCACCCTCTCAAGAGTGATTTGCCTTTCTCAGTCAAGGACTTAATCCACTATTTAATCAAACAGATTACAATAGTAACACCTAAGAACAACTGTTCTTAGTCTTCTCAAGAGCTACTGATCCCAACTGGATCCTCTTAAGGAAACCTTTTACATTCAATGTAAAACTAATACAAGAGTAAGAATGCTTCTAAAAAGCTATTATCACAACTGTGATATTTCTCTTAAGTTTAAGAACAATGTTACAGCAAATAAGATAAAAGAGCTTTTGAGAGATTTGCTTTTTTTTGAATATTTTACAAGAAGTTCGTTTTAGAAGAAGATGGAGTGAACTTCTTTATATAGGCACTTAGATCCATGAAGTCTTCTCAACGTTGAAGGCTGTGCTGAAAAAAGCCTGGAGCCTTTTGTCTTTTCATTGGAGGCTGTGCTGAAAAAGTCTGGAGCTTTTTGTCTTTTACTTTGCAGAAACTTTTCTTAGAATGGAATGCACAGATCAAACCTTTTTGTCTGTGATCTTGTGTCTAGCCTAGAAGAGGAAAGAGCTGTTGAGATATGCCAACGTACATATTCAAATCTTCTCCACTAAGTAAATTTAGCTATCAACATCAGAGTCTGGATCTTCAGAATCTCCAGAGTAGAGATCTTCTGGATCTGCAGAGTCTTGGGATGTTCTTCAGATTATGCTGAATCAGAGTATGTGCAGCTTGTGTGCTTGAGCGTGTAGTTCTGTCAGAGCAGAGTCTTCTATATCAGATTCTCAATACTTATGCAGGGCAGTATCTTCAGAGTCTTCTGATGACTAAGCTTCTGAACTCTCAGAGTCTTTTATTCTTTAAAAGCTTCTGCTTCAGAATCTTCAGTAGATAGCACTCAGATTCTTCTGGAGGCAGCGTTCAGATCTTCATCTAAGATGCTCTTGAACCTTTGAAGCCTTTCATAATATCATTGTTCAGATCCAAATTTGCTCTTTAAGAATATTTTCTTTAGTACCTGTAGCAAACAGTCTAGAACAGATTTAGAGTATATAATTCTTGAATACAAAATTCATAAGTGTTATCATCAAAACATAGAGATATTACTAAGAAACAATCTGTGTTCTTACACTTATTAGGGTTTTATCAAAGGGTTTTACAAAAGGGGTTCTATTAGATTTATATCTAGCATAAAGGGGTTCCATGAGACAAATTTTTGTCAAGGGTTTATAATTAGGGGTTTCACAAAGAAATGCCATAGAGTTTTATCAAGATAGTACCAAAGGTTTTATTAGGGGTTCTACTAGGGTTTATCAACATGGGATCAAAGGATCACCATAATCTTGCCCGACTTTCGTAACGAAGGATATTATACATGAGATATTGGGATATTAACGGAGCATCATAGATTGGTTCACACCTATCAAACTCCGCGGTCAAAATTAGGGTTCCTTTTATATTAATCGTCCCTTCTTCAAAAAGAGGAAGACTCACCAACATCATCATTATGACTCAGAGCCGATTAAATAGGGGCAGTTGTCGTACTCCAAATTTTAACTATCACTTATCAGTCATATGGTCACCTCAATGACCTAAAAAGTCAAAGGAGGCCATTTGACTTTTTACTAGCATAAGAGTTTACGAGGGAATATATTTGGGACTATTGAAAAAGTTTACTAGACTTTAGTTTTGTTAGCATTTTTGTTTAGATATTTTAGGACATCTAATTGATACTAAGTATCATTAGGATAAGACATTAACTAGAATTTTATGCATTAGTGGATATTTTAGTATCATTATAAGTTTTCAATAAAATATATTGTAGGGTTAATTTGGGTTGCCATCAAGATTATAGTTAGGTCATTAGAATGTTATTAAATTTGGATTAACTTAAAATACTATTATTAGTACTAAAATGATTAGGGGAGAGTGGTTCATTAGATTATTAAAATAGTTATTATTCTTAAATTAGTGGTTAGAATTTTTATTAATTAAGTATAACAAGTTTTGAGGGTAAAGTAGGATTATGATCATTAAAATTAATAGTTAGTATTATCATTAGAGTATTAGGAATATTATTATTAATATTATTATTGGATTATTATTATTATTATTAATATTAAATTAAGATTAATTATGTTATAATTTGTTATTGCTGAGTATAGATTTTAAAATAGGGTGTGCAGAGCGGTTTAGATTCTATTTTTAGATTTTTAATTTATTATTTAAGTTTATTTTATTTTAATTACTATTTAGATTTTTAACTATTAATTTTATGGTCAAAATAGTTGACCAAATAAGAATTTATTATCCCCTTTTTGAAATCCTAATTTGCTTAAAAATTGAAATAAAAATGGATCAAAGGCCAAACTTGCTAAAATGTATTTTCATCCGGATTACAATGTGTTACAATTTGCAAAATTCCTAAAATAAATAAGAATCTAAAAATTACAACAAAATCGAATCAATTACATGAATCAGATAAAAAATTTCTAAACTGAATCTAACCTAATAAATTGTCTAACCTAAAATTATTCTATATAAAGCTAAGAATCAGAAGAGAAGAAAAAAACCCTTAAAAGACTAAAAATTGCTGCTACTGCGAATCCGACCCTTTTCACCAAAAGCTCTAAATACTTAGTGAATTCGGTTTCATCACTAGAAACCTAATTTTCTTGAGCTCGGCCACCTGCAAAAGTAAACAAGAAGAGGATTATTAGAGAGATTTAGTAAGGAATCAAAGCAAAGAACAAAGGAGAAGAGGAGGAAGTAGCATACGACGATCATGACAAGGAAGGTAAGGACGTAGGTTTTGATTTCCTTTTGTTTTACATGAATCTATTGTTGTCGTTTTGATTTGTATGTTTTGAGTGTTTATGGAAATCTGGAGTTAGGGTTCATAAGGGTTAGCATTCTTCATGAACCCGATGGTTCATGTTAATAGGGGTTAGGGTTCATGTGTGGGGCTAGGGTTTATGTGATATAGGGTAAGGGTTATTCCCTCTTGGAAGTTCTAGGTCGAATGATAATTAGGGTTCACCGTATTGAACCATAGGGTTCATATGGGGAACCCATATATGAAGGAAGGAGGAAAGTTCGTAGGGTTTCTAGAAATTTTGGCATTAGTGTATGAAGATTCCGGTTGAAGATCAACCAAAATCTTGGTAAGGGCTATGGTTTTAGGGGAAGTGGAGAGAAGGAGAGGGCGGGCGAAGGCCAAACCCGAAGGGAGAATAGAAAGGAGGGTGGGAGAACGAGGAAGCAAGAGAGAGAAAGAAAAGTGATAAATGGGAGAGGACTGAGAGAGATTCGGGTTAAATAATTCATCCATTTTGCCTTGGATGAGCACCACGTGCTCATCTCATGGCGTCTAGATCGTTAACTTCCTCATTCAACCTTCGATCTGGTGTGAGCCAAACACCGAAGTTCCATGTTGACTTCTTATCACAACAACTCATCCTGCATACTTGGACCGGTCCACTTAATCAAGGGCAGAGACTGCACATGATCTCTTCCCTCTGATCATGACTGTGCGTCCCAGAAAGAGTCAAATTTTGACTCTCTCCCTCATAGACCCCTCCCTCACCAACGGGCTCAGAGTGCTTTAGGCCTTTCTCTTTTGCTAAACACACCCCCGGTCGTGGCCTAATTACTAATTATGTTAATCATACACCCCTAAGAATAATGAATCAAGTTCTATTTGTTTTATTATTTATTTTTAAATTTAATAGTTATAATTAGGGTTAAATTGAGAATAATTAGGGTTAATCTAAGTTATTAGGATTGGTATGATAATTAAGAGTAATTTGTTTAATTTAGATTTTATTTAAATTATTTAATTAAGTTAATAATGGAATAATTTCGGTTATTTAATTAATTTTATAATTTATAGTTTTGGGTTTATTTTAAATAACTTTATAATTTCTAAATTTAGGGTTTATCACAATATATTTATTGACACATTTGGGTTTTGTCTAATTTATTTAATTAATTTAATAATTAAATTTTATTTGTTGAATTTATATAATTAATTTTAATAATTAAATAATTAGGGGTTTTTTTTGTTTAATTTATTTAATTGATTTGATAATTAAATATTTAGGGTTTTATTTAAATTATTTACTTGACTTAAAAATTGATGATTTGGGTTCTATTAATTTAATAATTAAATGATTAGAGTTAAGATTTATATATATATAACTTAATGAGTGTTCATTTAGGGTTTTGCTAAATAATGGTATAATTGACCCATAAAATTATTAAGCGTTTTACTATAAATTTTAATCATCAAATTCTACAACCAAATGTTTAGTAAACCTTTGGATTAACAATCGGGTTTACAAAGTTTATATATAAAAAACAAAAGTTAATTATATCTTAAAAGTAAAATGCATAAAAACCAAAGGTTTGTAACTGATGAAGTATTTGAACATCATACCTAATTTGACAAATAGATACTATATTTCCATCCCTATCTTTCACTTATTTTTCATCTTATACACGACAGAAATTCAAAAAAACTTCTTAAAATTGAAGAGAAATCGTATATAATGTTGAAACTTTCTTTTAGTCAAACATATTTAAATATCATAGCATATTGTTGTTCAAAAAATATAGAAACTAGTAATTGTGTTTATCCTATGATTGGGATGCATGCAACGTCACTTAGGATAAGGGCTGCAAATCTGACTACTCAGCAGTTCCATGTCTGTGACTCATTCAAATCTAGTACATCATTACAAGAGAAACATATCAAATTTTAATCAAATAAAACCAAATTATTTTTGTTACCCCACAAAAATGTATGTTTGCCACAAAATAATTTTCTTTTCCACACACTTGAGAACTTGGGACCATGGACATAAGTTGAAAATATTTTTGCCAATTGTTGCATAAAAAATAGATATTGTGGCTCTTTTGAATTGTGATGTACATGCATCCACATGGAAAAATACTAATGAACGATTAATTAATATGATAAAAATTAAATGTCGGTTTTTAATTGATGCCAAGTGTGTGTATGGTGGCCACTGGCCCTATGTTTAACAAGATGGATGAATAAGACAGACTACAAGATGCATAACATCAACGTAACTTTCACTAACCGTTTTTTAACAATATATGGAGTTCGTTGCATGAAATATACGAAAATAAAAGACAAGCTGATGAAGAGGATGCTTTGGTTGCTTAGGACATATATTAATTAAAGTAGAAGTTTGGCTTCATATATGTTTTCCTTTTTATTAGGACAAATAAGAATATATATATATAAAAAGGCTTAGATCACACAAAAAGATATTGGAAATTAAATCAGCTACTTGTAGTATAGAAGTGCCGACTTGATAACACCAAAATTAAATATCGTGTAATATTAGCGAATTTCGTTTTTTTTTTTTTAAAAGATTTTTTTTTATTTTTCTTTTATAATGTAATTTTTTTTTATTATGACCACTGAATATATTATTTATTGACATGATGTATATATGTGTTATTTAATTTTTATTTTAAATTCACGTCAGTAAATAATAAAAAATAATTTAAAAAATTTCACGTATCATTTTTTTAATTTTAATTTTTTATTTAATCTTTTTTATTACGAGAGGGTAAATCAAAAATTGCTCATATTACAAGAGTAAAATATATTTTTGTTGTTTTTAATGTTTTTTTAATTGTTATCATTTTAGTATTCACACAAGAATTGTAGCATCAAAATGAAAATAAAAAATCAATAAAAAAAGCTTTGATATGCTGCATATGAAATACTTTAAAGCCGAGGCAGTTTGAAAGCTTTAATAAATAAATAAGTACAAGTAACATACTCCATGTCACACTGTTTCTTAAGTGTAGCATGAGAGCCACAACTGTAAGTTGGAAGAACCTGTAGAGTTTCAAGATCTTCCCAAAGTATTTTGAGTTTATTGAAGTACGTTGTCACCGATTTCTCTCATTTGCGCATTGAATGAATGTGTTGAAGAATGTATGATAATCTGATATGGTTAGTTTTAATTGGAAAATCGATGTTGGAGATCAGTCCAAAGTTGAGTAACATTGTCGACATAGATGGTGCTTTGCGCTATGTCTGGAGAAAGAATACTAGCACAATGTTGTTGCAGCGTTCTCATGCGTCGAACAATGGATCTGATTCAGCATGAACAGTGATATTGCCATTAGTTTTTCTTGCTTAAAAGAGCTCTCTTCATTGATCTGCTCCAAGATTCATAGTTGTTCTCCGACGTTAGGAAGATCCTAAAGCCTTACATTGGTTGGAGATAGAGCATTGAAATAGTTTATATAGAGTGACACCCATCACCTTACCAACCAGTTTTGTAGTGTTGTGTTAGGTCAAACTCTAATATGATATCAGAGCCTATCGATTAGACCTCGGGCAAACCACCGTTTAAATCCACGCACCAAGCCCAAAAAGAGTGTTGACCGTGAGGGGATGTGTTAGGAAGATCCTAAAGTCCCACATTGGTTGGAGATAGAGCATTGAAATAGTTTATATAGAGTGACACCCCTCATCTTACCAACCGGTTTTGTAAGGTTGTGTTAGGTCAAACTCTAATATCCGATAATGAAGGTCAGACAAGAATCGTGCATGGATTTCCAGTAGGATGTAAGTAGTAAGGGCTTGAATAATCAAGGGCAGGATTCTTATCATTTTTGTTCTTGTTGGTGGTGGTGGAAGACTCGTCTTTATCCCTATCCACCATGATGAAAAAATGAAGTTCAAGAATGGAAGGAAGAAGATGGTTAATAGTGAAACAGAAAATTATTCACACTACTGATACCATAATATGATTTGTGTGAATGTGCAAATCTGGTCCAAGATTTAAAGAGCAATCAGAACATGGGTCAAGGGAAGATTAAACCGAGACTTCGAAGCCCATGGACAGACGAAGACTATAAAAGGAACACCAAGACCTAGGGTAAAATAAGAATTCTTAGTAAGACTTTTCCAAAAGTAGAAAATAAGGATTTAGGATTTTGAGAGTCGTGTACTTTCTTGTGTTGTAAGTTACCCTTTGTATCAATTGATACATTGTGGTAGACAGTGTTACAGATTGAGAAACATGTAGGTAATGAATTGTGTATTGTTCTTGGATGAAGGTTTTAAGAAAATTCATGTTTGATTATTTGTCAAGATTCTTGATTGAATATTGTATTGGAAGGAATGTCTTTCAATGGAACAGTCTGATGCAGTTGTTGGAGATTGTAACTGCTAGATATCACTGAGGTGATTTAGGAATTAAGATGAGCTTCTCTTATCTAGATGGTGATTTCTAGATAGAATTGTACTAGGTGAGGATTAAGTGAGGAGTTGTAAACCAGAGAGATTAGATCTAAGTTAATATTACTGATAGTGAATTCATTTTTGGCTTGGTAGCCCCTAAATGTAGGTGAATTACACCGAACTGGGTCATCATATCTTGTGTTATTTTTCATTCTGTTACGTTTTATTCAATCTGTACTTATGCTCTAAAGTATATGCTTTGATAGATGCTGAAACATTTGTCATGACATTGTTTTTGACTCAATCTGGTAATACATCTTAAGCATATCAAAACAATTTCAAAAGAATTAAAAAACACAAAACTCATCAAAATCTTTTGTGCCTTTGTGTGCCTTTTTCCTTATAAACCTTTTCTTAAGGATAATCATTAGTTGTGTCCTTGTAGTGATACAACTCCTATCCACTTAGATGTTGAGTGATAGACTTGTTGATTTCAATCCAAGTAAAAATCTTTCATCTCAAGATAATGCAAATGCTCCTTCCTCATTAATTGTGGGTAGTAAGTTGAGTTTTTCACTCGAATACGACAAAATGTCTATTCATTTAAAATCAATCAAAACAAAAACTTTTGTTATTGTTACCAAGAACTACGAGGTTTTGATCCTCCATTGCACTTTTTTGGTACGTAGGCATGAGACTCAGGAAGTCTTGTCAAACAAAAAAGTTATTTCTTTTTCTCATCTCCCCAATCTTTTGCAATCAATAACCTTTTTAAGTCAAACGCAGATTTTCAAGAGGTTCCTATATGGTACTATAGATGTGAAGGGTGCTAACACCTCCCATTCGTATAACCAACCCCTGTACCCTTATCTTTGTGTTTTATTAGTTTTGTTTTTAAAACTTCTGTGAGTTTTATTCGTTCTTTTCTTGTTCTTTTGGAAACAATAAAGAGCGGTGGCAAATTTTGCTTTATGAGTTAAGTTAATCAATAACTTAATCTCAAAATTTCCCACCACGACAGCGATCTCATCTGCCGAGCTACGTATAATTTAACATGAGGGACTTAGATGTTAAAACCTTGTCTGAGGGACTTAATGTTTCCTCAGGCAAAACTAGACAAATAAATCACACCTAAGCGGCACCACCAAAATCTGGCCTAAGAGACATGATCACAATCTTGTCTGAAGGCTTGATAGAGATCTCGCCCGGAAGGATAATTGCCTCGCCTGAGGGACTTGCAGTCTCATCAGTCGCCCTACGTATAATTTCTCTTGAGAGACTTAAAAATCCCCGGCTAATTTAAACCTCGTCTGAAGGACTTAGTGTTTCCTCAGGGGGAACTAGACATAGAAATCACACCTAAGAGACGCGGTCGAAGTTTGGCCTAAGAGAATTGATCACAATTTTTGTCTAAGGGCTTAATAGAGGTCCCTCCCGAAAGTTCAATCGGCTCGCGTAAGGGACTGGTAGTCTGAACATACGGGCTACATATAATTTCGCCTAAGGGACTTAGAACTCTCAAGCTAATTAACACCTCGACTAAGGGACTAATTGTTTGCTTGGGCGGGACCATACAAAGAAACCATGCTTAATAAGCGCGTTGAAGTCTGAACTGAGAGACTTAATCACAAGTCTTGGCTAAGGGATTGATAAAAGTCATGTCTGAAAGCTCAATGCCTCTCCTGAGGGACTTGTAGTCTCATGAGTCAGGCTACATGTAACTTCTCCTAAGGGACTTAGATCTCCCAAGCTAATTAAAACCTCTCCTGAAGAACTTATTGTTTCCTCGGGAGCAACCAGACAAATAAATCACATCTAAGAGGCACGAGTGAAGTATGGACTAAGAGACTTAATCACAAGTCTTGTTTATAAGCTTGATGTAGGTCCTACCGAAAGGACAATTGTCATGCCTAAAGGACTGACAATATCATCAACCGGGCTACATATAATTTCGCATGAGGGATTTAGATCTCTCAGGCTAATTAAAACCTCGCCTGAGAGACTTAGTGTTTTCTCGAGTGGCACCAAACAAAGAAAGCACGCCTAAGAGGTGAGAAACAAAGTCTAGCCCGAGAGACTTAATCACAAGCCTAGTATGAGGCTTGATGGAAGTCTCATCTAAAAAGTCCAACGCCTCTCTTAAAGGACTTAGATCTCCCAAGCTAATCAAAACATCACCCAAAGGAGTGTGTCATTATGAAGTGAAGGTTCTCGAGATACCCTCTTATTCCTAGATCTAAAAGTACTTCGTGCTCTATCAAAAGGCCTCGTACTTGAAGGAATATTTAGTGTTATATTTGTAAAAAGAACTTGGAAACTAAATATTCCCTCAAACACAACGCTCGATCAAAAGGCCTCAATTTTCAGAAAGCCTCAATTTTTTTAAAAATGAAAAATATATTTAAAATATATTTATTATCAGTTGTGAAATCCAATAATGAGTAAAATTTAGGTACTCAAATTTTTAACTATTTTATAAAATCTTTCCTATCGTTTAAAAAAATCCACAGACAAAAAGTTATTAAAAAAGTTGTTTAAAATCTCATAATTTATCATCGCATTTTGTTTTTACATCGGTTAATTATTTAATTAATGTGATGTCTCGTTAGGTCATGTATATTTTTCATTATAAAAAAAAAATTAATTGTTGAAGAATCAATTCGTGCAAGATTTAATAACAAAGAGATTGACAATGATATCTCAAAGTAAATTGTAAAACTTACAGAAACCAAATACTAGAGTAACCAGATTCAAGATACTGTCGAGAAAATTCATATGATATTTATGACTCTAGGACTAAGAGATTGAAAATTTTTCTACATAGTTGTTTTTAAAGTTATCAAGGACTGTATCACTCCTAAGGCGAGTTCTATTGGTTGGTGATCGCGACTTTCTATGTCTAATACAACCTAACTGCAAGTGCACAGTCTATCGCGTAGTAATAATAGATATCGATCCCACAGGGACTCGTAATCAAACTAGTGTTCTCGGGAGTTACTATGTTTAGCTAGGTAGAATATGTTTACGGGAATAAGATTGTCACTAAAAGGGAATTAAGACTGCTACTTAGATTATAATTGATTGAATCGATATGCAGTAATTGTGTTCTTCAGGGATTTGACAAGTTACTGGTGTATGAAATAATTTTCAGAGTTTATTTAAGCAGAAAATAGTGATTTAAAGATTCTCGCCTCACGATGGTTATTGACGCTAATCATAATCCTAAGGGTCAAACGTACACTTTCGTATCCCGTTCGGGGTTAAAATTATTTTTTGGAAATCTCTAAGTTCTAATTCATTTTAAAGTGCTTTCGCTGTTATTAAAATGGATGACTAGTGTTTCCTATCTGACCTTACCGCAGCTTTCGCTTGTTGGTTCGTATCTTAATTAATTTCCCACTTTCGTGGCAAAACTACTTTTAAATAAGTTCTCGCTTTCGCGACGAAGGTTATTCAGTAAATTAATTTTAAACACTCAGACCATAAATTATTTTTTTGAAAAGAAAGTTTTTCAACCAGTTGTTGTCAAATCCCATTCGAATTATTACTACATATCGATTACCTAAGTTTAGCTAGACATGGATTTGGGAGAGATAAAACATAAATAAAAATAATAAATAATGATTTGCATTATAATAAAACTGGAATCGATTGAAATGAGAAACCTGTAAATATTCCAATTGGCCTTTGGGCAGATCCTCCACAGATGTTGGCAGGATTCTGGTCTTTATGCCAAATTGATCGTACAATAAAGTAGAAATTACAAAAGAATGAAAATGGAATGCAGAAGAAATAAAGAGAAACGAATAAGAATATAAAACTGGAAAATATGCTCTGGGAATAAATTTGGCAGCACTTCGTTGTATGAATGCGGCTCCCTTTCTGAAGTCCCATGCTTCCCCTTTTATAGAAGTGGGATTCCAAAGGTTATCACTGAAGATGATGGACTTTGAGGCAGATAATTTAGGGAGTAGTGGTCCACTCTGTGGGAATTGGAACTGCTTCTTTAACGTGTAATTGAAGTGAGGTGTTTTTGCCTGCATGACGGTCGTCACAAGGTGTGACGGTCGTCACCCGTGTGACGGTCGTCATGGAGCTGTGACGGTCGTCACATCAGCAAAAACAACTTCTGCGCTTTTCATGATGTTTTCACTCCTTTTTCGTCCATAATTCATCTGAGATTGCTTCTTTTCTTCATGTTGCCTTGTTTAGACATGATCGTTGAATACCTGCAAAACATCAGACAAATAACACGGAAATAACCCGAAATCGGATCAAAAACGGTTAAACTTTAGTTGAATTATGCATCAAAATATATATACGATTTCGTGTTATCAAACTCCCCTAAGCTTGAATCTTTGCTTGTCCTCAAGTAAAACATGAAAAGGCCGGCAAGCACGAGGCAGCTTCTTCGTTCGCAAAAGTCGGGAAAAATCGGGATTCTTGGCAAGAACAGAACGAGTACCATGACGACACTGGACTACAAGTCTTCGGAGGTCTCCTCCTTATGCAAACCGGTCCCAGTCATGCTACTGTAACTTGGTGTCAAGGTTCTCGCGGCAAGTTCACCCTGTTTGTTCTAGCGCAATCACATTAAGCCCGTTGTCCGTACACTTTCATGGCAAGTCGACCTGGTTAGTGAATATGATCTCATTTCTTGTTTTTTATCTTCTTCATTGATCATAAGCTTATGTCATTGATTTTTCAATGAGTTTTCGTGCCGTTGGGCTAAATGCTCGGGTGAGGAGCACCTAACTTAGAAGGAAACGTGTCTTATATTTTTGGGCTATTTAGCTCTCTTTTCATGATTTTTCATCTTTTTGGAGATCATACACTTATTTACATTGGTCGCTTGCTTAGAAGTGCTTTAGGATGGTGCTGACTGCTAGTATAAACTACTTGGGGCTGAGTTTGCGTAGACACTTGAGACTTTGGTACGCGTAGGTAGTCAAACTGACTCGCATAAACCGGAGATCTAAGGTGTCAGAACGGTACTGGTTTTGTTAGAACTGTTGTTTCCTCAGAGTTTCAAAACATGGTTTGAACTCGGTTGCATTCTCGTGATGCTTTTGCTTTTGAGGAACTAACGGAATTTTTTGTTTACGTTGAATAATGTGGGGATGTTTGCATAGCGGGAAAAGGATATATAAACGAGCTTTATTTGCTAAAAATAGAAAGTGTTTAAATAGAAATTACGAAATTCAAAGTACAGTGGAATGGAAATAACAGTGAAATGGAAATAAAGGCTCCGCTCCCACACTATCTCAATCAGTGTCCCCACTGATTTTGGAGCATGTGAGAGGGAGATACAACTAAAATAAAAGTACAAATGAACAGGAAATATAGTAAACAAATAAGGAAAAATGGAAATCTAGTCACGGCCTCTGTCACGTCTGCGCTGGCGTCCTCTGGCTCTGGCAAGGGCTACTCTGTCCTCATAACTCATAGCTCCGGTGTGGTAGATGGTGTCTCGGAGTCCTTCGACCTGCAGAGTCAGATTCGCCAGGTTCTTAGTGATGGTAGCTTGGCCGGTTTGAAGTTGTTGCATTTGAGTCCGGTGCCAAGCTTCGAACTGGTCGGCTCGCTGATTCTGCTGCTGCAGCATCGCGAGTATCTGTGCCTGCTGGTCTAGGGAGCGGCAGAGGTCCTCTTCTGTGTAGTCTGGCACGGGATGATGGCGGCGGCGGAGAGAGGATGTACCTTCGTAAGGAGGGGGTTGTGATGCCTCTGGCTGCTCGGACCTGTCCAACTCAGCTTGGATTTCATCGTCAGAACCTTGGGTGTGGTCCTGAGTAGGAACAGCGGCAGCAGGAGGGGCAGTGAGGTCAAATAACCAGTTGGTACGGTCCTCCGGGTGTGTGCGGGTGCGTGACGGAAGGATGATGCTTCGGACGGTCTTGCCACGCACTACCGGATGGTATTTGCCATCAGCTCTGGAGCGGATAAGATGAGAGGCTCTGCAGTAGTCGGTGTCAAGGAACACCAAGGGGATGGAACGGAGGTGCTGGAGGCGGTCGCCAAGGTTCAGCCCAAGTGCAATGGCAGTGACAATCCCGCCAAAATAGAATGGCTTGGAACCACGGTTGCAGTTGGCCTGTATGTGAGCCAGCAGGAACGGAGCGGCGTTGATTGGTTCGTTGTTGAAGACGCAATGGAGGAAGAAGAGCTCCTTCGAGTTCACTTTGTGGTTGCTGTCTCTGGCGAAGATTGTTTTGCTCAACGCTTTATGAAAGTACCGGATGGTTGGGTTATGGATATGAGTGGCGTGCAGAGAGTCCCAACCATCGGCATTTATGCCGGTCAACTGATACCACAGTGTGAAAGCTTCGTGCTGGAACTGATCGGTGAGGCGGCGGTGAGCCTTGTCGCCTCGAGGAAGTTGTAAGAGGGCAGCTATCTGGTTCTCGTGCATCTGATAGTTTGTGCCGAACAGCCGGAAGCATGCGGCACCAGAATGTTGGTTGAGGTCGCCGCTGCTTCTGACGTAAGTGAACGAACTCAAGAACTCAAGAGTGAGTTGTTCGTATGTTGGCAGTGGGTTGGTGCAGAGATTCCAGATGCCTGCTCTCTGAAGCATCCAGGTGACGCCTTCAAGGAGTCCGAGCTCCGTAAGCGATGGAATGTGTGGATAATGAGTCGGCTGGAGCGACCTCTGATGAAATGCAATGTAGTTTGCTCGCTGTCTCTCGCCTAAGTCACCGTCACTGAAGATAGTGTTGCTGATATCTGGGGTTTCTGCATTTCTTGCCATTGTTGGAAGATTGAGGGTTTTCTGAAGATTGGGGTTTTTCTGCAGAGTGGGAGGAACTGACAGAAGTGTGGTTTGGAAGTTGAGATTGGAGTTGAAATAAATGGTTCAATGTGGGGAGGACGAAAATTTGTAGTGGGGAAGGAGTTCTGATGATTAGAAGTGGTAATGGGGGTAGTGGGAAAGAACACGCACCCTGTTATATCAGATAGCAGTTTTTGAATTCGTGACGGTCGTCACGTATGTGTGACAGTCGTCACCCGCATGACGCTCGTCAGGGTCCTGTGACGGTCGTCACAGCAGCAAAATCTGCAGAACGCAGAATTTTGCTCTGAGGGCGTTCTCGCAGTGACTTTAAGGCTTAGTATTGATACGACAATGTAATATAGCAGCCAACAAACAACGAATAATGCGAAAACATAATAATTGAATAAAAACTAGAATTGAAATAACATAAAATTGAAATGATTGTATGTAGTACATAAAGAAAACTAACAATGCGAAAAAAAACCCAAATGCTTAAACTAAACTAAACTAAACTAAACTAAACTGAATCTACTGCTAAAAGCTAGTATCTAGTCTTCTCGTGTCTTCAACTCATCGAATTTCCGTGCGTAGTAGTCGAGCTGGTCGCAGACTAAATCCATGAAAACTACCAGTTCGCTGTGTATGCCTGCGATGTCATCTTTTACAGTAGTTAGAGCTGCATCAACGTTGTCCAATCGTAGTAGAACAGTATCCATTTTATCGGTGGTCTCCTCAGGGATAGGCTCAGGATAGGTGTTGTAGTGCGGAGGAGTCATAGGGTCTACTTCAGCTTCGGATACAACATCCTCATAGTACATATAGTCGTGTGCCTCAGAGATGTGGTCACTGTCATACATATAGTTCTGTGGTGTTGACTGTGGTGAAGGGGGTCTTATAGGCTCGTCCAGTTCATAAAGCCAGTTATCCTTGTTGTGGATACTTGTCATCTGATGATCAGGCAGTGTGAATAGCTGTACTGGTTTTTCGTTAATGAGGTACTCATACGGTCCAGGTCCCATAGTTCCTAAAATGCGCCTGTTAAAGCAGAATTGTATGTTCATGGGTCAGATAGTGCCAAAACGAGTGCTTGCATTTAAGTGGAATCTAAGGCCAAGCTCGTGGGCAATCATTGTCACGAGGCCTCCTATAAGAATAGGTGTCTGTGGTTCCTGCGTGAGGCGTTTGAAAGATCTCATCATGAAAGGCACTGCATTTACTGTACGTCCCTGAGAAGCACAGAACATGATGAATAACTCCTCTTTAGATACTGCAGTAATATTTTCTTCTTTCCCAAAGAGGGTGTGAGCTAGTATCTTATGGAAGTATCTGAAAGCTGGGTTATGGATATCATCATTATACATTTTGTCTGGTTCAGGGTGATAGTCGCATGTGATTCTACCCCAGAATTGGTCGAGTTGAAAATCAATATCGTCATCTTCTGCACTGATGAACACATGCGGTCCGCTAGAAAATCCTAGAAGGTTAGCTAGTGACATCTGGCTATGGGTTTGGTCCATTCCAAATAATCGGAAGGTAATCAGCTCTGTGTTGGATCCAAAGCCATAGTTGGGTATATATCTGAAAGAACTAAGGAATTCATAGGTAAGATCCTTGTAGGTAGCAAAACGTGTTTTCAAAGCAGTGTTCTCCCAACCCAGTTGATTGAATAGGTATTGAATGCTATCCGTGATTCCTAGTTTATCCATGGTAGACTTATCATAATACAATGTTAAGGCGAATTCTCTTTCAGTTAGTGCTGCAAATCTTGCCTTTTGAGCTAGTCCTCTAAAGTGAACCTTTATGAAGTCGTACTCGGCCATACTCGCAGGTAATTCGAAGAAAACAGAGGGAATGTTTTGAAGACTTTAAAAATCCTGAAAAGTTTAAAACAGGAGTTTGAAGTCAGGATTTTTGAAAACAAAAGCGGTAGAAATAAAAGACAAAAGAGAAAAATAAAATAGAATAAAAATATGAAAACAAACGAAAGTAGAAAGTAATAATAATTATAATTTTAGAATTTTTGTTGGATTTTCAAAGTAAAATTTTAAATAAAGAATGAAATACAGTAACGAGGGAAATTGGGTTGCCTCCCAGTAAGCGCTGTTTTTAACGTCTAAAGCCTGACGATAGCTTGGTGAGAAGCTATTCGGGTGTTTGAGCTGGAAGCTCAAGCAATGTTATATTGCTGACTTGAGGGCTATTGGCGTTCTTATTATAATGTTTTAGACGTTGCCCGTTTACGATAAACGGTGCATTCGTCTTATCGGTAATTTCAACAGCTCCACTCTGAAGTACTTTAGTCACTTCATAGGGTCCAGACCACCTAGATTTTAGTTTACCTGGGAAGAGTTTTAATCTTGAATTAAAGAGCAATACGATGTCTCCGACACTGAATTGTTTTCCGACTGAACGTTTATCATGCCACTTTTTAGTTCGTTCTTTATAGATACGGGCATTTTCGTAAGCGTCTAATCAAAGTTCTTCCAATTCGTGTATGTTCAAGATTCGCTTTTCTCCTGCCTCGGTGTAGTTGAAATTGAGTGTCTTAATGGCCCAGAAGGCCTTATGCTCTAATTCTACAGGGAGATGGCAGGATTTACCGTAAACTAATTTGTAGGGGGTAGTACCTATTGGTGTCTTATAAGCGGTCCTATAAGCCCATAAAGCTTCTTGTAGCTTTGACGACCAGTCTTTCCTTGAGGTAGCGACAGTCTTTTCCAATATCTGTTTTATTTCTCTGTTCGAGACCTCTACTTGTCCGCTAGTTTGCGGATGATAAGGTGTAGCTACTCGGTGTCGGACTCCATATTTAGAGAGAAGTTTATCGAATATTCGCGATATGAAGTGAGATCCGCCGTCACTAATGACGAGTCTGGGTACACCGAATCTAGGAAAGATTGTGTTTTTGAAGAGTTTGATTACTACTCGTGCATCGTTTGTTGGAGCAGCAATGGCTTCTATCCATTTAGACACGTAGTCTACAACGACGAGTATGTAGTGATTACCAAAAGAAGGTGGGAAAGGTCCCATGAAATCTATTCCCCATACGTCAAAGATTTCTACCTATTCCTTTCTGAGGCATTTCATCGCGTCGTGAGATGTTGCCGGTTCGTTGGCATCGATCACATTTTAGCACTGCGATGTGAACGTCTTTCCAGAGGTTAGGCCAGAATAAGCCGGTTTGGAGAATCTTAGCGCACGTCTTGGATGTACTAGCATGACCACCATATGGTGATGAATGGAATTGGGAGATGATATTTTTTATTTCTTCCTCTGGGACACAACGACGGTATATGTTGTCGGCCCTCTCTTGAAGAGTAGAGGTTCGTCCCAATAATAGTGTTTCAGATCGTGGAAGAATTTCTTCTTTTGTTGATAAGTGAAATCCGGTGGAAGCACGCCTGCAGCGAGGTAATTAACGATGTCAGCATACCAAGGTAATGTGACTTGGGCATAGACGGCTTCTACGGCTTTTTCGAATTCTGGATCTTCCGAGATTGAGTTGGGTATGTCACTTTCTAATTTGGCTATCAGACGTTCGTACGGAAAATCGTCATTTATCGGTACTGGTTCGTGTTTGATGCCTTCTATTCGGGATAAGTGATCTGCAACAACGTTCTCGGTTCCTTTCTTATCTTTGATTTCTAAGTCAAACTCTTGTAATAACAGGATCCATCTCAATAGTCTTGGTTTGGCATCCCTTTTGCTTATTAGGTACCTTATGGCAGCGTGGTCTGTGTATATGATGATTTTTGCTCCTACTAAGTAAGAACGGAATTTGTCAAGCGCAAATATAACTGCTAGAAGTTCCTTTTCTGTGGTAGTGTAGTTCATTTGGGCAGAATCTAAGGTTCTACTGGCATAGTAGATGGCATGGAGTTTTTTGTCCTTCCTTTGTCCTAGAACTGCGTCTACGGCATAATCACTCGCATCGCACATGATTTCGAACGGTAATCGCCAATCGGGCGGTTGCATAATTGGTGCGGTGATAAGGGTTGATTTTAATGTTTCGAATGCTTTTAAACAGTCGTCGTCGAAGACGAACTCAACATCTTTCATCAACAGGCCGGTCAGAGGTTTTGTGATTTTTGAAAAATCTTTTATAAATCTTCTGTAGAAACCGGCATGTCCTAGAAAACTCCGTATTTCTCGTACGGATTTTGGAGGTTGGAGATCTTTTATAATCTCTATTTTAGCTTTGTCTACCTCAATTCCTTTATCTAATATGACATGTCCTAGAACTATTCCTTGTCGGACCATAAAATGGCATTTTTCCCAATTTAGGACGAGGTTTACTTTTACGCAACGTTCTAACACCATTTCTAAGTTTTGTAGGCATCCTTCGAAACTTTGTCCACATACCGAGAAATCGTCCATAAATACCTCCATGATGTCATCTATGAAATCTGCGAAGATTGCCATCATGCATCTTTGGAAGGTTGCTGGAGCATTACAGAGTCTGAACGACATTCGGCGGTAAGCAAAAGTACCATAGGGACAGGTGAATGTAGTCTTTTCTTGGTCGTCAGGATGGATGGGAATTTGGAAGAATCCTGAATAACCATCTAGAAGGCAGAAATATGAATGTTTGGCTAATCTTTCCAACATTTGGTCTATGAAGGGTAACGGGAAATGATCTTTGCGTGAGGCCTTGTTAAGCTTCCTATAATCAATGCACATCTTGCTTCCAGTCACGACTCTTTTTGTTATTGATTCGCCTTTTTCGTTTTTAATTACAGTGACTCCTCCTTTCTTTGGTACGACATGAACTGGGCTGACCCATTCACTATCGGAGATCGGATAGATGATTCCTGCATCTAGCAATTTCTTTACTTCATCTCTGACTACAGTGCTCAGGATGGGGTTCAGTCTTCTCTGATGCTCTCGAGAGGTTTTAGAGTCTTCCTCTATTGTAATTCGATGCATACAGATCGAAGGGCTTATACCTTTTAGATCGCTTATGTTATAGCCTAACGCGGTGGGGTACTTCTTTAGGACTTCTAATAGCTTTTCGGTTTCTGGTTGTCCTAAGTCGGCGTTGACTATCACTGGTCTTTTTAGTTCATCGTCTAGAAATTCATATCTAAGATTTTTGGGTAGTGTTTTAAGTTCTAAAGATGGGTTCTTCGGACCTGGCATATGGTTTAGGGTCAGTGCTAAGCTTTCGCTTAGGCTGTCGTCTTTATACGGTTTACGCCAATCGCCGTCTTCAGAAATATCGGGTATTTGAATCTTTATTATTTCTGAATACGTGGTCTCTTTGTTTTCAAGTTCTCTTATGCATTCGTCAATTTCGTCTACTAAATAGCAGGTATCGTCTATGGCTGGTGCTTGTAAGAACTTGGTGAGAATGAACTCTATCTTTTCTTCTCCTACTTCGAATGTTAGCCTTCCTTTCTTCACGTCTATAATCGCTCCGGCTGTGGCTAGGAATGGTCTTCCTAGGATAATTGGGGTTACGGTATCCTCCTTGATGTCCATGATTATGAAGTCGGTTGGAATGTAGAATTGTCCTATGCGTACTGGAACGTTTTCCAGTATTCCGACGGGGTATTTTACTGATCGGTCAGCTAATTGAACAGACATCTTGGTTGGTCTGAGGTCTCCCATATTCAGCTTTTTGCATATAGATAAAGGCATAACACTGATACTGGCTCCTAAATCGCATAGAGCTTTGTCTATTACGAACTTTCCTATGACGCAGGGTATGGAGAAACTACCTGGGTCTTTTAATTTAGGAGGCATGCGGTTTTAAATAATAGCGCTACACTCTACAGTAAGTGTAATTGTTTCGTTATCCTCGATCTTTCTCTTATTCGACAGGATTTCTTTGAGAAATTTAGCGTATGACGGCATTTGAGTTATCGCTTCTGTAAAAGGAATAGTAATATTCAGCTGTTTAAGGAGCTCTACAAATTTCTTAAACTGTCCTGAAGTTTTGGAGTTTATTAATCTTTGAGGATAAGGGATAGGTGGTTTATATGGCGCTGGAGGTGCTTGAGTTTTTTCACTTGCGGTATCCTCCTTCTCGTTGTCTTCCTTCTTCTTTAACTCGGATTCCTTTTCTACCTGTTCAGTTGGTTTTTGTTGCATGGCTGAGTTTTCGGTCCTCGGATCGATCGGTTCGTCCAATTCTTTTCCACTTCTTAGTATTACAGCATTTGCTTGGCCTTTTGGATTCTGTTCGGGTTGTCCAGGAAATGTGCCAGCAGGTGTCGCAGCAGAGGCTTGTTGTTGAGCCACTTGTGATATCTGTGTTTCTAACATTTTGTTGTGGGTGGCTAAAGCGTCTACTTTTCCTGTCAACTGTTTAATTTGCTCGCTGGTGTGTATGTTTTGATTCAGGAATTCTTTGTTTGTTTGAGCTTGAGTAGCTATGAATTTTTCCATCATCAATTCGAGGTTGGATTTCCTAGGTGCAGTCTGAGCAGTGGCTGGTTTCTGATATCCTGGCGGAGCAGTAGGCATTTGCAATACATTTTCGCTTTTGTAAGAAAAGTTTGGATGATTTTGCCAACTTGGGTTATAAGTATTTGCGTAAGGATTTCCTTGAGCATAATTTACCTGGTCTGGTGGGATTCCGGCTAGCAATGGGTATTCGGGTGCATTATGAGTGGTGTTTCCGCATAACTCGCAATTTGGAGTTACTGCAGCGACAGTTGCAGTGGGGTTAACGGTCAGACTATCAATCTTCTGTGCTAGAGCATCTACTTTAGCGTTGAAATTTTCAAGGCTGCTGATCTCGTACATCCCACCTTTCGCTGTGGTTTTCTCTGTTGAAGTGCGTTCACCTCCCCATTGGCAATGGTTTTGTGACATGTTTTCGATTAATTGATAGGCTTCATCGTATGGCTTATCCATAAGTGCACCGCCCGCGGCAGCGTCTATTGTTAATCTAGTATTGTATAGAAGCCCATTATAGAAAGTATGGATTGTCACCTAGTCTTCTAGACCGTGGTGAGGACATGTTCTCATCATATCTTTGAATCGTTCCCATGCTTCGTAAAGAGATTCAGTATCTTTTTGTCGAAATCCGTTGATTTGAGCTCTAAGCATAGCAGTTTTGCTTGGCGGAAAATATCTCGCTAAGAAGACGATCTTCAATTGTTCCCACGTCGTAACGGAGTTGGATGGTAAAGATTGTAACCATGTCCACGCTTTGTCTCTAAGAGAGAATGGGAAAAGACGAAGTCTTATCGCGTCTGGAGTTACTCCATTTGCTTTCACTGTGTCCGCGTATTGTACAAACTTCGTTAGATGTTCATTCGGATCCTCAGTTGCGTTTCCTAAGAATTGGTTTTGTTGTACAGCTGACAGCAATGAAGGTTTCAGCTGAAAATCGTTTCGGGTAATTGTTGGGGCAGCAATGCTACTTCTAGGCTCCATCTAAGAGGGTGTAGCGTATGCCTTCAGCGGTTTGTTTGGAGGTTCTTCAGCCATCGTTGGTTCTTCTTCGGATTTGGGAATGGGAGTGAGAGGATCGGGAATGTTATGTTTGAGTTGGTACTCAATGATTCGGCTTCTTAGATGTAAGAAGCGCTCTAGTTCTGCGACCGAAGGTTTCAAGATATCGCCTGATGAGCGATTACTTGGCATACAATCGACAACACTAGTAAAGGGAAAATGAAAATTGTTAACCTAGTCTATACGGCGTAACAGAAGGTTACACTATTGACTAAACGGGTCCCCGGCAACGGCGCCAAAAATTTGATCGCGACTTTCTATGTCTAATACAACCTAACTGCAAGTGCACAGTCTATCGCGTAGTAATAATAGATATCGATCCCACAAGGACTCGTAATCAAACTAGTGTTCTCGGGAGTTACTATGTTTAGCTAGGTAGAATATGTTTACGGGAATAAGATTGTCACTAAAAGGGAATTAAGACTGCTACTTAGATTATAATTGATTGAATCGATATGCAGTAATTGTGTTCTTCAGGGATTTGACAAGTTACTGGTGTATGAAATAATTTTCAGAGTTTATTTAAGCAGAAAATAGTGATTTAAAGATTCTCGCCTCACGATGGTTATTGACGCTAATCATAATCCTAAGGGCCTAACGTACACTTTCGTATCCCGTTCGGGGTTAAAATTATTTTTTGGAAATCTCTAAGTTCTAATTCATTTTAAAGTGCTTTCACTGTTATTAAAATGGATGACTAGTGTTTACTATCTGACCTTACCGCAGCTTTCGCTTGTTGGTTCGTATCTTAATTAATTTCCCACTTTCGTGGCAAAACTACTTTTAAATAAGTTCTCGCTTTCGCGACGAAGGTTATTCAGTAAATTAATTTTAAACACTCAGACCATAAATTATTTTTTTGAAAAGAAAGTTTTTCAACCAGTTGTTGTCAAATCCCATTCGAATTATTACTACATATCGATTACCTAAGTTTAGCTAGACGTGGATTTGGGAGAGATAAAACATAAATAAAAATAATAAATAATGATTTGCATTATAATAAAACTTGAATCGATTGAAATGAGAAACCTGTAAATATTCCAATTGGCCTTTGGGCAGATCCTCCACAGATGTTGGCAGGATTCTGGTCTTTATGCCAAATTGATCGTACAATAAAGTAGAAATTACAGAAGAATGAAAATGGAATGCAGAAGAAATAAAGAGAAACGAATAAGAATATAAAACTGGAAAATATGCTCTGGGAATAAATTTGGCAGCACTTCGTTGTATGAATGCGGCTCCCTTTCTGAAGTCCCCTGCTTCCCCTTTTATAGAAGTGGGATTCCAACGGTTATCACTGAAGATGATGGACTTTGAGGCAGATAATTTAGGGAGTAGTGTTCCACTCTGTGGGAATTGGAACTACTTCTTTAACGTGTAATTGAAGTGGGGCATTTTTGCCTGCATGACGGTCGTCACAAGGTGTGACGGTCGTCACCCGTGTGACGGTCGTCATGGAGCTGTGACGGTCGTCACATCAGCAAAAACAGCTTCTGCGCTTTTCATGATGTTTTCACTCCTTTTTCGTCCATAATTCATCTGAGATTGCTTCTTTTCTTCATGTTGCCTTGTTTAGACATGATCGTTGAATACCTGCAAAACATCAGACAAATAACACGGAAATAGCCCGAAATCGGATCGAAAACGGTTAAACTTTAGTTGAATTATGCATCAAAATATATATACGATTTCGTGTTATCAGTTGGGCAAGTTATAAACCTTGTCCAATGTCCAATCATGTGGTACTTAAAGAAAAAATTCGATCAAATCCAAACTACATCATTTCGAGCCTATGAGGAATATTGTTATTGAATCAAGGTTTAGCTCCAAAAGTAATATTTCTTATGGAAGATTTTTGTTAGAGATATTTGAAGTAGATGACATTGTTAACAAATTGGAAAAACTAGGCTTCCATGACTCTAGGACTTATCTATGGAATATTCACTCACACAGGCTACAACAATATAACCTGTTTATGAAGATTTTCCTATGATAACTGAACTAGATAGTGAAGAGGTTATCATGGAATAAATCAATGTATTCATGGATGAGAAACAAGTAATCCCCCGGGTTGAACTTCCTGTATTTCTCTTGCCTAAGGCACCATTTGATGAGTTTGAAAGAAGAACAAAGAGGAAACATACCTCTTTTGTGTAAGTTAAAATTGTCCGTTTGAGAAGGTTGATACAACCTACAATGATGAAGCTGAAGAAGAAGAATATCTTGAACAACTTAGCAAAATATTGATATGAAATTCTTACATGTACTTTATTGATAAGGTTATTATACTTTTGAAACAAACTCTTCCACCACCACTCCTTAATTAGAGAACTCCATAAATCACCATCGCCACCACCAAATAAAACTCATTATATGTCACCAAACTACGAATCCACCTCATTATATCATCTCTTACTCTTGGGTTATCTCTTCTATTTGGAGTTGTCCAAATAAATATGGATTAGTAGTCCGTGTGTGTAAGCATTTGTTATTATAAAACAAAGAGAATTAGGTAAATAATTTATAAGGTGAGAAACAACAAAAGAAAAATTGAAAGAAGAGTGAAATTCCCGCAGCCCCAACCGTCAGATCGTCTTAATTTTTTGTGACAGTGTTCAGAACTCATAAAGTACATTCTTAATGGTGGAGATCAAATTTTGAGCATTCTAAGTCTCTCTGACGAGTTCACTTATGAGCTGCAGTTATTGTGGTTGTTTTGCTTGATTGTCTCTCTTTATTTTTGTTGTATTCCAAGATTGATTGTAGATCTTGATGATGTTGATGTATGCCTCTAACTAGTACTAGAGAGAATCTTGATTGTACCCATTATTTGATTATAATGGAGGTTTAAGTGGCCTACGGGTCCTATGATTTTTTACTCCTAGTTAATAGAGGTTTTTCCATGCTAAAATTGTGTTGTTTGTTTGGTGTGTTTTATTGATTGTCGTTGCATTTGTTATTTGGAAGAAATTATATTGTTGGATTATTCCGTAGCGTTGTGGATTTCCTCCCAATAAGTGGTATCTAGAGTCGTGGTTTGATTTGTGTAACGATGGAGACTAACATATCTAGGATGTTGAGTTTGAATGGATCCAACTATAATGTTTGGAAATGGAAGATGGAATATTTGCTTTATGTTAAAGGCTTTCACTTGCATGTTTTCTCTAGTGAAAAAACCAATGGAAAGAGTGATAAATAATGAGTTTTTTTGCGTTGACAGGTTTCTAGTTACATTCGTAAATAGGTGGATGATAATATTTTGGATCATGTGAGTTCGGTGACTCATGCTCACTCTCTTTGGACCAAACTTGAGGAGTTATATGCAAGAAAGACGAGGGAAAATAAGTTTTTCTTATTTAAGTTGTTGATGTCATTGAGGTATAGTGATGGATCATCAATGACCGATCACTTGAATAATTTTCAAGGGATTCTAAATTAATTATCGACGATGAATCTTACTTTTGATGATGAAATTCAAGGCTTGTGGCTTCTTGGTACTTTTTCCTAATTCTTAGGAGACTTTTAGGAGATCCTTGTCTAACTCCGATCTGCATGGTATCATCTCGATGAACTTGGCTAAAAGTAGTGTGTTGAATGAGAAGTTGAGGCGTAAGTCACAAGGTTCTTCTTCACATTCCTAGGTGTTGGTTGCTGAATCAAAGGGGAGACATCAAAATAGAGGTTCAAGTAATTGTGGGATATAACGTGGTAAATCACAAGAAGGCTCTAATAGATTCTCTAATATTGGGTAAGCTAATTTTATCGGAATAGGATATATTTGTGTCGAAACTAGCAATGGGACTACTCTAGTTCTCAAAGACGTGAAACACATTCTAAAACTTCGATTTAATCTTTTATCCATTGGAAAGTTGGATAATGAAAGATATGATAACTCTTTTTCGGCCAATGAATGGAAGTTAAAGAAAGGCTTAATGGTGGTTTCTAAAGGAAAAAAGAATTCAAACTTGTATATCGTCCAACTTAGGGTTTTGAAGTGTTACATCAACACTTGTAACAATGATAGCTCATCCGAATTATGGCATAAGCGTTTGAGTCATATGAGTGAAAAATTATTGATCATTATGGAAAATAAGAATGTGTTGTATGGTGTTTCCGATGCAAAGTTGAGAAAGTGTTCGCATTAGCAAATGCGAGTCATCTAAACCAAAGAGGAAATCAGAAGTGTTGGAAATCAGAAGTGTTGGATTTAGTATATTTTGATGCGAGTCATCTCTTAATGGTACATATTACATTGTGACTTTCATTGACGATTATTCTTAGAAAAGATAACATGGGCTTACACCTACAAAAGATCAAGTGTTAGATACCTTTAAGTCTTTTCAAGCATCTGTTGAAAGCGAAACGGGGAAAAAGCTCAAGTGTATCCGAACTGATAACGGGGGAGAGCATGTTGGACCTTTCGACTATTATTGTCAAGATCAATGTACATGTCATAAAAATTCTCCTCCAAAGGCACCACAATTGAATAGGTTAGCCAAAAGAATGAATAGAACTTTGGTGGAAAGGGTGAGATGTTTACTTTCTCAATCAAGTTTGTCAAAATACTTTTGGGGAGAAGCATTGAGCACAGTTGTACATATTTTAAACCTCACTTCATGTGTTCCATTGAAGTTTGATGTTCCAAATCATGTTTGGACTAGTAAATATGTTCCCAATGACCATCTTCGGGTATTTTGGTGCATGGCTTATGTGCATATTCTGAAGGATGAGAGATCGAAATTGGATGAGAAGTAGAAGAAATGTCTGTTTGTTGGGTACAGTCTTGATGAGTTTGGGTATCGATTCTTTGATCCAGTTCAACGAAAGCTTATTCATAGTCGTGATGTCGTATTCATGGAGGATTATACCATTAAGGACATCGACAAAGTTGAGAATAAAGATGCGATATTTGAAAATGAAGAAATGGTTGATACAGTCTCAACTACTATTACAACTACCCCCATCACTTTCGAAGATGTCCCAATTGAAAATCAAGGTATGGATTTGAATGTTGACAATGTTTTAAATCCTAATGATATTGTTGATGTAGGTGCTACGGAAGACATTGTTGAAAATGAGGTTGATCAAGAGGTTTAAAATGTTGAGTAATTGGTTGATACTAATGAGTTAAGGGGTCTACTTGTGATAAAAGGCCTTTCATTTGATACCATTCAAACGAGTATGTTTTCTTACTGATGGTGGAGAACGCAAAAGTTTTGAAGAAGTTTTGGAGTATGAGAACAAAAAGGAGTAGACAAATTTAAACAATGGAAAGGTGTTGACTTTGGAGAGATTTTTGCTCTGGTTATGAAGATGCAATCTATTCGATTGGTTCTTAGGCTAGCCGCTAGTCTTGATTTAGAAGTAGAGAAAATGGACGTGAAGACGACTTTCCTTCACGGTGATATACATGAACAAATTTACATGGAGCAACCGGATGGATTCCGAAAGAAGGGAAAAAAAGACTATGTTTTCAAATTGGTAAGGAGTCTTTATGGTTTGAAACAAGCACTTCTCCAATGGTATCAAAAGTTCAACTCGGTGATGATTGAACATGGGTACAAGATGACCAAGGTCAGTTATTGTGTGTTTTTCTGGAATTTCTCTGAAGGTGACTTCATTATTCTCTTGCTTTATGTGGATGATATAATAATTGTTGGAAAGGATATTTCAAAAATTAAAAAGTTGAAGAAAACTTGAGTGAATATTTTGCTATGAAGGATATAAGAGATACTCAGAAAATTCTTGGTATTGAAATTATTCGAGATCGAAATGAGAAAAAGGTGTACTTGTCACAAGAAATGTATGTAGAGAAAGTCCTTCAGCATTTTAGTATGGATAAGATAGCTGGAATCAATTTCTGAATTTCTCATTTATACCACTACAATAAATTTCTCAATTTCTCAATAGGTAGTCGGAAGCCTTAATGATGCAGTAGACCATCTCAACCTATAATAATAGTGCTCATTACAACTCTCACTTAAGATTATCCCGGGTACGGGAAATCAAAATAATTCCTCCAAGGTGCACAAATTTCAAAACCAAAATAATATGTGTGTTTCCAAATAGTGGGTATTATGACACCCTAATTTTTACCCCTAAGATCCCATATATCATTTGCATTTCATACCACAAACAAGATCACAAGCTTTGGTTCTCTTTCCTTCCTTTGCAGGTTTGTCTCTGAGGGACATCTTTGGGCACCCTTGTTTTCTTATATGCTTGGTGTTTGTTTATGTTTATGTTTACTAACCATAATAAAAATCCAAAAAATATGTTTGTTTTCTTTACTAACTCTTTTTTAGGAAGAGAATTTGGGTCAAGAATACCAATCAACGGTCCCTCAGCTCGAATGAAATTCAACTGAAAAAAGTCAAAGTTAATCTGTGAACAATTCAAAATCATCTGATCAAGAGTTTCTCAAGATTTGATTGGCTTTTATTCAAGAGACACCGAGGTTCGTGTGTTTATTTTCATGCCTTCTTTTACAAG
The DNA here is from genome assembly GCA_963859935.3 of Lathyrus sativus. Lineage (NCBI taxonomy): Eukaryota > Viridiplantae > Streptophyta > Magnoliopsida > Fabales > Fabaceae > Lathyrus > Lathyrus sativus. The sequence goes on along the minus strand of OZ012738.1, from coordinate 674,675,080 downwards.
TCAGAAAATTGAGCAAGAGCCAAGACAGCACATCAAAAAGCAAATTTTCACAATTTTTCACTGTGTTAATCGATTAACATATTTGCACATGCAAATGGTTAATCGATTAACTAGTGCATTTTTTTTGTGAAAATACAGTAAATTCAAAATCTGCAGCATTTTTGACACCAAATTTAAATATTTCATCATAAGAATGTTCTAGATCACTTCATTTTAATTCCCCTACCTCATCATAATTGATTCCCATCATACATCTTCACTAATCACCATTTCATCTTGATTTTGCATCCAAATTAAAATTTCAAGCCTAATTTTGGTTCCAAACCATTTCCAAGCCTAAATCCTATAAATAGAGGCCTCATTTCATTCATTTCACAAGCTTTGATAGCCAAATTCACCTTGCTAAAATTTTTCTCAATTCCCTTCAACTACCAAATTCACCAAAGCTCTTTCTTCTTTTGAAAGTTAGTAAGTTCATCATTAGAACTTACTAATCTTTGAGCTAAAACCTTCATCCAATCACTTTTTCATCATCAATTTCAGTAGATCAAGGCTTTGGAGTGTGGTTCTTGGAGTTTTTTGAAGCAATTTCAGATTTGAAGTGGTAAACCCTCATTCCACCATTGTTGTTCTTGATCCATCTTCCACAATATGATCTATTGTTGATTCTTGTTGCTTGATCTTTGGATCTTGCAAATTGTGTTCTATTGGTGATATTTGTTCTTGTTTCACTTGAATTTTCGTGCTAATTCTCATTCATGATCATGAGGTGTTTGAAGAAATGGTTGGATCATGGATGCTGAATTTTTTTCAAAAAAATTTGTTGTCTTAGCAGTGTTAATCGATTAACACATTTGCACTGGAAAATGGTTAATCGATTAACCAGTGGCAGAATTGTGTTCTTTGCTTGTTTTTGGGACTTTTTTGGTTCTTTCTTCTTCCTTTTTCTTTTGTTCTTTGCCTTGGATTATATCTTTGTGCGGTTCAATTTGATATTTCTTCATCTATCTCATTTTATTTTGATCGATGAAAATCTTCGATATCATTGGAACTTGTTTCAAGTTCTTGATGAAGATAAGGTTGTTACCTATCACTTCTCTAGCATGCATTAGCACTAACAATTTTATTGACCGGCCTTAGATAGTTGTGGTTTCTACATAAACCCGATTACGATTGCTTAACATAGCGCTAAATTGTCCCATAATTAGAAAATGATCATTTGTGGCTCAAACTTATGTTTGAAAGTCCAAGTATGGGTGATTATTTGTCTTAGATCCATTACTTATGAAGCCTGTTATTAGGAGGCTTTGATTTTATCAATCCTACAATGAGTCTTTATTAACTTTGGCCTAAGTTCATCATTTGACCATCATTAATCATTTGTTCTAACAACTAATCACCAACTCACTAACAATATTATTAAGCTAATTTTGTTTATGTTTCCTTCTCGCTCCCTATCTCTTTTATTTTTTTTATGCTCCATTATTATCATATCATATCATATTATTGTTTATGCTTCCGCCATTTTTCCTTGGTCCACTTGGACCATTTGTTTATGTTTATGTTCTTTTTCGTTTATCCATTTGGACCAAAAGCATTAATAAAAGCTTAAACCCCTAAAAACACTTGTTCTCTTAATGGTGGATTGTGGTTACTATCCTATGCATTGGACATGGATTTTTGGATCTAGAACTAGTATCTTAATCTATGCTTGGAAGTTTGTGATGTTAAGCTTTGGATGTTTGGGTACTTAAAGTTCTCCTTTGAAGACCTATTTTGATCAATGCCTAATCTAAAGGAATGGATGCTTATGTTATGAAGCTTGCTTGTGTGGTTAGATTGTTCTTATACTTAGCTTTTTACTTTATGCAATAGGATAGTCGAATCTTCTCTACCCCCTTCTTTATTTTTCAAAATCTTCACCCTTTTTTAAAATCTTCTTGTTTTCAAACTTCAAACCGCTTTCATAATAAAACCTTGACTTTTGTCAAGTGATTTTTCAAACTTTGTTTTCTTTAATAAATGTCAATCAATATTAATGATACTTTGACCAATTTCAAAAATACATAAAAAATATAAAAATCACCAACTCTTTTTGTGCCTTTGTGCACTTTTTCTTTTAAAACTTTTTCATAAGTTTAGACATGATTCATCTTTTTAAGTGGACTTATTCACTTGGAAATGTCGACTTGTCTTTACATTTAAAATCAATCATAACAAACCTTTTTTTGTCATTTGTACCACGAACTATGGGGTTTTGATCCTATATTGCACTTTGTGGGTGCATAGGCATGAGGCGATAAGTCTCTCCAAACACAAAAATCTTTTCTCATCTCATCTCCCCAATCTTCTTTCAAGCAAACCTTTTCAAACCAAAAAGCGTAGATATTTCAAAGAGGTTCCTATAGATTACTATAGATGTTTTGGGTGCTAACACTTTCCCTTTGCGTAACCAACCCCCTTACCCATTCTCTGTTTGTTCTTGTTTTAGAACTTATTTAAGTTTTGTTCGCAGTTTTTTCTTTCCTTTTGGATAAAATAAAAGTGCGGTGGTGTTCATACGCAGTTTTCGCGCGAACAACCTCTGACCTCCTAACGCGGGTTTACTTGCGAGACCGGTCAAACGAGTCCCAGAACTGTTGGTTTAGGGTGTATGGAAAGAATGGTGGTATGGGGTCTTATTTGAAATAGATTAGGAATTAGTTGTAAGTGAGACTGAAGACTTAGAAAAGTACGCACAAGAATGAGCAATAACTTATGTAAAAAACTTGAAAGTAAAAACAACAAGACAAAAATATACTTGGAAGTAACAACATAAATTGCTTATAAAAGAGGAAAAGGTGACGCGATCGTACATCTTGTAGGAGTGAAAAACTCTTTTCTCGTAACGTTTTGGTACTCATAGTGTTTTCCTTACAATCTTACAAAAAGCGCCCCTTAGTACCAAAACACACATTGCTTTAAATAGAGAAAATAAATAACTGTCACGTTGAATCTGGTGATGCCACATGTTTTCCCACTACTTCTATAACTTCCCATGTCTTTGGATTTCAAATCCTTTTCCCGCTCAGACGTACATCCTTTTGTATGGCATGTGGCCGTCTCGATCGACTGACGTCATCAGGGGTCGACCCCACCATCTTCTGCCTGTCGATGTCGACCTACCTCTTAGACGGGCTATTGAGCCTGTCGACCAACTAATGTGTTTCCACTTTTCTAGTCGAAACATCTGGCCAACAAGATGCCCCCCAAAACCCAGTTTCGACGAGATACTCTATCGATCAAGAAACTGAGTGTTTTGACTCTTACAGAATTTCGACCATGCTTGTGTGTGATGTAATAGAATCATCATTGCTTTCTGTCAATTTTGCCACACTTTGTTTCTAGTCTGAAATAATGATGGCGCCTTTCTGCGCCGCATTTCCCGAGACACGACTAATCATGATGGTCACATCCCAACATCATGGGTCCTTGAACCACCCCTACTAACTTTTAGAATTACAACTGTTTTGTCTCTTCATTTGCATGCAGCGTTGCCTATAAGTACTACACTTTCTTCACTTCATTTCTCTTTCTCCACTTTAATCCCACTTCTATTTTCTAAAAGAAGCTCTCTCATCTTCACCCTTCTAAAGTTCTCTCTACTTCAATGGCTTCTTCTACCATCTCCAAAACCCATACTACTGGAAATAATCCCATAGATTTTGTCCTTTCTGAGGCTGATTATCTCAAACCTCTCCCCAATCCTAGTTCGGTTGATAAAAAGGTGGTGGCAACATGGAGGCGTTAGATGGTCGTCCCCTTCGCTGTTGCCGGAAAACTACACGCCTTTCATGGGCCATATCCTGCAAGTAAACCCAGCCACGAGGAATTACAAGCATTTTCCCTTGTTTTATGCCTACCATTCCCCCAGCCTTTCAGAAAGGAGGAACCCTCAATTTGAAGTTCATGGACCCAAAAGCTCGTGTCTTTCGATCGATTCCCACCCTTAGTAACAAGGATTACCTTTCATGGATGAATAAAGTCCAAAACAAACATCAAGAATAGTGGAAGGAATCTGTCATCTTCGACGCCATCCAGTTGTCTCAAAATTCCCACTGGGTCAACCCATGTCTCCTGCTAGCTGCAACGTTTTTCTAGAAAGGTTCGACTAATACCTTCCAATTTCCCTGTGGCATGCTGACGCCAACTCTTTTCGATGTGGCGACCATTACAGGTATCTCCCCTCTGGGTGAGACGTTCGACCCAAATTTGGAGACGGATGCCACTTTCGATTTCGACAGGGCTGGCTTCCAGAATTACATAAAGGATCACCACAACAAGGGTTCCCCTGAGGTATCAAACGAAGAACACATTTCATTTCTGACTCTTTGGCTGTCGTATTACCTCTTCTGCCCAGGCTCACTACAAATAGCTAAAAGCTACATTAACTTGGCCATTCAGATACACGAGGTTCGACAAGTCTCTCTGGGTAAATTGTTGTTGTCCTCTCTCTACCACTCTTTTGGCCTGTCGGCCTTGAGGATAAAACTTCTTCATGATACTGTCAAATATCTAAACGTCTCAGGACCCATGTGGCTATTGCAACACTGGCTCAATGCTATTTTCGAGCACCAGATGGGATATTCTATGTCTACCACTATGCAGCGTCTCGACACGGATCGTCCATACGAAGGCATTCGACTTTCCTTGATGATGACACAAGAAACCCCCAACAAAACCCTCTTTACCAAATACCTCACTATGTTTGCTGAAGCAAATGTTTTTGTTCCTGGTATGGCCCCCTTTGTGCACCGACGGTTTGGTCCATTGTGGTTTAGAAACCCTTTTCCTGGTGCTTCACCTCAGACAGTAGCCATGTCGAATTCATTATGGCGGGCCTTTCTGACTCCTACCATGTTGTCGTTTCAAATTAAAACGGGGAATAATGGTTTTTGCTTTATGAACTATCAGCCCAACTTGGTGGCACACCAATTTGGTTTAAGCCAGATGCTACCAAAGTCTCTGGTACATCATACCTCTGATATCGTGTGGCCTGGTCGAAGGTTGAACTTGGCAGGTCACAAGAGCTGCCTTAAATTTGCCAGGTTGAGCCATCACCTTGAGCTGCCAATTTTTTCTTATCAGTCGTCCTTCTATACTACTGAAGCTTTCAATGTTTGATGGTCTGAATACTAAGACCAACTTTTTGACCGTGACCTCTTTCTGACCAATCTCCATTCCTGTTGAACACCATGCAAAAACCGGTGCCTCTGAGGATCCCAAAAAGGTACCTTCTTTACTCTTCTCCTGTATTTTAAATTGTCACCAACTTACTCTGTCTGCCCCTTTTCCAGGGTCGAAAGAGGGAGCCTTCTATAGTGTCGACCTCTACCAGAGTGGCGAAGAAACCGATAACTCTCGATCCTCAGGTATTACTTGCTTCCTTAGTGGCTTGTTTGATTTTCCATTCTTGTTTACTTACTGTTGTTTGTCTAGGTTAATGAACAAGATCATATTGAATACTTATTGAAGTTGTTCCAATGTTTGAGAAAGTCTAAGCTCTATCTGAATCCTAATAAATTCACTTTTGGTGTTCGGTCTGGAAAGTTGTTGGGCTTTATTGTTAGTCAGAAAGGCATTAAAGTTGATTCTGGTAAAGTTAAAGCTATTCAGAAAATGCCTGTGACCAAAACAGAAAAGTGTTGCGGTGAGAATCGTGATACCAAGCTATTGACTAACTTGAATCTTTAATTCTTAAATTCACAACCGGACTTTAATTTATCCAAAGGAAAGGTCTAAAGAAAGAAAAACCCTTTTCGCGATGTTACTACAACGCTAAGAGATTCGGGGATCGGGGGTTGGTTATGCATAGGGTAGGTATTTCACATCCTAAACATCTATAGTACTCTACAGGAACCATTTGTTTGTTTGCATGCTAAGTTTGTAAAATGTTTGCTAAGGATTGGAATTGGGTAAAAGGTGAAGGTTAATGTCGCTACTGCGAAAATCGGCGCCGGCTGAACAGAAGAGTCGCCACCGTGCGTTATTTATCCCACGGGAGGGAAAGGAAATGCTCAGAGTAAACCTCGCACAACACGGGAAAGGTATGGTCGTCGCAACCAAAACCTGGGTTCGGGAGTCGGTTACGCAAGGGGAAGGTATTAGCACCCCTCACGTCCGTCGTACTCGACGGGATCCACGCTTGTTTTCGAGTATGGATTGTTATTCTATCTAAACTATAGGTCAAGGGTGAAAAAGAAAATAAAATGAAAATAAAAATGACTCGGCAAAGTATCGCACTTTATGCCTACGTATTCCCGTCTGGAACGAGAAATCAGAGTCAACGTAGTTCGCCTACCTACGGGAAAGGAGGGGAAGGTTGCTCGCTAGGATATCGCATCCTATGCCTACGTACTTCCACACAGCATGGAAGATCAGAGCAAACGTAGTTCGGGCCACGTACGACACAAGCTTGTCTTGGTTGATTTTATTCCTTCTGAAAAAGGTTTTTCTGATTAACAGTCCAAGAGGACAAAAATGACGTCTTGATGAGTTCACATTCTTTTACGAAAGAAGTGTCTTTTATTGTGTTTGACATCTTTATGTGTTTTTCTGTTTGTTTTGAGAAAGAAGAGACAGAACTCTAACCTACGGTTGCGAAGGGAATCAAACTAACCTAATGTTATCATGCATGGGTTAAGACCTAGTGTCTATCATGCTCCTCTCCTGCACAGAGAGAAACAGAGATCCTAAGGGAATAGACGGAAACAGAAACAATATCAGATATGTACAATAAAACAGTAAAATGCATGAATGCAGCAATACAAGCGAGGCAAGGGAGTCCCACTCGACCTCGAACCTGGAAAACAATGGGCAAAAGTGAACAGAATTCACTTTCAACCCAACAGGGTAAACAGCAAACAATACAGTCCAGAAAACCAATCAATACATCAAGAATGAAATACAACAGAAAACAAACAGCATCAGCAGCTCTGAATCAACATCTGGCTTCAAGCAATCTCCAATCAGCTACAGGCTTCAACAAGCATCAATCTCCATCTTCATGGCCTTCAGGCAAGGGCTTTGATCATCAGTCTTCTATCTGTAATGGCTTTTCTTCAAGTTCAAACCTCCAGAATGAGGGATTAGTCACAAGAGTGAAGTGAATGAATGTTAGACAGTTAATTACCTACCAAGGGTGGTTCATCAACTGTTAACATTAAACAGAAAGTTTCCTCTCAAAAGTTCTATCTTTCAAATATATTCACTGATCCTTCCAAAGGAAGGAGGTGGATATTTGAAAGAGACTTTGAATCATAGAGAAAGGATGGATGCAGACAAGGCATTCCATGTTTGAGAAACAAGCTTTCTAATCTAGAGCTCTGCCTAGCTCCTAAACCCTAGTCTCCTCAGCATCTGCTAGCAAGAACTTCCTCTCCAACTCTGGCAGTTGATCTTCAATCCTTGGATCTCCAATGGTCTTCATCTCCTCAAATCTTCAGCTTCCCCAGGTCCCCAGACAATCCCAATACCCAAACAAGCAAGCAATAATCCCCAGAGGGCACACCACACCAGTCAATTAGATATAACAAACAGTATTAATAGCAGTAGGGGAACCCTGACTTTTCTAAGGGGATCTAATAACTACCCATAGCCCCTATAGTCCCATAACTAATCTAGTCAAATCCTAAGTCCTAAGGGAAATGAATTGATTCTCCTAAGTCATCACCTAAAAACCCTAATTTGTTCATGTTGTTCAAGCCTACATTAATCACCTAAAATTAACTCCTAAAAAAGGGAACTAAATGGAATCTACAAGTTCAACATCTAATCTAAGCAACATAAAAAGAATGAACAAAAAATATGAAAGCATTTAATAGAACAAAAATCACTAAAATCATGCATGAAATGAAACTACTTAAAATGGCTTTTATTTAGAAAATATGGAAAAAATATGAAATAAAAATAAAAATGCAATTTTATTTTTCTATAATTTTCTAGACATCCTAAAGAAAATGATGTAAAAAGAATGGATTAAAAATGAATTTTTATGTATTTATTATGAATTTATGAAATGCATAAAAAACAATTAAAGAATATAAAAGAAAAATAATGAAATAAAGGGAGGGGGTTCATTAAGCAAGTACGCGCAGTTCATTTCAGGATGGGCCAAGCAGGGTAGGGTGCGCGTAGCACTTTGAGTTAGGCCCAGAACTAGTTCAGAAACAAAGAAAAAATAAAAAGGCGCAGGGGGGTGAGAAAAGCACAAGATTCACGTTCAAACTGATTATGGGCCTATTACTGGGGGTGGGGATAGAAACAGAATCTCAGGCCCGCCCGTTTCAATTAATGAAACGGTGCGTTTAGGGCCAACGCATCTCCCTCCAATTTCTGAATCAAATAATAGCCACACGATTGGCTTATGGGGTCAAAAGTCCACATGAATTGGACGCTCCAGATTGTATCTCCTACCTCAGATCATAAAGCTAGGGTTTCCTCTCCCATGGCAGCCATGCACGAGCTAACTTCAAGCTCTCAGTTCTCCCTCTCCAGGCCACGAAACGCCACGCTATAAACATGAAAATTGCTCTACACCTCTCCCTCTATAAGCCTATGGTCTTAATTCAGTCTGAAATTCAATAGATCACTCAACCCGATGGCATCAAGCTCTGGTCACCATGGAAGTACACTGAGATGCATCATGATAATTCTCCACCAAACCTACACTAATCTACTCTATGCACAATGGTGATTACCCTGCGCTAACAACCTAACATTATAATGCACTAACCTAAGAGTTCTACCTCCTAACAGTTTGGTGCACCTGCTAACAATCATCACCAAACCACTCCAAATTCATCCTAATTATTCTACTAACATCCTACATCATATCTAAACTAACAAATCTATGCTAAACTAACTGAATTAAGCTGTTTGAATGAAAACGCACCTGGTGCAAAAGCTTGAAAACAGCTATGGAAACTTGTGAATCCACCAACACCAATGCTCAGATCTTGATCAGTGAGTGAAGCTCTTGCTTCTGTATGCAACACTTGAATGATTCTTGACTTGAATTGTGCTATCCACTTGAAATTGCACTTTTGATGTTGATGATGGAAGTGCTCGAAAATGGAGTAATCACACCTTGTTCTTGATTGAATTATGATCTATGATGATGAAACAGTATAATGAAGTTGATTTTGATGATGATTGGTGAAGAATTTGAGGAATTGGAGTGAAAATTCAATGAAAAAGAATGAGAGAATTTGGGAGATTCTTGGTGAAAAATGAAGCCAACCCTTGATCAATCCTCATTTCATGAATATATAGAGCTCCCATGAACATTCTAGATCCATCTTACACATTCCCTTGCCTTCCAACTTTGATCCATTTTGGCTATGTTTCTTAAAAGGCAAGTAACCATGGATAACTTTCTTTTTTCCTTCTAAACTCAAAAAAGTGTTTGAACCATTGTTCTTAGAATTGCTTTTCAATTCAAAATCATATATTGGAAGTCTCCATTTGGACTCATAAATCTCCCAAACCATTCTTCATCTTGACTTTATTCAAATTATAAGCCATTTTAGTTCATATTTTGACCAATTATGCAACTTCAAGTTATGAGCTTCTCCAACAATTTGTGACCTTCTTTCTAGACTTAAAATCCCATTTGGAGCAAGTTTGATGTTGTAAGTTTTTCCATTTGAGGCCTCCTTGTATGAGTTTTGGACATGGGTTAAAATGACCTGTAATTCACAAATGCCCAAAATACCCTTTGCTTGCCAAGACCATAAGTTGAGTTCCACACATCATATGAAGGCATACCATACCATTCTAGAAATCTAAGACAATGAGGAATAATTCTTATGTTGACCAAGAATTCATTTGAAATCTCCTTGAGGGGTAAAACTAGCTTGGAAGTCAAGTCACTTTCACAGACAAAAGTTCAGATACCTCAGATGACCTGTAACTTGCAAGGACCATAACTTGAGTTCTATAAATCTCCTTGATGTCTTCCACCACTCAAATTAAAGGTCTTGAGATCCTCTACAAATTTCATGTTGGCCAAGAAGCCATTTGAAGCTAGCATTTTGACTTATCTTGCTTGAAAATTTGACCTAAACTAGGGGATTTTACACAGAAACCCTAATTTAGAAACTCCTCTTCTCCTTGATTTCTCTTGAATTCTCCTTGGCATATCTCCATATCCTTCTTCATATGTCCCATGATGAACCCCACATCTCTCCACTAGACTTGAATGCCCCTTAAATCAGTCAATTGACCTAGGGTTGACCTAGGGTTGACCCAGATGAAACCCTAGTTGACTGCCTTCAGCTATAGCTCTTGTGCTCTCATCAATGACTTGTCTCCTTCTCCAAATGACTTTTTAAGTCTCTCATAATGTCTAGATACTCTCCATGCCTTCAACTCACAGCTCACAACCCTCTTGTTGATCCTCAGATGCCCTCAGCTAGGAGATGAACTCAAGGCTTGATCTGCTGAACTCTTTGCTTTCAAATTCTTTCCTGATGACTTGAATGAGATTGAATTGGGATAATAACCTCTTGATAGGCTTCTAGAGATGAGAATAATGATTGGTTCCCTGTTGAATGACTTGCTATGCTTATGCTATGCAGATGGTTAGACTATGTGCATGACTCTAGATGCAAATGCTAATGATATTGAAACATAAACCCAATGAATAAGGTTGGGCAAATTTTAGGGTGCAACAGCTGCCCCTATTCAAACGACTTGGACCCGATTGGGTGAAGAGCCCGGAGCCTTCAGACATTCGCGGTACGAGACGGTTGAATACTAGTGAAACCAGAAATTTGCCAACCGCAGAAATAAACTGCGCCCCTGCTTGGGGAACGACATTCATCAGCTGAATCTGACTGTTACAGTAACCCATTGATCTCGTGCGACTGTGTTGGGGATTATCTTCATCGTTCTGAAGAGGATTTTGGCATAACAAACTGCTTGCTTGTCCACGTTAGGACTCTGTCTGTCATCAATACGAAAAAATCTCAACTAAAACCTGTCCACGTTAGGACTCCACTTGCTGCTAATCCAGAAAAGTCTCGGCAACTCCGCTGGGGATAATTCGTCTGCATTTCCATAAACTGAATCGTCCACGTTAGGAATAAAACTCTTCCACGTTAGGAGTAACGCCTATCCACGTTAGGAATCATCTTTTCTGGATCTGTCCACGTCAGGACTAACCCTTTCATCTTTCCACGTCAGGAAGCAATCTTCTCTCCGCGTAAGGAGAACTATATCAATCTGTCCACGTAAGGACTCCAATACCACTTCACATGTCCGCGTCAGGACTCCAATCTTTCCACGTAAGGAATCCAACTTTGGTTCTGAACCTGTCCACGTCAGGACTCAACTTTCCACGTAAGGAGTATATCATTCTTCCACGTCAGGAATCAACTTTTCTTGCATCTGTCCACGTAAGGAATGCTATCCGTTTTCCACGCAAGGAAACATAACTTTTCCACATAAGGCAACCAATTCCTTCTGATTTGCCCGCGTCAGGACTACCCTCTTCCACGTAAGGAATGCCATCTCCACGTTAGGAATCACCTCTTTCCACGTAAGGAATCCGCTTCTGATATGTCCGCGTATGGACTCACTCTTTCCACGTTAGGAATCTCCGTCTCTTTTCCACGTAAGGAATCGTTTTCTCTTTCCACGTAAGGAATCTCAATCTTTCCACGTAAGGAACTGAAACTTCTCTTTCTCTTCCACGTAAGGAACACGCTTTCTTTCCACGTTAGGAATACTTCTTCTTCTGAATCCGTCCACATCAGGACTAAACTCTTCCACGTTAGGAATGCACTCTTTCTTTCCACGTCAGGAATCAATCTTGATATGTCCGCGTGAGGACTCAATCTTTCCACGTAAGGAATAAACTCGTCTTTCCACGTAAGGAAACCATTTTTCTTCCACGTAAGGAATGCTTCTGATATGTCCACGTAAGGACTCTAATCTTTCCACGTTAGGAATCAAACCTTGATCTGTCCACGTCAGGACTAAACTTTTCCACGTAAGGAAACACCTTCTCTTTCCACGTCAGGAATCAACTTCTTTTCCCTCTGTCCGCGTCAGGACTAAACTTTCCACGTAAGGAATCAATCTCTTTTCCACGTAAGGAATCACCATTTTTCCACGTAAGGAATAAGACTTCGTCTGGATCTGTCCGCGTCAGGACTAAACTCTTCCACGTTAGGAATGCACTTGTCTCCCCGTAAGGAATCCATCTCGATATGTCCGCGTAAGGACTCAATCTTTCCACGTAAGGAATACCAACTTCTTTCCACGTAAGGAATAAATTCTTCTTTCCACGTAAGGAAACCATCTTCTTTCCACGTAAGGAAACATTGTCTTTCCACGTAAGGAGAACATCGTCCACGTTAGGACCCACCTTTCCACGTCAGGAACACCATCTTAATCTGTCCACGTAAGGACTTCAATCTTTCCACGTTAGGAATGCTGTCATTTCCACGTAAGGAAACTATCTTTTTCCACGTAAGGAATCATCTCTTTCCACGTAAGGAATCCAACTTGATATGTCCGCGTAAGGACTACATCGTCCACGTTAGGACCCACTTCTCCACGTTGGGAATAATAATTTCTTTGATTTGTCCACGTCAGGACACTGATCTCGTCTTGATATGTCCACGTAAGGACTACATCTTTTCTGCTGAGAGAATAAATCTTGTCCATGTCAGGACTTGGTTCTCCATTGATCCCAACCCACAAACTTCTTAGCACTGACGTGACAGCGACTTTGAGATGGACTCTACTGGGGATATTTGGAAACCAAACTACCGGGCGCCTGTTCTGATAATCGGCGGTGGCCTCTGAAATTCTGATTCATGGAACCCCTGATGACAAAAGAGAAACTTATCCTGATAACTCTGTGGGGAATACTGCCGAAACTGACATTATCATTGGATGTCTCATGCCGAGATCTTGAATGTTTGGTAGTTCATTTGAGCAAGAGTTCTCTCCACCTGACTTGCTAGAGTACAGAAACTGCTTCAGCAAAATAATTGCTGAAGATAATGCCGACTCCGCCGGGGATAGCCAGATGCTACAGAATTATTCCAGCAAAGTAAATGCTGGGAGGGTGAAGTCGACCCTGCTGGGAAATTGGGAACTCAAACCAAACACCTTGTTGAGGTAACCCCCTGCTGGGGAATAGCAGATGTGCGCAGTATGATTGGATTTCTGCTGGAGAGTGAACTGATATTACACCGTATCCCTGACAAAATAAATGCCAGGACCCACAACCAACTCTGCTGGGGAGAGTCTTGATCTTCGAGTTCCCCTGGAAGGAAAGAACACTTGCTGAAAAGAGAGAACTCCGCTTCGGGGATACTAACATGCCCCCAGTCTGTATTTTGTATAGCTTGCCCCTGAATTTGCAACCATTTTGGAAGGGACCCTACAGTCCTTGTATCTGGACAGCCAGACATGGACGGCTTCTACATTTCGGACCTCGAAGGGGTGTTTCAAGAACATAACTTTCGTGCTTCTAGGGTGACCTGCCCCGGTCTTGCAGCAACCTTTTGTCTCTGATCGACTGAGTCGTGGAGTACTGCCCATAGCTATGAGAGATTTGCCACATCTTGACCTGACTGCCCCAGATTTACTGATTCTAGGATGGCCGACTCTACCTGAATTAATCAGTATAGCTTGCCCCAGTTCACGAAATATTTGGGCATTCTGCATTTTATCCTGATCATACCTTCCACTGTAGGAATCTTTCCTGTCGGCATGCGCTTACTCGCAAGTAACACAAGTTGTTCTGCATAAAAGATATATTAAACGCAATGCATATGACAGTTTCAAAATCCAAGTCTGTTCACTAAAAAATTTTGTGACATGTAACGAATCAATTATCAAAATGTCAATGTGAAAGCTGGTAAGAGGAACCCTTTTAGGAGTCAGAATCAACGAGATCTTTACTGACGTATGCCCTCGGACAAAACCTGTTTCAATTAGGACTTTTGCGGGTTGTAACGTGGTCAGGTTCACGGTTAACAAGGAAAGATATAGGCTCAAAATTTATTTCGACCCACCCATTCTTCGTGATGTTCTCCAATCCTATGTTCAGCTAATCTGACTTCCGCGTTCACCTATTAGAGGTGGAATGATGGGAGTGATGGTTCAGGATACCACACATTTTTTTTTGTTTTTGAGTGACAGTCATTTGCTTTTCGTCTTTGGGTACCTAGAATCACACGACTTTTGTCCTTTTCGAGGATTTGTTCTTTTCTTTGACAATCCTTTTCGTCTTTCGTTTTTTTTCGTTCCCTAACTTTTGCCTGGACTGAGTATCTTTTGAGATTCTTTTGATTTTCCAGTCCAGCGGGATGCCCCTGTTTTTGCCTAAGTCATTTGTTTTCAAGTTTTGACTTAGCGGGCTCTTGATTCTTTTCACTTTTCGTTCTCCTCTTTTTTTTTTGAACAAGTCGTGTGACACCGGTTTGTCTGGCTTCTTGTGGAGTAATATGACTGTCTCACTCTTTGTCGGCAAGGTTTAACCATTGCGATTCTTTAGGCACGACTTATACAAGTGTGATTTATCCTCAACCGGACACTCTTTCTACGATTCGAACGCTTGGCCAAACTAACTGCCGCCTACCCTGCCCCGGGTTAAGACTTAGGTTTTTTTTTCAAAAGAAACTCCTACTACTGGCTCAAAGGGGTTATCAAGGGATTATCTTCCTTATATCTCCGGTGTTTATGGATTGAAACAATGCCTGTATCTCATCAACAGGTTCTTTATCCAAAAGCATACAATCAGAATATTATTCGTCATCTGTTTTCGTCATCCTCCCCAGATTCCTGCTAAAACAAGCATTAAGCATTAAAGAAAAACAAAGAGTGAACACGACTGGATTAATTCAAAACATGCATATTCATTTCGTTTATCAATATCAATTGAAAAACAACAAGTTTTAAGAGCGAAATTTGCAATTACACAGAAAAGAAACTACAAATGCGAGGACATGAACAAGATAACATGAAAAATGTCGGCGTCTCGGAACTGGACTTCCTGCACTCTGACTTATTGGCGAGTCAACCATCCTCAGAAGCTATCATCAGGGGTAGTCTACTGCTGTCTCGATCTTCTTTCATCGGCCCGATCAAATCTGGGAAACTTTTTCATCACCCCGGTTTTCGCTTGTCGATGGCCTTGCACCGCCTTGGGAACCCTGTCAGAGAAGTGAATGACCCTGCTGTCGATTAAATCTTGGACGTTATGCTTGAATGCGTGGCAACCTTCAATATCATGTCCGGGAGCCCCGGAGTGGAATTCACAGTGCCTGCTCGCATCATAGCCATCCGGCAGAGTGCCGGTTATTGGCGCCAGAGTTCTTTTCTCCACCAAGTTCAATCTTAGTAGTGTCTGTAACAAATCTGCGTACGTTGAGGGAGGCTTCTCAAACACCCTCCTCGGCTTCTTTCCCCGAATTCTTTGCTGAGTCGTATACTGGCATCTTGTATGCTGCTGGCTTTGCTCGAGCGATTCCTTGGGCTCACGCGTTATCATCCTTAAGTTCAACCCTGGCATCGGCAACTGTTGTGGACATGGAGACTTAGCTTCCAGTGGCTCTGGGATATACCTCGATTCATCTGCAACCTCTGGCGGAGAAATGGGAATATCAGTCCCTGCAACTTTTATGCCCCCCGGTACAAACTCAATTATTTTCTCATCCAGCAAATCTTGAATCTTATGCTTAAAAGCTTTGCAGTTTGCAATGTTATGCCCCGGTGCTCCGGAGTGGAAGGCACAATGGGCGTTCAGGTCATAGTCTGGTGGCGGCTGCCCTGTCAGTGGAACCAAAATGCGGGGCTCAGCCAGTTGAAGTTGGAACAAGAGTTGCACCAGCTGATCATAATCCACAGGGATCTCATCAAATACTCTGTTAGAAGACCTCATCCTCTTACCACACCTTCTTGAGTTATCCTGCAAAATCAATTGCGACTGCTGACGAGGAGAATTCTGAGCTTCGAATCGTGGGGAGGGTCTCTTACGCCTATCATGCGTGGGTGCCGATTCTTCAGACCCCTGAGGAACAGATAAGCCAGCCGCGTCCTCCGACATTTGCCCTCCTTCTCTCCGGAGTACGTTCCTTAATACTTCAGCCATCAACCCTATCTGTGCCTTCAGTCGGCAGTTCTCTTCTTCTAGCGTCTCTTGATTCGAGCGCAACTCTTGCATATCTTTCGTGAACTGCCCCAGCTGGCCTCGAACATCCGTTAATTCTGCTTGAACCTGTTTGATGGCTACCCCCACAAGTTGGCGTATGCGGCCTGGGAGAAAACCTTGATTCTCTAGCTGAGCAAAGCCGGCAGCTCTATCATTAGCCCGTGCCATCAGGGGCTGTACCGTATCCTGCAACTGCTTCTGACTCTCGGCCATGGCTTCCATTACCTGTATGATCCGCGTTATGTGGTCGCGCACCTCTTGCATCTCAGTCGGATCCTGACTCATGACTTCCTTGCTGCCAGGGAATTCTTCGGTCGCTAATCTTGGAGGACCTGGTGGATACAGGAGATGAGATACAATTTAATAATTACCTGCAATGCAATATGAATATGAATGCAATGCAATGCAATGTGTGTGCCTGTGCATTAGGGCGATTCATTCCCCCAGTTCTAGTGTGAAGGTGCCAGTGCAGTGACAGTGCTGACAATAGGAATATCTGAGCTGAATCATAGAAAGCCTCATATATTGCAGGGAGAATCAATAAGCTCAGGGTACAATATCGCTGAGAGTACAACGAGAAGGCATGACCTCATCCAACAATCCTGGTGATGGTCAGCACTATGCAAATAAAGCATGCAGGCGAATACGGGAAATAATCAAATGCTCTCAAAAGCCCGGTACTCTTCTATCAACTTCTTGGTCTCTGGGTGACCTGGTCGGGTGAGCAGTCCTTCAACCAGCTGGTTTCTTCTCTTAAGAACACGACGCACGTCTCCAGCAGTTTCTTCCCATGTCGCTTCTCCGAAGCAATCTTCTAGTTTTCGCTTTTGGGACACAACTTCATCTCTGCGTTTGATTGCCTTGTTCAGTGCATGCTGGACACTATACCGGGTCATCACTTCCTCCTCACACTTCTTGATGCTAGACTTCAACTTCTCTTCGAGGTCGGAGATTTGCTGCTTCAGCTTATCTTCCCTCTTCTTATTGTTAGTGAGAGTAGCATTCCAAGTCTTGTTGCAAGAGGATATCTCTCGGTGTGCTGCGTCGAGCGCTTTCTTTTTGGCTTCCAGCATGTCGTGGGAGCTTCTGAACTCTTGCCCCAGACGTTCACGCTTCTTCTTCTCCTCAGTCAACTCAGCCCCTAGTCTGTTTACCAGCTCGATCTGTTGTTGGAAAGCATATACGGCCTTGTTTTTCTCACTGCGTGCTTGAGCTAGCTCTTGCTCTAACCCTTCGTTGATCTTCATCAAGGCTTCTTTTTCTCTCACAATTTGCTCGTACGCCTCCCTAGAAACAGTAGTTGGCTCTTCTGCCGGAACGGGAACAAGAATTGGTGCATCTGGAAACGGCATCCTCAATTGACTAGTCCTCTCCTGAATCCAAACTCTATAAGGTGCATAGGCCTGGCAATCGTTCTTTCCTAACAAAGGCTTCCCTCTGCGGTTAATACGCATCCAGGCATGTTGCAGCTTGGCTAGTAACTCCCCCTTCACGTCTCCGGTGAAGTACAGAGATTCCTGTACTTCCTCCTCCTTTGGCGGGTTCTTCAGCGCATATCCGAACTGACGGACGAACAGAGATGGGTTGTAGTTGATACACCCTTTCCTTCCAATCAACGGCACATTAGGGTACCCAGAACAACTGAAGATGAGCTCAGATCCCAACATGTCTCGATCAAACCACAAAACGTCTTCGGAAGATAGCCTCATCAGGCGCTCTGACCAACTGGCTGAGGTTGCACTGTCTACAAATGGTCCCTTTGTGGGGAGATGACTTTTGAACCACATGTTCAACAGAGGAGCACAGCAGTACACAACCTTTCCTCTTCGGTTCTCATTCTTGTAGTGCAATGAATGATAGAAGTCTCCAATCAAAGTTGGCACTGGGTTGCCTGCAGCGAACAGATAGAAAGCATCCAAATCCACAAAGTTGGGCAAGCTAGGAAACAGCACAATTCCATAGATGCATAAAGCCAAAATAGCATTGAAAACCACCCAACAACCGTTCTTGGCGTACTCTCGAGCTTTGACAACTAAGAAATCCAGAGAGAAACCTGACACCCCAAGCCAAGAAGTCAATAACAGATCTGCAGCGCTCATATGCAAGGCTTTGGCTAAGTCCTCCAACTTGGGCTCAGCAGCAGAGTGAATAAAGGGAACCTTGTTCTGCACGGGAAGCTCAGTAAACTCCACATACTCCTCAATGGTAGGCCCTAGAATGAAGTTAGCAAAAGTAAAGCATCTCAATGCGGGGTCATAGAACTGCATCAAGGTGTATAGCCCGTTCATCTCATCAGCAGTGGGCTTACAGACTAATCTCAGTAATCTCCCATGGCTCATTCTGAAGCTCCTCCTAACCTCCTCATCAGCGAGAGATATCAGACCAAGCAAAGAAGTAATATCAGGTGAAGGCAGCTTATACGCAACTGTTTTCCTCAAACCAGCCATAATCAATACTCAGAAATCCGGGCACTAGAACTAGGGTAATGCAAATGCACCTGCAGCACAGACACACGTTAGTGAAATGCAAATGGTAATGAATATGCAGGCAATGCAATGCAAGTAACATGCAACAGGGGCCAAAGCTGCAGCTGAATAGCCTAAACCCAATCAAGAAAGGTCTCGGATAGACCATCCAGAAGTCATCAAACCCTGGTCTCAGATAGACCTAACACAAAGCTCCAATACTGGTCTCTGACAGACCTCAAACCATAACTCCAACTGGTCTCTGGCAGACCTCGAATCACATCTCTAATTGGTCTCTGACAGACCTCAGAACACATCTCCAAATGGTCTCTGACAGACCTCATAACTCATCTCCAAATGGTCTCTGACAGACCTCATAACTCTTCATAAATACCCAGGATCTCTGATCAAGAAATAACCGGTAGTCTGAAGGTCTAGTTACCTGCATAACCCCAAATCCCCTCACAGGTGGGTGGCCCTATAACTGGCACAAGGTACGGCATCCTATGCGGTCGTCGGCGTCACAGACTTTCAGGGTTGATGATACGATTCCCGGAAGGAGTGGCGTCATCAAATCCCGAAGAGGCCTCACTCAGCCAACTTCCAAATGATCGGTTCCCGGAGTCGACAATTCAGCTGACCAACAACCCCTTCGACCCAAAGGGTAGAAAAAGAAGCCAACCAGAAGAACCTCGTCCGAGTGTAGATTTCATGAGACACTAATGCAAGCAAAGCCGGCACGCGCCTACTACTTTCTACGCTAATTCTAGGTGCACTCAAGCCCAGGTCCGGCTTCTCACTCAATATCAGAACACCCGTCACACCCCAATACAGCAATAATAAACAATATACAAAGCTGAAAATACAAGGTTAGAAATATAAAATAACTCCATACAAAATCCTCGACGGGAAAACAAGCGTTAGGATTGACTCTCTTAAAGGGACGTTGGATCCCAAATGCATAAGAACCATCGCAGTTCTTAGCAGCCAGGGGACGTTGGGTCCCCAGCAGAGTCGCCAGCTGTCGCTACTGCGAAAATCGGCGCCGGCTGAACAGAAGAGTCGCCACCGTGCGTTATTTATCCCACGGGAGGGAAAGGAAATGCTCAGAGTAAACCTCGCACAACACGGGAAAGGTATGGTCGTCGCAACCAAAACCTGGGTTCGGGAGTCGGTTACGCAAGGGGAAGGTATTAGCACCCCTCACGTCCGTCGTACTCGACGGGATCCACGCTTGTTTTCGAGTATGGATTGTTATTCTATCTAAACTATAGGTCAAGGGTGAAAAAGAAAATAAAATGAAAATAAAAATGACTCGGCAAAGTATCGCACTTTATGCCTACGTATTCCCGTCTGGAACGAGAAATCAGAGTCAACGTAGTTCGCCTACCTACGGGAAAGGAGGGGAAGGTTGCTCGCTAGGATATCGCATCCTATGCCTACGTACTTCCACACAGCATGGAAGATCAGAGCAAACGTAGTTCGGGCCACGTACGACACAAGCTTGTCTTGGTTGATTTTATTCCTTCTGAAAAAGGTTTTTCTGATTAACAGTCCAAGAGGACAAAAATGACGTCTTGATGAGTTCACATTCTTTTACGAAAGAAGTGTCTTTTATTGTGTTTGACATCTTTATGTGTTTTTCTGTTTGTTTTGAGAAAGAAGAGACAGAACTCTAACCTACGGTTGCGAAGGGAATCAAACTAACCTAATGTTATCATGCATGGGTTAAGACCTAGTGTCTATCATGCTCCTCTCCTGCACAGAGAGAAACAGAGATCCTAAGGGAATAGACGGAAACAGAAACAATATCAGATATGTACAATAAAACAGTAAAATGCATGAATGCAGCAATACAAGCGAGGCAAGGGAGTCCCACTCGACCTCGAACCTGGAAAACAATGGGCAAAAGTGAACAGAATTCACTTTCAACCCAACAGGGTAAACAGCAAACAATACAGTCCAGAAAACCAATCAATACATCAAGAATGAAATACAACAGAAAACAAACAGCATCAGCAGCTCTGAATCAACATCTGGCTTCAAGCAATCTCCAATCAGCTACAGGCTTCAACAAGCATCAATCTCCATCTTCATGGCCTTCAGGCAAGGGCTTTGATCATCAGTCTTCTATCTGCAATGGCTTTTCTTCAAGTTCAAACCTCCAGAATGAGGGATTAGTCACAAGAGTGAAGTGAATGAATGTTAGACAGTTAATTACCTACCAAGGGTGGTTCATCAACTGTTAACATTAAACAGAAAGTTTCCTCTCAAAAGTTCTATCTTTCAAATATATTCACTGATCCTTCCAAAGGAAGGAGGTGGATATTTGAAAGAGACTTTGAATCATAGAGAAAGGATGGATGCAGACAAGGCATTCCATGTTTGAGAAACAAGCTTTCTAATCTAGAGCTCTGCCTAGCTCCTAAACCCTAGTCTCCTCAGCATCTGCTAGCAAGAACTTCCTCTCCAACTCTGGCAGTTGATCTTCAATCCTTGGATCTCCAATGGTCTTCATCTCCTCAAATCTTCAGCTTCCCCAGGTCCCCAGACATCCCAATACCCAAACAAGCAAGCAATAATCCCCAGAGGGCACACCACACCAGTCAATTAGATATAACAGACAGTATTAATAGCAGTAGGGGAACCCTGACTTTTCTAAGGGGATCTAATAACTACCCATAGCCCCTATAGTCCCATAACTAATCTAGTCAAATCCTAAGTCCTAAGGGAAATGAATTGATTCTCCTAAGTCATCACCTAAAAACCCTAATTTGTTCATGTTGTTCAAGCCTACATTAATCACCTAAAATTAACTCCTAAAAAAGGGAACTAAATGGAATCTACAAGTTCAACATCTAATCTAAGCAACATAAAAAGAATGAACAAAAAATATGAAAGCATTTAATAGAACAAAAATCACTAAAATCATGCATGAAATGAAACTACTTAAAATGGCTTTTATTTAGAAAATATGGAAAAACTATGAAATAAAAATAAAAATGCAATTTTATTTTTCTATAATTTTCTAGACATCCTAAAGAAAATGATGTAAAAAGAATGGATTAAAAATGAATTTTTATGTATTTATTATGAATTTATGAAATGCATAAAAAACAATTAAAGAATATAAAAGAAAAATAATGAAATAAAGGGAGGGGGTTCATTAAGCAAGTACGCGCAGTTCATTTCAGGATGGGCCAAGCAGGGTAGGGTGCGCGTAGCACTTTGAGTTAGGCCCAGAACTAGTTCAGAAACAAAGAAAAAATAAAAAGGCGCAGGGGGGTGAGAAAAGCACAAGATTCACGTTCAAACTGATTATGGGCCTATTACTGGGGGTGGGGATAGAAACAGAATCTCAGGCCCGCCCGTTTCAATTAATGAAACGGTGCGTTTAGGGCCAACGCATCTCCCTCCAATTTCTGAATCAAATAATAGCCACACGATTGGCTTATGGGGTCAAAAGTCCACACGAATTGGACGCTCCAGATTGTATCTCCTACCTCAGATCATAAAGCTAGGGTTTCCTCTCCCATGGCAGCCATGCACGAGCTAACTTCAAGCTCTCAGTTCTCCCTCTCCAGGCCACGAAACGCCACGCTATAAACATGAAAATTGCTCTACACCTCTCCCTCTATAAGCCTATGGTCTTAATTCAGTCTGAAATTCAATAGATCACTCAACCCGATGGCATCAAGCTCTGGTCACCATGGAAGTACACTGAGATGCATCATGATAATTCTCCACCAAACCTACACTAATCTACTCTATGCACAATGGTGATTACCCTGCGCTAACAACCTAACATTATAATGCACTAACCTAAGAGTTCTACCTCCTAACAGTTTGGTGCACCTGCTAACAATCATCACCAAACCACTCCAAATTCATCCTAATTATTCTACTAACATCTTACATCATATCTAAACTAACAAATCTATGCTAAACTAACTGAATTAAGCTGTTTGAATGAAAACGCACCTGGTGCAAAAGCTTGAAAACAGCTATGGAAACTTGTGAATCCACCAACACCAATGCTCAGATCTTGATCAGTGAGTGAAGCTCTTGCTTCTGTATGCAACACTTGAATGATTCTTGACTTGAATTGTGCTATCCACTTGAAATTGCACTTTTGATGTTGATGATGGAAGTGCTCGAAAATGGAGTAATCACACCTTGTTCTTGATTGAATTATGATCTATGATGATGAAACAGTATAATGAAGTTGATTTTGATGATGATTGGTGAAGAATTTGAGGAATTGGAGTGAAAATTCAATGAAAAAGAATGAGAGAATTTGGGAGATTCTTGGTGAAAAATGAAGCCAACCCTTGATCAATCCTCATTTCATGAATATATAGAGCTCCCATGAACATTCTAGATCCATCTTACACATTCCCTTGCCTTCCAACTTTGATCCATTTTGGCTATGTTTCTTAAAAGGCAAGTAACCATGGATAACTTTCTTTTTTCCTTCTAAACTCAAAAAAGTGTTTGAACCATTGTTCTTAGAATTGCTTTTCAATTCAAAATCATATATTGGAAGTCTCCATTTGGACTCATAAATCTCCCAAACCATTCTTCATCTTGACTTTATTCAAATTATAAGCCATTTTAGTTCATATTTTGACCAATTATGCAACTTCAAGTTATGAGCTTCTCCAACAATTTGTGACCTTCTTTCTAGACTTAAAATCCCATTTGGAGCAAGTTTGATGTTGTAAGTTTTTCCATTTGAGGCCTCCTTGTATGAGTTTTGGACATGGGTTAAAATGACTTGTAATTCACAAATGCCCAAAATACCCTTTGCTTGCCAAGACCATAAGTTGAGTTCCACACATCATATGAAGGCATACCATACCATTCTAGAAATCTAAGACAATGAGGAATAATTCTTATGTTGACCAAGAATTCATTTGAAATCTCCTTGAGGGGTAAAACTAGCTTGGAAGTCAAGTCACTTTCACAGACAAAAGTTCAGATACCTCAGATGACCTGTAACTTGCAAGGACCATAACTTGAGTTCTATAAATCTCCTTGATGTCTTCCACCACTCAAATTAAAGGTCTTGAGATCCTCTACAAATTTCATGTTGGCCAAGAAGCCATTTGAAGCTAGCATTTTGACTTATCTTGCTTGAAAATTTGACCTAAACTAGGGGATTTTACACAGAAACCCTAATTTAGAAACTCCTCTTCTCCTTGATTTCTCTTGAATTCTCCTTGGAATATCTCCATATCCTTCTTCATATGTCCCATGATGAACCCCACATCTCTCCACTAGACTTGAATGCCCCTTAAATCAGTCAATTGACCTAGGGTTGACCTAGGGTTGACCCAGATGAAACCCTAGTTGACTGCCTTCAGCTATAGCTCTTGTGCTCTCATCAATGACTTGTCTCCTTCTCCAAATGACTTTTTAAGTCTCTCATAATGTCTAGATACTCTCCATGCCTTCAACTCACAGCTCACAACCCTCTTGTTGATCCTCAGATGCCCTCAGCTAGGAGATGAACTCAAGGCTTGATCTGCTGAACTCTTTGCTTTCAAATTCTTTCCTGATGACTTGAATGAGATTGAATTGGGATAATAACCTCTTGATAGGCTTCTAGAGATGAGAATAATGATTGGTTCCCTGTTGAATGACTTGCTATGCTTATGCTATGCAGATGGTTAGACTATGTGCATGACTCTAGATGCAAATGCTAATGATATTGAAACATAAACCCAATGAATAAGGTTGGGCAAATTTTAGGGTGCAACAGTTAAGACCTAAAGATAGTTTCTAAGCTTGCTCGCAAAGACATCGCGTCCTCTGCCTACGTATCCTAACTAGGATAGAATCAGAGCAATCGTAGTTCACCTCACTAGGGATGAAGAACACTTGATTATGATCAAGGTTCAAAGGGGAACAAACATATCCATGCTTGTGTAGAGTTTCACAAAACTCTCTAGATCTATGTTGTAACACTCAAAAGGGGAGTAAGATATCATGACGACGATCCTTACATAGAGTTGACGAACTCTATATTAGGGTTCTAGTTGAAGAACGCTCCTAGTATGGGTGGGTCTTTTAGACTTAAGCAAAGTCTAAGGATTTTAATCTAAAGGTTCAAAATGACTTAACAAAGTCAAGGAGAAGGGTCAAATGAGCTATCCATGACACGAGGGTCAATGGAGAGACTTTTCCTTTGGAAGGAGAAAAGGGGAGGCGACTCGGACGGGAACTAAAGAATTCCATCACTTGGAGGAGAAATAAACTTAACAATAAACATTCAAACATGATGAATATAGAAGACATGATTATAATCAAGAATGAACAAGCACATTAGAATGAGCAAGTATTTCAGGTGAGATGAATGGTTACAATCAGATCATGGTATCATAGTGTCAATGATTGCAATTAAGATAGATGGTCACAACCAAAGTATGCAAGCATATTACAATAGGCAAGCAAAGATAAGTTCTTACAAGACTTAATAAAAAGTAAAGGCCTAGGCATATCTTGACAAAGATTAAAGAATCATCTTATTGAAACATGATTTTAACAAAGATGGCAAGTATATTAAAGTAACAACTATGTAAACAAATCACAATTTGAAAGTAAACATGTCAAAAACTCGATGTACAACAAGTGTAACAACAACATGTATAGATGAAAATCAAGCAAATTAGTTTAACCTCATAATTTAGGAGGAACGTATGAAAAGGGAGTTATTTAATAAAGTAAAGATCATGGTGACAACCAATAAATGAGCATAAGTGAAAAAATATGGATGACAATCAAGGCAAGTAATCGAGCGAGAATCGTAACGAAGGATCGCGCTTTAAAGTAAACATAGATGAAAAAGGAATATTTTTTGGTAACAATCAAAGGAGAAGATCCTAACATGTTTACTAACATAAAATAAATGAGATTGAATAAATATCCTAACACAAATGGTCATGGTGGAAAAGAAATTCATCTGCATACGGAAGATAACGATCTCAATATCAAGGCAACTTGCAAACAAACAAAAGGCATGAAAAATTGAACAAACATGGAATAAAAAAACATCACATGAAAGTAAACATCCAGACAAACATATTGCAAAAAGAACGGGTTCAAAATGATTATAAACGAGTGAGTTATAATTTTTGAAAAATTCATGCAATTAACAAAATAAACATTTAACAAAAATAAAAGAAAATGGCAGGGGTGGGAGTTGAACCCAACACCCTTGGCCTACATGCTTAACACTTTACCAGGTTGGCCACTGCACGCGCGTGTTAGTCAATGGAAGAGAAAGAGTAAAATGATGAAACAATGAAATTTAAAAAAAAAACAAAAAAGGGTTCGACCTCCACCCGGATTGAACCCAGGACACGCAAATGAAAGGCGCTTATGATGACAAGTTCTTACCACTGGGGTGGCTATACATCCAAGTATAAAGCCACCCCTAAAAATAATTAAGGTTTCATTTGTAATAAGAACTAGGCCAGACCTCAAGCAATCAAAGGTGTGATACGGATTGGATTCAAACATGCCCAAAACAACATCAAATGCTACCAAATAAAAGTCTAACATATTTGAAATTTAGTGAGGAACACAAAGATAACAACCATGCTTTAAAATAGTACACACCTCATCAAATTATAATGAACATGCAAGTGTGACTTTTGAGAGGCTTTTGAGCAAACCAAATTTAAATCAAATGTAAAAACACACAAGTGAAAGCTCATTCAAATCTCAAACACATAATTCAATGGATTTACTCTAAAGAAAGAAAACTCACTTCCTTACTGAATTAAAGAAAGGCTGTCAAGTTGTAATTTGGTAAAGGGATGTTTGAGGTGAACTTGGTATGCAGCCACTGTGTTCAATGATGATTCACCTTACTGTTACCAACATGTACCAGGTTATGGATCTTAATACACACAAGATGCACAAGCTAGGATGAAGTTGGTGGCATGAGAGTTTAACCAAATCAAAACAGGAAGCTAACAGTAGATCAAGGCAACATGTCATTACATTATCCAACTGATTTTAATTGCAGCCAAAATGGTGGTATGTCCATAATATGTAATGATAACTTCCAGCCAACATGTCCTTACCAAGACATAGATCCAGTAAATAAACAGAATCATGACAAGACCCAACAGACACAAACATTAAAACCTGAAACTATAATGCACAACCACAGTCCAAAGCCTAATGCAGAAATCAAACTTATAGTCCAAACTAGTCAATCAAAAACATGAACTCAACCTAAAAGACTACTTGCAGTTCTGATGAGGAGCCAGATTGATGAACACCAAATCTGATTTAACAAACTCAAATCTCTAAAAAGAGGTCCTAGATGGTTTCTAAGTAGCAAATCCTCCTAAAAAAAGAAATCTTGATAGTTTTCAGACCAAGTCTCCAGGACATTTGTGGTTATTAAAAAAAACCTATCATGATAGTGCCTACTACTAACCAAAAGAGTCAACTGCAACTCACAAACCTAGGACACAGCCCTAACATATGAGCCTCTAATTCAAATGTCAACAGGGTATAATAATTGTAATGGTGCAATGTTCTCTTTAACAGCTTTGCATTTAAGCCACAAACAGATCACTCAAAAGCCAAGCAAAGTTCAGCCAAGCAAATCACTAGCACTGATAATAATTTCCACATGATTTGTAATGACAACCTGATGACAAACAAATGGTCTGACCTACTCAAAACATGAAGCTAGCAGAAACAAAGATCAGCATTCCATATAGCCATAACAACAGTATAATAGGCTTGGAGCTAGTCTATAACAATACCTCTCTATCAAACTTTAACACCAGCAAAAGTCCCCTAACAAAATTAAGACAGCAGTGTACTAAGGCCACCAACCATTAAAAGTGGATTACTTCAACAAAACAAGGATCCAGGGTTTTCATGAGTGATCACATACTAAAATCTAAAGACTACAACCCTAAGGTTCTAGTTAACAACAGCCAAGCTCTCAACCTGATTGAGAATGCCAAACCACTAAGTAACAATCCTCTTCTTCATTACAAACAGCTCTGCTTAGGAATGAAATGGGCATAATGCCAACAGCTTTGCAATCACAAACTAGCACCAAAACAGTCCAAACATAAACTCTAACAAACAGTCTAAATTCCTATTCAAAAGCAATCAATGAGCATAACTGGTTTTGAGGATACAAAATGCCAACAATTAACAAATGCTTGGGCAAGAACAGTGGATTTTCAATCCAGCACCTGAGACTAATAGAACTAAAAGAAGGTTTCAATTCTAAACTGCTGCTTACAACTAAATTCAGTGGTGATTCTAAACAGAAATAGCAGCCATAGTACATAATTTTAAGGACAATCCTATACATACTTGGCTAAAAGCTAGAATGACACAAAAAACATAAGTGTGAAACAAATGCCACAAATAGATTCAAACATGATCTAGGGCAAGGGGATCCTATGAACAACTCATAAATCATCCAAATCTTACTAATGAATAAGGCTTGACAGTCCTAGGGCTAAACGCACCACATTTTCATGTTGGATTCTCAAAAACATCACATAGACCAAAACTTCAAACCAAATTATACATGATGTTTAAGCACAAACTTTGTAACTCATCATCCATATATCATTTACAAATGAAAAAGCATTAACAAAACAGATCATCATGACCATGAAACAAAAGTTCTTGACAAAGAACAAAAATGGGGCAGCAAGACTACATTTTCACAAAATCACCTCAAAATGATAAAACATGGTAATGTGTGATCAATAAGGAGTTTGAGTGTCACATACCTCTTGTAGACAAGTCTTGAGCCAACTAAGAGGTTGAGAAACCCAGAGACTTTCTTCCTTGACAAAGAGACAAAGCTTGCTTCTTCTTGGAGCAACAAACCAACTTTCAAGACAGTTGGAGTTGTGTGATTTCCAGCTGGTTTTTTATGGTCTAGACACTTGAGATATGGTATATAGGATGTGTTAGGAGTGTTAGAATGACAGGAAGTGCTTTGAGTGAAGATTTTGCTTTCAAAGTGGAAGAAAGTCAAACTATTAGGGTGTGGAGTTTGACTTTTGTGAAAATGAGATTTTTGAGAGGTTTGGGGGTATGGACACCTTCTACACAATGTTTAGAGATTGTGTAGATGGTTTTGATGTGCTTGGAGATGGTAGAACTGATCTTGAGCAGAGTTTTGCTCAAGACAGCTTTTTGGTGGAAAATGGAGGTTTTGGGGTTTTGAAATTCTTAAGGGAATGAGAAGGGATTGAGAGCTGTTGTTTCTATGGTTTTTGAGATTGCTCTGGTGTGATTTGGAGAGTGGGAAGAGCCCTCCTTTTATAGGCCAAGCAAGCTGGGGCAGATTTGTCATTCTTGAATTTGCAAGCTTGCATTGGTGGGAAACCTCAAAACTTCAAAAGTGTGTCTGCTGGTTTAAAGTTAATTCCATCAGTTAATGTCCTTCCTAACAGCTGTCCTCAAGCTGGCTGGTCTAAGATAGCTCTGCTGCAGCAAATCCAATGTTCCTTACACCATTTGCTTTTGCTTTTCAACATATCAATAAAAAAGGATTATGGTGAGATTCTTGGTTTTTCCTTGGTTTCCATCCACATCAGGTCCCAACCTGATTCTAATACCACACCAGATATATCTCTATGGTTGGAAATGAACCATGTGGTTGAAAATCAATTTATGTTGAATTTTGAGAAGTTAACAAACCAATGCTCAGGTCCAACTTGCACACCTCATAACTCTAAGCTCACAAGGGCTATGAATGAGTTCTATAACTTTCTGGAAAGCCCTCATGGAGATCCACAACTGTCATGTTTTTAAGATTTTCAAATTCTGAGTGGAACTAGGGTAAAAAAGCCCTCCAAGTTGGCTGAAAACATGACTTTCGAAGCCAGAATTTGTGAAATTTCACCAAGTCCTTTACCTTTGAAAAATGATTTTTGCTATAACTCCAATTTCATGCATTTTTTGAATATGGACCACTGTGGGACTTTTGTAGGGTTTTTCAAGACCTTTCAAACAAGCTTAGAACCACTTCAATTGGATGTGTGGTTGAGGAGTTATGGTTTTGCCCCTTTCGAAACCCTAATTCCCGATTTTTGCAATTACTTCCTAACCCTTGATCCAATGGTCATGAAATTTTATGGGGAGGTGTAATATGATATAAGGAACATTTTTCATTCACACCTTGAAGTCAAATTCCTTATTGTTGGGGAGTTGACTTTTTGGTCAACTTTTCGATCGATCGGTGTCTACCGAGTCGCCCGTTGGTGATCCGGACGTCCTGAGGACTTGAAACTCTTGGGATGGACTTTACTAAGCCATAGGAGCTTAATGGACCTTGACCCCACCATTGAAATACTCTTTGAATCAGAAGTCAAACTACAGTTGACTTTTTCTAGTCAAAAACCCTAATCGGGTGTCTCAACTTGCACTGTTCTCGAACCCCGGGTGACCACCTCAAATTGCACTCATTCTTGGTCCAATGTATCATCCTTGATCTTGTTTGAAGTTGGACCAATCCAAAACATTGATTGATCAAACCCTCGAAGTTTCGGTTTTGACGGTATGGGACCCTGGTTCATCTGCATCTTGACAAAGATAAACTTGAAATGGGTTAAGGTTAGTTAATCAAATGAATATGATCCTAAAATGATGATGAGGATCTAAGGGGTCAAAATTTGAGGTTCAACAGTTGCCCCTATTTAAATATCTTCACTAGATGGCAATGAGAGATGACAATCCTCATAGCATCTTAGTGAAAGGTATTTAAATATAGCAAACCAGAAATTTTGTCCCTTAGATCCGATGGTATGCAAAAGGAAGAATGCAAATATGCCATGAATCTAAATGGTGTTATGATTCCTGAATGCAAGACAGATGCAGACACACGAGTAAATATAAAAGAATGGCAATACAACGAGTAACCACTCACGAGGACCCAACACACTAGCGAAAGATTCAAGATTAAGTAAGCAAGATAGTTCAAACGTGACTAAAGATGCTGTTCAAGGAAATCTTTCACACAGGGGACACGAATTCCACCAGGGAAGACACATCTTCATTGGGGAAAGGGGATACGAACCTCACTGGGGATAACCAGATGAGGAAGCCCACCGGGGAAGATGACAATTATTCACTGGGGAAACGAAAGAAAAGAAATGCAAACCACACTGGGGAAGAAATCCAATAGGGGAAAGCTTTGCTGGGGAACAAATCCACTGGGGAAGCAAAGCTTCACCGGGGAAAAGACGGAACGAAGACACGAATCTCACTGGGGATAACCAGATGAGAAAATTTCCTATAACAAAGAGTTCAAACGGGATCTTCAGGAAAAGGTTAGAAACAAGACCGGGCGTGCCGGGGAGACTAGTACCCACTAGTTCTCTGAGACTCGACTGGAAAAGCAAAAGCTGCAACTGGGGAGATTGGTGACGACCAGAATAACAAATAGCTTCAAACAGTGCTAGTTTACACTAGACTTACTGGGGATGATGGTGACGACCAATCCAAAGTTCGGTTTCCAAGAAGTGCTAAATACCACTAGACTTCCTGGGGATGTGGTGACAACCAAATCGAAGTTCCAATTACAATTGGGAATTCCAATCAATGTTGTTAAAACAACAGGACTTTGGCTGAGGAAGTTGGTAACAATCAACTTTCGGTACTAATAACGATTAGTTTTCAAGCAATGCCAGTAACCACTGGTCTTAGAGGAGACTGGTGATGACCAAATCGGGATATACCAATAACAATTGGTCTTGGACAATGCTAAGATCCACTAGACTTAACTGGGAATTTCGGTGACAACCGATTCCAGGGAGACCAATGACCATTGGTTCCTTTTTCAAAAAGTTTGGTAACGACCAGAGGATAACAATCTGTTTTAAGCGATGCCAACAACTATTGGACTTAGGTCAATTGGTGACGACCGAACTAGGTATACCAATAACAATTGGTTCTGGATAGTGCTAGTAACCACTAGATTTTCCAAACAAAAGCTAGTGATCACTAGACTTATAGAGATTGGTACTAAACGAATCAAAGGGTACCAATAACAATTGGGTCTGAGGGTAAGACTAGTAACGACTAGGTTTTCCGAACAAGGCTAGTGACCACTAGACTTATAGAGATTAGTAATAACTGAATCAAGGGGTACCAATAACAATTGGATTTGAAGGTGGTGCCAATAATCATTGGACTTTTAGGGAATTTTGGTGATGACCAACTCCAATGTCAACGATCATTGGTTTTTTAGAGGGCAATACCAGTAACCACTGGATTTTTAGCCAAATTGGTGAAAACCGAATCAAAGGGACTCCAATAACAATTGGTTTGCTTTATAACAGAATCAGTATCAACTGGGTTTGAAAAATAGTTGGTGACGACCGAATCACGGTACCGAACGTAATTTTTCAAAGCTTGTTGGTGACGACCAAATTGAAGATGAAAATTGGTAACAACCCTCTGTTTGTGTAAATAGGATATTGTTAGTCACCACTAGCTTCCCCACGAAAATAAGGAACCCTAGGATGTCGACTTTGAAGCGAACTTTGTAATAACAGGTCAAGGATAAAGGTAATGACCGAAGGATCTCAATGGCAGGAATGCAAACAAATGCGTATGTTGGCATGATGCTGTATGCAAGATGCAGACCGGCCCGTAGGAACAAAATAAAGAGAGAACTCGTCACACTGAGTTTAAAAATGCCTCAAGTCAGGCGACACTTCCTTCTTTGGTGTAGATAACGATCTTTTCTCAGTAATATCTTCGTAATTCTGCAGAGAAGAAGTCTTAGCTTAAGATCCAGAATTGTTGTCGGACACATCTAGCTTGGTCAGAGATAACAGCAACCTTCCACAACTCTGAGGACTATGTAATGTTATCAGATTACCTTTAGAATTTTTCAATCATTTTGTCAAATCGTGCTTCCTTTTTAAAACAAGACTTTAAGTTTTCCAAAACACTTCGCTTTCATGAAAATTCTTATTAACAAATAAATGAAATTGCATAAAAAATAGCGGATCATAACGATGATTTGGCCAAAAATCTGATTTTATTGATAGACAAGAACTTTACAAAAGGCAAAGCCTTGGGAATTTTATAAGTTTTGAAAAATGGCAACAGAAAGGTTATAGAATCCCATAATAATCTGGTCCTTCCAACTGCTAGTTCACTTGCTCCGCTGCTTCTGACGAGAATAACAGGCGTTGACCTTTCTTCTAATATTCTGCACAGGACTCTGCCCCAGCGTCTGCCAGCTTTCAAACATTGGGCTTTCATCTTGTCGAGGCACTGAAATCCTCCTTCTATGTATTTCGTTTCAGGCGTAGTATTTTCTTACTGCGTCTGAGTTGATGGGATACTTGAGTGGTTCGCCATCCATAGTTTCGAGAATCAGAGATCCTCCGGAGAAAACAGTCTTCACAACGAAAGGGCCGTCATAGTTGGGCATCCACTTGCCACGCATATCTTTTTGCGTTGGTAGGATTTTTCTAAGCACAAACTCTCCTTCCCTATACTCCTTGGGACGAACCTTCTTGTTGAACGCTCGGGCCATCCTCTGTTGATAGATTTGACTCTGGCACATGGCCGTCATTCTTTTCTCGTCAATGAGATTCAACGAATCGAATCTTTCTTTTATCCACTCGTCTTCATCCAGCTTTGCTTCCGCCAAGATCTTCAAGGAAGGTATTTTGACTTCAATGGGTAGCACAACGTTCATCCCGTACACTAAGGAAAAGGGAGTTGCCCCTGTCGAAGTGCGCACTGATGTTCGGTATCCGTGCAAAGCAAATGGTAACATCTCATGCTAATCTTTGTAAGTTACGACCATTTTTTGTATTATGTTTTTGATGTTTTTGTTTGCAGCTTCAACTGCACCATTCATCTTAGGTCTGTAAGGGGACGAATTGTGGTGTTTGATCTTAAAATCGTCACAAAGTTCCTTCATTGTTTTGTTGTTCAGATTCGACCCATTGTCAGTGATGATCTGGTTAGGGATACCATATCGGCAGACGATCTCCTTTTTAATGAAGCGTGCAACCACTTGCTTCGTCACATTTGCATATGACGCTGCTTCCACCCATTTGGTGAAATAATCGATTGCGACAAGGATGAAGCGATGGCTGTTAGAGGCTTTTGGCTCTATCGCTACGATCATATCTACGCCCCACATTGCAAAAGGCCAAGGTGATGTCATCACATTGAGAGGATGCGGAGGGACATGCACTTTATCAGCATAAACTTGACATTTATGACACTTTCGAGCGAAGAGTATGCAGTCTGTCTCCAAAGTTAACCAGAAGTAACTCGCTCTTAAGATTTTCTTAGCCATGGCGTGGCCATTTGCATGGGTGCCGAAGATTCCTTCGTGTACTTCGGTCATTATGAGATTCGCCTCATTTTCATCGACGCATCGGAGTAAGACCATGTCATGATTTCTCTTGTACAAGACGCCGTTGCTGATGAAGAATTTAGATGACAACCTTCGTATTGCTCTTTCGTCAATTGTGGACGCGTTAGCGGGATACTCTTGGTTTTGAAGGAAATTCTTGATATCATGAAACCATGGCTTCCCCTCAGATTCTTCATCCATTGCCATGACGTATGCGGGTACTGTCCTTCTTTCGATGCGGATCATAGGTGCCTCGTTGACAAACTGGACTTTCCACATTGATGCCATCATGGCTAAAGCATCGGCAATGTGATTTTCTGCCCTTGGTACGTGCTTGAAGGTAATTTCATCAAAATATTCAGCCATCTCTAAGATGTGGGTTTTATAAGGGATCAATTTTTCATCCCTGGTTTCCCATTCTCCTTTGAGTTGGTATATCACCAAAGCAGAATCGCCAATTACTTCCAAGATTTTGATACGGAGATCAATGGCAGCTTCCAATACTAGGATGTAGGCTTCATACTCTGCTATGTTGTTTGTACATGAGAAACAAAGTCGGGTTGTGACCGCATTGTACCCTCCAGTTGGATTTTTCAGAACAGCTCTGATGCCATGTCCATTTTTGTTTGATGCTCTATCAAACATCATCTCCCAGCGGGATCCCGGCTCGGGACCTTCTTCTGGACCAGGCTCTGGTTTCGTGCGCTGAATATACATCACATCTTCATTAGGAAAATCGAACTTGAGTGGTTGATAATCCTCCATAGGATGCTTTGCAAGGTGTTCTGACAAGATACTTCCTTTGATAGATTTTTGAGCAACATACTGGATATCGTACTCTGATAAGAGCATATGCCATCGGGCTAATCTTCCTGTTTGAGCTGGCTTTTCAAAGATGTACTTGATGGGGTCCATTTTAGAAATTAGCATCGTAGTGTGACAAATCATGTATTGCCTCAGACGCTTGGCAGCCCATGCTAATGCACAACAAGCTTTTTCCAGGGGAGAGTAACGACTCTCGCAATCAGTGAACTTCTTGCTTAGATAATAGATTGCATGTTCTTTCTTCCCTGACTCATCAGTCTGGCCCAAGACACAGCCCATTGAATCTTCTAACACTGTCATATACATGAACAAAGGCCTTCCAGGTACCAGCGGAATCAGCACTGGAGGTTCTTGCAGATACTGCTTGATTTTCTCGAATGCGGCCTGACAGTTTTCATTCCATACCACTGTTTGATCCTTTCGTAACAACTTGAAGATCGGTGTGCAGGTAGGGGTCAAATTGGAGATGAACCTAGAGATATAATTCAAACGTCCGAGGAAGCCTCTGACTTGTTTCTCAGTTTTGGGAGCAGGCATCTCCTGGATTGCTTTAACTTTGTCGGGGTCTACTTCAATTCCTCGCTGACTAACGATGAAACCAAGTAACTTGCCTGAGCGAACTCCGAAGGTACATTTTGCTGGATTTAGTCTCAATTGATACTTTCGGAGTCTCTTGAATAGCTTCAGCAGATGATCCAAGTGGTCTTCTTCACTTTGGGATTTTGCAATCATATCGTCCATGTACACCTCGATTTCTTTGTGCATCATATCATGAAAGAGTGTGACCATAACTCTCTGATACGTTGCCCCTGTGTTCTTCAAACCAAAAGGCATTACCTTATAACAATAGGTGCCCCATGGTGTGATGAAAGTTGTTTTCTCCATGTCATATGGATCCATTTTTATCTGATTATAACCAGAAAATCCGTCCATGAACGAGAAAACTACAAAGCTTGCTATGTTATCCACCAAAGTATCAATATGCGATAGCGGGAAATCATCCTTCGGACTTGCTTTGTTCAGATCCCTGTAGTCGACGCACATCCTGGCCTTGCCATCCTTCTTTGGGACCGGTACAATGTTTGCCACCCATTATGGATACTTGGATACTGCTAAAAAACTGGCATCTATTTGCTTTTTGACCTCATCTCAGATTTTAAGCGCCATGTCTGGTCTCGACCTGCGAAGCTTTTGTTTAACCGGAGGACATTCTGGCTTCAGGGGGAGCTTGTGCATGACAATGTCAGTATCCAACCCTGGCATATCTTGGTAGGACCAAGCAAATACGTCAACAAAATCTCTAAGGATTGTTATCAGCTTGTCTTTGATTTCTAGCCTTAATGATGCCCCAATCTTGACTTCTCTTTTGTCTTCCTCTAACCCCAAGTTGATGACTTCCGTCTGCTCTTTGTGGGGTTGGAGACAAACATCTTCGTATTCATCCATTCTCTTTAACTCTTCTGGGACTTCTAACTCTTCGTCATTCTCTTCTTCAGCTTGAAAGACAAATGAACCGCTAGTAGAAAGAACCGAAGGATCATAGGATTCTGTGGTTGATGGAAGTATTATGCATGTTTTATTTTGGAAAAATTAGGCACACACACACAGACATGCAGATGAAGGGTTGTTTTTTATATTTTTTTTCAAGAAGATTGCCATTTTTCTTTTAGAGTGAAAATGATGCAAAAAACAAATAACAAGAGTTTTAACAAAAACACTTTTTCATTAATGATTTTCAATTTTGCAAAGTGGCCCAATACAAAATAATTCGCAGGCCTTGGGCAAGACCAGGGAATTTTTAAAGAAAAACACAAAGCTAACAAGCAGAGTGAATTACTCTAAAGATAAAAAGATGGGAACTTCCACAGCCTCCCAATTGCGCAATGCTGCTCCTCCCCTAGTTATTAGATGATCCAGATTACCGTCTTCATCTTCAGTAATAATGGCATTGACTTGCACACCGCCACTGGTGAATATCTCTTTTAAGGACTTCTTCTTCATGGTGCCTTCTTCTGGCTCGCCTTCCGGAGTTGGTTTGTAACCCAACCCTTGTCGATCATTCTTGGCTCGAGCATTGACTTCGATGATCTCTCCCCATCCCAGTGGGACCCCAGCTTTCAGTGCTGCCTTAATAATTTGAGCAGAGGTAAATGATGGCCCTTGGGTTATGTCTGATTCATCAACTAGAACAGCGTGAGCTATCTCTAGTGCTTGGAAGGCCGTCTCGAGGGAATCTTCCTCAGCCTCAATATACTGGAATGATGACAAGTTGCTCACCATTAAGTATTCTTCTCCATGGACAATGACCAGCTGGTCATTCACAACAAACTTCATTTTTTGGTGGAGAGTGGAAGTGACAGCGCCAGCTGTATGAATCCATGGTCTTCCCAATAGACAACTGTAGACCGGGTTTATGTCCATCACCTGAAAAGTGACTTCGAAGAGTTGTGGTCCAATTAGGATAGGAAGATCAACTTCTCCTATCACGGTTCTCCTGGATCCGTCAAATGCCTTGACTATAAGAGAGGTTGGTCTCATGGTAGTACCTTGATATGCCAGCTTGGCCAAAGTCCTTTTAGACATTACGTTGAGTGCTGATCCCGTGTCAACAAGAACTCGGGACATTGTATCCTCTTCACATTTGACTGACACATGTATGGCACGATTGTGCTTACGCTTCTCAGCTGTCAGGTCATTATCATCAAAGCTCAAAGTGTTGCAGGCGGTGATATTTGCTACAACGTAGTCAAACTGCCCCACTGTAATATCTTTAGTGACGTGGGCCTGTGTCAGGATTTTGAGCAATGCCTGGCGGTGTGCTGGAGAGCTTAAAAGCAAAGCCATGACTGAGATCTTGGAGGGTGTTTGGTTTAATTGGTCCACCACCCTATAATCACTTCGTCGAATGATTCTCAAGAATTCTTCTTCATCGTTCTTGAGACTCTCTTTTCCTCTAACTAAAGGTTCTTTGGCGGTGGTTGTCTCTGGAACAGGCTTTTGAGGAACAGGCGTTTTTTGAGCAGAGACTGTTGGTGGAGGAGCCTCATTGTATGTTCGAGGTTGATAGACATGACCACTCCGGGTCATTTTGCTTCCACTGGCAATGTTGGGCACACTTACTGGTTTCTTTTCTTTGAAAATCCCCTCACACCATGAATAGTCTTGTTTTGGTGTCACGGCTCTTGGGTGAGGCTTGGATCCTCCCCTTGGCTCAAACCTAGTCTGTCCCCTCCCGAATTTCGGGGGTGCATCATCGCGAAATATTGGCCGAACATTCTTGTAGTTTTTGTTACTGTTATCATCTTTGAATACGGCTCCTTTGTTGGGCTCTCCTGGTATGTTAAACACAGGTTCGATGACTGCCACATCTTCTTCC
This sequence comes from Lathyrus sativus, assembly GCA_963859935.3. NCBI lineage: Eukaryota > Viridiplantae > Streptophyta > Magnoliopsida > Fabales > Fabaceae > Lathyrus > Lathyrus sativus. Next base: position 674,636,807 of record OZ012738.1, on the reverse strand, counting down.
TTTTTCCGGTGGGCAATTTCTATCATTCCCTGTTCAATCATAGCCCGAATGTCCTTTTTCACAGCGTCACAACCCTCAGGATTCAACATACATTCTTTGCAATCTTCGTGAGATGTCTTGAGTGACCACGCCTGAGCGAGGCATTTGTGTAGGTCTGCTAGTGGCACTTTGATCTCACCAACAGTAGTAAATTTCTTGTCTTCTGACCCCTCCCCTTCTTCAGTAATGGTGTTGACTCCACCATGATTTGGAAGAGGGTTTCTCTTAACGTTGGGCGGATTATCTTCGAAGGACAAAATTCTCTTTTCAATAAGTTCACGAACTAGCTGCTGAAGGGCGAAGCAACCTTCGAGATCGTGGCCTGGAGCATTCTCATGAAATGGGCAGCGAGCATTTGCATCATAATAGAACGGGAGTGGATTAGGTGGAGCACCTAATTTTCTTGTTTTAACCAACCCTCTTTCTATTAGCATGGGAAACAGGTCGGTGTAACTCATTGGAATAGGCTGTATTTTTGGCCTATTTGCTTGATAATTTGCCCTCGGGGCCCTGTTCTGAGGTTGTTGACCCTGCGGCTGCTGGTATTGTTGTTGATTATTGGTGCGATAATGTTGCTGACTGCCAGGCTGATACTGGTGTTGATTGCTGAATGCCCCAGGTTATGGACTATGCTGTGAAGAGGGTTGAAAAACTGGGGTCACTGCCGCTACATACGATGGTTGGTATTGTTGGTGGTGGCTTCGTGAGCTTTGTACTTTCTTTCCATATGTGATTGCACTCACCTCTCCCTCTTTCTTTTTGTGGAACGTGCTGACTGGCTTCTTTGCCGTGCTGGCGCTTGAGGTAACATTTGGAGTGGTCACTTTTCCACTTTTTAAACCTGCTTCCACCTTGACTCCCACTGCCACAATATCAGAGAAATTTGTCGTAACACTGCTGATCAAACGTTCATAGAATTCTGGTCGAACTGTATCCACAAACCAGTCTGCTAACTCCTTCTCAGTAAGGGGAGGCTCTACTTGTGCTGCAGTTTCGCGCCATCTTTGCGCATACTCCTTGAAGGTTTCAGTATTTTTCTGCGTCATGCTGAGAAGCTGACGGCGGTCGGGAGCTAGGTCCATGTTGTACTTGTACTGTTGAATAAAAGCATCTGAAAGGTATTGGAAACTGTGAATTTTAGCTTGATCTAAACCGAGATACCACTTAGCCGAAGCCCCTTTAAGACTATCTTGGAAACAGTGAACTAACAGTTTATCATTTTCAATATGCTGAGCCATCCGCCTACAGTACATGATTAGGTGCTCCTTAGGACAAGTGCTCCCCTCATATTTGTCGAAGATTGGCATTTTAAATTTTTGAGGAAACACCAATCCAGATACCAGACATAGATCCTTGGCATCAGATCCAAAGACATGATTTCCTTCAATGGCCCTCATCCTTTTGGCCATGATGTCCATCTCCACTCTTAATTTTTCGTGTTTTTCGTCCTCAGCTTCAGACCCATCGGGTATATCAAAGATTGGCTGTTGATTGGCGAAGATTGGTTGTACTGTGGTAGGTCCACCTGCTTGAGTGAAAATAGGGTTTCTGATTGTTGTGTCGAACAAAGGATTGAGACCTGAAGACTGCATGTTGTTGAAAGGTGGCACAAAATCCTGGGACATGCCATAGGGAAACTCTGCTGAAGTAACAGGAGCTATTGTGACATTAGCTGCTGCTGTGGCAACTTCAGAGATCACTGTAGGTTGCGTGTCCATTTTTTCTTTGATTACGTTGAGGACTTCCATGATTTGGTTGACGTCCCCTTTGATCCCTTCAATGTCATTATCCATTTGATTGAACCTTTGGTCGTTATCTGCCATCTTCTTTTGAGCTTGGGACCGTGTGTTGTATCTGTGGGTACTCAGCGTGACTCCTTATCTCCTCTCTGGACAAGAACAAAGGATGAGCTGCGGAACCCCAAATGCAGGACTGATGTAGGATGACATGCAAATGCAAATGCGGATGCATAAACCATTCAAGGAAACTCAAAATTTTCGTTTACAAACAAAAAGTTAGACCAACATGTAACGACATGCTTAAAAAGCGTTTTTTCATTTGATAGTTGGAAATTTATTACAATAGAGTGGCCTTTGCTAAAAAGCAAGACTTTTCTTACAAGGAAAGTAAATGCAACAAACAGGATTTCAGTCCTTTTTTAGGGAGAGCAGGGAAATGGTGAAACAAAGATCAATCTAACAAGACGACCCTTCTCCTTCTTGGACTCCGACATGAACTTGATCCTGGCGGATAATCTCCCACAGGTCTTCGTTTTCTCTTTGCCCTTTGACCAAAGCGTATCTTAGCTCTTCCCTAGTTACGGGGACCTCAGGCTCCATGGTTATCTCATAGTCATGAGTGTAGAACATGATTAAGGCAATTTCCTTTGACTATAGCAGGTACCCCCTGGTGGTTAAACAACTTGCATTCTCCATTGGAGTTGGGCCCATGAAGTGTGGATCTCTTTGAGCGTATTGAGCATTTTCTTCTAGTTCTTGGTTACGACCTGTCTCACAGAAGCGAGGCCTCAACAGTTCTGGTTCAGGCTCTGGCCCGGTAGGATACCCATGTTGACGCCGAGCAAGAATAGGATTATAAGTGATCACCCCTTCTATCCCAATGAGAGGCACATTGGGGAAATCTCCGTAGCTAGAAATCATGACTTGGTCACTGATGCTGGTGTCATACCATGTGATATCATGGTGTCTGAGAGTGACAAGTTTAGAAACGCATGCACTTTTGGTAGGAAGCCTCCAAAGGATATGGGTCCTTGGCAAATGAGAAGTAAACCATCGGTCGAGTAGTGCAAGACAGCATGAGAATTGCCCACAATCATACAAGGCGAAACGGTGGATGACTACATAAGTGTCAGCCAGTATTATGTTGACCGGATTTTTGAGGATGAAGAGGCGGATCGCTTCTTCGCTGATGAAGTCGTAACTGCTTGGGAACAGATACAGTCCATATATTAGTAGTGCCAGAATCGCCTCAAAAATGCCCAGGTTTCTGCTTTCATAGTGATACTCGGCCATCTCCGTTAGAGGCCTGGCATCCATTCCATACCACCCTCCTTTCGCCCTCATTGGTGGCAAATCTTCCAGCTTGATGTGTAGGGCTTTAGCTAAGTCCCTTTTCTTTGGTTTTCCATAAGGGAGCGTAAAAGTCCATGGAATCTTTAAGTAAGCATTATACTCCTCAAATGTCGGGAGTAACTGAAAGTCTGGAAACACAAAGCAGTGGTAAGTTGTATGATAGAATTCAACCAAGGCTTGCAACATGGGCTCGTTGATCGGAGCGCTTATCAATGGCAATAGGTCCCCATATTTGACTATGAAAGCAGCAGGGTTTCGGACAAGTCTGGTTAAGATTCTTAGACGGCCCAATCTCAGATCCGGGACTCGAAGCATGTCTCTTCTTACCATGTTGTTGTCTGCAAAGAAAAAGATGAATTTCCTTGAATGGTTAGAAGAAGTGTAAATGCAAATGCAAATGATTGTCATGGAACTCAGATATTTTCGAACATCAGAAGTCGTCATTTCATTGATTAACAAAACGAATTACAAAACATTGTTTCCTCTTACAAGATTTTTAAATAACAACTAAGTGAATCCTATCAAGGTTCTCCTAGCAGCCTGAGGTTGAGCTTCTCGATCTTTCTTTCCATCTGAGTCTTCTCGAAGATGAGTCTGTCCATAATTATCTTCCATGGATTAGACTGAGGCTCGTAAGGTTCTTCTAGTGCTTTCCTCTTCTTACAAGAGAGGATTTCTTCATCTTTCAACTGGAGTTGTCTTTGGAGCTCCGCGTTTTCTTCGACGACTATTTGATACTTGTACTTCCAAGCTTCTTCAGTTTGCTGTGCTTTGACCAAAGCAATTTTCAACTTTTCTTTTTCAGACATGAAGACCAACGGGCGTTCTTCTTTCAAGGCCATAGGCTCTTGCTTAGGGTATGGCATCCTTAGTGTGACGGCTCTTTTCCGAAACCATTGGAGGTAAGGTTCCAAAGAAACACAGTTGAGTCTTCCAAGATCTTTCTTTCCTTTCTTGTGTAGATGCTTCCAAGCTTCTAGAACTTTCTCTTTTAATCCTTGACTATCTTCCCCTTCTTTGAAGAAGATGCTTTCCACTTGAACACTTTTGGGTTTGTCTTTTAGAGGGTATCCCAATTGTCGGCGAGCGAGTATTGGATTGTAGCTGACCCCTCCATTTATGCTGAGGAGAGGTGTAATACCCCAAATTTTGCCCTAAGATTAGTCGTTTCATCTTGCATCCCATTTCATTTTGCATTGCGTTTAAACTAACCACTAACGGGTGGTGCAGTTGTTTGATTGTTGCAAGAAAATATCATGTGGCGCGCTCTTTTAGTTTATAGGGTTTCTAGTGCCACTTTATTTTGAATGAATAAAATAGCATAATTGGCAAGAGACCCACCTTCTTCACTTTTTGTTTTGTTTCTTTTATTTTTATTCTAACTTTTCTATTTTCATAAAAAAAAATAACAAAAATAGTTTTTTTTATTATTTAATTATTATTTTCGTATTTTATTTAAATTATTTTTTAAAAAATATTATTTTTTTACTTTTTTCCATATTATTCATAAAAACATCCAAAAGTCATAAAATAAAAAATATTAGAAAATATTTTATTCTTTTAAGTTTATTTTAGTTTGTTTTTTTAGCTTTGACTAATTATTTAAGTTGGGCTTTAAAGTGGGCATTAGGTTAGAGTTAACCATAATTTGTTACCTATATAAACATAAGTGAGGGGGAATCCTAAGGGCATCATACCGCGACTTTGAATATCCAGGATTTAATTCAACAATGGTAATAACTCCGAGGTAAACTTTCTGTCGCATTTTGGATGGTTGTGTAAACATTTCTTTGCTGGTTTTGATTCAGCTACGGGGTACGGTAAGTTCTGTCTTGACTTTGGTTCGATTACGATGCAGCTGTACTTATTTCAATTATTACTATGTTGTTTGCCTTTTACATATTAAGCTCCCTGGTTTTATTTATTTTGATATAGTATGGTTGTTATTATTACACCATTCAAAAGTTTGCTACTATGCTATTATTAACACTGTGATAACACCAGCGGTACCGCATCAAGGACCAGGAACTGAGCCCACGTAATGATGAAGGTGACTACATCAGGTGCCAATCTCCTCATTTCATTTATCTTTATTTTTTCTTTCAATAATAAATAACTTAATTAAATAAAAAACTAATTTAAAACTTTTAAAATATTTTTTAAACTTGATAAAAATCATTTTAGAACATTTTTTATAACTTCAAATTAAATCCATTTTAAAACTTAATTTTTTTTTAAAGAAAACCTTTCTAAAACTTATCTAAGATAATTTTAATAATTCAATGTTAACATTTAATGTAAAACAAAAAAACTTAAGGAAAACCATTTTTTTAGAGGCTTAATTCATCATCACTTTTTACCTAAAATTAAAACCAACTTGTAAATTAAACAAAAATAAATTAAAATTTTGTCTAAAAAACATTTTCTAAAACTTCAACTTCAACTTATTTTAAAACTTAAACTTAACCCTTATTTTTGCAAATTTAAAATTGAGATTTAAAATTTTTTAACGTTAACACCCTTTTTTTACTTAGTAATTTAAAACCTCTTAAAAACTCAATTTCCAAACTTAAAATTTAACCTTAATTGGGAATTAAATTTATGTAATTAAAAGATTAATTTTTTATTATAATTTAAAATTTAATGCTAACAAAGTGTAAATTAACTTAACATAACAAATAACGTAACTTAAAAATTAAGTTCCTTTTGTAAATTAAACCTGTTTTTGTAAATTAACCCTGAAACTTCTAAAATAAGGATTAATATTTTAATGTCGCAATTAGTTTTAAAACCTTTTCTAAAAAATTGCCTAACATTTCGCTTTTCAGTTTCGAATTGACCTTGCCCGTTCATTCTCATTTTACTGTTAATCTCGTTCCATTCATTATTTCCCACTTGTACAATTTGTAACAGCTTTTTTCGTTTCATTTTATGGTTGTAATTTATGCGAGTCTATCATCGCATTATATTTCGTCATTTATTTTTGCATTTTTTCATGGATGTAATTTATGCGAGGTCATGATCGCAGTCTTTTTTATTTTCGCATTTGTTTTGGGGATTTGTAATTTACACGAACGGCCGCAATGCGTTCTTTACCGTTTCCTTTACTTTTCTGTATTTTAATTCTGCCATATAATATTTCGCCATGTTTGCATGTTTTACCGTTATTTTCCCCTCCGAAGGAATTAGGATTAACAGTTTGACCGCCGAGTCAATAACCCTAGTTTCAACCATTTTAAAACCCTAATAGCCTAGGTGTCCCGCCGTGGACGAAAACGCCCTTTACCCTAGCTTTTAGGTCAAAGAGCCGTCGTGCTCTGTTTAGGGTTTCCCGCCGTGGAACCCCTAATTTAACCCTAATTTAATTAACAATTTCAACGTAGAAATAGGAGTTTAAGGCTCCACGTAAGCATGTCCTCAAGATATGTTTATTCCCTATTGAAACCTTGACCAGAGTCAAGAAGTTTCTAACCTCCCTTTAGAGGGGAACTATGATTACTCTGATTCCATTCCTTATCTAGGATACATAGGCACAAGATGCGAATCTTGCCGAGTAAACTTAGGACTAACCCTTAGGTATTTTAGGTCACTTTATCCCTTAGCTCAATATATATTAAAGCAGATAATAAATAAAATAGAAAAGCATACAATAAACGAAAGGTTCCTGTAGAGTACTACAGAAGTTTAGGGTGTTAGTTCCTTCCCTAAGCTTAACCAACCCCTTACCTAGGTCTCTCCCCGCATTGTGTTTACGATGCAAAAATAGGTTTTCCCTCTTTTGACATTTTCCTTCGGATAAATCAAAGAGCGGTTGTGAATCAAGAATTGTGATTCAAACTAATTAAGAGTTTGATATCCTATTTCCACCGCAACAAGAGGTATATTGCCAAATTCCCCACAACTGTCAATAATCATTGTCCCATCATAATCACGACTATACCAATCAATATCGGAATGGGTAAGAGCCATGATCTTTTGCGATCACCATCCTTTCTTTGGATCCCAAAAAGCGTTGACTTTGGGTAAGTGAGAAGTGAACCACTTATACAATAAAGGAGCGCAACAAGTGATCATTCCCCCATTGTGGAAGTTCCTCAGATGAACAGAATGGTACGTGTCTGCTAACAAGGTAGGCACAAGATTCTTTTTCAAGAAAATTTTGATGGCATTGAGGTCTACGAAATTCTCAAAGCTTGGAAACAAGAATATACCGTAGATGAGTAAGGCAAGGATAGCCTTGAATGCATCTATGCTTAAATGATATGCGTAATACTGAGCTTTCTCAACCAAGAATTCTGCTTTTAACCCAAAGACTCCTTCCTTCGTGATTAGATTCTTTCTTATATCAGTCACTCCCAAACGTGTAGCTTTGGCAATGTCCTGCTCTTTAGGGTCCTTCTCCATAATTGGAAAAGGAGAATCTTCAAGAATAGGCAATCCAATTAACTGGGAATACTCTTCTAGTGTGGGCACTAGCTGATAATCAGGGAATGTAAAACAGTGGTAAAGCGGGTCATAAAACTAGAGGAGAGTAGAAAGAAGTCCACTATCCATCTTTATCTTTAAGAGTAGCAACAACTTCCCATATCGGTTTTGAAATTCCTCTGGATCGGTCACTAAGGTGCTCAACCTTTTCAAATCATCTAGGTTAAAACCCTTGTAAGTGTACTTCAAAGTCTTCTTTCTTTCACTGTTCATGACGACCTCTGATGTTTACAAACAACAAAGTCTGAGTTCCATGAAACCATATGATGATATGATGACATGATGATATGAATGCACAAACACAAGCAGATGCATATGCATACAACACAAGCTTAGGGTTAAGGACAAGCATGAGTCCAAGGGTCTACCCATCCCCAAAGATTTGTACTATGGATTGATTGTACCTGTCGAATGGGTTCTACAAAGTTCCCAGAGTCATCAACCCATCTTTCGGATATTATCAACTTCCTAAATCACTTGGTAATCGATAATATTCTCAAGCGAATCTCGTCAGAGTGTAGTATCGCGTATCAACTATTTCGGAAATACTTCCTTATAGTCATCGCACTACGTCCTAATAAGGCCAAAGTGGGGTACAATGTAATCTAAAAGTTCACAGTGTCATGGGCTCCTTCGTCGAAAGTAGCATTGTTTTCACGAATACTCGATCAACAATACTAAACTTTCAAGAGGGCCTACACTGAGCGGTGGTTTCTCAAGTTAGCTTGGTCGAGAATCAACTCTCTATAAGCCTTATTGAATATACCACCATCCTATCATAACTGCACTCAAGTCCGGGTATAGGACCATCTCACCACTCAAAGCACCCAATATCCCTCAATCAAACAAATATATTGACAAATATACTATGTTAAGCAAATATTTACAAATATAGCATGCAATTAAACAAAATAGGCTAAACCCTCAATTTTAGTAATGTTTCCCCAGTGAAGTCGCCATTTCTGTTGCGGTGAGAATCGTGATACCAAGCTATTGACTAACTTGAATCTTTAATTCTTAAATTCACAACCGGACTTTAATTTATCCAAAGGAAAGGTCTAAAGAAATAAAAACCCTTTTCGCGATGTTACAACAATGCTAAGAGATTCGGGGATCGGGGGTTGGTTATGCATAGGGTAGGTATTTCACATCCTAAACATCTATAGTACTCTACAGGAACCTTTTGTTTGTTTGTATGCTAAGTTTGTAAAATGTTTGCTAAGGATTGGAATTGGGTAAAAGGTGAAGGTTAAGACCTAAAGATAGTTTCTAAGCTTGCTCGCAAAGACATCGCGTCCTCTGCCTACGTATCCTAACTAGGATAGAATCAGAGCAATCGTAGTTCACCTTACTAGGGATGAAGAACACTTGATTATGATCAAGGTTCAAAGGGGAACAAACATATCCATGCTTGTGTAGAGTTTCACAAAACTCTCTAGATCTATGTTGTAACACTCAAAAGGGGAGTAAGAGATCATGACGACGATCCTTACATAGAGTTGACGAACTCTACCTTAGGGTTCTAGTTGAAGAACGCTCCTAGTATGGGTGGGTCTTTTAGACTTAAGCAAAGTCTAAGGCTTTTAATCTAAAGGTTCAAAATGACTTAACAAAGTCAAGGAGAAGGGTCAAATGAGCTATCCATGACACGAGGGTCAATGGAGAGACTTTTCCTTTGGAAGGAGAAAAGGGGAGGCGACTCGGACGGGAACTAAAGAATTCCATCACTTGGAGGAGAAATAAACTTAACAATAAACATTCAAACATGATGAATATAGAAGACATGATTATAATCAAGAATGAACAAGCACATTAGAATGAGCAAGTATTTCAGGTGAGATGAATGGTTACAGTTAGATCATGGTATCATAGTGTCAATGATTGCAATTAAGATAGATGGTCACAACCAAAGTATGCAAGCATATTACAATAGGCAAACAAAGATAAGTTCTTACAAGACTTAAGAAAAAGTAAAGGCCTAGGCATATCTTGACAAAGATTAAAGCATCATCTTATTGAAACATGATTTTAACAAAGATGGCAAGTATATTAAAGTAACAACTATGTAAACAAATCACAATTTGAAAGTAAACATGTCAAAAACTCGATGTACAACAAGTGTAACAACAACATGTATAGATGACAATCAAGCAAATTAGTTTAACCTCATAATTTAGGAGGAACATATGAAAAGGGAGTTATTTAATAAAGTAAAGATCATGGTGACGACCAATAAATGAGCATAAGTGAAAAAGTATGGATGACAATCAAGGCAAGTAATCGAGCGAGAATCGTAACGACGGATCGCGCTTTAAAGTAAACATAGATGAAAAAGGAATATTTTGTGGTAACAACCAAAGGAGAAGATCCTAACATGTTTACTAACATAAAAGAAATGAGATTGAATAAATATCCTAACACAAATGGTCATGGTGGAAAAGAAATTCATCTGCATACGGAAGATAACGATCTCAATATCAAGGCAACTTGCAAATAAACAAAAGGCATGAAAATTTGAACAAACATGGAATAAAAAAACATCACATGAAAGTAAACATCCAGACAAAAATATTGAAAAAAGAACGGGTTCAAAATGATTATAAACGAGTGAGTTATAATTTTTGAAAAATTCATGCAATTAACAAGTTCTTACCACTGGGGTGGCTATACATCCAAGTATAAAGCCACCCCTAAAAATAATTAAGGTTTCATTTGTAATAAGAACTAGGCCAGACCTCAAGCAATCAAAGGTGTGATACAGATTGGATTCAAACTTGCCCAAAACAACATCAAATGCTACCAAATAAAAGTCTAACGTATTTGAAATTTAGTGAGGAACACAAAGATAACAACCATGCTTTAAAATAGTACACACCTCATCAAATTATAATGAACATGCAAGTGTGACTTTTGAGAGGCTTTTGAGCAAACCAAATTTAAATCAAATGTAAAAACACACAAGTGAAAGCTCATTCAAATCTCAAACACATAATTCAATGGATTTACTCTAAAGAAAGAAAACTCACTTCCTTACTGAGTTAAAGAAAGGTTGTCAAGTTGTAATTTGGTAAAGGGATGTTTGAGGTGAACTTGGTATGCAGCCACTGTGTTCAATGATGATTCACCTTACTGTTACCAACATGTACCAGGTTATGGATCTTAATACACACAAGATGCACAGGCTAGGATGGAGTTGGTGGCATGAGAGTTTAACCAAATCAAAACAGGAAGCTAACAGTAGATCAAGGCAACATATCATTACATTATCCAACTGATTTTAATTGCAGCCAAAATGGTGGTATGTCCATAATATGTAATGATAACTTCCAGCCAACATGTCCTTACCAAGACATACATCTAGTAAATAAACAGAATCATGACAAGACCCAACAGACACAAACATTAAAACCTGAAACTATAATGCACAGCCATAGTCTAAAGCCTAATGCAGAAATCAAACTTATAGTCCAAACTAGTCAATCAAAAACATGAACTCAACCTAAAAGACTACTTGCAGTTCTGATGAGGAGCCAGATTGATGAACACCAAATCTGAGTTAACAAACTCAAATCTCTAAAAAGAGGTCCTAGATGGTTTCTAAGTAGCAAATCCTCCTAAAAAAAGAAATCTTGATAGTTTTCAGACCAAGTCTCCAGGACATTTGTGGTTATTAAAAAAAACCTATCATGATAGTGCCTACTACTAACCAAAAGAGTCAACTGCAACTCACAAACCTAGGACACAGCCCTAACATATGAGCCTCCAATTCAAATTTCAACAGGGTATAATAATTGTAATGGTGCAATGTTCTCTTTAACAGCTTTGCATTTAAGCCACAAACAGATCACTCAAAAGCCAAGCAAAGTTCAGCCAAGCCAATCACTAGCACTGATAATAATTTCCACATGATTTGTAATGACAACCTGATGACAAACAAATGGTCTGACCTACTCAAAACATGAAGCTGGCAGAAACAAAGATCGGCATTCCATATAGCCATAACAACACTATAATAGGCTTGGAGCTAGTCTATAATAATATCTCTCTATCAAACTTTAACACCAGCAAAAGTCCCCTAACAAAATTAAGACAGCAGTGTACTAAGGCCACCAACCATCAAAAGTGGATTACTTCAACAAAACAAGGATCCAGGGTTTTCATGAGTGATCACATACTAAAATCTAAAGACTACAACCCTAAGGTTCTAGTTAACAACAACCAAGCTCTCAACCTGATTGAGAATGCCAAACCACTAAGTAACAATCCTCTTCTTCATTACAAACAGCTCTGCTTAGGAATGAAATGGGCATAATGCCAACAGCTTAGCAATCACAAACTAGCACCAAAACAGTCCAAGCATAAACTCTAACAAACAGTCTAAATTCCTATTCAAAAGCAATCAATGAGCATAACTGGTTTTGAGGATACAAAATGCCAACAGTTAACAAATGCTTGGGCAAGAACAGTGGATTTTCAATCCAGCACCTGAGCCTAACAGAACTAAAAGAAGGTTTCAATTCTAAACTGCTGCTTACAACTAAATTCAGTGGTGATTCTAAACAGAAATAGCAGCCATAGTACATAATTTTAAGGACAGTCCTATACATACTTGGCTAAAAGCTAGAATGACACAAAAAACATAAGTGTGAAACAAATGCCACAAAGAGATTCAAACATGATCTAGGACAAGGGGATCCTATGAACAACTCACAAATCATCCAAATCTTACTAATGAATAAGGCTTGACAGTCCTAGGGCTAAACACACCACATTTTCATGTTGGATTCTCAAAAACATCACATAGACCAAAACTTCAAAACAAATTATACATGATGTTTAAGCACAAACTTTGTAACTCATCATCCATATATCATTTACAAATGAAAAAGCATTAACAAAACAGATCATCATGACCATGAAACAAAAGTTCTTGACAAAGAACAAAAATGGGGCAGCAAGACTACATTTTCACAAAATCACCTCAAAATGATAAAACATGGTAATGTATGATCAATAAGGAGTTTGAGTGTAACATACCTCTTGTAGACAAGTCTTGAGCCAACTAAGAAGTTGAGAAACCCAGATACTTTCTTCCTTGACAAAGAGACAAAGCTTGCTTCTTCTTGGAGCAACAAACCAAATTTCAAGACAGTTGGAGTTGTGTGATTTCCAGCTGGTTTTTTATGGTCTAGACACTTGAGATATGGTATATAGGATATGTTAGGAGTGTTAGAATGGCAGGAAGTGCTTTGAGTGAAGATTTGGCTTTCAAAGTGGAAAAAGTCAAACTATTAGGGTGTGGAGTTTGACTTTTGTGAAAATGAGATTTTTGAGAGGTTTGGGGGTATGGACACCTTCTACACAATGTTTAGAGATTGTGTAGATGGTTTTGAGGTGCTTGGAGATGGTAGAACTGATCTTGAGCAGAGTTTTGCTCAAGACAGCTTTTTGGTGGAAAATGGAGGTTTTGGAGTTTTGAAATTCTTAAGAGAATGAGAAGGGATTGAGAGTTGTTGTTTCTATGGTTTTTGAGATTGCTCTGGTGTGATTTAGAGAGTGGGAAGAGCCCTCCTTTTATAGGCCAAGCAAGCTGGGCCAGATTTGTCATTCTTGAATTTGCAAGCTTGCATTGGTGGGAAACCTCAAAACTTCAAAAGTGTGTCTGCTGGTTTAAAGTTAATTCCATCAGTTAATGTCCTTCCTAACAGCTGTCCTCAAGCTGGCTGGTCTAAGATAGCTCTGCTGCAGCAAATCCAATGTTCCTTACACCATTTGCTTTTGCTTTTCAACATATCAATCAAAAAGGATTATGGTGAGATTCTTGGTTTTTCCTTGGTTTCCATCCACATCAGGTCCCAACCTAATTTTAATACCACACCAGATATATCTCTATGGTTGGAAATGAACCATGTGGTTGAAAATCAATTTATGTTGAATTTTGAGAAGTTAACAAACCAATGCTCAGGTCCAACTTGCACACCTCATAACTCTCAGCTCACAAGGGCTATGAATGAATTCTATAACTTTCTGGAAAGCCCTCATGGAGATCTACAACTGTCATGTTTTTGAGATTTTCAAATTCTGAGTGGAACTAGGGTAAAAAAGCCCTCCAAGTTGGCTGAAAACATGACTTTCGAAGCCGGAATTTGTGAAATTTCACCAAGTCCTTTACCTTTGAAAAATGATTTTTGCTATAACTCCAATTCCATGCATTTTTTGAATATGGACCACTGTGGGACTTTTGTAGGGTTTGTCAAGACCTTTCAAACAAGCTTAGAACCACTTCAATTGGATGTGTGGTTGAGGAGTTATAGTTTTGCCCCTTTCGAAACCCTAATTCCCGATTTTTGCAATTACTTCCTAACCCTTGATCCAATGGTCATGAAATTTTATGGGGAGGTGTAATATGATATAAGGAACATTTTTCATTCACACCTTGAAGTCAAATTCCTTATTGTTGGGGAGTTGACTTTTTGGTCAACTTTTCGATCGATCGGTGTCTACCGAGTCGCCCGTTGGTGATCCGGACATCCTGAGGACTTGAAACTCTTGGGATGGAATTTACTAAGCCATAGGAGCTTAATGGACCTTGACCCCATCATTGAAATACTCTTTGAATCAGAAGTCAAACTACAGTTGACTTTTTCTAGTCAAAAACCCTAATCGGGTGTCTCAACTTGCACTGTTCTCGAACCCCGGGTGACCACCTCAAATTGCACTCATTATTGCTCCAATGTATCATCCTTGATCTTGTTTGAATTTGGATCAATCCAAAACATTGATTGATCAAACCCTCGAAGTTTCAGTTTTGACGGTATGGGACCCTGGTTCATCTGCATCTTGACAAAGATAAACTTGAAATGGGTTAAGGTTAGTTAATCAAATGAATATGATCCTAAAATGATGATGAGGATCTAAGGGTTCAAAATTTGGGGTTCAACAAAAAGCAAGAGGATTCTTGGGACGTTTAAACTATATCTCCCGATTTATATCAAATACTACTGCCACATGTGCGCCGATCTTCAAGCTTCTTTGCAAAGATCAGGGTTTGTATGGACAGAGGATTGTCAGAAAGATTTTGAAAGAATTAAGAGTATCTGCTTGAACCTTCTATTTTGTCTCCTCCCATGGAAGGAAGACCTTTGGTCATGTATTTGACTGTGCTGGAAGAGTCTATGGGTTGTGTACTGGGTTAACAAGATGAATCTGGTCGAAAAGAATTTTCCATTTATTATTTGAGCAAGAAGTTCACTGATTATGAGTCTCGGTACTCAATACTTGAAAAGACATATTGTGCTTTAGCTTAGGCTGCCAAGTGCATCTGCCAGTATATGTTGAATCGTACATCTTGGTTAATATCTAAAATGGATCCAATCAAGTATATCTTTGAAAAGCCTGCTTTAACAGGGAGGATTGCTCGTTGGAAAATATTATTGTCAGAGTATGATATCGAGTACCGAACTCAAAAAGCGATAAAAGGAAGTGTTTTGGCTGACCATTTGGCACACTAGCCAATTCATGATTATCATCCTATCAGCTTTGATTTTCCTGATGGGGATGTGGTGTATCTAAAGGTTAAAGATTGTGAGAAACCATTACTTGAAGAAGGGCCTGAGTCTGGGTCCCGTTAGAGTTTGATTTTTGATGGAGCTGTTAATGAGTATGGCAATAACATTGGAGCAATAATCATTACTCCTCATGGTTCTCATATTCCTTTCACTGCAAGGTTGATATTCACTTGCACCAATAAAGCGGAAGAATATGAAGCATGTGTTATGGGCTTGGAAGAAGCCATTGATTTTAGAATTAAGATCCTTGATGTATATGGAGATTCAACCTTTGTGATTATTCAAATTAAAGGGGAGTGGGAGACACATCAACCTGATTTGATTCTTTATCGCGATTATGCAAGAAGGATGGCAACTTTCTTCAACTAGGTTGAGTTCCACCATATACCCATACCAGAGAATTGAATGGAAGATGCTTTAGCGACTTTATCCTCCATGATTATGGTAAATCATTGGAATGATGTGCCAATAATTGATGTTATGCGTCTTGATAGACCAGCTCATGTGTTTGCAATTGAGGAGGTTGTTGATGATAAACCTTAGTATTATGATATTAAATGTTTTCTTCAGAATCAAGAGGACCCGCTTGGGGCATCTAAGAAGGATAAGAAAACTTTGAGAACATTGGCTGGTAGTTTGTTCTTAAATGATGATATGCTATATAAAAGAAATTATGACATGGTCTTGCTCAGATGCATGAACAAGCATGAAGCAGACATGTTTATGAAAGAAATTCATGAAGGATCCTTTGATACTTATGCCAATGGACATGCAATGGCTAAGAATATGTTAAGGGTAGGTTACTATTGACTGACAATGGAATCTGACTGTTGTAAATATATGAAGAAGTGCCATAAATTCCATATTTATGTTGATAAAATTCATGTGCATCCAACTCCTCTCAATTTTATCTCTTCTCCATGGCCTTTCTCCATGTGGGCATTGATATGATTGGAATGATTGAGCTTAAAGCGTCGAACAGACATCGTTTCATATTGGTGGCTATTGACTAGTTTACCAAATGGGTTGAAGCGACATCGTATGCCAATGTGACCAAGCAAGTAGTTGTTCAGTTTATCAAGAACCAAATCATCTATCGGTATGGTGTTTCGAGCACGATTATCACTGATAATGGGTTGAATATGAATAACAAGATGATGAAGGAATTATGCAATGAGTTTAATATTGAGCATCATAATTCTTCTCTTTACAGACCTAAGATGAATGGGGTTGTTAAAGCTGCTAATAAGAATATTAAGAAGATTATTCAGAAGATGGTTGTTACATACAAAGATTGGCATGAGATGCTCCCTTTTGATCTGTATGGGTATCGTACATTCGTCCGCACTTCAAAAGGGAGCAACCCCCTTCTCTCTTGTTTATGTTATGGAAGCAGTGTTCTCGGTAGAGGTTGAAATCCATTCTATGAGAGTTTTGATGGAAGCTGAATTGTATGAGGCTGAATGGTGTCAGAGTAGATACGACCAGTTGAATTTGATTTAGGAGAAAAGAATGATGGCCTTGTGTCATGGCCAATTTTATTAGCAAAGAATGAAAAAATCTTTTGATAAGAAGGTTCGACCTCGTGTGTTCAGAGAAGGCGACCTCGTGCTCAAAATGATCTCGACTTTTACCACTGATTCTAGGGGTAAGTGGACTTCTAATCATGAAGGCCCATATGTTGTTAAGAGAGCCTTCTCTAGCAGTGCATTAATTCTTACAACTATGGATGGTGAAGAGTTCACTCGTCTTGTGAATGCCGATGCGTTCAAGAAATACTTCGCCTAAAAAAATAAAAGAACAGCTCGCTAAATTAAAAACCTGAAAGGGCGGCTTATGCAAAAATGAGCATCTCATTGGATTGAAACCCTGAAAGGGCGGTCTAGGAAAACATTAGAGACAAAAACAGAAATAATTGTCCCGGTATACTGAAAACCCGAGAGGGCAATCTAGGTAAAAGTTAGGGATTATGGTAAGTAACTGCATCTGGCCAGTCTTGATCGCTTGAAGCAACATTTTCTATCAAGGACTTTACTTCAATCATCCCCATATGAAGTCTCAAGCACAGTGGAATTCAAGGTTGTTAGGGAGAATAGTGGTCATTTTACTTCAATGTAGCCTCTTCCATTGTATTTTCCATTTTTCAAACTTTGTAATGATCCATGGAGTTACGCCTCTTGTGGACTACCATTCTATCAATCAAATTTGGGTCTTTGCTCTTTTATTTGCAATTCTTATTTTGTTTCTGTTTATAGAGTTTCATTTTATTTTTTATGGTGATTCTTGAAACAAATGTGAATAGTTTATTGAAATTTTGAAAATTATAAAAGCATTTTCCTTTGATTTATGAATATAAGAAAGGAATGTCAATAGTGAACCCAAGAATGGTAAAATCTCGAAGCTCCAAACTTAGTGTTGTCCTCAGTGGAGTTTGTTCTTGTTGATATTCTCCTCAGATAGAGTTTGTTTATGTTTTCCTCAGCAAGGTTCGTTCTACTCCTCTGGTAGAATTTATTGACAGCTCACTAGTAGAATTACGTTGACATGTCTCCAGTAGAGTTTGTTTATGATTTCCTCAACTGAATTTTGTTCCTATGGATAACCAGGTGAGTCTTGTTCAATCATCCTCAGCTAAGTCTTTATTCAAATCTTCTCCAGCTGAGTATGTTTCCTTCATCTAGCCAGGTTATAATTATGCAGTTGAGCAGTTTGAAGTTTCACCTCTCCTTGATGTTAATGCCCACGTGGAGATTTGTCATTATTAACCCTCAGTAGAGGTTATGCATTATTACTTTGGATATTTCCCAAGCATAGAATAATGTTGTTGCATTCTAAAAAGTGTTGATATAGCAGTCACCTATTGGTTTTTCTCTCACCTATGTTGAGTATTGATCTAAAATACCTCATAGTTTGACTTTTTGCTATGATGTTAACTTCTTATTTTCCCCGACAAGTCCAGGATGTTTATTTCAGAGTTGGATAGTCCTCAGAGTTCTTTCCTATATCCTCAGAAGATATGTGGTATTTCCCAATGAAGTTTGAGTAACTGTTTACATAATTACAATCTCCAGCGGATCCATTATTTTTCGTAGCAGATCTCTTCATCCCTTTGAAGCGAATTTCGAATGGATTTTCTTTTTATCCCTAGGAAGAGTCAAGAAGATTTGGGTTGTTATTGCCTCCCCAACAATTTATCTTTTGTCATCGAAGCAGAGTTGATTTTTTATCCCCTTTTTGGATTGTTGATTATTAAATATAGATCTTTGGGTTTCTCCCCAAGCAGTATCTTTCTCTTCTTAGCAAAATTTGGGCCTTGTAGTAAGATTTATTTTCCTTTAATGACTTTTGTTTGCCTCTTGTAGGATTTCTTTTGTTTATCCATAGCAGGACCTCTATTGATACCTCCATCTTGTTGAGATTAGTCGAGTATTTGGTGGTGCTATGTGTAACACGGTGGGAGAACTGACTTTAAACAATGTTGCGGATAGCAAGAGTCGCCACCGACTTTTATTTTATCCATAAGGAAAGGTTATAAAAGAACAGGAAAGACCTTAGAGAATATTTTGGGTCCGGGGGGTAGGTTATGAAAAGGGAAGGTGTTAGCACCCTTTTCATCCATGGTTATCCATGGGCTCTTAGGTACTTAAGCTCACTTTTGAATTGTTTTGAAATTGTAGTGTGTGAATAGAAGATTTTCAGAATAGTTAATAAATAATCCATGTAAGGATGTGTTAAGAACTTGTTTGAAAATTTTGTTGGAAATTTGGTTTAAGTGTGAAAAAGTTTTGAAGTGAGCAAGTATCTAGGAGTAGCCTACCCTAATGTTTTAAGGTCTTTCTTATTCTTTATCCTTTCCTTAGTAAGACTATCCCTACTACAATGGAGTAGGTAGTCCTTACTTTGGATGTTAAGGGACATGTGAGGGACAATTGGATTTTTGAAGGCCATTGTGGGGTGTAATAAGCACATATAAGGGACCATCATCATTTTTCGAAAGGGACTTGATTCGTAAAGGCAACCATAAGGGACTTTGATGATTTTTTTATTTGAGGGACTTGCTTTATACACCCCACTTAACCATTATTCGTAGGCAACTTGAGGGATATCCTTAGGAAGTGAGACGGCGATTAAAATCGACTTACGTGTGTGACGTGTTTATTTTAATTATCTTTATTTAAAAGTGATCTAAATTTATTTTAATATTACATACATGTTGTTACACTCCCTAATTACTAACCATAATAATAATTAAATAATTAAACAACTTTACATCCAAGAAACAATTACAAAATAATAAGCAAAACAATTAAATAGCAAAGATAAATAAAATATAAATAAGCAATAATAAATAATAAAGGGGGTTAATTCTAAGTTTACTCGGCAAGACATCGCATCTTGTGCCTACGTATCCTTACGGGAGTGGAATCAGAGTAATCGTAGTTCCCCTCAATAGGGAGGTTAGAAACTTCTTGACTGTGGTCAAGGTCTCAAGGGGAATAAACGCATCTTAAGGACACGCTTACGTGGAGTGTAGAAACTCCAAATCTCTACGTTGAAATGTTAAGTTGTAATTAGGGTTAAATTAGGGATTCCACGGCGGGAAACCCTAAAATGAGCGCGGCGGCTCTTTGACCTAATGCTAAGGGTAAAATTGTAATTTTGCCTGCGGCGAGGCATTTGTGAAAATTAGGGTTTGTAGTTTGTAGTTTTGAGGATTTGAAATTGAATGTGTGAAGTTTTACGGACTATTGGCGCGGCGGCCAAACAGTTAGACCTAACCTTCGGATGTGTGCAATGTGACAGAAATAATAATAAACGCGTGAGATAATTGAATCATGCAAACAGAGAGATAATGTCATAATTTAAACCATGCAAGCAGAAATTTAAAGGCAGAATTTAAAGAGCGATTGTTAAGTTCGCGAGGTTACATGAGAGGAGCAGATACAATATGATAATGAAATTTGAATTGAACAATAATAAAATAAAATAAATAACGGTTCTAGTTATTATTTTAAAAAAAGATTTTAGTTATTATTTTAAATTTATTTAAAAAAAAAGTTTTTCTTAAAAATAATAGGTTTTCATATTAATTTGGAAAAGATGTTAATGTTATTTATTTTAAAAAAACAGATTTTTATATTATAACAAATTTTAATAAATTAACGATAACAACAATAATAATAATGGTAATAATAATGATAATAATGATAAATAATGATAATAATAATAATAATAATAATAATAATAATAATAATAATAATAATAATAAAGCAATAATGAATTTTAAATGTGCCAAATAACCCAACAATGTTGCTAACGCAGAAATGCGCTCATCGCAACCAGATCTAAATCGGACGAAACAAAATTTATCGCAAAGAAAAAGAAATTAAGCAAAAAATAGTATTATTGCTCACACAAAAATGCGATCATCGCAACCAGATCGAACTAACACAAATGTCACGCGTCATGCACACAAATGTGCAAACATCGTATCGACATAATTCGATCAAAAATCTTATATATATAAACTCTAACAATTTAAAAATTATATATATATAAACGTAACAGTAATAGATAAAGAAAAAGAAATAACGGTAATAGATGAAGAAAAAGAAATAACGGTAAAAGATGAAGAAAAAGAAACAACAGTAATAGATGAAGGAAAAGAAATAACGGTAAACGATGAAGAAAAAGAAACAATGGTAATGGATGAAGAAGAAAACTAAATAACGGCAAACGGCACTCACTCCTCTTAGGTTTTTTTCATTCTCTCCTCTTTTCCAACAAGGCAACACATGTATATATAGGGAACAAATTAGGGTTAACACCAAATTGTCAATAATGTCCCTAAAGCCCATTTTAAAGCCCAAACTAAATAATTAGTTAAGAAAAAATAAAATTTAAATAATTTAAAATAATTAAAATAAACTTAAAATAAAAACTAATAATCCTATTGATTCCTAAAATAAAAAATATTATAAAAAGAACAAAATTTTTTTCAATATTTTTTATTTTATGATTTTTTGGATATTTTTATGAATAATTTAGAAAAAAGTGAAAAAAATAACATTTTAAAAAATGATTTAATTAAAATACGAAAATAATAATTAAATAATAATAAAAAACTATTTTTGTTATTTTTTTAATGAAAGATAGAAAAATTTAGAGTAAAAATAATAAAAAACAAAAAAAATGACAAAGGTGAGATTCGAACTCTCAACCTCTCACACTCATAACTCCTTACACATGTCCTCCTGCCAATTGTGCCATTTTTACTTTTTAGAAAAAAAATGCATGCCATATGATATTTACCGCTCTTTGATGTTGGCAAAAAAAATCATGAAGTTTGACTTTGGTTTGACCACAGTTGACCTCAGTTTGACCTTTTAACTGCATTGACTGCTTTTGACTTATCTGATCATCTGACTGAGCAAACTTTTGAGAAAAGTCTTGAAACTTGACATGGGGGTTCTTATACACATATAAGATGTTATGAAGCTCACTTGAAGTCTTGGAAGTCCATTTAGCCTGATTAAAGTCAGAACCCTAGTTTTGGATGCACTGCTTAGGAGGTGCATTGTCTGGGGGGAATTGTCAACTCTTCTGACCAATTGTGAACTTTGTGAACCTTCAAGAAGCAACCTATGGACTTCATGAACCTCATGAAAGGTCTTGTAGATGTTGAGAAGTTTGTGAACCTTGTGAACCTTCAAGAAGCAACCTATGGGCTTCATGAACCTCATGAAAGATATTGAAAGCACTGTGGGACTTGGAAAGGTTATGCAAGTTGTTGGAGAACTTGTGAACCTTGTGAACCTTCTTAGAACACAAAGTCTTGTATTGTGAGGGCAAATTTTGGGGTGCAACACTATGATGTTTGCTCATCCTCTGTTTACCTCTTCGTTTGTTTTATTAGCATGTTAATACTCATATGCATTGCATGCACATTCATTTTGTTGACCATAGCATGTTGTTGTTGCATTGTGCATCTTGCATTTTTTGTTGGTGCTTCATTGCTCTCTGGTGTTATAGTCCCACAAAGAGTGTGTGTGTGTCCTCTTTCCATTAGAGTGTCGACCCGTAAGCAGAAAATGCCTATCCGTTCTAATTCCCCACTAAGTTTATGCCTCATGGAAGATATTTGTTTTAGCCTTCCTCCGCAGATTATTATCTGGATGAAATTTATCTCTAGTGAGATACTTCCTCATTGGATCGAGTCTTGTTTAACCGTTTCTCTCCAGTTTGTTCCTGGATTGAACTTTGGTCTCTTGCAACAGTTATTTTGAATTTTCTCTGGGCTGTGAAACCTGGATGACGAGAAGGCATTTATTTTTCCCTTTGAGTATTTATTTTCCTCGGCAGAAATCTGTTTGTGAATCCCCATCAGAAGATGAAGATTTGAATTTTCCCAACATGTGATATGATAACACTCTCTTGATATTTTTTCCTGACAACAAGTGGTATTTTCTTTATTTGAGAAGCTTGCGTATTTTCGATATATTGACAGGTGGAAATCTCTTTGAGAAGCTTGTTTATCAACTTTTTGTGCGACTTCAAGTGGAAGCCTCTTTATTTGAGCAGCTTTTGTATCCCCCAGCAAGGTAAACCTCACCTGGTAACAAGTGGAAGCCTCTTTATTTGAGCAGCTTGTGTAATCTCTGGGAATTTATTTGTATCTTCGCAATAAATGACTTCTCTTTAGTTCATCCTCAGTAGAGAAGTTTAATGTGAAATATCCGACCAGCTTTTCCGTAAGTGGCATCTATCTGGAAAAGTCCCGATCCCATACAAAGTTATTAATCTATAATTCTTAGCAAATGACAGTCCCTTCAGCGGAGGAAGTTCAAATTTGGTCCTTTTTCGAGTTCAAAACTTAATTAATGAAGAAGTTGAACCCTATATTTATAGTGGAAGCTTGTTATCATTCAAATTGGTTCGTTATTTGAACAGATGTTTATCTCCTCATGTGAGAATCCTGTTGAGATCCAGTGAATATTTCATCCCCAACAGATGGTTGTCTCTTTATTTAAGAAGTTTGTTGTGTGATTTGAGCTGCCCGGTGATAGGTAGCTGATAATTTACCTGTTCTCCTACCCAATAACAGTTAGTCGAGTTTGTTTTGTCCTACCCAGTGACAAGTAATTGACCTTTATTTGTTTCTCCTATCCAGTAACAGGTAGTCGAGTATGCTTGTTTTACCCAGTGATAGGTAGTCGACCTTTATTTCCTTCTTCTACCCAGTGATAGATAGTTGAGTTCTATTTACCCTACCCAGTAACAGGTAGTGTAGGTTTGTTGCCTTTATTTTTCTACCCAGTAATTGGTAGCCGGTAATGTTTCTTCACCTTTTGAGTATATCGCTTTTATTTTCTACCCAATAACTGGTAGCAGGTGATTTTTCTCATTCCTTGTTGGTTGGTTATCCTTGTTTTTTACCCAATAACCGATAAAAGGTAATCCTTCCTCCCGAGCTTGTTACCTTTATTTTTCTACCAAGTAACTGGTAGCAAGTAACATTTGTCTCCCTTTTTGGTTAGTTACCGTTATTTTCTACTTAGTAACCGGTAGTCGGTAATCTTTTGTTGTAGTAATATTCCTTTTCCTACCCAGTAACATGTAGTTGATATTTTGTTTACCCTATTCAGTAACTGATAGTTGGTAACCTTTTCCTTTAGGTCTATTACTCTCGCTAAGCTACTCAGTAACTAGTAGTTGGCAATATTTTTTTCCTACCCAGTAACAAGTAGTTGATTATATCTCGTCAAATTGATTACTCTTTACCTAGTAACCGGTAATAAGTAATACATCTCTTTGTTTTTCTACCCAGTAATCGATAGATTATAATTCTTTTGTGTTTATTGTATTTGTTTTCTACCTAGTGATAGGTAGAAGATAATTTGCTTCTTCTCTTCTGAAGTTGAGTATCTTTTCCCAATGACCGGAAGTTGATATCTCTTCCATAGTTGAGTTGATTCCTTTCCCTTATTGAGATAGAATCTTACTCTTTTGTTTTCCCTCGCGGAGTCTCTTTTATTTTCTTTTGCTCCCCAGTGTTATTTGTCTCTTGTGGCTTGTTTTCCCCCATAGAGGTCTTGTGTTTGCATACCATAAGCATAATCGTAGCATTTTCTGGTCTCTTAGGGCCAAAAATTGGGTTTACTTGTATATTTAAGTCTCTTCTATCTGGACGAGACAAAGATGTCAATAGGTGAATTTGTAATACTATAATGTTTACCCTTAATATCCCACATATCATTTTCATTTCATACTACAAACAAGATCACAAGCTTTGGTTCTCTTGCCTTCCTCTGCAGGTTTGTCTCTGAAGGACATCTTTGGGCACCCTTGTTTTCTTGTATGCTTGGTGTTTGTTTATGTTTATGTTTACTAACCATAATAAAAATCCAAAAAATATGTTTATTTTCTTTACTAACTCTTTTTCAGGAAGAGAATTTGGGTCGAGAATACCAATCAATGGTCCCTCAGCTCGAACGAAATTCAATTGGAAAAAAGTCAAAGTTGATCTGTGAACAATTCAAAATCATCTAATCAAGAGTTTCTCAAGAGTTGATTGACTTTTATTCAAGATACTCTGAGGTTCATGTGTTTATTTCCATGCCTTCTTAGACAAGTCAGAAAAATCGAGCTAGAGCCAAGACAGCACATCAAAAAGCAAATTTTTGTAATTTTTCATTGTGTTAATCGATTAACACATTTGCACATGCAAATGGTTAATCGACTAACCAGTGCGTTTTTTGTAAAAAATACAACAAATTTAAACTCTGCAACTTTTTTGGCACCAAATTCAAACATTTCATCATGAGAATATTCTATATCACTTCATTTTAATTCCCCTACCTCATCATCATTGATTCCCATCATAGACCTTCACTAATCACCATTTCATCTTGATATTGCCTCCAAATTCAAATTCCAAGCCTAATTTTAGTTCCAAACCACCAAAATTTTCAAGCCTAAATCCTATAAATAGAGGCCTCATTTCATTCATTTCACAAGCTTTGATAGCCAAATTCACCTTGCTAAAATTTCTCTAAATTCCCTTCAACGACCAAATTCACCAAAGCTCTTTCTTCTTTTGAAAGTTAGTAAGTTCATCATTAGAACTTATTAATATTTGAGCTAAAACCTTCATCCAATCACTTTTTCATCATCAATTTCAGTAGATCAAGACTTTGGAGTGTGGTTCTTGGAGTTATTTGAAGCAATTTTAAATTTGAAGTGGTAAACCCTCATTCCATCATTGTTGTTCTTGACCCATCTTCCACAATGTGACCTATTGTTGATTCTTGTTGCTTGATCTTTAGATCTTGAAAATTGTGTTTTATTGGTGATATTTGCTTTTATTTCACTTGGATTTTCGTGCTAATTCTCATTCATGATCATGAGGTGTTTAAAGAAATAGTCGTATCATGGATGCTGAATTTTTTTCAAAAAAAAATTGTTGTCTTAGCAGTGTTAAATGATAAACACATTTGCACTGGAAAATGGATAATTGATTAACTAGTGGTAGAATTGTGTTCTTTGCTTGTTTTTGAGACTTTTTTGGTTCTTTCTTCTTCTTCTTCTTCATTTTTCTTTTGTTTTTTGCCTTGGATTACATCTTTGTGTGGAATTTGGCATTTCTTCATCTATTTCATTTTATTTTGATTGATGAAAATCTTCGATATCATTGGAACTTGTTTCAAGTTCTTGATGAAGATGAGATCGTTACCTATTTTCTTTTCGTGAGGTATTTCTTTCGGAGAGTGATCTATCTACATATCACTTCTCTGGTATGCATTAACACTAACATTTCTATTGACCGGCCTCAGATAGTTGTGGTTTCTACATAAACCCGATTACAATTGCTTAACATAGCGCTAAATTGTCCCATAATCAGAAAATGATCATTCGTGGCTCAAACTTATGTTTGAAAGTCCAAGTATGGTTGATTATTTGTCTTAGGTCCATTACTTATGAAGCTTGTTTTTAGGAGGCTTTGATTTTATCAATCCTTCAATGAGTCTTTTTTAACTTTGGCCTAAGTTCATCATTTGACCATCGTTGATCATTTGTTCTAACAACTAATCACTAACTCACTAACAATATTATTGTGCTAATTTTGTTTATGTTTCCTTCTCGCTCCCTATCTCTTTTATTTTTTATATGCTCCATTACTATCATATCATATCATATTATTGTTTATACTTTCGCCATTTTTTCTTTGTCCACTTGGACCATTTTTTAATGTTTATGTTCTTTTTCTTTTGTCCATTTGGACCAAAAACATTACTAAAGGCTTGAACCCCTAAAAAACTTGTTCTCTTAATGGTGGACTGTGGTTACTATCCTATGCATTGGACATGGAGTTTTGGACCTAGAACTAGAATCTTAACTGTGCTTGGAAGTTTGTGATGTTAAGCTTTGGATGTTTGGGTACTTGAAGTTCTCCTTTGAAGACCTATTTTGATCATGGCCTAATCTAAAGGAATGGATGCTTATGTTATGGAGCTTGCTTGTGTGGTTAGATTGTTCTTATCCTTAGTTTTTTACTTTATGCAATAGGATAGTCACTTCTTCTCTACCCCATTCTTTAATTTTCAAAATCTTCTCCCTTTTTCAAAACCTTCTTGTTTTCAAACTTCAAACCGCTTTCTTAATAAAACCTTGACATTTGTCAAGTGACTTTTCAAACTTTGTTTTCTTTAATAAATGTCAATCAATGTTAATCATACTTTGACCAATTTCAAAAAGACATAAAAAAATATAAAACTCACCAACTAGAGTACTATAGACGTTTTGGGTGCTAACACCTTCCCTTTGCGTAACCAACCCCTTTACCCATTCTCTGTTTGTTTTTGTTTTAGAACTTGTTTAGGTTTTGTTCGCTCTTTTTCCTTTCCTTTTGGATAAAATAAAAGTGCGGTGGCGACTCCTGCATATTTTAGTTAAGTTAATCAATGACTTACTCTAGAAAATTTCCCCGCTACAGGTATGAAGGTGAAACATGTAGTACAAGATAATCATCTCTATAGTGATATTCCAAAATTCGTAGTCACACAATTATGCTTATCAAAATAGTGTTGGGTTTGGGCTCCCTTCCTATGTGGAGAAAGGTCCAAATATGATAAGCTCGTTTATCTCACTTATTCAAGTGGAGAGGAAAATTTTAGGGTTGAGAAAGATAGAGGAAAAATAAGGATTCAAAAGAGATAAAAGATGAGAGAAACTCATTCCTGTTTTTCTATAACCAGTCTCACTAAATCGACGATCTCCAATTTGTTAACCATTAGATCAAGCTAAAATTTGGAGGGTAGGTTCGAAACACGCACACACCCAGATATATATATATATATATATATATATATATATATATATATATATATATATATATATATATATATATATATATATATATATATATATATATATATATATATATATATATATATATATATATATATATATATATATATATATATATATATATATGTATAACTTTTAACCGTTCAGAATTTCAAAACAACGTCTGAGGTGAAAGTTATTTGCTTCGCACTGAAGTTGCAGATTTGGGTAAAAATTTCAGCTTTTTTATTCTTATTTGTAAGCTAGTTTGCGGTTGTTAGTACTAGTTTGTGAATTACTTTAAGACTCTCTTATACCCTTAATTGATTATAGTGGAATTATTTATTTGGTTTGGACGACTCGTGGTTTTTACTCTCATATTGAGGAGTTTTCCACGTTAAAAATATCGGTGTTGTTTTGTGCCTTTATTTGTTTGATTTGTCGTCTTATATTTGTTGTTAATCCTCAAAGTTCCTACAAGTTTGGGGAGTTTTATATCTGCTGCGTATTAGTCTATTATTTTGTCTTAATTTCCCATCAAAGTGGTATCAGAGCTCTTGGTTAAAGGCTATTTTACTTGTTTGAATGATGGGGCCAAATACAAATATGAAGATGGAATTGTTGAATGGTTTTAATTATCATTTATGGAAAGGCAAGATGAAAGACTTACTATTTGTGAAGAAATTACATTTAATGGTTTTTAATTACACAAAGTCGGATTCTGTGTCTGATGAAGAATGAGAGTTTAAACATCAACAGGTATGTGGTTTTATTCGACAATATATAGAAGATAATGTGTATAATCATATTGTTAATGAGACACATGCAACAACTTTGTGGGAGAAGATAGAGTCCTTGTATGCCTTTAAATAAGAGAATAATAAATTGTTCTTGTTGAATAGCTTCATAAGTTTGAAGTATAAGGAAGGGACTTCTATTTCAGATCACTTGAAAGTAGATCCATGATAAAGTCGGGTAAGATCAAAAGCCTTCCTACACTTTAGGTAAAAATTGGTTAGTTTTTTATTAAGAAAAATAGTAGAAGCACATTGTTAATCAATTAGGAAAGTTTAATACTATTAGAAAATGATTTTAAAAACTATTTTCAGACACGTTTGTAGGTTTAAGATCCGGTTGGGCGAGCATATGTCGGAAACCCTTTGGTGTTAAAAATTTCCAATCATAAGCACTTTTTAACTGAGTCTTAGAGGTAATTACATAAAAAAAAAGGATTTTTCACTTTAACGCAATACACAAGCGGTGCAGCGTGAGTGGCTGGTATAGATTAGAGGTCAAATCTGGTTCCGATTACGCTAACGCGACGGTTCCTTTTTAATTAACTCTTCTCAAGGAAGAAAATATTGCCCCATAAGTAATTCTATTTAGATACAATAGGAGTATTGTTAGATCGATGTGAACTGCATTCCAATATTGTTTCTCTTACTTTATTTTATCTTCATTATTTTAATTTTCCATGCACTTTACAACCCGATTTGATTATCCTAAAATAGAACATTGTAACGATAGTTATAGATAGCTTGACATTGATCTCTGTGGGAATGATAATTTTTTATATTACTCTGACGTAGTCTGAATACTTGCGGAAGGCACTAACGTGATCAAGGGTGAACCCGAGTGTTTCAAGAGGCCATGGTAAATGACGAAAATCAAAAGTGGATGGATGCAATGCATGATGAGATGAAATCATTGCATGATAATCACACTTATGATTTAGTGAGGCTGCCTAAAGGCAAAAGGGCTTTAGAAAACAGATGGATTTATAGAGTTAAACATGAAAGCAACTCTAAGTCTCCAAGATATAAAGTCAGATTAGTGGTGAAAGGTTTCTATCAAAGAAAGGGTGTTGATTTTAATGATATTTTCTCACCTGTTGTAAATATGTCATCAATTAAAACCGTGTTCAGTTTGGCTGCTACTTTTGATTTAGAGGTTGAGCAAATGAATGTGAAAACGGCTTTCCTTCATGGTGATTTGGAGGGAGAGATCTACGTGAAACAACCTGATGTTTTTCAATTTAAAGGTAAAGAAGATTATGTGTGTAGATTGAGAAAGAGTTTATATGGGTTAAAGCAAGCTCCAAGGCAGTGTTACAAGAAGTTTGAGTATATTATGTGTGATCAAGGATATCAGAAGACTACTTCAGATCATTGCATCTTTGTTAGAAAATTTTCTAACGATGACTTCATTATCCTGTTGTTATATGTTGATGATATGCTTATTGTAGGGAAACATATTTCTAACTTTAACATGTTAAAGAAGCAATTGGTAGAGTCATTTTCCATGAAAGACATGGGAGCAGCTAAAGAGATTCTTGGTATTATAATCATGTGTGTCAGAAAAGAGAAGAAACTTTGGATGTCACAAGAAAATTGTATTGAAAGTGTGCTGCAAAGATTCAAAATTGAACGAGTGCTGCAAAGATTCAAAATGGTAAGCATTCTTCTCACTACTCATTTCAAGTTGAGTTATAATCAAAGTCTTTCAAGTGAAGATGAAACATTTAATATGAAATGTGTTCCTTATGTGTCTGTTGCGGGTAGTTTGATGTATGCAATGGTGTGTACAAGACCAGATATAGCACATGTTGTTGGTACAGTCAATAGATTTTTCCAAATTCAGGTAGAGAGCATTGGAATGTTGTAAAATAGATTTTAAGGTATCTTCCTGGTACTACTTATATGTGGCTTTATTTTTGAGGAGATAAACCTACTCTAGTGGGGTACTCTGACTATGATATGGCTAGAGACATTGATTCCAGAAAGTTCACTTCGGACTACATGACTAAATTTGCAAAGAGAGCTATTGCTTGGTAGTCTAAATTACAAAAGTGTGTAGCACTATCTATTACAGAGGCTGAGTTCATTAAAATTACCGAAGCATGCAAAGAGTTACTTTGGTTGAAGAAATTTTTACAGGAGTTTGGTTTTTTTCAAGATAAATGTGTGTTATTTGTTGATAGTCAAAATGCTATTCATCTTGGTAAGAATTCGACTTTTCATAATAGGTCTAAACACATTGATGTGAGATATCGTTGGATACGTGATGCTTTGGATGCTAAGTTATTGGAGTTAGCTAAAGTTCATACAAATGATAATGGTTCTGATAGGATGACTAAAGCATTACCAAGAGGGAAATTTGAAGCTTATTGTGATATCTCCGGTTTGGCAATTTCCTCTACATAGTTGTGAGGGGGATATTTGTTAGGTTTGGGTGTTCTTTCTATGTGGAGAAAGACCCAAATATGATTAGATCATTTGTCCCACTTATTTGAGTGGAGAGAATGAATTTAGGATGAGAGAGATAGAGAAAAAATAAGGATCCAAAATAGAGAAAAAAGGAGAGAAACTCATTTCCGTTTTTTTACAACTAGTCTCACTAAATCAACGATCCCTGATTTGTTAACCGTTAGATCAAGCTCAAATTTTGAGGGAAGGTTCATAACACATATTCTAACTTAACCGTTCAGAATTTCAAAACAACGTCTGAGGTGAAAGTTATTTGCTTCACACTGAAGCTGCAGATTTGGAAAAAAATTTCAGCTTTTTGTTTCTTATTTGTAAGTTAGTTAGTTTGTGATTTCCGGTTGTTAGCACTAGTTTGTGAATCACTTTAAGACTCTCTTGTATCCTTAATTGATTATAGTGGAATTATATTTTTGGTCTGGACAACTGGTGGTTTTTATTCTTATATTGTGGGTTTTCCAAGTTAAAAATATCGGTGTTCTTTTATGCCTTTATTTGTTCAATTTGTCGTCTTATATTTGTTGTTGATCTTCAGGGTTCCTACAAGTTTGGATAATTTTATATCCATTGCGTATTGATCTGTTATTGTATCTTAATTTCCCATCAAATTGGTTCATAAAATAGTCTCGTAACTTTAACTATTTTACACAACACCTTCTAACACAAGCCAAAACCATACAATCCATGACATATTTTTTGCATTTAGATGGTATGAATAAACAATCAATACTTTATTTTTTATGGAAAAATATTTTTAAATCATAGAAAATAGCATGCTTGTTTGATTTAGTTTTATAAATATGTTTTTTAGTTTTTACAATTTGAAAATACTAAAATTTGTTTTGTAACCTAATTTTACAAAAATATATTTTATTTATAAATTTTGAAAACTAAAAAAGTAAAATAGATTTTATAGGTTTTGGTTTTTACTTTTGAAAATTGGAAAGAGAAAAAAAAATAAGAAAAATGATACAATTTTCATTAATCACATATTTGTAGTATTGTTCAACTTTAAAATATAAAAGAATGGGAAAGAGAAAACGAAATGATACAATTTTCGCTAATCACATATTTGTAGTATTGTTCGACTTTAAAATATAAAAGAATGGGGTTGGTGGGAAGCTCAACTAACATGTTCTAGTTGAGTTAGATGGGTGCAAGTTATTTGTCCAAGGTTCATTTATTGTCAATAACACTTTATTTGTATTTTTCCATAATGTAATTGTTAAGAATATGTTAGGATTAATGAGTATTAATCAATATTAAAATTGAAATTGATTATATTATCTTATTGTTTACGGTCCATATGAATATAAATATACACTTAGTGTGATCTCATTCCACACACAACAATTATATATAAAATACACTTTTAATATGGTATCAGAAGTTAACAGTTTCACAATCCCTTCTAATTTTCCCTAGTAACCTTGTTATTCAAAATACACGTGGCTATTGTGTGTGTCTGTTCTCTGTCACCCCGCGCCCAATCATCGGTGTGTCTCCACCAATAAGTTTGTAACTCTCTAACAAACCTGTCGACAGAAGACTTTCCCCTAACCAATGTTACACATGCCACATACATGTGGCTAGCGTTCAGGCACGTAAGCCCTACTCGTACTAAGCTAGATCTAATACAACAATTTTTTCAAGAGCATGGCACATATCAGACTGCTAACAGAACTCGATTCTATACATAACCAGATTTTATTGTGATCCCATGTTTTTTTACTATGAATTAGTTAATGAACAATTGTTGTGCTTGGTTACACCTCATTCTTTTGGAGTAATCTCTATTCCATCTCCCACTGAATCACTTACTCTTACTTCTCACTACCATGGTTATGGTTGGATAGAATGGAGGACATGGTCGACAACGACATAGTATTCCTTATATGTATTGCAATCGCTACAGCTATATTGAAGCTGAATGTCGTACAAATGCAATGGAATAACAACGACAACCTAGGGTTACTGGTGTTTCTCATCCGGCTATCACCAAAGATGTTACTATTTTGGCCACTAAATACATTGGGTTCCTTCATTTCAAAGTAGCTCATTAACCATCATCTTCTGTTATCGTTGCTCATTCTAGTAATATTATAGTTTTTGTCTTTACATCCTCCTCCCTTAGTCCTTAGGTACTTGACTCTCGTGCCTCTGATTATATGATTGATAATAAATATCTTTTATCTCACTTGTCTTATTCTGATTCTTTTCCTTCTGTCGTTGTGATAGATGGCTCAAAAATAAAATTTCAAGACCTTGGTCAGACATATCCTTCCAAACTTGTCTTTAGATTATGTGAGTTATATTCTTGGTTGTCCTTTTAATCTAATATTTGTTAACAAGCTCACTCATACACTTTATTTTCTAGTTCTTATTATTGATCATTCTTTTTATGTCCATGATAGACTTATAGGACAAATGATTGGAGCAAGGAATGAGTCTAGAGGATTATATCACATATCATCATCGGTGGCATGTCCTTATATTATGTCTCAAAACCTTACACATCAATGTTTGGGTCACCCTAGCTTTAATAAAATATGTCTTTTAGTTCCTAGTTTTTCTAAGCTTTTGTCATTTGAGTGACAGTCGTGTCATTTAGGCAAACATACTCGTCACACCTATTGTCAACGAGTAAATAAAAGTGATGTGTCGCCTTTTGCTTTAGTTCATTATGGTATTTGGGGTCTTAGTTGTGTCAAGTCAACTTTAGGTTATTATTACTTTGCAACTTTTATCGATGATTTTTCACAATGTACTTGGTTATTTTTGATGAAAAATTGTTAAGATATTATCCATATATTTCAAGAATTTTATGCCAAAATTAAAAACCAGTTTGACACTTTCATTATATTTTAAGCATTAATAATGATCGTGAATATATGTCATGCCAATTTCAAATTTTTTAAAAATCACAGAGAATTTTTCATCAATCATCACGTGCTCACACACCATAACAAAACGGTGTCACTGAACAAAAGAATCGCCATGTAGTTGAAATCGCACAGACTTTTATACTTCACCACAATGTCCCTTCTCCTTTTTAGGGTGATACTCTTCTTACAAATTTCCACATTATCAACCGAATGCCTTATTTGGTCCTTCAATGTCAAATTTTATATTTTATCTTGAACCCACAATATGATCTCTACCCCATTTTCGTGTCTTTGGTTGTGTCGCGGTGCAAAAAAAAAATACCCGAGCGCGTCGCACGCTCGAAATAAAAGCAGAGTCGCCACCAATATTTATTTAGTCCAAAAATAAAGCCCACAAGTTAAGGGAAATGGTTGTCGCAACCAAAAGCATGCTTGGGAGTCGGTTATGTAAGGGTCACGTTGAGTACAACAGGATGTATTATCACCCTCTAACACCCTGTTGTACTCAACGTGACCCATTCAGTTAGTTTCGTGATCGAGTGTTAGCATGGTGTTAGTTTGCAATCTTTTATTTATTAAGAGAGAAAAACAAAGAAAATACTTTTGGGTTTTTTTTATTAATGTGCCTGACAAGATTTCAAAATCGTGCTCTTAAGTATCTCCAGGTGCAATGGGGAACTCAAGGCTACGTAGTTCTTTGTAGCAAAGAATTGTTTTTTGATTTCTTTTAAAAAGTGATAGTTTAAACATGTCGAGTGGTTAAGCCTTTGCTTATTGCTCACTATTGGAGGCAGAAGCCTTTGTTTGTTTCACGTTGATATGGATAATGCATACTCATTTCATAAAAGGTTTTCGAAGTCGCACAAGGGGGAAAAACAAGACGGTTGATGAGTTAAGTTGTTTTTAGGTGGATACAGGTATTCGAACAAGGAACTCTACATCAGTATCTAAATACTCGAGAAGTAAGAGGCCTAAGTCCAATCACTCACTTTTCATCCAAAAAAGTTCTTGAGAAAAAGTGTGAGACGAACCAAGATTCGTTTGTTTTATTTTGTTTTATTAGGAAGACAAATACTCAAACAGTGAGCTTTACAGCAGTATTCGAGTATTCGGGAAAGAAAGAGGTCTAAACTCAATCACACACTTTTTCATCTGGTTTATTTGAAAAAGATAATTATAAAAAAATAAACAAAAATAAATCGATTCATTATCATATAAAGCTTGAATAAAAGCATTTCTGCCTCTCATCTAATCACATTTTTATTTTTTATAGTCCTCAAATTATTCACACTTGTGTGTCTCAAATTTCATATAATAAATAATCATATTTCAATTCACTTCATTATTAAAAAGCTAAAAATAATTAAACAAATAATAATAATAATAATAATAATAATAATAATAATAATAATAATAATAATAATAATAATAATAATAATAATAATCAAGTATTATAATAATAAATTAAAGAGATTTAAAAAGAAGATATTCAAGCATAAAAGAATAGATATATTTTAAATTTGTCGAAAAATATAAATATAGTAAAAAAAATACTAATAGACCTTTAAACCCATACTACTAATGAATAAATGACAAAAAAAATTTAAAAAAAAAGAAGATAAAAAACAGTTAAACCTAGAGCAGGACAAACATCACGTGCAATAGATTATAATAGTTGGCTTTTCTACTTTTTATATCATACCAAGATAACAAATTGCGACAATGACATATTCAGTTTCTAAATAGTGTGCAATGGTTTGCAGTAACGGAAGTTGTGCATGGAAGTGGTCAGAGTTTTGAGGAGTGTCGCTACTCGAAAAAATGTAACGACAGAGAGGCGAAGATGAAAGAGAGAAGAGTCGCCATCAAACTTTATTTATCCTATGAGGGGAAGGGGAAACATCGAGAAAACTCCAAGAAAGAAACGGATAAGATGGTCTCGCGACCAAAGAACGGGTACGGAAGCCGGTTATGCTAAGGGAAGGTATTAGTACCCCTTGGACAAACAGCCAGCAGTCCATGCAAGGGTTCATGAAAATATCCAAAGATCCGACACTCGGACAAACAGCCAACAGTCCACCAATTTTGAGTTTTATGGTTTCGATAATTATTAGGTGTTTTGAAAGAATGTACAAGTGAATATGAATATATACAAGATATGAATAATATACAGGAATATTCACAATAATATATCAAGATAAATGTCAATGAGTATATGAACAAGATAAGATAAATCAAGATGATATTAATCGAAAAATAATGCAGTGTATATTGACAGAAAGTAAAGTTAGTGGTCAGTTTGTTAGTGGATTGAGTCGGGACGAAATGTAATGTTAAACCGTCGTAGCTCGACTTATGATGGAAGTCGGACTATAGGAGGTCGCATAAATCGATATCCACGTTATGGACAAGATAGAGAAATGATATTGAGGATCATTCTCCGATTAAATCGTGTCGCACGGACCAAAGAAAGGTGGGATCTCGTCTTAATCGCAAACATTATGTCGATTAATCTAAGGTAGCCTATCACGATCCCAAAGTAAAGAAAATGACCCAAATGGTCATTTTCCATAGATTTAAAATCGAGAAGGTTATCGACTTCGATAAAACGGCACTTACAAATTGAAAGACTTCATAGATCGAGGAAAATTAAAATAAAATCGAAAATGAAGAAGAAATGAGGAGAGAAAGAAGTAGGTCTCAGATTCATCATTATTTATCAATAGTTTGACTAGTAATGAATTTTTTGGAGGTCTCGTCATCGACCGAAACGAAATAATACAAAATTAAAACCTCAACGGTAAATAAAAATACCAAAATCTAACTTTAGAAAAATATGTTCAAATGCTCAACTAACTTATAAAAATATATATAACTCTAAAATTTGTTAGAAAAATATTAAAAATCTAAAAAAAAACTAATTTAGAAAATATTAAAAATTCTAAACTAACTTATAAAAATATATTAACAAATCTTAAAATTAGTTTAGAAAATATAACTCAAAAATTATTTAGAAAGTATATGTTAAAAAAATCTAAAAATTAAAAAAAAAAGGGTGTAATTATGAAAATGGAATGTAGAATAAAAACACGTGTTTGGAGCAGTCGGGTCATGGATCGACCCGGTTCGGTTTTTTTTAAAAGAAAAAAAAAAGAAAAGGGTTGTGAAAACCCTGATGCAAACACGATCCATTTTTCTTAGACGGCAAACGGAGATTCTGGAAAAAAAAACATCATCATCGCTTTCGCTTTAACAAGAAGAAGAACCAGACATATCGTATCTCAAGCTCGTTTCGGTCTCATGTTCTTCGAATCTCGCTTACTTTTTTCGCTCTCAGATTTGTATGGTTTTGTATGTTTTTTTTCACTTCATCTCTCTCTTCTTGTTTCTGGTTTGGATCTGTTTTCAGAGAGTTTTTTTTTTCAATCCATGGTTTTGTGCCAGATGGGTTTGTGCACTTTAGATTCTCTCTTCTCAGATTTTTTGCTTTGGTTGTTTTGCCTTCTTTTTTTATTGGGTTTTGAAATGGTTGTTGTTTGAAGGATTTGCAAAAATGGTTAAGGAAAGAGATGCAGAATTCAGGTTTGTTGCTTTTGACGAAGAGGAAGGTCGGATGGTTTTGGGGAGTGACGGAAGAGGTTTGGAAGAGAAGTGATTTGAGGTGAGGTGGTGAAGCGAGTTGAGAGAGGAAGAGATGTTAGGTGAAGTGGGTTACGTGTGTTGTTGAAGCATTTGTAGAAGAAGAGTTTCTGAAGATAGGGGAAAGAGGTGAAGGTTTGGAGATGGGTTGAAGAGAGAATATCCAAGGAAGATGGTGACATTGCTTCGCATGGTGGTTCGGTGCCCACAGTGGAGGATTTATGTAGTTTGTGTTTTTTGAAAAAATTGAAAGGTTTGTGGTGGAACAGGTTGAAGAAGAGTCTGAGAGAGGAGAGAAGTTGTTGAGATTGGGGAGGACAATGGGAATGGCGGCTATGTCTTCATGGGGAAGGAGACGATCTATAGTAAACTGGCATTTATATCCTCTGAAAGGAGCAACATGTCCCTTTTCCCTTTTTCTTTTAATCGTTTTCTTTTAATTTTTAATTTTCTGACTACTTAATTAATAAATTTAATCTCTAATTAAAAAAAACTAATTCTATTTTCTAAATAAAATTCTAATTAAGAAATCTGGCCTAATTTCTAATAAAATTCTAAATTCTAAGTAAAAAATTCTAACCTAATTCTAAACAAATAAATTTTATTCCTAATTAAATCTAATTAACTAATAATTCTATTCTAAACTAACTAGATCCTAAATCTAATTAAATATCTATGTTAATTTCTAAACAAATAAATTAAACCTAAATTAACAAATGACATAAAAAACGATTGAAAGGGGCGAACACGAAAATGCTTGAAAGCGAGAAACTAATGCACCACAATTATCAACACGGACCAAACCACCAGGAAGAGTACGACCTTCGTTCGATTTCAAAATAAATCTTATCCGTCAAAACGGTTTTAAACCATCTAAAATGCGAACAAAGCGGCTGTAATTCCGATAAATCCATTCTGGCTGATAACATAGACAGTATACGAGAAATGATCGACCTAGATGATATGCAGATGAATGCGAAGCAAAAGCCAATCAAAGTTAGAAAGAGTGAGGGCAAAATTTAGGGTGCAACAAGGAGTTCCAGCGGTTGTTGATGTTGCACGATCTTGCCGACGAACATGGGTGTCGTGTTGTGTGTTAGTGGTGAACCGAAGGTGTTGGTCGGAGCTATTTTTGAATTACTTGGTGGTTTAAAATGAGTTGATCGGAATCATTAACATTGTTGTGGGAGGTCCAAAGGGTCCGAAGGTTGAGGAGGGTGTGTTGGTGGGTATTGTGTTCGCTGGTTTTGGAGAAATAAGGTGAAGAGGTGTTGTTAGAAGGTGGGTTTAGGCGGGCAGAGTACGACACAGTAAGTTTGAGGAGGAAACTTTTAGTGGCTTTGCATCTTTGTAGTGCTAATGTCTTCGTCGACGGAAGGAGGTGGTGAATAAGTGGTGGAAAGGGTGTAGCTGCGGCGGTTTAAGTGGAGTTCATGAAAGAAGTTTGATAAGATATGTTGAGGTTTTGGTTGTCGCGTATGGTAATTTGGGTTTGGATGTGATGAAGCTAGTTGTTGTGTTTATGGAGAAAAGGAGATGA
Source organism: Lathyrus sativus (assembly GCA_963859935.3). NCBI lineage: Eukaryota > Viridiplantae > Streptophyta > Magnoliopsida > Fabales > Fabaceae > Lathyrus > Lathyrus sativus. The sequence continues at coordinate 674,597,951 of OZ012738.1, read as the reverse complement.
GATGAATATGAACAATAAAAAATGTCTTGGTGGAGAGGACGATGGAAGAGACTAAATTGTTCTCTTCTTCAAACCCTTTTTTTCGTTTTTTCAGAGTCAGGAAGAGAAAGGAATTCTTTTTGCAATCAGAGAGAGAAAAAGTTGCATATTTATGATTATCTCAGGGAGAGAGAGAGAGAGAGAGAGAGAGAGAGAGAGAGAGAGAGAGAGAGAGAGAGAGAGAGAGAGAGAGAGAGAGAGAGAGAGAGAGAGAGAGAGAGAATAGAAGTGAGTTATGCATGTGAAAGAGAGAGAGAGAGAGAGAGAGAGAGAGAGAGAGAGAGAGAGAGAGATAAAATAGAAGTGAATTATGCATGTGGGGGACTACATGCATGTGAATGGTTGGTGAGGGTTTGAATTTTATGAAAATGAGAGAGAGAGAGAGAGAGAGAGAGAGAGAGAGAGAGAGAGAGAGAGAGAATTAATTGGTCAGGTCCCAAAAGAAATGGGATCACGTGAATAATAGGAGAATGAGAATCAAAGTGGTGGGTGTTTTGAACTCTGAGTGGATGGAGGAGAGAATATTGAATGATAAAAGTAACGGGTCTTAATGGGAAAAATCGGGAAAAAAAAGGAAAGTTTGAGTGTAATCCCCTACAAGTTCACATTTTCTTTTATAGTAAATATTAGGGCTTCATAAAATGGTAAATTATCCAAATTTCCATTTTATTTAAATAATATTAACAATAGATAAAATAGAAAAACTAAACAATTAAAATGTTCAAATTTATCTAATTAAAAATGAGACAAAAAAGAGAGCGAAACAAATAAAACTTGCACGTGCGTAAAGTAGAAAAATGCAAATGAACATATCAAAATGATCTACGTGCAATGAAGTTCCACAAAACAGTCCAGTAATGGTCGAATTTGCAATTAAAAATACCTTGTTAAAATGGTCTTGACAGATAAAAAGGACTGCACGCGGATGCAAAAAAAAAAAAAGAATTGAGCACACTGAAAATAACCTACGTGCAACGTAGTTCCGCAAAACAGTCAATTGCAGGTCAAAACTCAAAAGAATTCGCCCGTTAATTTCACACGCAACGACAAACTAATTTTACCGGTCTGGCTATAGAACTGAAATTTATTCTGATGACCTTGAATTGCTTTAAAAAGATGCATGAGACAATGAAAATGTATGAAATGTGTCACGGTGAGAATTGGATATCAAGCTATTGGTTAACTTGAATCACAAATCATTATTCACCACCAGTCTTTAATTTATCCAAGAGAAGGGAAAAAGATCGAATAAACCATGAGTATGCAATGCAGTGCAAAGTTAGAGAATCTAAGATTCCGGGGTTGGTTATACCTAGGGAAGGTGCTAGCATCCTAAGTATTTGTAGTACTCTACAAGAACCTCTTGTTTTATTGTGTTATTTGTTATTTTTTCTGCTAAGGGTGAAAAGGAAAAAGGATACCTAAGGTGTTATTCCTAAGTATGCTCAACAAGACATCGCATCTCGTGCCTACGTATCCTGACGAGAATGGAATCAGAGCATTTGTAGTTCCCCTAAAGGGATGAGGAACTCTTAACTGTGGCCAAGGTTCCAGGGGAAGAAGTGTGTTGATTGATTCTAGGAGAAGAGACAAGTCGTCATCTTAAGGAGAATACTTGACTTAAATCACCACAAATATGTGGAAGATGGACCTTTGCTTCACATTAAAAGAAGGGCTCTAACTCGGATATAGAATCGACGAATATGTCACATACCTCTCTCAAGTGGAAAAGAATCTACATCTTTCTCAACTATGTCACAGGGTAGGAGAATTATATCTCGACTAAGGATAACTCATGTCTAATTCTCTCATAGGAGAAAAGGGAACCTAATTATAAGTTATCTAAAGTTGAAGTATCCTAATGGTATATATCTACCTAAAAGGATGAACAATCTAAATATATACAACCTAAAGGGAATCAACCAAAGGGGAAACAGGGATCATACAATGGGTAAAAGATGCAAAAGAGAAATGTAATGCACACGACTATATATTCAACCATGAACCCTTCCCTTGGACTCAAGCTTAAGCAATCAGAGAGATTCAGAAGGTACAAGTGAATATACAGGATCAATATCATGAAGATAATATACAACGGACAGACAGTATAAACTCAAGTGTCAAAATTAAGATCATGAACAAATAACAGCATATGTACAAGACAAAAATCAAGGTATGTAATCAATTCATAAGTTAAAATAATCATGGGCATGAACAAAGATAACAAAGCACATGACAAAGTATTGTGATCATCAAGAGTTAATCAGATTCATCAAGGAAAAGTAACAAAATCAATCCAAATGATCATAAGCATGGCAACACAAGAACCAAAACTCATCATGGAAAAACAACTAGTCAACATGAGACAAATAAGCATATTTTTATATTTTTGTATTATGTGGCGTACATATTTATTTATATTAAAAAAACTAAATATCAAAATAAAAGAAGGTCTACTAAAATAAATATTATTATTACTTATTATAAATGAAATAAAACAATTTTGTGTTAAAACTCTCTTATTCTATTTTAATTTATATGAGAAAGAAAGGAAGAAAAAAAAACATGAGATAAATTTATTATTATTATTATTATTATTATTATTATTATATTATTATTATTATTATTTAATATGAAAAATTATATTAAAAAAACTAACTCAAAATAATAATAAGTAATAATTATATAAATAAATAAATAAAAAGTAAGAGAGAAAGATGTGTCACGCTCACATTTATAGATTACTAAGTAAATTGATTTTTTTTTAAAGAATACAACAACTAATTTAAATAGACACTTGACATTGCTTTCAATCAAAACAAAAGTGAATATTATTAGAATATTAATAGTATTCATATTTATTTAGTTGTACTATTTTCTTAGCCCCTAAGTTTGTTAGAGGGTATTTTAGTATTTTATCTTATTCTAGTACCCTAGTTTTAGCTTATAAATAGGGTGACAATCATTGTAACTTTTATCATGGTTTTTTGTAGCCGTCATTCTATAGAATATTCCTTTTGTTCATCATTTATTCACCTTTGCACCAACAATTGGTATCTAGAGCTTCGGTTCGGATTCATGGGAAACACGGGAAACACGACGTGAACGTGAGGTCTTGTGTGTTTGATTTTGATTCTTAGATTCGTGTTGAATCTTGAACAAAATCTGATCAGAATTTTAATTCTGTGGGTTGGGAAACACTGTGTGAGAAATCTGAGTGTATTGTGCAAGGTGAAGATGAACGGAAACGGCAACATGAACACCAAGCTTCCAGTATTTGACGGTAAAAAACTGAATCGTTGGATGATCCAAATGGGTGTACTGTTTGGTGCTCAAGATGTTTTAGATCTTGTCACTGATGGTTATGTTCCGGTAGCAGCAGATGCAACGGATGAACAGAAAAATACGCAGAAGGAAGTAAGGAAGAAGGATCAGAAAGCATTATTCTTTATTCATCAATGTGTTGATGTAAATGTGTTTGAGAAGATTGCAGATTCAACGACAGCAAAGGCTGCGTGGACACACTGGTTAGATGTTATGATGGTGACGCATCAGTGAAGAAGGTGAAGCTTCAGTCCTTGAGAAATCAATATGAGAATCTCAACATGAAGAATAATGAGAAAGTTTCTGAATACATCTCCAGAGTGATTCTAATCACTAATGAGATGAAGGCGTGTGGAGAAACTCTTTCTAAAGAAACAATCATGGAGAAGGTATTGAGATCCCTTACCTCTCAATTTGATTACATTGTGGTAGCAATAGAACATTCCAAAGATCTGAGTACCATGAGAATTGAAGAGCTGCAGAGCAGTTTAGAAGCGCAAGAGTTGCGTTTGACTGAGAGAACTTCTGAAAGGGAAGTAGAGCAGCAGGCTCTGAAAGCAACTTCTGATAGGAGGTATTAGAAGCAGTCAGAAGCCAGGAGAAGATCTGATGGTGGTCAGAAGTCAGAAAGCTCAACCTCTGATAGACAAAAGAATGCTCAGAAGGGAAAAGAGAAGTATGACAAGAAGAAGATCCAATGTTACTGTTGTAAGAAGTTTGGTCACTTTGCTAGATAGAGATTGTTGGTCAAATAAGGAGAGAAAATCAGAAGAAGCAAATATAGCCAGAAGTTCTGATGACGAATCTGTGCTATTGATAGCCTCTGAATCTGATGATATGGATTTGACAGACTGGTGGTATATGGACACTGGCTGTTCAAATCATCTTACTGGAAACAAGAAATGGATGGTTGACTTTGACTCTGAAAAGAGGACAAAAATCAGATGTGCTGATGAAAAATATCTTAATGCAGAAGGTATGGGAAATGTCAGAGTGACTCTGAACAATGGGAAAACAACATTGATTCAGAACGTGTGGTATGTACCTGGCATCAGAAGCAATCTGATGAGTGTGGGACAATTAATTGAGAAAGGTTTTTCAGTTACCATGAAGGACAATCTTCTGAAGTTGTATGACTATAATCAGAAGTTGATTATGGAGTCAGAACAGGGAAGGAATAGAACGTTCAAGGTGAATGTCAGAACTGCAGACTCAGAATGTCTTAGTGCAACATGTGCTGAGAAGGAGAGTGAGTTGTGGCACAGAAGATTTGGTCATTTGAATTTCAGAAGCTTAAAACATCTGAATTCAAAGAAGCTGGTACATGGAATTCCTGCAATTAAGAAGCCTGAGAAGTCATGCAAAGTTTGCATGGAAGGAAAACAACCACGTTTGCCATTTGCGTCAGAAGTTGCTCCAAGAGCAAAACATGCCTTGGGAGTTGTACATTCTGATGTGTGTGGTCCATTTCCAGTAGCATCAATTGGAGGGAATAAATACTTTGTATTATTTGTTGATGAATTCACAAGAATGACATGGGTATCCCTTATTAAGTTCAAACACGAGGTGTTTGATGAATTCAAGAAATTCAGAATGAAGGCTGAGAATCAGAGTGGTCAGAAGTTGAAGATTCTTAGAACTGACGGTGGAGGTGAGTATAACTCCAAAGAGTTCCAGAAGTTCTGTGAGGAGAATGGAATTGAGCATGAGGTTACTGCTCCTTATACCCCTCAACACAATGGTCTTGCTGAAAGAAGAAACCTCACTTTGCTTGATATGGTGAGAAGCATGCTAAAGGAGAAGAAGCTTCCTCAGAAGCTCTAGGGAGAAGCTGTTGCCACTGCAACGTATGTACTCAACAGATGTCCTACGAAGAAATTGAAGGAAATAGTTCCTATGCAGAAGTGGACTGGAGACAAGCAAAGTGTTAGTCATCTGAAGGTGTTTGGTTCTGTTTGCTATAAACATGTTCCATAAGCCAGAAGACAGAAGCTGGATGATAGAAGCAAAGTGATGATTCTGATAGGGTACCACAGTACAAGTGCATACAAGCTCTATTGTCCAGAAACCAATAAAATTGAATTCAGCAGAGATGTGATTGTGAAGGAATCAGAAGTTTGGGATTGGGATAAGTCTCAATCTGATTCTGATGTTAGAACTTCTGAAGAAAGGTCAGAGTTAAGAATTTCTAAAGTTGAAGTAAACTCTGACGTTGATTCTGACTCTGATAGTGATTCTGACTCTGGAGAAGACTCAGAAGATGAAGGTGACTCTGATGATCCAGACTCTGATGGTAATCCAGATTCTGGTGGCAATTCAGACTCTGAAGATGGCCAAGACTCTGAAAATATGCCAGATCTTGAATATGGTCAAAGCTCTAGAGGAAGTTAACCATCTGAAGCTGGAAACTCTGAAGCTCAAGACTCTGAACAAGTTCAGAGACCACAAAGAATCAGAAGCGTTCCCAGAAGATTTGCAGAATTTGACATGCTGCAAGACACTGAAGTAGACTCTGAAGGAGAAGTTATTCAGTGTGCCATGTTAGTAGACTCTGAACCTATAAGTACAGAGGAGGCTCTTAAGCAGAAGCTCTGGCTGAAGGCCATGAAAGAAGAACTTGATGCTGTAGAGAGAAACAAGACTTGGAAGCTGACAGAACTTCCAAAAGACAAGAAAGCCATCAGCGTCAGATGGGTTTTTCAAGCAGAAGTTAAAGCCAGATGGCTCAATTGGCAAACATAAAGCAAGGTTGGTAGCCAGAGGATTTCTACAAAAACCTGGGCTGGATTACTCTGAAGTGTTTGCACCTGTAGCAAGACATGAAACAATCAGAATGGTGATTGCAATAGCTGCTAACAGGAATTGGCCTCTGATGCATTTAGATGTAAAATCTGCATTTCTGAACGGTCCATTAGAAGAAGAAGTTTACGTGTCACAACCTCCTGGATTTGTGAAAAAGAATCAGGAAGGGATGGTCTACAGATTATACAAAGCTCTATATGGATTGAAACAAGCGCCCAGAGCTTAGAATCAGAAGATTGATTCATTTTTCAAGAAGCAAGGCTTTCAGAAATGTGAAATGGAGTACGGTGTCTATGTTCAGCATACTTCTGAAGGCAATATGACTCTGGTATGTTTATATGTTGATGATATACTATTGACTGGAAGTTCGAAACAGGAGATAACCAAGTTCAAGAAGGTTCTAATGAATGAATTTGAAATGACTGATCTAGGAAAATGACATACTTTCTAGGGATGGAGTTTAGATATTTTGAGAAAGGTATCATTTTGCATCAGCTCAAGTATGAATTAGAACTTCTGAAGAGATTTGATCTGAAGAATTGTAAGATGGCTGTCACACCTTCTGATCCAAATCAGAAACTAGATTCAGACTCTGAAGGAAAGGATGTGGACGCTACAACCTTCAAACAGTTGGTTGGTTCTCTGAGGTATCTGTGCAATACCAGACCTGATATTTGCTACTCAGTGGGGATGGTTAGTAATTTCATGAGTAAACCTAAGTGGTCCCATTACCAAGCTGCTGTCAGGATTCTGAGGTATATCAAAGGAACTCTGAAGTATGGAGTGTTATTTCCCTCTGGAGGAAATAATGAGTCAGAACTTCTGAGTTATTCAGACTCTGATTGGTGTTGAGACAGAGTTGACAGAAGAAGTACATCTGGGTACTTGTTCAAATTTCTAGGAGGTTCCATTTCTTGGTGTTCCAAGAAGCAACCTGTTGTGGCGTTGTCAACCTGTGAAGCTGAATACATTGCAGGTGTTGTTACTGCATGCCAAGCTGTGTGGATTCTGAATCTGTTGCAGGATCTGAAGATTAAAGTAGACAAACCTCTAAAGTTGATGATTGACAACAAGTCTGCAATCAATCTTGCCAGAAACCCAGTGTTGCATGGGAGAAGCAAGCATATTGAGACCAAGTATCATTTTTTGAGACATCAAGTTCAGAGTGGAGTGTTAGAAGTTGTACACTGCAGCACTCAGAAGCAGTTGGCAGATGTTCTGACGAAAGCTATCAAGACTGATCAATTTCTCAGGCTAAGGGATGGAATTGGTGTTACAAGTTTTGATGGAATATGAATTAAGGGATGGTATTAGAATATTAATAGTAATTCATATTTATTTAGTTGTACTATTTTCTTAGCCCATAAATTTGTTAGAGGGTATTTTAGTATTTTATCTTATTCTAGTAACCCTAGTTTTAGCTTATAAATAGGGTGACAATCATTGTAACTTTTATCATGTTTTTTGTAGCCGTCATTTTTAATAGAATATTTCCTTTGTTCATCATTTATTCACCTTTGCACCAACAAATATAAGGAAAATAATCAAATATTATAGTAAAGAGTTTTTCATCACATAACAACATCTCTTCACTTTTTTCTTAAGAAATAAGCTACCAAATATCATAAAAATAAATGTCAGCCTTCGTACTCTTAGTGAACAAAAAGAGAGAACAAACAAGTTTTTCTCTCTTTTTAAATCAAAGCTCATGTGAAATGAGAAGAAAGCAAGAGCAAATTCACATAATATCTCTAACTGTTTTCATGAACAAAAGCAAGATTCAAACAAAACAATATGAAACAAAAAAAATACCAAATGGAAACGAAACAAACCGAATCGACGAGTGTGACAGTTGGATCTGCTTCGACAATAGGATTTCTCAATGCCAGTAATGATGGTCGGAACGAAACCAAGATGATCACGTGAAGCTCTTGCGGTGGAAATTCGAGAGCTCATCCTCTTTCTCTTTTTCGGTTTTCATTTCTGATTCGTTGTGTCATTGTTGTCGCGTTTCTGCCGGCAAAGTCGTCTTGCTGTGGTGATGCAGGTGAAAGAAACACAATAAATCGCGGCAGTTTCATGATGAAGGAGGATGAGTGTGATTGTTATTTCTCATGATGGGGGAGGCTGTGGAGGTTTGGGAAGATGTGTTTGGTGTTTTTTTTTTTTGTGATTGCTTGTTTTTTCTAATGCATATATATAGGACTAGAAAATAGACAAGAATGATAATAAAAATTAACACAACATTTTTTTGTTTTTTATAATAAGACAAGAATAAAAGGAATAAAAAATCATGTTTTTGTGTTTTTTTATGATAAGACAAGAATAAAAAGAATTAAAAATTATGTTTTTATGTTTTTTTAAAAAGAAAATATTAATAAACAAATTAAAAATAAAATTAATTAATAAAAATAAAAATTTACATTAAATATCTAATTAAATCTAAATAAACTAAATGATTATTTAAATAAAAATGATTAAAAAACAAAATACAAAGTCAGACAGAAAAGTGCTCGAAAAAATAAAATGAACACACCAAATAATCAGCGCGAATTAAACATATTGGAAAAATATAGTGTTTGGTCAGATTTTGAAATAAATTTAGACCGGTTTGCCTGTAAATCCAACAAACTTATTCTGACTGACATTTTGGAGACTATGCAAGATGAAGTCCATGTTATGCTATGCAGATGATGCAAAATATAATCTTAGGGTCAAAAATTAGGGTATGACAAAATACAAGTAATTGGATTTTTTATTTTAAAACGGAATGAAAGTTGACTTTATAGGGCTTGAAGTATTATCTTTGAATGATGAATGATTTCTTCACTACTAGAAAAAACATATTTAACCTCGTAAGTGAAATGCATTTAACCTCAGGTACAAAGGCAAGGTAACAAAGAGAGACATGAAAAGTGCATACTTAACCTTTCGGTTTTAAAAAATCAACGGGTAAGTGAAAGGTCATGGGTTCGATTGATTCTTAGAGATACCACATGTTATATGGTTAAAATCTCTCAAATGTTTCAAGTTCTTTATTCAACACTTCCTTTTCTACTAATTAATTCATTCTTGAAAGCATAAAATTTGATGCTTTGAAAAATGAAAAAAAATGGAAAGTTGAACAAAAACTAGAAGTATTGGAGAAATTTTAACTATAAAACAACGTGAGATGAACGATGAGTTGCAGAATATTAAAAATCATTAATCCATGTAAGATAAATTTCAAATACAACATAATTTTGCATATGATTATTTCCAAAATCAATTTACTAGGTTATATGTTCAAAGAGGGGTTAGCGAAACAAACAATAGACATTAGATATAATAAATTCAACTCAATGCAACAAGATAGGAACTGCACAAAGAATCACAAAAAAAATATTCTCAATATCAATATCAAAAACAACAAGAAAACAACAACAACATCAACAATAATATGAAGAAAAACAACGACAATAAACAACAACAATGTCAATAACAACAACGTCAATAAACAACCTCATTAACAACAACAAAGACTCTAGGATTTCGGATCTTAACAACACCACCACAATAACAACAACAACAATAATAACAACAATAAAAACAACAACAACAACAACAACAACCATATTAGTAGTGACGTTTGACGTACCAGATCTCTGAAGAAGAAGTAAAAAAATGATTTGGATCTCTGAATAAGAAACAAAAGCACTAAACACATAACATCTTTGTATTGAAGATAGTATGTGTTTATGGCTCTCGTTATTTATGGCTCTTCATTAAGATTCTATTTGCGTTGTTTAGACAAATGAAACTGAATGCTACTAGCTAAAACTATATATATCAAAGAAACATATTCACCTCAGTTGGAAAGAAAATCGAGGTGAAAAGTAAGTAGCGTATTTTTAGATTAAAAATAAAATATTCAAGAAGGCACTACTAGGCAAAGCTATATATATCAGAGAAACATTTTCACCTCGGTTGAAAAGAAAACTAAGGTGAAAAATAGCGTACTTTTAGATTAAAAATAAAATATTCAAAAAGGCGCCACTTTTAATGAGATAAAAACATAAATTGAAGCTGATGGAATTCGAAGCATGTACACTGAATATATTGAATATTTTTTTATAAAAAAAATAGAGTGCGTCCAGGAATTATGCTTCAGTTTTACATTAACTGAGGTGAAAGCTTCGTCATGAAATGTAGTATTTGTAGTAGTGCTCCCACAAGCTAAGTATACCTTCGATATTGTCTCTCAAGTAAACCTTTTTTATTGTAAAATTGAACACACTTATCTTAAACTCATAGTTCAATTGGCTCCTCAAGATGGCACTCTGCTTCATGATACCACTCTCTATCGACAAACTCGTAGGCAAAATGATTTACCTTATATTCACTCGAACAAATATCTCATATTTTGTTCATCTAGTTAGTCAATTCATGGCTTCCCCATGTTCCACCCATTATGTCATTATCCTCTAGATTATTTGATATATCAATCGTAGGCTATTTTATGGTCTTCATTACTTAGTTGCATCCCTGTTGATTCTTAAAGCATACTCTAATGACGATTGGGCAATGACTCGAGTGATCGTCACTTCACCACTAATTTATGTATTTTTCTTGGAAATTATATTATTTCTTAACATAAAAAGAAACTTACTTTGATAAAACACTCTAGCACTGAAGTTGAATATCATACTTTTGTCAATCTTCATTAGCTTCTTCTTGATTTAAAAAGATCTCAATCTTCACACACTTACCTTTATTATGATAATCATAGTGCCATTCAAATTATCCATAATGATGTTTTTAAAAAGCAGATAAACATATTAAAATTGATTGTCACTTCATTCGTCAACATCTAATCTCCATTAACATTCTAGATAAATCTCATTCTACTAGCCGCTTTTGCAATGTAGTATCTAAACAAAAATAAGTTATATCTCCACCTATTTGAGTTTGAAGAGTGATATAACAATATATTAATGATTCTTCAATCTTCAATTACATGCATATATATATATATATATATATATATATATATATATATATATATATATATATATATATATATATATATATATATATATATATATATATATATATATATATATATATATATATATATATATATATATATATATATATATATATATATATATATATATATATATGAACACATATTTAATGGATTCGGATCCTCTCCAGCATATTTGTTACCGCTGGCTATTTAGCTCTCATTGCAGTCAATGATTTTCATTTTTCTCTCCTTTCAAAACACATTATTTTATTTATTTATTTATTTATGTCTTATTGATTTTGAACCATTAGATGATGGGCAGGAGGGATGGCAGGACAAAAATAGTAACAGAGGATTTGTTTCCATATTTAATATAGTATAAGTTAATCAACTCATATTTTAATGACATTTACAAAAAATAATTATGATATATACAATAAATATTCATATATATATATATATATATATATATATATATATATATATATATATATATATATATATATATATATATATATATATATATATATATATATATATATATATATATATAGACACACACAAACACATTTTTAATATAGTTCAAAAGTTAATAAAACTCATATTTAAATGACATTTACAAAAATAATTATGATGCATGCATATTCATAATATTATAAAAGTAACTAGTACAAAACATATCATAGATTTGAGTATGAATACTCTTATATGTTTACAATTTTAATATTTTTTTCTATTGCATGCATCACCTTTATTTGAACATTTATTGCCATTGCAGTCGTCCGCCAATGGATACTCTAACAAATGGATGTGTGAGATGTTGGATAGAACTCTAGTATAGTCGAAGTCTGTTCGCGAGTAATGCGTGTTGTAATCGAAGTATTTTCTAACATGCATTAGTCAATATTGCTAGGGTTGTTAGCATGTTGAATTGGGCCTTGCTTGTAAGTCCAATTGTTTAAGTTAGCTTGTACCCTAAGTTAGCTTGTAATGGGTAATTGTTAAAAAACTCATTTGGTTAGTGTGTTATTTTATTATAAATAGGATGCTAGTTTCTCAATCTTGAAAAAGGAAAAATAGGAAGATAAAATCCTAATTTCAAGGGAGAGAGGTTATTTTGTTATTCTTGTATACTTGTAATCTTGTTCTAAGAGAAAGGAAAGAATAGTAGTTTAATAACCAATCCTTGTTGTTCCTTGTTGTTTTACCTTGTCTTCTTTGTTAACCATAACCCTTGTGTGTTTCTTGATCATTAAGAAACCGTTTATACTTTGTTTAAAGGTATCCGATTCACAACAAATTGGTGCGGTGAGCGTGGAGAAGATGCCTTCAACAAAGTATGAGATTGAAAAGTTCACCGGAGTGAACGACTTCGGTTTGTGGCGCTTGAAGATGAAAGCCCTATTGGTTCAGCAGGGTTGTTTGGAAGCGTTGAAGGGTGAGACAACCATGGACGTTGCGTTAACGGCAAAAGAAAAGACGGGCATGATCGAGAAAGCCCACAGCGCAATATTGTTGAGCCTTGGTGATAAGGTTCTTCGACAGGTATCAAAGGAGACTACAACATCGGGATTATGGGTGAAACTTGAAAGTTTGTACATGACCAAATCTTTGGTGAATCGACTCTACCTGAAGCAAGCTTTATATTCATTCAAGATGAGTGAAGACAAAGTGTTGGCTGAGCAGTTGGATATGTTCAACAAGCTGATTCTTGATCTTGAAAATATTGATGTGAAGATCGATGATGAAGATCAAGCACTGTTGCTGCTGTGTGCTTTGCCCAAAACACATGCTCACTTCAAAGAAACTCTCTTGTATGGAAGGGAGTCCCTAACCTTTGAAAAAGTTCAATCAGCCTTGTATTCTAAGGACTTGAACGAACGAAAGGAGCATAAACCTTCGACGGTGGGCGAAGGTTTGGCCGTTAAGGGAAAATTCTTGCGAAAGGATGGTAAGTTCGACAAGAAGAAAGGTAAAAGTCAACAGAAGTTTTATAGTGGTGAAACATCTAGTATTCGATGTTATCACTGTAAGAAGGAAGGTCACATAAGAAAGGTGTGCCCTGAATGCCTGGAAGATCATGGAGGTAATGGCATTGCAGCCATTGTTCAAGATGACTTCGACTCATGTGATGTTCTTGTGGTTTCAAGTGGCGGCTCGAGGAAAGAGTGGATTATGGATTCAGGTTGCACTTGGCACATGACTCCAAACAGAGATTTGTTCGAGGAGCTATTGTTGCACCCTAAAATTTGACCAATCGGTGCCACTTTCGGGTTTATGCTTCGACGCATTTTGCATTAGCATTTGCATACTGCATATAGTGCATTTCTTCAATCATGGTGATTTTATCGGGATCACAGCCCTGATGTCGCTTTTCAGGTGTCTCAGACCGGTTCGGATAATCGGAGGTTATTTTGAGAAGTCACGCGCTTCCTGGGTGTTTTCAGTTTATGCAGTGATTTTTGAGATTTTGGGTATTTGGTTATCGTTTTGCTTCGATCTGGTCTCGCGCTCTCTTTTATGTTGGTTATCTGCCTTTGTCTGCATTTTAGAATTTAATAGCCTTTTGTGTATTTTTAATAGGCTTCATAGATTTTTCAGAATTTAAATAGATTTTTTTTATATATTTTTAATAGCTTTAAATCATTTTTAGAATTTTATAGATTTTTTTTAATAGGTTTTAATGATTTTTTAATAGTTTTAATAGAATATAATAGATTTTTCTTTTATTAGTTTAAATAGAATTTTAATAGATTAATAGAATTTTAAATAGAAGTTATTAGAGTTTTTTTCTATTATCATTAGTCTAATAAATAGTATAGATTTAATAGTTAATTCTTCTTTTAGATTTAATTAGGATTTAATTAGTTTAATTAGAGTTTAATATTAGTTATCTTTTGATTAGAGTTTGTTAGATTTAATTAGGATTAGATTAGGTTAATTTTCATTTAAAGATTTAATTGCAGCTTTAATTTTAGTTAGAGTTAATTAGGTTTAAGGTTTTAATTAGTTGTTAATTAGGTTTAAATCTTTTTCTTAATTCAGATTTATTTTTGGGTTTTATTATAGCATTTTCGTTGGGCTTAGAGTGCTTTTTGGAGGCCCAATTAGTCTCAGTCCGTTTTTGTCTTTTTTGTCCAGAAATTTGCAGGTGCCACTTGTCAGCTATATAAGGATCCACGTGTGTACTATCAAGGGTGGCCACCTCACATTTTCCCTCAGCTCAGAAGTTTCCACGTAGCGCTCCCCACTCTCTCTCCCATCACACGTGTTTCGCATGCAGGCTTTCCCACCGTGACACTTGGCAACCTCTGACCCTCACCGGTTGCATGGCCGGCGGCCATGCAACCACCGCCCCCAACCTCGTCGGCCAACCGTAACCAACCCTCAACCGTCTCCGGCCGCCGTAACTTCCGCCGGAAAACTGCAAATACCCAGAAAATCTTAAATCTTCATCTTCTTCATCCACATGTTCATCCAAATTCATCCAACATTCATACGTTCTCCAAAATCATCAACCTTCATAGATTTTCAAATAGTTTCCAGATCCAAACCTTCATCAAGCTTCAACAATCTTCCACCCAACCTTCGAGTTCATGCAAGTTTCCAGATTCTCCAAGAATAATTTTCCAGAAATCGGCCAACCTTCATCATCCATAATCGTTTTGTCTAGAATCCTTCATCTGAAGTTCATCAGATTCTTCAAACAATCATCGAACCACAGCGAACATGCATGAGCTTGAGATCTCCACCGATCTGCATCCGTTCAAGAAATCTCCGTCGGAGAACCTTTAACAAACTTCAACGGTGTTCTTCACCAAGAACATTCAACCGATACCTGCAAGAATCTTCGTCCGTCTTCCAGTGTGTTCATCGCGAATCTTCGTTCTTTCAAGAGGACATCCAAACAATTCCAGATCAAAATACTGAGCAAGATCTTCATCGTGCCATTGGTTTCCCAGAAGACACCAAGCTTCATCATAAACTCTTCGTAGTTCTCAGAAGCGTCATCATCTCCCTCGTTCTTCAAACTGCTTAATACATGCAGATCCTCCCAGATCCGTTCATCAGCCATCAATATAGTTCTCCAGTTTGTTTCTCCAACGAACACCATTAATGTCTTCAAGAAGTTCTTTCAGAAACTCAGCCAGATCTTCATCAATGGACTTGAGTCTTCAACAACACACAAGCCATGGATCCCTTTCGTGTTCCCAGAAGATTTACGTCGTTTTGTTGTTTTGGTTTTGGAAGAATTGAAATGAGTTGGGAGTTTGGTAGAAGGCTAGCAAGGTCGAGAGAGGATCAGAGAGAGAAGGAGATGAGGGAGGGAGAAAGGAGTGAAACGGCGTGAACAGTGCCAAGAGGAGAATTAGGGTTCTGAGAAGTTGGGGGGAGGAAGGAGAGGATCGCATGTGGACTGGGCCTTGGGCCCATTAACTTTTCCATCCACACACCTCCCCAGTTTGGGCGTTCCCCCGTTTTTTTGTTTTTTTGTTGTTCGATTTGATTGGGCTGAGGCCCAATCCGTCACTGCAGTTTGTGCCCTCCGTGTACTCACAGCACCCCCTCCCCCATTTTTGTTGTTTGGCTGAGTATTGGGCTGGGCCCATGTTGCTTTTGTTTTTCCTTTATTACTTAACACACCTCCCCTTTGTACTGCTGTACCCCCCTTCCCCTTTCTTATTTTCTTTTTTTTGTTTTTTTCTTTTGTAATATTTTCTTATTTTTTAGATGGAAAAAATGAGAAAAAGAGAAGGAAAAGAATATTAGAAAAAGAGAAAAAGAAAAGGGTAAAAGAAAATATTGAGGAAAAAGGAATATATTTGAAAAATGGGAAAAGAATATTGAAAAAATAGTGAAAAAATATAGGAAGAAATATAGAAAAAAACATTTTGAAAAAGAAAAGAGAAAAGAATATTGAGAAAGAAAAAGAAAATAGAAGTATGAAAAAGAGGAAAAAATATTAGTGTAGATTTAATATTTTTTTTAGAGTACATTTTTTCATAGAGTTTATGTTCCTTTTAGAAGTAGTTTTACAAGTCCATTTGTTAGGGGACTTTTTACACTTTTAGAGGTAGTTTTCTTGAAGTCCACTTGTTAGGGGACTATTTTCCATTTGATTCTTCATAGGATAGGATAGTATTTCCTAGGGGTTTATTTTTCAGTCCTCAATCATTGTAATCCTTTTTTCCAGAATATTAATAAAACGAGATTTGAGCTGTGGTCCCGAAGTAGCCGAACTACAGCTGCTCTGATTTCTCGTACCAGACGAGAATATGTAGGCATAGGATGCGATATCCTAGCGAGCACACTAACAATTAACCTTTAGTTCTCTCGCTGCTGTGCGATCGAGACTTTCCCGCTGACGACTGATTGTTATCCTTTTCTCGTGCCCGAGTGCATTTGAGACCAGACCGTAGTTTTTCCCCTAGGTTCCCGTACCTTTAAAACCAGTTTAATTTCTCACTGCTGTGTGAGAACACCCAGATTATCCGTAGTTAGCCTGAACTACGTAAGCTCTGATCTTCCATGCAGTGTGGAAGTACGTAGGCACAAGACGCGAGGTCTTGGCGAGCCAATTTCCCCGTAGTCTCGAACTACGTTGACTCTGACTTTCTCTCTTGAGAATACGTAGGCGTAGAGTGCGACGCTCTATCGAGTCAATTCCCTTCCGTTTAGATTTAGCAGCCGTAGATAGATTGTTTTGCATCCTTTAGACAACCCAAGCAAGCGTGGATCCCGTCGAGTACGACGGACGTGAGGGGTGCTAATACCTTCCCCTTGTGTAACCGACTCCCGAACCCAGGTTTTGGTTGCGATGACCATACCTTTCCCCGTTTTTTGCGAGGTTTACTTCGAGCGTTTCCTTTCCCTCCGTTGGGATAAATAACGCACAGTGGCGACTCTTCTGTCAGCCGGCGCCGATTTTCGCAGTAGCGACAGCTGGAGACTCTGCTGGGGATCCAACGTCCCCTGGCTGCTAAGGACTGCGATGGTTCCTTATGCATGTGGGATCCAACGTCCCCTAAGAGAGTCAATCCTAGCGCTTGTTTGCTTGTCTTTTGGGTGTTTATTTTTTCCATCGCTTTTATCTGTTGCCGTTGTGCTGGGGAGGGTGATATTTTGAGTGATAGCCGGACCTGGGCTTCTTTTTTTTGAGTATGCACCTAGACATAGTTGCGGAGAGTAGTAGACGAACCTGTCTGCTGAGCAGGCACAGTTCCCTACGAAAATCTGCGCTCAGACGAGGTTCTCTCCGAGGTGCTTCTCTAAGGTCATGAGGATCATAGGGGAGTCCAGACGTGAGGATTGTCGACTCTGGGGACCGATCAATTGGAAGTCAGCTAAGTGAGGCCTCTTCATGAGATGACGATGCCACTCCTTCTGGGAATCGTATCATTCCTCATGAAAGTCTGTGACGCTGATATCCGCATAGGATGCCGCATCTTAGGTCCATACCCGTGAGTAGGGGGTTTTCTTTTTTGCGAAACCTTGACTTCCAGACTACCAGCTATCCTGGCGTTCTCTTTTAGAGAGAACGTACTCCGTCAGCAGTGCAGTGGCACTCAGTTTATTGTGTGGGGGCTGTGATCCCGTGTTTGCTGCATTGCATTGCATTTGCATAAGCATCTTTGCATCATATTGCATAACATTTCTCCAGCTAGCCAGAGTTCTGATCCAGCATTTGTTTCCTGAAGGTGAGTACCCGGAGCTTGGATTGAGCAACTGTTGATTGTCAGAAGACGACCAAGGGGTTGAAGCAGACTTGAGCAGATTTGAGAATCAAGCAGTGTAGTCAGTTACAGGTAATTGATAGCTATGTCTGAAGGCAATTTCCAGTCTCCTAACACTTTGACAGGGTTTACTATGACGTCCAACCATCGGTACGATTCTATGGAAGACTTCCCGCAAGCGATCAACGTTACTGCAGACCAAGTGGTACAGCCTACTGTTGAGAACCGAGATCGACATGAGCAGTTTGTCGCCCGAAGTGAACGTCCTCCTCCTGTTAACAATCAAGGTGCTGTCTTCCTTGAGAGGAATCCACGCAGAGATATCCCGGTAGCCAGGACTGTAAACTCAAGAGCTCTTGAAAGTGATAGAAGGTTCCGAGCATTGGAAGAAAGAGTTAAAGCTTTGGAGGTCAAAGATGCTGTTAACCTGAATGCTGCAGACATGTGTTTGATTCCTGACCTGGTGTTGCCTTATCAGTTCAAAGTGCCGAAATTTGAGAAGTATGCGGGAGATAGCTGTCCGAAGAAACATTTGATGATGTTCTGTCGAAGAATGACTCCGTTTGTGCGAAATGACAAGCTGATGGTCCATTGTTTTCAAGATAGTCTGACTGGGGCATCTTTGAAGTGGTATGTGCAGTTAGAGAGTAATCAGATTCGATCATGGGTGGATTTAGCTAGAGCTTTCATGAAGCAGTACAATTACAACCTGGATATGGCTCCTAGTCTCGTACATCTGCAAGAATTATCTCGGGCGGAGAATGAATCATTCAGAGGGTATTTGCAAAGATGGAAAGAATTGGCTGCTAGTGTTCAACCACCGCTTCAGGAAAGAGAAATGGTTGACATCTTCTTGGGTACTCTGAAAGGCCATTATTATGACAAATTGTTCGGTTGTACAAGCTTTGTGGGCCTGATGAGAATGGGGGAGCTTGTTGAGAGAGGACTCAAGAGTGGAAAGCTTCGAGATGATCCTTATGTCCCAGTTGATAAGAATGAGTCGGTTGTCAGTTCTCAAGAAGAGTGGGAAGAAGGAAATGACGTCGTCTCAGAATCTCTAGCATCTCAGGATCGGTTTTCAGATACTTCAAGTCAACGGTCATCCTGTCGTCGATCGCGTCAGCACGCCCAGCGAAGACCAAGGAAACCTGAAAGGCAGTTTACTCAGCTACCAGTGTCGTACAGTCAGTTGTTGCCAGATCTGGTCAGAAGTGGATTGATAGTGCCGAAAGAGACTAATCCAGTGATTCCGCCGTATCCTCCAGGTTTTGATGCCAGCGCCCGCTGTGAGTACCATGTTGGGGCACAGGGACATTCAACTAATGATTGTAAGGTGCTTAGAAGCCAGGTTCAGGATCTGTTAGACTCTAACCGGATTTTCATCGCGCCCCAGGGTTTTGTTCAGATTAATGATTCTCCGTCATCCAGTTGTGTGGGTTCGTCAGTTAATGTCATGGAAGACTCCACGGGAAGTGTGTGTTCTGAAGAATGTCAAGCGGAGAGTTCAGTTGGATATGGGAGAAGTTTCTAGAGATTTCTGTGCCGGGTGTCGCATCTGTTTTCTCTGCCTAACCGTTGTAGCTTTTGTGCATTAGTGTTTGCTGACCACCACCAGAATTGTTGGCTGGGGTCATTGTATTTGTACTCGTTCGTGCTTGCGTGCTGCTTTTGTTGGTTGTATATGTGTGGAAGGTGTTCGTCTGGGTGCTTATAGATTGAGTTTCTCTTTGTCTTGTCATGAATATGTGTTTGCTTTCTGCATTGTATTATCATTTAACAGGTGCATCAGAACCGTGGGTCTCATTTCCTCATCGTCCAGTTGTTGCAGGAATTCCTTCAGAGATATGGAACAGAATCAGGTTGAATTGATTGAAGTCCGAAGCCAGCTGGGGCAGATGATGAGAGATATGCAAGAGATGCGTCTGGAGCAGAAGATCCTCAAAGAGGAAAATAGTCAGCTGAAGACCCAAATGAGCTTGATCATGGAAGTAGTCAAGAATGTGCTTAGGAAAGAGGATGATCAGCTATTTGAAGCCGCAGTGAAAAAGCTCGTGCCACCTGTGCTTGTGGAACCTGAGCAAGTGCAACAAAGGGTACATCCGGCTCAACAGAAGATTCAGGAGGGGAGGCCAAAGAGGGTATTTGAGGCGCCACCTTCGACGTATGCTGAGCTCTTTCAGACTTTATTGAGGTTTAATCTGGTTGAGAAGAGAACAATGGAACCACCCACAGGAGCGCTTCCTTATGGGTACGATACTAGTAAGCAATGTGAATTTCATTCTGGGGCACTCGGACACGACATCGAGAGTTGTCAAGCTTTTAAGCACAATGTTCAAGACCTGATTGACTCGAAAGATATTGAATTCACGCCAAGCGGTGTAGCTGTACGTATTGCTCCTATCCCAGTTGATGCTAAGATGACGGATGTTTCTGAAGCTGCAGTAGGTCAGAAACGTATCCTGGACTCCATGGTGTCAGAATCCCCCTGCCCGCAACTGTTGCCTATTCCTGGGGCAGATCTGAGAAAGAAAATGGCTAAGCATAAGAAGTGCCTTAATCAGTACGGTGGAAGTCAAGAAACCGATGTTGTATTTGCTACGAAGGTTGTTCAATAGCCAACCCGATACCAGCGACGACAGCAACGATCTCAACAGTGGCAGAAGCAACAACATCCCAATCAGCGAAAAGCTCAAAACCATAGGCCAGTAAGGGTATTTAAGGTGCCTCCGATGCCGTATGTCGAACTTCTTCAGGTGTTGCTACGATTGCAGTTGGTTGAGAAGAGGAAGTTAGCCCCACTGACGGGTACGCCTCCAGCAGGTTATGATATCAAGGAGCGCTGTGATTTCCATTCAGGAGCACCGGGGCACAATATTGAAGATTGTCTGGCCTTCAAGCACAAGGTGCAGGACCTACTTGACAGTGCAGCTATCAACTTCGGGCAGGAAGGGCCCAAAATCATCTGAATGAGGAGGAGGGGCTCTATAATTTGGTTGGGTCGTTGAAAGTAGATCAGGACAGCATCGAGTTGCCGCCAATAACTGATTGTGAAGATGGCTGGTTCAGCAGCAGGACAGATGTGAAAGCCCGGTTCTCGGAAGCTGGCATTTTTCTTTGTTTTATTTTGTCATTTCTTTACGTTTGTAGTTTCTTTCCTGTTTGAATTGCAATTTTGTTCGTAAAACTTGTTGTTTTCATTCAATGGATGATAATGAAATAAATATGCATGTTTTGATTAAATCCATTCGTGTTCACTAATTGTTTTTACAAATGTCCAATGCTTGGTTAAGAAGGATCTGAGGAGAATGACGAAAATGAACGACATGCAACTTCCGATATTGTACGCTTTTGAGATAAAACCTGCTGATGATGTACAGGCATTGTTTCAAATCCCTAAACACCGGTGATATAAGGAAGATAATCCCTTGTCAACCCCTTTGAGCCTAGTAGTAGGAGTTCTTCCTGAAAACAAAAAACCCTCCATCTTTAACCTGGGGCAGGGTAGGTGTTAGCTAATTTGGCCAAGCGTTCAAGTTGCAAAAGGAGTGTCCGTTCGAGGATCAATCGCACCTCTAGAGGTCGTGCCTAAAAAGCCACAATGGTTAAATCAAGAGTGAGACAGTCACGTCATTCTCCAATGAGTCAGGCAACCAGTGTCACACGACTTGTTCGAAAGAGAAAGCGAAAAAAGAATCAAAAGCCCGCTAAGTCAAAGCTTCAAAACAAATGACTTAGGCAAAAAATCAGGGCATCCCGCTGGACTTCAAAAGAAAACGAAAAAACGAAAGAAACTCAAAAGGAGTCAATCCAGGCAAAAGTTAGGGATAAGAAAAAAGATGAAAGGATGACAAAAGAAAAATCCTCAGATCAAATACGAGTCGTGTGACCTCAAGTGTCAAAGACGAAGAGCGAGTGGCTGTCACTCAAAAAAAAACTCATGGTTTCTCGAACTATCACTCCTATCTTTCAACCTCTGAGAGGTGAGCGCTAAGGTCGAATTAGCTGAACGTAGGATGGGAGAACATCAAGGAGAATGGGTGGGTTAAAATAAACTTTGAGCTTTTATCCTTTCCTTCAAAACCGTGAACCTGACCACGTTATAACCTTCAAAAGTCCTAATTGAAGCAGGTTGTTTCGAAAGCATACTTCGGTAAAGGTCGCGTCGATTCTGACTCCTGAAAGGGTTCCCCTTACCATGTTGGTACTGATGTTGATAAATGTTTTGTGCATTGTATGCCATAAACTGTTTTTTCCTTTTCCCAGTGAACAGATTGGATGTCAAAGCTGTCATATGTGTTGCATTAACATGTCTTTTACGCAGAACAACTTGTTTTACTTGCGAGTAAGCGATTTACAGCAGGAAAAGTTTTCTACAATGGAAGGTATGGTCAGGATAGAATGCAGAACGCCCGAATGCTCCGCAATCCAGGGCAAGCTATCATCCGGTGATCCCCAGTCAGGTCAGCCTTTCGAAGTCAGTTATCCTGGGGCACGCAGGTTGAGATTCGGTAAATATCTCGTAGTCAGGGGCACTACTTTGAATCAGATAATCAGGGGCAAAGTCATTGCAGTCAGGGGCAGACCATTTTAAGAGCGCAGAAGTTATTCTTTATTCGAGGAGCATTTGATGTGAAGTATCTCTCCGAAGTTCAGAATGCTGGGGCATTTCATATCAGACCATCAGGGTACAGATTTTCAGGTTTCCTTTTAAGAAGCATCCCCACAGAGGTCCCGCAGGCTGGGGCATGTCAGAAGCGAAGGGATTGTTCTTCTCCGTATCATCAGGGTTATTCAGAGCTATTCGAGCAGATTCAGCCGATTTTTGAGTGCGAGACGAATATCGGGAAGTCGTGTTACTATCCTTTGACTCTTCAACCAGAAGACTGTGTATTCAGACAGGAAGTTTTCCAGTGTCAGTTGTACCTGACCCATCACAGATAGCCTAAAAGTCCAAATCCATGTTGGCGATCACTGTGAGGCCCATCCGTGTTAGCGCATCAGTGTCCAAATCTAATCGTCGTCAGTACGCAGGAAGACTCCGTCTATTTTCTCCAGCAAAGTCCAGTTTTTCATTGGCACGGGTAAGCTATCCCCAGAGAAGTCCAATCATACTTGGCACATATGCTATTCCCCAGCAGAGTTATATTCCCCAGCAGGGTGTTACTTCAATGAGGTGCTTGGTTAAGTTCCCAATTTCCCCAACGGAGTTGATTTCACTCTTCCAGCATTTATTTTGCTGGAATAATTCTGTGATATCCGGTTTATCCCCAGCGGAGTTGGCTTCGTCTTCAGCATTTATTTTGCTGAAGTGGTTTTCTGTACCCGACTTTCTCCAGCAGCTCGAGCCGGCATTAGCATATTGCATGCATCATCATATTTGCATCATACTTGCATTTCATTTTCAGAATGCGTAGCATTTCCATCCTGAATGGAGCATTACGCCCTAGGAAGATTCAAACATATGCATATGCATACGAGGCATAAGCCAGGTTTTCTATCAGCCTCATATGGCACGTGAATTATTCTGTTATCAGTTCAGGGGCATTCATCCAATAGCAGTGTTCAGGCAATTCGGCAGTTTATTCGTATTTCAGATCATACAACAGTTGTGCTTTGATCAATCAGTCATCTGGTATCGACAGACGTTTCTTCCCGTCAATTCATATTGACGATGTGTTCCTCCAATAAGTGGTGTTTTCTCCGTCTATCACTAGACTTCTTGAGTTCGAATATGGCTTTCTTTCCGTCTATCATTAGACGATGTGAAGTTTCGGTTGATTTTTCCAGTAGGGTTTCAAGTTGGGGTTTCTCTAAGTGGCTGTTCTTTCCGTCTAGCAGTAGACGATGTGAAGTTTCGATTAATTTTCCAGTGGGGTTTCAAGATGGGGTTTCTCCAGCAAGTGGTTTTCTTTCCGTCTAGCAGTAGACGATGTGAAGTTTCGGTTAATTTTCCAGTGGGGTTTCAAGATGGGGTTTCTCTAGCATATGGTTTTCTTCCCGTCTATCAGTAGACGATGTGAAGTTTCGGATGATTTTTTCAGTGGGGTTTCAAGATGGGGTTTCTCTAAGTGGTTTTCTTTCCGTCTATCAGTAGACGATGTGAAGTTTCAGGTGATTTTCCAGTGGGGTTTCAAGATGGGGTTTCTCCAGCAAGTGGTTTTCTTTCCGTCTAGCAGTAGACGATGTGAAGTTTGGGTTAATTTTCCAGTGGGGTTTCAAGATGGGGTTTCTCTAGCATATGGTTTTCTTCCCGTCTATCAGTAGACGATGTGAAGTTTCGGATGATTTTTTCAGTGGGGTTTCAAGATGGGGTTTCTCTAAGTGGTTTTCTTTCCGTCTATCAGTAGACGATGTGAAGTTTCAGGTGATTTTCCAGTGGGGTTTCAAGACGGGGTTTCTCTAGCAAGTGGCTGTTCTTTCCGTCTAGCAGTAGACGATGTGAAGTTTCAGTTAATTTTCCAGTGGGGTTTCAAGATGGGGTTTCTCTAGCATATGGTTTTCTTCCCGTCTATCAGTAGACGATGTGAAGTTTCAGGTGATTTTCCAGTGGGGTTTCAAGATGGGGTTTCTCTAAGTGGTTTTCTTTCCGTCTATCAGTAGACGATGTGAAGTTTCAGGTGTTTTTTTAGTTGGGTTTCAAGATGGGGTTTCTCTAAGTGGTTTTTCTTTCCGTCTATCCTTAGACGATGTGAGTATGGATATTTAAGGGTGTCTTCCCGTCTATCCTTAGACGATGTGAGTATTGTTTTTTTCCTTCGGGATGGGTGTCTTTCCGTCTATCTTTAGACGATGTGAGTATATTTTTCTTCCTGTCTATCAGTAGGCAATGTGAAAGGATCAGGTGTTTTGTTGCAACCCTCGGGTTTGTTATTTGTGGTATCACGCGGGTAACGGGTGTTAAAATCAGGAGTTCTGTACCAGATGATTGATCAGTTTGTTGCCGTGACGACTGGGTTCGGTTCTGGATTTTATTCCCCAAGCAGTTTTGCAGTATATTCTCACGGTTGGCAAATTTTCGGGTTTATTGGTATTCAACCGTCTCGTACCTCTGAATGTGTGAAGGTTGCGCGCTCTTCAACCCTTCAGGTCCAAGTCGCTTGAATAGGGGCAGCTGTTGCACCCTAAAATTTGACCAACCGGTGCCACTTTCGGGTTTATGCTTCGACGCATTTTGCATTAGCATTTGCATACTGCATATAGTGCATTTCTTCAATCATGGTGATTTTATCGGGATCACAGCCCTGCTGTCGCTTTTCAGGTGTCTCAGACCGGTTCGGATAATCGGAGGTTATTTTGAGAAGTCGCGCGCTTCCTGGGTGTTTTCAGTTTATGCAGTGATTTTTGAGATTTTGGGTATCTGGTTATCGTTTTGCTTCGATCTAGTCTCGCGCACTATTTTATATTGGTTATCTGCCTTTGTCTGCATTTTAGAATTTAATAGCCTTTTGTGTATTTTTAATAGGCTTCATAGATTTTTCAGAATTTAAATAGATTTTTTATATATATTTTTAATAGCTTTAAATCATTTTTAGAATTTTATAGATTTTTTTTAATAGGTTTTAATGATTTTTGAATAGTTTTAATAGAATATAATAGATTTTTCTTTTATTAGTTTAAATAGAATTTTAATAGATTAATAGAATTTTAAATAGAAGTTATTAGAGTTTTTTTTCTATTATCATTAGTCTAATAAATAGTATAGATTTAATAGTTAATTCTTCTTTTAGATTTAATTAGGATTTAATTAGTTTAATTAGAGTTTAATATTAGTTATCTTTTGATTAGAGTTTGTTAGATTTAATTAGGATTAGATTAGGTTAATTTTCATTTAAAGATTTAATTGCAACTTTAATTTTAGTTAGAGTTAATTAGGTTTAAGGTTTTAATTAGTTGTTAATTAGGTTTAAATCTTTTTCTTAATTCAGATTTATTTTTGGGTTTTATTATAGCATTTTCGTTGGGCTTAGAGTGCTTTTTGGAGGCCCAATTAGTCTCAGTCCGTTTTTGTCTTTTTTGTCCAGAAATTTGCAGGTGCCACTTGTCAGCTATATAAGGATCCACGCGTGTACTATCAAGGGTGGCCACCTCACATTTTCCCTCAGCTCAGAAGTTTCCACGTAGCGCTCCCCACTCTCTCTCCCATCACACGTGTTTCGCATGCAGGCTTTCCCACCGTGACACTTGGCAGCCTCTGACCCTCACCGGTTGCATGGCCGGCGGCCATGCAACCACCGCCCCCAACCTCTCCGGCCAACCGTAACCAACCCTCAACCGTCTCCGGCCGCCGTAACTTCCGCCGGAAAACTGCAAATACCCAGAAAATCTTAAATCTTCATCTTCTTCATCCACATGTTCATCCAAATTCATCCAACATTCATACGTTCTCCAGAATCATCAACCTTCATAGATTTTCAAATAGTTTCCAGATCCAAACCTTCATCAAGCTTCAACAATCTTCCACCCAACCTTCGAGTTCATGCAAGTTTCCAGATTCTCCAAGAACAATTTTCCAGAAATCGGCCAACCTTCATCATCCATAATCGTTTTGTCTAGAATCCTTCATCTGAAGTTCATCAGATTCTTCAAACAATCATCGAACCACAGCGAACATGCATGAGCTTGAGATCTCCACCGATCTGCATCCGTTCAAGAAATCTCCGTCGGAGAACCTTTAACAAACTTCAACGGTGTTCTTCACCAAGAACATTCAACCGATACCTGCAAGAATCTTCGTCCGTCTTCCAGTGTGTTCATTGCGAATCTTCGTTCTTTCAAGAGGACATCCAAACAATTCCAGATCAAAATACTGAGCAAGATCTTCATCGAGCCATTGGTTTCCCAGAAGACACCAAGCTTCATCATAAACTCTTCGTAGTTCTCAGAAGCGTCATCATCTCCCTCGTTCTTCAAACTGCTTAATACATGCAGATCCTCCCAGATCCGTTCATCAGCCATCAATATAGTTCTCCAGTTTGTTTCTCCAACGAACACCATTAATGACTTCAAGAAGTTCTTTCAGAAACTCAGCCAGATCTTCATCAATGGACTTGAGTCTTCAACAACACACAAGCCATGGATCCCTTTCGTGTTCCCAGAAGATTTACGTTGTTTTGTTGTTTTGGTTTTGGAAGAATTGAAATGAGTTGGGAGTTTGGTAGAAGGCTAGCAAGGTCGAGAGAGGATCAGAGAGAGAAGGAGATGAGGGAGGGAGAAAGGAGTGAAACGGCGTGAACAGTGCCAAGAGGAGAATTAGGGTTCTGAGAAGTTGGGGGGAGGAAGGAGAGGATCGCATGTGGACTGGGCCTTGGGCCCGTTAACTTTTCCATCCACACACCTCCCCAGTTTGGGCGTTCCCCCGTTTTTTTGTTTTTTTGTTGTTCGGTTTGATTGGGCTGAGGCCCAATCCGTCACTGCAGTCTGTGCCCTCCGTGTACTCACAGCACCCCCCTCCCCCATTTTTGTTGTTTGGCTGAGTATTGGGCTGGGCCCATGTTGCTTTTGTTTTTCCTTTATTACTTAACACACCTCCCCTTTGTACTGCTGTACCCCCCTTCCCCTTTCTTATTTTCTTTTTTTTGTTTTTTTCTTTTGTAATATTTTCTTATTTTTTAGATGGAAAAAATGAGAAAAAGAGAAGGAAAAGAATATTAGAAAAAGAGAAAAAGAAAAGGGTAAAAGAAAATATTGAGGAAAAAGGAATATATTTGAAAAATGGGAAAAGAATATTGAAAAAATAGTGAAAAAATATAGGAAGAAATATAGAAAAAAACATTTTGAAAAAGAAAAGAGAAAAGAATATTGAGAAAGAAAAAGAAAATAGAAGTATGAAAAAGAGGAAAAAATATTAGTGTAGATTTAATATTTTTTTTAGAGTACATTTTTTCATAGAGTTTATGTTCCTTTTAGAAGTAGTTTTACAAGTCCATTTGTTAGGGGACTTTTTACACTTTTAGAGGTAGCTTTCTTGAAGTCCACTTGTTAGGGGACTATTTTCCATTTGATTCTTCATAGGATAGGATAGTATTTCCTAGGGGTTTATTTTTCAGTCCTCAATCATTGTAATCCTTTTTTCCAGAATATTAATAAAACGAGATTTGAGCTGTGGTCCCGAAGTAGCCGAACTACAGCTGCTCTGATTTCTCGTACCAGACGAGAATATGTAGGCATAGGATGCGATATCCTAGCGAGCACACTAACAATTAACCTTTAGTTCTCTCGCTGCTGTGCGATCGAGACTTTCCCGCTGACGACTGATTGTTATCCTTTTCTCGTGCCCGAGTGCATTTGAGACCAGACCGTAGTTTTTCCCCTAGGTTCCCGTACCTTTAAAACCAGTTTAATTTCTCACTGCTGTGTGAGAACACCCAGATTATCCGTAGTTAGCCTGAACTACGTAAGCTCTGATCTTCCATGCAGTGTGGAAGTACGTAGGCACAAGACGCGAGGTCTTGGCGAGCCAATTTCCCCGTAGTCCCGAACTACGTTGACTCTGACTTTCTCTCTTGAGAATACGTAGGCGTAGAGTGCGACGCTCTATCGAGTCAATTCCCTTCCGTTTAGATTTAGCAGTCGTAGATAGATTGTTTTGCATCCTTTAGACAACCCAAGCAAGCGTGGATCCCGTCGAGTACGACGGACGTGAGGGGTGCTAATACCTTCCCCTTGCGTAACCGACTCCCGAACCCAGGTTTTGGTTGCGATGACCATACCTTTCCCCGTTTTTTGCGAGGTTTACTTCGAGCGTTTCCTTTCCCTCCGTTGGGATAAATAACGCACGGTGGCGACTCTTCTGTCAGCCGGCGCCGATTTTCGCAGTAGCGACAGCTATGTGATCAAGATGGTGGATCTGTGCTGCTGGGAAACAAAAAATCTTGCAAAATTGCAGGTATTGGATCTGTGAGATTCAAACTCCATGATGAGTCAATAAGGTTATTGACTGAAGTCAGGTACGTACCTGACTTGAAGAGAAATTTGATTTCTCTTGGTGAATTCGACAGAAAAGGATACATTTTTCAAGGAGAGAAAAGTATCCTAAGAGTCATGAAGGGGTCGAAGGAAGTCTTGAGAGGCATGAAGAAACAAGGCTTGTATACCCTTGAGGCTGAGGTTGTAAGTGGTTCGACAAATGTTGCATCCATGAAATCTATGTCAAAGATAGAATTATGGCACATGAGATTGGGCCATGTCAGCGAAAGAGGCCCGATCAAATTGGGGAAGCAGAACCTGCTAGGAGGTGACAAAGTCGAAAAGTTGGAATTTTGTGAATCTTGTGTATTTGGTAAATCCTGTAGGGCGAATTTTAACAAAGGCAAGCAAAGAACACATGGATCACTGGATTATATTCATGCTGATCTTTGGGGGCCTGCAAGGAATCCTTCACACTCAGGTGCAAGGTACTTTCTATCCATCGTTGATGACTATTCCAGAAAGCTATGGGTATTCATTCAGAAGACGAAGGATGAAACTTTTGAGAATTTCAAAAGTTGGAAGATTCTAGTCGAAACTCAGACTGGCAGAAAGGTTAATAGGTTGAGAACCGACAATGGCCTTGAATTCTGCAACGAAGCATTCGATACTTACTGTGTTGGGTCTGGGATTGCAAGGCATAAGACTGTAGCAGGTACTCCTCAACAAAATGGCTTAGCTGAGAGATTCAATTGAACAATCCTTGAAAGGGTTAGATGCATGTTGGTTAGTGCTGGATTGAAGAAGGTGTTTTGGGCGGAAGTTGTTTCAACAGCAGCTTACCTGATAAATAGATGTCCCTCGACTGCCTTGGGAATGAAGACACCTGAAGAAGTTTGGTCGGGACATCCACCTAGTCTCGACAAACTGAGAGTATTTGGCTGTGTGGCCTATGCTCATATTAGGCGAGACAAGGTCGAACCTAGAGCTCTGAAATGCATGTTCATGGGATACCCTGAAGGAGTCAAAGCTTATAGGCTATGGTGCCTAGAGCCAGGTCACAGGAGGTGTATCACCAGTCGAGATGTAGTTTTCAATGAAGCAGAGATGAATTTCAAGAAAACTGATGATGCTGACGAAGAGCTGGAACATGAAGAGATTCCTGTTGAGGTGGAACATGTTGATGCTGAATTGCTTACCCCAGATAAAGTCGAAGAAGACGCAGAAGATGTTATCGAAGATGAGGAGACTGATAATGACTACCTGCTAGCAAGAGACAGGTCAAGGAGAGTCATCAAGCCACCTCAGAGACTTGGGTATGTAGATCTTATAGATTATGCTTTAATCTCTGCTAGTGAGGTTTTAGATGAAGAACCTAGAGACTATAAGGAAGTTATGAGGAGTCGAAAGAAGACTGAACGGCTGAAGGCCATGGATGATAAGATGAAATATCTTCATGATAACAACACCTAGGAACTGACCAAGAAACCTGCTGAAGCTAGGTTAGTCAGTTGTAAGTGGATTTTAAGGTACATAAATGGGTCTCTGAATAGAGTCATAATTTATGGTGGAGCCTTGGGTGAAGATAGTAAAGCAGCAATCGATGGATATGTCGACTCTAATTATGCAGGTTGTATGGATTCCAGAAAATCTATCTCTGGATATGTGTTCACTATGTTTGGGACAACAATCAGTTGGAAAGCAACACTTCAGAAGGTCGTTGCCCTATCAACCATTGAAGCAGAGTATATTGCCCTAACTGAAGCTGTGAAGGAAGCATTGTGGCTTGAAGGTTTTGCAAATGAGCTAAAACTTCAAGGTCGAGTTATCACTGTTAAATGTGATAGTCAAAGTGCAATACACATGTCGAAGAATTCAGCCTATCATGAGCGAACCAAGCACATTGATGTGAGGCTGCATTTCATTAGAGGGGTAATCGAGCATGGAGAAGTCCAAGTGCTGAAGGTTTCGACAGATCATAATGTTGCTGATATGATCACCAAGACGTTGCCCAGTTGCAAGTTTTTCCACTGTATGCAGTTAATAAAGCTGCATGAAGAAAGCTAGTTTCTTGATGTTAGAGTTAGATCCAAGGTGGAGATTTGTGAGATGTTGGATAGAACTCTAGTATAGTCGAAGTCTGTTCGCGAGTAATGCGTGTTGTAGTCGAAGTTTGTTCTAACATGCATTAGTCAATATTGCTAGGGTTGTTAGCATGTTGAATTGGGCCTTGCTTGTAAGCCTAATTGTTTAAGTTAGCTTGTACCCTAAGTTAGCTTGTAATGAATAATTGTTAAAAAGCCCATTAGGTTAGTGTGCTATTTTATTATAAATAGGGTGCTAGTTTCTCAATCTTGAAAAAGGAAAAATAGGAAGATAAAATCCTAATTTCAAGGGAGAGAGGTTATTTTGTTATTCTTGTATACTTGTAATCTTGTTCTAAGAGAAAGGAAAGAATAGCAGTTTAATAATCAATCCTTGTTGTTCCTTGTTGTTTTACCTTGTCTTCTTTGTTAACCATAACCCTTGTGTGTTTCTTGATCATTAAGAAACCGTTTATACTTTGTTTAAAGGTATCCGATTCACAACAGGATGTTAAGAATGTCTTTCTCAATGGTGAGTTAGAAAAAGATGCTTGTATGTGTCATTGTCTAGGATATACTTGTTCGACAAACAAGGTGTATCGTCTTCATAATTCTTTATATGGTCTAAAACAAGCACCTCAATCATTAATTGCTAAATTTCACAATACCATCTCCCAAATGGATTTCTTTTATAGTTCTCATGATTCTACTCTTTTTACTCCAAACAATAATAATGGTATCATTGTCTTGCTTCTTTATGTCAATGACATGATTATCATTAGTGAGGACATTATTGAAAATGAAGCGATCGAGCAATTTCTTTGTCAAAGTTTTTGAGATGGAGGATATTGTACCATTTAAGTTACTTTACAGGGATTGAAGTCTTATCTTTGAACAATGAATTATTTCTTCCACAAGCTAAGTATGCCTCTGATCTTGTCTCTCGAGCAAACCTCATTAATTATAAAATTGAACACATTTATCTTGAGCCCATAGTTCAATTTACTCGTCAAGATGATATTTTGCTCAATGATACCACTCTTTATTAGTAACTCATATGTAGTTTGATTTACCTCATAATTACTCAAATAAATATCTCATATTTTGTTCATCAGATTAGTCATTTCATGAATTCCCCATGTTCCACCCATTATGTCGTTGTAATTTGGGTTATTCGATATATCAAAGGTATTATTTTTTATGGTCTTTATTACTTAGATATATCTAAGATGATTCTTAGAGTATACTCTAATGTTGACTGCGCTAACGACTCGAGTGATCGTTGCTTCACCACTGATTTCTCTATTTTTCTTAGAGATTCTCTTATTTTTTTGGCATAGAAAGAAATAAAGGTTGACAACACACTCTAGCACTGAAGTTGGATATCATACTTTAGTTAATACTACTTTCGAGATACCGTAGCTCCATTGGCTTTTTGTTGTTTTAGAAATATCTCAATCTTCACACGCTTACCTTTATTATGATAATTGTATTATCATTCAATTTTCCTATAATGATATTTTCAATGAACAAATAAATCATATTGAAATTGATTGTCACTTTATTCATCAACATCTTATCTTGATTGACATTTTTGATCAACCTACTGATTTTTCTTACAAAGTTTCATTCTACTAGTCTTTTGCATTTTAATATCTTTTCAATTACATATATTTAATATATATACTAACACATGTTTAATATAGTACAAAAGTTAATCAAACTCATATTTAAATGACATTTACAAAAATAATTATGATGTATACAATAAATATTCATAATATTATAAAAATAATTAATACAAAATACAACATAAATTTGAGTATGGATATCATACTCCTATATGTTTAGATTTTTAACCAATTTCTCTTAAAGTAATAGTCACAACTAAAATGATTGTTTACCTTTTCCAAATTCCAACTGCTCTGATTTTCTTTCATAAAATAATCAAGGAGAAGATAAAGGATAATTCGGTAAAGACATAACTAAAGTCTTCTGGTTGGTATTTTCTATATTTCTTCAACCAAAGAACCCTATTAGAAGAAATTGAGACGATGGGAGTCTCAAAGTAACCAACGGAAAATCCTCCAATGGCGGAGCTTCTGTCAGAAGTAATCATTGTAATCCTCTCACGTGTTCCGGCCAAACCTCCCCTCCACCTCCGCATCATCTGCAAGTGGTTCCGCTTCCTTATCGACAACACCAACTTCATTTTCTGTCACCTAAACAAATCTCGAGATTCCATTATCATTCTCCGACAAGTATCTCGTCTCTACGAACTGGATTTGAACTCCATGGATATAGTAAAGGAACTTGACCATCCTCTCATGTGTTACAGTAACCACGTCAAGGTTTTAGGCTCTTGCAACGACCTTATCTGCATCTGCAACATCGCCGATGACAACGTTTTTTGGAATCCTTCAATCTGTAAGCATCAGGTTATTCCATCGGAACCACTCATCCATAAAGAACATAAGGAAACCAGCACTATAACTACTATATTGGCTGCTTGTGATTACAATCATTTATGAATTATGCATAAGACTTTTACAATGCTCAAACTCTAAGTCCAAGACTTCTTGCTTAAACCTCTAAGGCTCAAGACTTCCTTTCTCAAGTCCTACAGACCCAAAACTTCCTTGCTTAGACCCTCAGCCAAAGAATTTCCTGCTCTAGCCCCTCAGGCACGAGACTTAAATGAGGAAAGGTTCATGTTTACTATGTTTTGATGATGTCAAAACTAGAATATTAAGTACTTGTGTATTTTGGACGGTATCACCTTGTGTATGTCATGCATTCATCTCTTGCAAACGTGCATAAAGATCCTTATACATGTATTAGATATATAGGATCATAAACAATGTCAAAAATAGTTTTTGGGTCATTTTTAAAGTCATAGGATGACTCATAAAGGTCATAGGTCGACTCACATTGAAGGGAAAAAGGTTTTGAAACTCTCTGCCTTGCATGCGCCTACCCTGGGTCGACACATGGGATTCTACAAGTTGACTCATACTGTAAGGAAATTTTTTTGGAACTTTCTACCTTGCATGCGTCAATGCATGGGTTCCTATAGGTCGACACATGAGGCACTTATTTATGCAGTTTTGGCCACTGCCTTGTACAGGTCGACTCATAGATGATAGAGGTCGATCTCTCACGCGTGTTTACCCATTTTTCTATGTCTTTGTGTTCCCAAACTCAGTTTTTTTTCTCATTAATGTACATATACATACGCATATGCATCATGTTATTAAACAAGAAGAAAATTGAAAGAAAATTTGTCTTGCTCTTCATCTTTACTCTCATAATTGTATTCATCAACAATCATACATAATCATCATTATTGGTTGTGCTTAGTCAAAAGTGATAATGTCCAAACTTAGGATTTGTAAATCAAGTTTGGGTAGAAATTCAGTGGGATTTTCTTTGGTAAAACCATTGGGGTTTTTCCCTCCAAGATCTTGATAGATTTGGGGGGTTTTGTACAAGTCTTTGCATCACAAATTCAACCGAGTGAAAGCCTTGAAGAACGGTGGGTTCAGTCAAGAGAGTAACGGTAATCGGAGGGTCGTTTTGGAAGATTTAGGGTCAAGAAACTTGTGATCAAAATCAACCGAGTGAAAGACTTGAAGAATGGAAGGTTTGGTCAAGTGAGTAGCGGTAACCAGAGGTTTGTTCGTAGTGTTTGATGAACTTGATTCAGCTAGAATCAAGGGGAGAAAAGTGGTTAGATTCAACCTCAACAATTGGGTTAAATTGTTGGTTTGCTAGGACTTCTTTTGTACTGAATATTACACACAGATTTTATACATATCTCAATTCTATTTTAGAATTGAGGGCAGACGTACCTTAAGCATGGACGAAAGGGGATCTTCCTAAACAAATTGGGTCTCTCTCTCTCTCTCTCTCTCTCTCTCTCTCTCTCTCTCTCTCTATCTATCTATCTATCTATCTATCTATCTATCTATCTCTTTACTTTTATATTGAGGAAGTTTGTGTGAAATCAATTTTTAGCAATATTTTGATTGATTTGTAGTGTTTCAAATAGCTGTATAAAACGATTGCAATCACTTTGATTGAAAGTGAAAAAAAATTTGCACTGCAAACTCAAAGTAAAATTGACTTGGTGTGTTTCGAACGCCAAGTGTTTGATATATTAATAACATATAAATTGTTTGATAAATTGTCAATTCAAATTTTATCCTCAATTAAATATTGGAAACTGGTTCACCTTAAGTGGCTTTGATTTGAATTATTGATTGAGAACCTTATTGATTCTTCTCTCTCATCAAGATCATTCCATTCAATTTGACATATCTGATCTTTCCAATAAAGGTTCAGATAGACGAGTTTTGATCTGAGGCCGCTTTCGCATATTTTAGAACAATTTTTTAAAACGCAAATTATTAAAAATAAGTGATTTATTCAACCCCCCTTCTAGATCAGTGCCCTCGTCTAACAATGCTCAGATCAAAACCTAAGAATTTCCTACTCAGGTCCCTCAAACCCGAGACTTCCTGCTCAAGCCCCTTTGGTCTAAAACTTCCTGCTTAAACCTCTCAGGTTCAAGACTTCCTGCTTAGACCGCAACCTAAGACTTTCCTGCTCAATCAATCCACTACATTAAGACTTTCAATGATCTAGCACATATTAGGAGACTTACATGGCTCAAGCATCTTGGTGAGAGACTTGGATTTGATTAATCAATGTACTTGATTAAGACTTTCATTGCTCTACCACATAGCATGAGACTTACATGGCTCAAGCATCTTGGTGAGAGACTTTGATCTAAACTACTAAACTACATGTTCAGTAGAATAGAGAACAAGGTGTACTTGATACAAATATCAGAGGTACAGATAAATCATCATAACAAAGACCTAAAGCTCTTAAGATTTCTAATATATTCAATGTGTAAGAAATCTTAAGGCTTATACAATTACAATCTACAACAGAAATTCTGCATAACTAATTGTGTTGATAATTGCTGGTCTTGTTACTCCTCCATCTGGTTGATCCTTGTTAAAGATTCAGTTTGAACCTTCAAATACTTATATAGCATTTGAAGAAGACTAGTCGTTGGAGAGATAACTTGATCAAATGTCTTTGCTTTCTCTATAGTACAAGAGACGTTAAAGATATGAAATTCTGGTATCAGATATGAGATGTCGAAGGAGATTTTACAACACTAATATCTGAACAATCACCAATATATGAACAAGATAAAAAGGTTGTTAACAATAGTAAATAGACACAAGCAATTATTAACCCAGTTCAGTGCAAACACACATACATCTGGGGGCTACCAAGCCAGGAAGGAAATTCACTAAATAGAATTAGTTTGAAGATACGCAGTAAACTCTCTCTAGTTTACAATCTTCGCACCTAATCTCTACCCTTGCAATTTCTATCTAAAACACCTTAGATATGAGACACCTCTCACTCCCCCTCAATCACAGCAGTGATAAAAACAGATGAATAAAACTTAGAAGACACACTTCAAAGACAATACTTGATCTTGCTTAAAAGCTTCAATCAAGAACAATACACTCTTGCTTATAAGATTTGAGTGAACAACTTACAACATAAAAAAAAAAACTCAGTCCAATTCACACATCAAGGTGATGAGTGAATGGCTCACAAATACAAACACACGAAGCTAAAAGCTTATACCTTACGCAATGCACTAACTTAACCCTAGCTTCTCTTCGTTTGCAAAATAGGATTGTGTAGACTTTATATAGTCACACTTTGAACGGGCTTGGGCTTTAGCAAAAACAGTATCTGATCTGATTAGAATCAATTCAAATATTTCTTCAAATCTTTTCATAATAGGCATCAAGGAAATAGCACCAAAACAGATTTAATTAAATCAAATCAAATCACTCTTCAAATCTTCAAGATTTTCTTCAAAAAGTAGCACAAAATATTTTATAATTACTCCTCAAATTATGCACCTAAAACTCTTCTGAATAAGGAGTATTTCCATGCATATTTGAACCACTAAAACTCTAAACACAACAGTGCAAAAAGTTGACAGAAATGCAATAGGCAAACCAACACGTTCTCACTGAATGCTCTGTCCACAAATGTCAGGACATCATACTTGACATCATGAACCAAACCCTGCAACAACAAAAATAACCACCTGCAGAATGTTAAGAACATATGGCAAGACATCCTG
The DNA here is from genome assembly GCA_963859935.3 of Lathyrus sativus. NCBI lineage: Eukaryota > Viridiplantae > Streptophyta > Magnoliopsida > Fabales > Fabaceae > Lathyrus > Lathyrus sativus. The sequence goes on along the minus strand of OZ012738.1, from coordinate 674,560,868 downwards.
TAGGACATCTTGTGATATCACCAAGTTGTACCAAAATTCCTGCCAATCAAGAACTAACAAACTCCCCCTTTGGAAAATTTTGGCTAAAACATCCAATAGATCACAAGAGCTCCTATATCAGAGAGCACAACAGCAGAAACACAAATACAGAAAAAAATGATCCATTCCCCTTCAAAACAAAGTGTAAACAAAAGACAGACAAAACTCTCCCTTAACAACATAAACAAACACCTCCTCAATCCTCAGAGAAACATCAGCCATACACATCAACAACATTCCTTCTCCCCCTTTTTAGCCATAAATTAGGAAAACATACTGAGGGAATCACAATATCATAGAGCAATTAAATAGAACTAAATAGAGTTAAGGGTACAGAGAGAACCCAAACAGTAGAATTCAAAAGCACATTAAGTGCCAGGAGAACAAATTCTTTAAAAAAACAACCAAATCAATCCATAAAACAAAAAAACACCATAGCCAAACATTATCTATCTTCTTCCTTAGACCCAGAACTCTCATCATCATCACCAATTGTAGACCCATAAGCATTATCATCAGTCTTCTCACCTGAACCAGAAACTTCCTCATCTTCCTCTTCTTGATCATCAGCATCCTTCATTGCATATTCTTCATTCCGTTCTATACATTTTATCATAGCTTCCAACTTAAGCTTCCTTGTTGTAGCCACACTAATAACTTCTCCTAATTCCCTGTAGGTCTCCTTTAAATCTGATATAACCCTAGCCTTTGAAGTGGATTTCTTCTCAGATGATGTTAAGACAATGTCTAGGACATATCTTCCTGCAAATAACTTATAGTGAAGTGACAGTAAAGAGTCTCTTTTGCAGGCCACGTCATTGCTTGAGAGAATCCCAGGGTGTTGGCTCAAAATAATCCCACAGACCAGAGAGGGGAAAACGATGGGTAGCTTAACAGCATTAGTGGTGGCATGTTTCACAACTTGATCAAAGATGTACCTTTCATAGTCAAAATTAACCCCTGGTCCCAATAGCAAAAATGAATCTTCTCAGACCAACAACAATGGTTGAAGTGTGATTTGTAGGTACCCAGTTGGCAGCATCAATCCTATGCAGGATGACATACTTCACACTTAGTTGGCCAGCATAAAGTTTGCCTTTTGAGGGCCAAGCATTGATTTGATTTGCAGTTATCACCTTGCAAACCTGATTGTTAGTAACTTCTAGTTCACCAGTCTCTTCCTCATCCCTGCCTAAGAACCTGTTAATATATCAGCAGAAAATTCTACACATCTTCCTCTCACAAACACCTTCATAAAATCCTTGCTCTTTTTACCATTAATGTCTTCAGGTATATTCACAATGAATTCTTTAACTAGCATATCATAGCATTTTGAGAACCCAACCACAGTTTTTATCAGCCCAGCATCAGAGATTAGCTTCATGACTTCCTTAATTTTAACCGCATCCTTCCCTAATTCTCTCTCCAAAGCAATCCTTCTTTGATACACAAATTTCCATTTTGCCACATTGTTAATGGAGTGGAAAGACACATTGTCCAGAGGGGAAGCAGGTGCAGTATTTATTGTCTTCTTTGTAGCAGATTTCTTAACAGGAGTGATGTCCTGGATATCATCCTCGATATCTTCATTAGAATCAGTTTCTGAGCTAACCTTTCTTTTCTTGGAGACAGGAGTGACTTTGCTCCAAGCTTTAGGGGGCCAACAATAGTTTTCTTCATATTCCTCTTAGAGGGAGATTGATCAATCACAGATTTACCTTTTCTAGTCTTCAGCCTTTTTGCAATTTCAGGTGCCACATTCTTTATTAACTCATCATCAGATGGAACACTCTCAAGGTCCACCACATCATCAGAAACATTTACCTTCTTATTACCTTGAACATAACTATTTGTTTTGTCTTCCATACCAGAGGTACCAGCAACCTCATTAACAGTACCTTATACTCTTCCTTCTTTGAGCACAGAGCTAGCTAGCTTGTGCAGATTATCTGTGTTAGGGTTCTTCTCAGAAGAAGAGTCATCAACATCTTTTTCTTCTTCACCTTGACTAGCAACAGTAATGGGAGTAGCTTCCATATGAGATAGAGGGTTAGAAATCTCAAGTACATTATGGCCACTATACAGAACCTTAGTAACTAACTTCCTAATGGCTCTATCAACATAAGCACTACTCTCTTTGTTTTTAATTTTAGTTGTAGAATCAACAGAGGTATCAGAAGTTTTACCTTTAGGGGCCTGTTTTGTGTCGCTTGCATGTGTGGGTGTGGACTTGGACACTTCAGTATTGTGGCATGGAACCATGGCAAGAGGGGCAACATCAAGAACGTCCTCAAATGAGATGCTCATAGGTTGAGCCTTTGTTTTAGAATCAGACCTAGAAGATTTGGATGAAGTTGAAACATGTTTAGAAGACATCTTGAGGTTTTTGCGAGTGGGAGAATAGGTTTCAATCAGAGGTTCAAGCAGAGAGTAGGAATCAAGCAAAAACTTTGTGAGGGTATGGGAGGTGAACGGGTAGTTGGAGAGAAAAGAGTGATTAGGGTGGTGTGTTGTAGTGTCTTTAAACGTGTTTTGAAATAATGAGTGATGTTGAGACATCTTTATTTTTGGAAAATACCACCCCTCTTGAATGATATTCCCACTAAGCAATAATTGCTACAAATCTTCATAAATGCAAATCCCTAATTTCCCTCTTAACGTTTCAAACTGACTGGCATCCAATGCCTTAGTGAAGATATCAGCCAGCTATTTTTCTGTAGTAACATGCTCTAAGGTAATGATTTTATCTTCAACAAGCTCCCTTATAAAATGATGATGGATATCAATATGTTTGGTTCTGCTGTGTTGAATAGGGTTTTTGGATATGTTTATAGCACTTAGGTTGTCACAATATAATGTCATGACATCTTGTGTGACATTATACTCAGTCAGCATTTGCTTCATCCACACCAGTTGAGAACAGTTACTCCCAGTAGCTATATATTCAGCTTTTGCAGTAGATAGAGAGACACAATTTTGCTTCTTGCTTAACCAAGATATGAGATTGTTCCCTAAAAAGAAGCATCCTCCTTATGTGCTTTTCCTGTCATCAGCACTTCCGATCCAATCAGCATCACAATATCCAGACAACACACAACCAGATCCATGAGTGTACAACATCCCATAATCACTTGTTCCATTAATATATTTCAAAATCCTCTTGACTTGATTGATATGACTTACTTTGGGTTCAGCTTGATATCTAGCACAAACACCCATATCAAAGGAAATGCCAGGCCTGCTTGCTGTAAGATATAGCAAGCTTCCTATCATGCTTCTATAAAGACTTTGATCCACATTAACACCCTTTTCATCTTTAGACAACTTAAGATAGGTAGGTGCAGGTGTTCTCTTGTGGCTGGCATTTTCCATTCCAAACTTCTTAACTATATTCCTGGCATACTTGCTCTGAGATAAGAATATAGACTCTTCCATATGTTTGACTTGCAACCCAAGAAAATAAGTTAATTCCCCAACAAGGTGTCGCATCACTACGAAGAAGGGCCGACAAAGACAGAAGAGTCGCCACCGTTCGTTATTTATCCCAAAGAGAGGGAAAGGAAACGATCAGAGAAAACCTACGGAAAAGGGAAAAGACAGGTCATCGCAACCAAATCTTAGGTTCGGGAGTCGGTTACGCAAAGGGAAGGTATGAGCACCCCTCACGTCCGTTGTACTCAACAGGATCCACGCTTATTATCTATTTAAAAAGGTGTTAAACTATCAAAGGTTGGCTCACAGGGACAAAAGAAAAGAAAAGAGACTCGATAGAGCATCGCCGCTCTATGCCTACGTACTCCCTCATGCAATGGGAAAGTCAGAGTCAACGTAATTCGGAAAACTACGGGTGAAGGGGGGAAAGGTTGCTCGCCAAGACATCGCTGTCTTGTGCCTACGTATCCTCATCTGGTATGAGAAATTAGATCAAACGCAGTTCAGGCTGTCACGACCACAAATTGGTTCAAGTGTTTTAACTGAGTAGGGTTAAATAGTGGTTCCAGCAGTTAGGGACAATGCCTGTTTGCGGTAGAGCCAAAACTTAACACACTCTTTCTGAAAATGATTTTCCAAACAATCCCGAAGGATAAAAAGGTTTGATGTTTTTGTTTTGTGTTTTTTATGAAGAAGTGAATTGAATTAAGTTTGTAACTCATGTTGCACTAAAGACTATGAATTAAGAGCGAATGTGTCGCATATCGCCCAAAGGGCATATGCTAAACACTCTAGACAGATTGAGAGGAGGCCCCCCCCCCCAACTATCATTCCTCAAGTGCTTAAGGCTCATAGCGTACAACACTTATTATCCCTTATTAAGTGTCTTAAGAGATTATGAGATGAGAAGAGGAAGACACAAACTCTAAGGGGAAACTAATCAACCCTAATGTTGTCATGCAAAATGCTCATAATGTTGGGATTAAGAGGGAAGAAACTATCCTAATGTTATCATACAAAGGATTGAACACCTAATGTCTCTCCTACTCCCATCTTAAACAGAGGGGACTAGGAATCCTAAGGGATCATGGCAAAAGAACCAAGTAAACACAAGATAGTTCAATCACAGATGAAATGAAAGAAAGAGAAGAAGTTGACTTGAACAAGTGAAATGCAATGCCAACATGATATGCAAGACTCAAATGAAACACATACAAATAAACAAGACAAAATGACTTAAACAAGTCACAGAAAAAGTGAGATGAAATGGGAGAAGTTACAACTCCTACAACCATTCAAACATCAATCACTTACACCAAAAGGTAAACAACAATGCACAAGCTAAGATCATGATCAAAGTGTAGATGGGAGAAAGAAGCTTGGGAAGCAAGCTCATGAAAAGTATCTCAACCAACCAAAACAAAATGATCATGCAAAAGAGGTAAGCCAACAAGTGCAAGAAAGTGGCTAATTATCCAATACAAGGCAAAATCAAGAAGGAAAATCAAAGCACAAACAAGTAGCAAGTCAAGGCAAGATGGAAAACCAAAATTCAATCCATGCTCAACACTTAGAATCAAGTGGAATGCATTAACTTCCAAGTAACTTATGAAACAAGTTACACAAATGTATGACCTAAATATGCAAGTTCAGCATCTTAATCATGTCAAGAATGAGTATCAAGACTCATAGAGTGCATGTGGGATCATTAGGAATCATTTCCCAAAGAAACTAGGTCAAATTAGCTTGTATGAACACCTTCAAAGGTGACTTGACTTGCAAGGTTCACTAAAAATAGAAGGATGGCTCAATAAATTCCAAATAAAATGAACACATTAACCAAGTTCAATGGCAAACATAAGCCAAAATTTCAAAGCCAAACTCAATTTTAGGCATCACTAAATAAATTGATCAACTAGGGTGCTCCACCTTATTGAGTTATTATCGAGGGTCAAGAAAAGTCAAAGCAAAGTCAACCCTAAATTGATCAAACATGGACCAAAATCAGCCTCAAAGTTACCTCAATCCATCCTCTAAATGGAGAAGAAACCTCATTCATTGGTGATGTAAATTGGTAGCTCAAATGCATATGATCAAGCAAAGGCAACAATAAAAATACCTCCAATTACAAAATTGAAATAAAATTGCAAAAAATAAATAATAACAGAAAGTAAAATTATAGAAAATTAAATAAAGTCTTGAAATATAATAAAACTATTTTTGGGTAATTTTTGGATCATTGGAGGTATTTTTAATAATTGAAAATCAAGACAGAAAAAGAAAATGAAAATAAAATAAAGAGAATGCAAGGGCGTGTGGCCAACAAAGCTCAGAATGAACTGAATCATGTGAAAATACGCGCATGGGCCACAAGGGGTTGAGTGTAAATAACAAGGCAACAAGGCCCAATGTCCAAAAGACTCAGATTAGTGAAACTCACAGTTTCACTAATCCTACATGGAGTCAACCTTACACGTGAGCGCAGTCAGCCAAATCATAACCAGACAAATCATATGGTCAAAATGTCAAACCACACCAGCTCATCTTTGATCAGAGAACAGACCAGACGCCGGAGCTAGGGCTCCGTTCGTCTTCTCCGGCCAGCTCGCCGGAGATCAGAGGTCAGATCTCAATAAAAATGGTAAAATCTTATACCATTTGAAAGCCCTCATCTCCAGCAACATGAATCCAACAATTAAATTGCAAAAAGGCTACTAAATAAGCTGAATCGAAAGCTTGAGTTTCAAACATGTCCTCTAAAAATGTCACCAAACAGCCATGATAATGCAACAAACATTGCCTATGAGACATAGGGCTTCAGGTGCAATCCACGATGAACCTAATGCAAGTCTAGAATGGATGTTTGAAGTTGAAGAAAATACCTAACGAAGCAGTTCCGTTAACTCTTATAAAGACCAACAAGCTTCAGTTTTAGCCTTCCAATTTGTTCCTTTAGCCTTGGTGAAGAAGAATGGAGCACTAGTTTGAAGGATAAATCAAGGAAATGATCAATTCGAAGAAGGAAAAGTTTGATGAATTTTTGATGTCAAAATCTCTCCTCTGCGCAGCAAGCTCTCTCCTCAGCATTGGGGCTTCATTCAAAGCTTATATATGAGGGCTTAATGCATTCCATGTAGGCCCATGTTGCTTGCCATGTGAGATTTCAAATTTTTACCAAAAAAATTCAACTTCGCACCACACACGGGATACCTCTTCTTTTTTATCAGCAGAAGCACACTTGAGGTGTATGGAAATGAGTTGAATTGCTTTTAGTCATGTAGCAAAGGTTTGTGTCAAGTTTGGTTCAACACTTTTTTAACATGAAATTTGAAAATATGGCATGACAATGTGTACTATTGTTGGCCCAAAAGAGGTAATAAACAACATGACAATAGTTTGATGATAATGTGGTTCCAAAAATTCCAAAACCAAGTCACTTGATGCCTTGTAATGTAAGAAAACCAAACTATGACCAAAAGTCAAATTCTCACCTTCAAAATGGTTCAAATGATCACATAACTTATCAAATGCCATGGAAATTGAGCTCATTATGGCGTTAAGGCAATGTAGCACAACTCCCATGTTCATTGAATTTGGATTAGAGGCCTTAAAGTGCATGAAATTGACCATTGAAGAACATGACCTATAATGAACTTTCCCAAAATACCCCTGCCTTGCCAAGACCATATCTTGAGTTCCACATATGAGAAAAAGGACTTCTAAGACTTTTTGAAAAGCTAAGATCATTAGCAACAACTTTAATGTTCACTTAAAGTTGAGGAGAAACTTTCTTCTAGGTCAAAAATGCCTTGGAAGTGAGTTTATTTTTAGTTGACCAAAATTCTATCCATCTGAGACCCCTAACTTGTTGGCATCATAACTTGAGATGTACAAACCCAACGAATAAGTTCTTGTACTCAAAATAAAGCTAAGAACATGCTCTACAAGTCTCATATTTTCATGATAATGAGATTGAACTTGAAACATAGGTTAAAATAGCCTTGAAGTTGGGCACTAAAGAAGGGGATTTTACACCACAATCATCTGAAACCCTAATTTATTAACTTCTTCCACTATTGATTCCTCTTGATTTGATCTCATAATAACATCTTAAATGCTTTAAGGTGACTTCCCATGGCTTGTGTAACTTGAAAACCAGTTTGGCAACCCCTCAAGTCCACAGTTAACCTTGAGTTGATCAGATGAAATCCTAATTCCAAGTCCTTTGACTGTGGCTCTTGCAGATGAATTGAATGACTCCACAAACTCCAAAATGACCTCTAGTGTGTACAATGAACTTATAGAACATGTCTTGTCTAAATAAATGACCTCATGAACCCCTGGTGATCCTCTGATGAGCCTCTGAGATAGGAGACAGCATCCTCACACCAATCTCTCCTTTCAAGGAGCTTTGATCCTTCCATGATGATGGTAAACCCTTGATGGCTTGCATAAGTGCCCTTGCTTGAGTTTGAAACCAAATAAACCCTACTCTTAAATAGCACAACAAATCTTGATCCCCTGCAAAGAGCAATGTTATGCAAATGCAAATTCTAGAATGCAATGAAACCTAAACCAACTTAAGAAGAAAAAGGTTGGTCAAATTTTGGGGTACAACACAACGCTCATTTCAAATTCTGACTGCATTTGCTGAACAAAATGTTGAACCATCTCATCAGACATCCCACCAAACACAATGTCATCAATATATATTTGAGCAATCATGAGTTTTCCTCCTTCTTCCTTGATAAACAATGTCTTATCTATGCCTCCTTTTCTGTATACATTATCAACTAGAAACTCTGTTAGTCTTTCATACCATGCTTTAGGAGCTTGCTTCAGTCCATACAAAGCTTTCTTCAACTTAATAACATGATTAGGAAAAGTTGGATCAATGAGTCCCTTAGGTTGTTCCATATAGACTTCCTCATTTAGGCAACCATTTAAAAAGGCACTCTTAACATCCATCTGAAGCAGCTTGATTTTCAGAATGCATGCAACTCCCATAAGCCATCTGATAGATTCAAGGCGAACTACAGGAGAAAAAGTTTCATCAAAGTCAACCCCTTCAATCTGAGTGTATCCCTGTGCATCCAGTCTGGCTTTGTTCCTGGTGACCACTCCCTTTTCATCAGACTTTTTCTTGTAAACCCATTTAGTTCCAATCACATTCGTTCCTTCAGGCCTTGGCACAAGATCCCATACTTCATTTCTCTTGAATTGCCCCAGCTCTTCTTGCATGGAATTTATCCAGAATTCATCAGTTAATGCTTCCTTGATGTTTTTTTGGCTCAATCTTAGACACAAAACAAGAACTTGAAATGACTTCTCTGGATCTAGTAGTAACCCCCTTATTTAGATCACCTATGATGAGATCCATAAGATGGTCTTTCTAAATTATGATAGAGGCTCCTTTGTTAACTGGTTCAGGTTCAGTATTGGCAGGATTGGGATTAATGTCTTTGTTTGCAGACTCTGCTGAGATATCAAGGGATGTTCCAACATCTTCTGGGACATCAGTATCCTTATGCACATCATCAATAACAACATTGATGGACTCTATCATGGTTTTAGTTCTGGAGTTAAATACTCTATAGGCTCTGCTGTTAGTAGAATAGCCCAAGAATATTCCTTCATCACTCTTTGGATCCATCTTTCTTCTTTGGTCACGGTCTGCAAGTATGTAGCATTTGCTTCCAAACACATGGAAGTATTTGACTTTTGGGTTTCTTCCCTTCCATATTTCATACAAAGTGGCCATGGTTCATGTTCTCAAAGTCACTCTATTATGAATATAGCAGGCAGTGTTCATAGCTTCAACCCAGAAGTGGTAAGGCAACTTCTTTGCATGGATCATAGCTCTGGCAGATTCTTGGATAGTTCTATTCTTTCTTTCCGCGACTCCATTTTGCTGTGGAATAATGGGAGAAGAGAATTCATGGCTAATCCCCTCAGAAGAACAAAATTTAGCAAATTTTTTATTTTCAAATTCCTTCCCATGATCACTCCTGATTCTAACAACCTTGTTATCCTTTTCTCTTTGAATCTTTTGATAAAGATCTTGGAACACATAAAACACTTCAGATTTTTCTCTTATAAAATTCACCCAAGTGTATCTTGAAAAATCATCCACGACCACATATGCATACTTCTTTCCACCAAGACTCTCCACCTGCATAAGTCCTATTAAGTCCATATGGAGAAGTTCCAACACTTTTGAAGTAGTGAGATGTTTGATCTTCTGGTGTGACATCCTTGTTTGCTCTCCTATTTGGCATTCACCAAGACTTTTCCTTCTTCAATATTTAGCTCAGGAATTCCTCTGGCAGCTTCTATAGAGATGATCTTCTTCATACCTTTTAGATGTAGATGACCAAGTTTCTAGTGCCACAATTTCACTTCATCTTCTTTGGCTAGAGCACATTTAGAGTCCTGAGAGACCCATATGTAGCAGTTGTCCTTAGATCTGACTCCCTTCATGATCATTTCTCCTCTCTCATTTGCAATCAAGCATTCAAATTTAGTGAAGTTAACATTGAGTCCTTGATCACACAGTTGACTGATGCTAATTAAGTTAGCAGTTAATCCTTTAACCAGTAACACATTGTCAAGGTCAGGAGCTCCTAAGCAGTTCAATTTTCTAACTCCCTTGATTTCACCCTTGGCTCCATCACCAAAAGTCACATAGCTAGTAGAATGGGGTTTGATGTCTACTAAGAGAGTTTTGATCCCTGTCATGTGCCTGGAGCACCCACTGTCAAAGTACCAATCTTTCTTAGCTGAGACTTTGAGGGACATATGAGCTATCAAGCTTGTAGCAGCAGCTTTAGGAACCCATTGCTTCCTAGTAGAATGAATGTTGTGATTGGGTCTAGTTTGAGAAATAGGTTTAGGATATCCATGCAGTCTGAAGCAGAAGGGCTTTATATGACCAAAACGTCCATAATGATGACATTTCCATCTTTGGAATCTTCTTCTTGAGTGGTTGGGTTGTCCTCTGTCATGATGTTGAGACATCTGTTGTGACATATTTTGCTTAGATCCAGAAGGATTGAGGTGTGAAGATGGATTACAGGCTGAAGATGGTTTCTTTTCTTCATCATAACCTAACCCTGTCTTGCCTCCTGCCCTTTTTCCAGCTTGAAGGATTTTGTCCAGGGTGTTAGTACCACTGTTTAGCATTTTAACAGACTTGCCCATTTGATCAAGTTGGGAAGTGTCACACCCTCATTTTCACCTTTAGCCTTTCTATTCTACATTCATCATATCATATATCGTTCTAGTGCATATCGAGCACGTGGGTTTGCGAGGTAAGAATTGGTTCGGTTTGTTGTTTTCCATTTCAAATAAGGGAAATTGCCTATCATGGGCTACATTGAAGAAAGGTTCATCATCTAAGGTTTGATTCAAGTTGGAAAGTCTACTATTGCAGATTTCTTCAAGGAGAAGTTAGTTGAAAAATTTGAGGTATTCAAGGTCAACGTTCCTAATGAACATGATTTGCAAGGCCTAATTCAAGATTTCTTCATCCAACTTTGTTTCAAATTCTATGTTCAAGTGGAATTCAAAAGATCACAAGTTCATAATTCAAGACTTCATCCCTTTCAAATTCAATGGCATACGGGAGATACATCATTCCAAATTCAAGATTCATGAATTCAAGATTAGATTCAAGAATATTACAAAGGGAAATTTCATGACATTGCAAGAATGTTACATTTGTTACAAAGTTTCTAACTCTAAGTAATGCTTAGAAAATTAAGTTATTTTTAATCTTAATTCAAGTTTCTAATCAACTTCATGCTATGGTACCCTTCATTCCCCATCAAGTCCACATGTTCCTCATTATGCCTACAAATATCCAAGGAAAATAATTAAGATTTAACTTAACATTGGAATATTTCAAGATCAAGACTATGTATGCTTAGTCATGGGCAATTTTAATGTGATCTAAAACAGTCCCATGCAAGAAGTGACAAATTGCCTCATAACCAAACAATTCATGTCACAAAACCAAAGGAATGAACCCATAATGATGCATCTAAATATCAGAATTTTGAAATGTTGTCAAAGGTAGAAACTTGGACCACAAGGGCAGTCCAAGCACAAGCAAACAAATGGGTTCAGGTTTGGGAACAAGACAAAATGCAGCAGAAAAAAAATAGGCAAGGCAAGTGTAGCAGCAAAAATACAGCAAAGCAGAATTCATGAAAATGGAAAGAATTGGGCTTGACATCAAGAAAGTGATGAGAAGCATATCCCAACGAAAACATTCTGCAGCAAACAAACCCTATTGTTTGACTATAAGGAGGGGAGCAGAAATAAGAAAAAGGGGGAGGATGGAGAGCAAAAGATAGGGAGAAAACTAGAAAAATAAGAGAGAAAAGTGACATTGAGAACAAGAGGGTTTTAGAAAGAAAAACAGAAAAAGAGAGGTAGAAACATAGAGTGTCAAAGAAGAAAATACATCCAACAAAACAACAGTGGTGATTAGAAGGAGAGTAGTAGCTCTTGGGTATCTTTTCTTTCAAACTCTTCTCTCTTTACATATTTGCATGTTTTTATTTTCTCTCTTAAATGATATTTGTGTTGTAGATATTGTAATTAGGTCTCAAGAGTCACCAAGAACTATTGTAAAAAAAAAAGAAAAAAAAAGGAAAGAACATAGTTTAGTTTTTGTAGTGAAATGAGTTGAAAAATGCTCATGTGTGTTGTCATGTTCGCACTATGAACATACCCTTCGCCTAGCGAACATCACTTTGTGGCACTCAGAGTGCCACTGAATAGCCAGTTTTCCCTTATTTTTAGCTAGTGAGTTGTTCGATGGCACCTTCGCACTGTGAACTTTGGCACCTTTTGCCTCTTTTGTGAATAATGCGTGTTTTGTGGGATTTCTCAGCAAGTTCGCACAATGAACTTAGTGAGGTTTTTTTCTGGGCAGCTTTTCTACAAGGTATGCACAACAAACTTCAGTACCTTTCGCCCCTGTTTGTGAATAGTGTACTGATCTGGGAAAATCCTTAAGAAGCCCCTGTTTTGTTTTCATTTCTTGTTTTTATTCATATTTTCAAGCTGATTAACCTGATGTGGTTGTACGACCATTGTATGTGGATATTATTACGGTCATTTTTGACTTTTGGTTCCAAAAACTATTTTCAAAAATAAACTCTCGATTTTATCAAGTCATTTTCAACCTTGTAAGTCGATTGCCTTGTGCGTCGCCATCGACCTTGTTCGCATCACTTCAAACATTTTTACAAGTAATAAAACCCTTGATCCAACATCAAGTGGTATTTTTCTCATAAAAAAACAATAAGGATACGATTGGGGTTATACACCATAGACTTTAAAGTGGTGGAGAAGGAATGAGAATGGAACCCCTCATACACTCGTTCCGAATATTTTGAATACAAGGCGCTCGACTTGGTTATTCGAAACATTCATCTCTATCCAATGTCTTTAGTGTGATCCTAATCAAGAACAATTTCTTCTCAAAAATCCTAAAAAACATCAACTCATCAAACTTATCTTCGCCTTAGGGCATCAATCTGAAAACCCTTTTTCAAGAAATAAAATCAATCAACACACAATCATTTCTCAAGCCTCCGAACTATGGAGCTCTGATTCTTCACTTCTTTTAAGTCAGAATATGTAGGCACAAGGGCCACAATCCTTGGTGAGCACTCTAATAAAAAACCAACCCCTTATTTCCTTTAAGCAAACAAACTTTTAGATTAAAAACACTCATTCAAGCTAAACAACATAGAAGGTTCCCATCGAATATGATGGATGTGAGGGGTGTTAATATCTTCCCCTCACATAACCGACTCCCGAACCCTAAAATGTGGTTGCAATGACCATGCTCTTTTCTTAAAGGTTTTATCGTTATTTCCCTTTCCCTCATTGGGATAAATAAAATTCGGTGGCGAATCTGTGTCATTTTTCGCGTAGCGACAGGAAGTCAGCTGAGCAACTTCATCATTCAATTCAGTGATAATTTTAAGATGTTATTCCTTCTCAGCCTTCAGTTTGATTATGAGTTTCTTCTGCTTTTCTCCTTGATGACATACTTCTTTACTTCTAAGACACAACTCTTTGTAGGAAGCTGCAAGTTCTTCAAATGTTGATTCCTCATGACTGGAGTCTTCATCAGAATAGTATCTTTCAGTCAAAGCAGTCACATGTTTAGCAGACTCTTCTTCAAGATCACTGTCAGAATCCTCATCAGTCTAAGATACAATAATACTTTTCTTTTGTTTCTTGAGATAGGTAGGGAATTCATCTCTAATGTGACATAAGAGTTGGTTATGGGTGGATTTCTCTTCAGACTTGGTTCTTCTACCATGGCACTGAATCCCTTTGCTTTGGGTGGTTATGGATGGATTTCTCTAATCCTTCACATCCATGGCACTGAATCCCTTTCCTTTGGGTGGATTTCTCTTCAGACTTCGTCTTCTACCTGTATCATTAAACCTACTGATGTTATAAGAGTTGTTCTTGACATTTGGCCTTGACTTCATATCCATCCTCTTCATTACTTTTTAAATTGTCTTCCAAGAAGCACTATGGCATTGGACAAGCTTTCATTAGTATCTCCATCAGATTCATCCTCTCTAATTTCAGTATTTGACATAAAGGATGTGCCCTTTTTCTTATCAGATTTGTCACTTATCCCCACTTCAAAGGTTAAAAGATATCCAATAAATTCATCAACCCTCATCTTTCAAATGTCTTGAGCTTCTTCTATGGCAGTTACTTTCATGGCAAATCTCTTGGGAAGAGACCTGAGAATCTTTCTTACCAGCTTTTCTTCTGACATCTTTTCACCTAAGGCACTTGAAGCATTGGCTATTTCAAGAATATTCATATGAAAATTATGTATGCTTTCATCATCTTTCATCCTTAGGTTTTCAAATTTTGTAGTTAGCAATTGAATTCTAGACATATTTATCTTAAAAGTACCATCATGAGTAGTTTTGAGTATCTCCCAGGCATCTTTAGCAACTTCGCAATTGTTTACCAATCTGAATATATTTCTATCAATTCCATTGAACAAGGCATTCAAGGCTTTGGAGTTACCAAGGGCCAATTCATCCTCTTCCTTAGTCCATTCTTCCCCATGCTTCAAGTTATATGTAGCTTTTCCATCTTTCCCAACAGTCACAGGGTGTTCTCGTCCTTTTATAACAACTTTCCAGGCCTTAATATTCAAAGATTTCAAGAAGGAAACCATGCGAGGTTTCCAATAATCATAATTACTCCCATCCATAACAGGTGGTATGTTCATAAATCCTCCTTCTTTATCCATAGTACCAGAAAGTATAGTCCCTAGATCTCACCCAGAACCAGAGCAGGATGCCTGCTCTGATACCAATTGAAATGCTGGTATCAGATATGAGATGTCGAAGGAAATGTCACGACTATCTGAACAATCACCAATATATGAACAAGATAAAAAGGTTGTTAACAATAGTAAATAGACACAAGCAATTGTTAACCCAGTTCGGTGCAAACACACCTACGTTTGGGGGCTACCAAGCCAGGAAGGAAATTCACTAAATAGAATTAGTTTGAAGATACACAGTAAACTCTCTCTAGTTTACAATCTTCGCACCTAATCTCTACCCTTGCAATTTCTATCTAAAACACTTTAGATATGAGACACCTCTCGCTCCCCCCTCAATCACAACAGTGATAACAACAGATGAATAAAACTTAGAAGACACTCTTTAAAGACAATACTTGATCTTGCTTAAAATCTTCAATCAAGAACAATACACTCTTGCTTACAAGCTTTGAGTGAACAACTTATAACACACAAAAAACTCAGTCCAATTCACACATCAAGGTGATGAGTGAATGGCTCACAAATACAAACACACGAAGCTAAAAGCTTATACCTTACGCAATGCACTAAATTAACCCAAGCTTTTCTTCGTTTGCAAAATAGGATTGTGTAGACTTTATATAGTCACACTTTGAACGGGCTTGGGCTTTAGCAAAAACAGTATCTGATCTGATTAGAATCAATTCAAATATTTCTTCAAATCTTTTCATAATAGGCATCAAGGAAATAACACCAAAACAGATTTGATTAAATCAAATCAAGTCACTCTTCAAATCTTCAATATTTTCTTCAGAAGGTAGCACAAAAGATTTCATAATTACTCCACGAATTATGCACCTAAAACTCTTCTGAATAAGGAGTATTTCCATGCATATTTGAACCACTAAAACTCTAAACACAACAGCGCAAAGAGTTGCACAGAAATGCAACTGACAAACCAGCACGTTCTCACTGAATGCTCTGTCCACAAATGTTAGGACATCATACTTGATATCATGAATCAAACCCTGCAACAATAAAAATAACCACCTGCAAAATGTTAAGAACATATGTCAAGACATCCTGTAGGACATCTTGTGATATCACCAAGTTTTACCAAAATTCCTGCCAATCAAGAACTAACAAGATAGATACACCAAAAGATCTTGATGCATTGTGTATCGTATTTAACCATTGATTCTTCAAAGATATCTTATACTGTAGAGCCGTTGAGAGTAGATATCCGTAAAGCATGCCAACTTTTCTTGAGCCTTGTGAACAAAGACTCTAGCTGACAAACTGATTTGACAATACAACTTGCTTTCTATAGTACGGATAGCTTCAACTTTATTACTAACTCTGAATGATCACCAGAAGCCAATTTACATTCACCAAGTGTAGAGATAATAATGTTGCTTCTTCTGATGCTGAGACCTTCAGCTTCAAAGTCTACACCAGACATCACTTAGAAAGTGTTTTTCAGTTTTTGCACCACCAGAAGCTAGCAATTCAGCTTCTCTCGAGTGTGCCCCTGCATATCAGATTCTGAATATATATTTACAAGTATTATAACCTACATACATTAAATACACATCAAATATAACCATTATTCTTTTAATACATTTGTTATCATCAAAATCCAAAGATGTTAAGAATGTCTTCCTCAATGGCAAGTTAGAAGAAGAGGTTTATATTTGATGTTAATAATGGATACTCTAATAAATGGATGTTAAGAATGTCTTCCTCAATGGAAAGTTAGAAGAAGAGGTTTATATGTGTTCTTCTCCAAGATATACTTTCCCGACAAACAAGGTGTGCCATCTTCGTAATTCTTATACGGTCTAAAACAAGCACCTCGATCTTGGTTTGCTTTCACAATACAATTTCTCAGATGGATTTCTCTTATATTGCTCATGGTTCTAGTCTTTTTACTCGTAAAACTAATAATGGTAATAATGTCTTGCTTCTTTATGTCATTGACACAATTATCATTGGCGGTGACTCTAGTAAAAATAAAGATATTAATCAATTTCTTTGTCAACATTTTAAGATGAAGGATATTCTACCATTTAAGTTACTTTATAAGGCTTGAATTATTAACTTTGAACGATGAATTATTTCTTCACTACTACAAAAATCACATTTAACCTCAGATGTGAAATGCATTTAACCTTGGCTGCAGAGGCAAGGTAACAAAAGGCATCATGAAAAGTGCACACTTTACCTCTCTGTTTTTAAAAAAACTGGTGTGTAAGTGAAAAGGACACGGGTTCGATCCCCAAAGATACCATTTTGGAATTCTAAAATGGAGAAAACTCATGTCCCCTCGGTTTTGTAATTTCACCAACGGGTATACCACATTTTCACCTCAGTTATCTCATAAAACCAAAGGGTAAAACAAGTTTCAGTTTATTAAATCTAATGTGGATTTCTTATTTCACTAAATCCTATACTGAACATATAACTTCTCAAAATTAGTTAGGAAAATAATTATATGAACAATTGTGTTATATTTGAAGATCAACTTATATTGATTAGTCATTTTGAAGCATCATGCAACTCCTCATTTATCTCACGTTGTGTTATGGTAAAAATCACTCCAATATTTTAAGTTCTTTATTCAACACTTCCTTTTCTACTAATTAATTCATTCTTGAAATCATAAAACTTGATGCTTTGAAAAACGAACAAATATGGAAGAAAGTTGAACAAAAACTAGGATTATTTAAGAGATTTTAACTATAAAATAATGTGAGATGAATAATGAGTTGCAGAATATTAGAAAATCATTAATCCATGTAAGATAAGTTTCAAATACAACATAATTTTGCATATGATTATTTCCAAAATATACTTACTAGGTTATATGTTCAAAGAGGACTTAGTGAAACAAACAAATGACATTAGATATAATAAACTCAACTCAACGGAACAAGATGAGAACTGTACAAAAAATCACAAAAAACATAATCTCAATATCAATAGCAAAAACAAAAACAATAAGAAAACAACAACAACATCAACAATAATATCAATAACAACAATGACAATAAACAACAACAACATCAATAACAACAACTTCAATAAACAACCTCATTATCAATAACAAAAATAATAAGAAAAACTCTAGGGTTTTGGATCTCAACAACAACACAACAACAACAACAATATTATTAGTGATGCTTGACGTACCAGATCTCATAAGAATAAGTAAAAATGATTTGGATCTCTGAATAAGAAAAGAGAGCACTAAACGCATAACATCTTCATATTGAAGATGGTATGTGTTTTTGGCTCTCGTTGTTTAGGGCTCTTCATTAGAGTTTTGTTTGTGTTGTTTAGACAAATGAAACTTAATGCTAATAGTTAAAGCTATATATATTAGAGAAACATATTCACCTCGGTTAGATAGAGAATCGAGGTGAAAATTAAGTAGCATATTTTTATATTAAAAATAAAATATTCAAGAAGGCGCTACTAGCTAAAGTTCTCTCTCTCTCTCTCTCTCTCTCTCTCTCTCTCTCTCTCTCTCTCTCTCTCTCTCTCTCTCTCTCTCTCGTGCAATGGGAAAGTCAGAGTCAACGTAGTTCGGAAAACTACGGGTGATGGGGGAAGGTTTCTCACCAAGACATCATCGACTTGTGCCTACGTATCCTTATCTGGTATGAGAAATTAGAGCAAACGTAGTTCGGGGAAACTAGACCACTGGTTGGTTAAGCGTTTTTTTTATGAGTGAAGTTAAGTTCCCATTCCAGCAGTTATGAATGATGCCTGTTTGCGGTAGAATGGAAAAACAACGTACTCTTTTCTAAAAATGGTTTTAAGAACAATCCCGAAGGATAAAAAGATTTGAATTTGGTTTGTTAGTTTTAGTGAAGTGGATTGAATTAGTTTGAGACTCACGTCACACTAAAGACTATGACACGAGAGCGAATGCATCGCATATCGCCCAAAGGGAATAACTAAACACTTTTAAAAAGTGAGGAGAAACCCCCACTCATCATTTCCCATGTACTTAAGGCTCGTAGCGTACAACGTTTGTCGTTTTTTATTACGTGTCTTAAAGAAGTTTGAGATGAGAAGAGAAGACACAGGGAAACACTAAAGGGAAACTGAAAACCCTAATATTATCATACAAGATGGTCCTAAGGTTTGGATGAAAGGGAAGTTTACTTAATGTTATCATACAAATGATGGACCTAGAGTTGAGGTCAAAGAGGGACTATCCTAACTGTTATCATGCAAAGGATTGAAAGTCTAATGTCTTTCCTACTTCCATCTTAAACAGAGGGACTAGGAATCCTAAGGGATCATGTGAAAAAACACAAGTAAACACCATAGTAATCAATCACAAATGAAAACAAACTCAAGACTTAATCAAGTCTCAAGAGAAGAAAAAGAAGAAAGAAGAATGAGAGATGAAGAAAAAGGTGCAACAACACGTAAGCAAACAAGAAATTCACTCCATAAGACATAAGTGTCACACAAGCACAAACACTAGGTTCAAACATACAACAAAAACATTAACATCATGTAAAATAGCAACATGTGCTCACATGTCAAACCATAACCGAAGATTAGAAGTCAAAACAAATAAACAAAATAAAGCACCACTGCATACACAAATGACTTAAAATCAAACAAGAAGCATTTTCAATCATCAAGCACAGTGAAACGAGTTCAAATGATATGAGAACCAAGGTAGGGCAGTAACAATGTCAAGATATATTAAACTCATGTCAATGGTTAAAGGATGAGCAAAAAGATTTAAATCACGCATCAATATCCAAACACAATCAATTGTTACACAAACAATCATGTAAAGACACACCTCAAAGATGTAAACATGTAAACTCAAGACATGAATCCAAATGGGAAGAAACATGTACATACATATCAATATATCATCAACACACTAATCGCAAGAAGAAGTTTCAAAAATCAAACTCAAAGTAAACACCAAGACTAGGCAAGCACATACCAAAATTATCCTTAGAGAAAAGGAAATGTTCAAGCAAACCACAATGCACAAATGATCAAACAAGACACACCATATCATCGAGGTCAGAACCATACACAAATGATACACATCATATTCATATCCAAGTTATTAACCAAACTCAAGAAGGATCATGTTCAAATTATGCTTAAGAAAACACTCGGAACGCTTATTCGAAGGAAACACAAAATCATGTGAAGGAATGGATGAGAAATGGTCATACAATGGATATCAAATCATGGGAATCAAACACTCAAACATGTCATCTAAAAGCCTATAAGAACACATAATCATCCCTTTGACCAAACAAGAAAGCAACTCAAAGAATTAGGTTAGGAACACCGAAGGAGTGAGGCCAAAACATCATTAACTTGGAAATTCAACCATAAATAAAAAAAATAATCAAATGAAGATGAGATCAAATCTCAAACCAACTTAAAACAGTCAAGGTTCATCATGAAAAGGATCTCAAAGAGATTGTTCAAATATAACACCAAACCAAGCCAAACAAAATCGTATGTGCAACTAATCGGGCATAAACCAAAAGTCAAATGAAACCACATGAAAAGTAATTAAAATATAACCACCAAAGTATCAAAGCCACACTCAAATAATCATCAAACAAATTTCTAAACATGGTAAAAATATTGGGCCAAGAAGTGTTTCAAAAGTCGTCAAACGACAAATTCTTGTTCAAGGGGTAAACATGTAAAAGCACTTGTCAAATTAATTCAAAATAAAATAATAAAATAAATTAAAAAATAAAATAAAATTAGTCAAAAAAAATAACATACCAAAGATTAATAAACATATTTTTGTGGAATTTTATCATATTTTTATCAATTAAAATAAAATGCAAACAAAAACAAAACAAAACAAAACAAATGAATAAAAGAGCACAAGAAAGGAGGGTGCAACAACAAGTCTCGAAAGGGGCCACGAAACTGGGCCCAAAACAAGGGTGCAGACAGCAAAAGGTCTAGGCCCAAGCTAAATAATGTTGTGACAAAATAAAATAAAAGATAATAACATTATGTCATGTAACAAAAATCAATTGGTCACATTTTCATTAAACACTAAAAGACAAAACACTAAAAACAAAACACACTTCATCTTCTCCAACACAACCTTGGTCCGATCAGACCACCCTCACCCACCACGGCCGGTCGCCGGAGCCACCGTGGGGCTCCCAAGAACGGCGTCGGCCGCCGCCGCTGGTAGTGGAAGTCGCGGGTGGCGGCATTTCAAGACCACTCCCCCCATGTTTTTCCGCATAGAATCCGAATATCTGGTCAAAATTTCCAAAAAAAGCCTCTAAGCTCAAAAAAATTCACCATGAAAGTGGTGCACATAAATTTCCACTTCAACAAATTAAAACAACATGGGTACCATTCTCAAGGATTTTTCATGTAGATTTAAAATATGCCATTAGTTTCTAAAAATAACCATTAAAAACTCTAGAAAACAAGCAACAAAGCATGCATCCAAAAAATGAAAATCACATATTCATGCACAAATAGAGCCTACACGAAGTAGGACTTCAACTCATGTCCCAACATGCTTCTAACAATCAAGTGAGCCTAAAATGATGCAATATAGTAATGATAAAAGTTTAAGTTGTTACCTAACGGAAAAAATTCTGGTGGCTCTTTAAATCTTGAACAACTTGAGCCAAGCTTGAAGAAAACCTTGTATTCCTCCTTTAGAGACCCCAAGGATGGTAGATAACTCAAAAGAAATGAGAAAACTAGTGTAGAAAACTCAAAATGAAAATGAAAGCTCACTAGAAAAAGAGAGATATTTTGCCCTAAAACTCTGAAAAATGAAGCCTTTATCTTCTCATCTAGGGTTTATAAGGTATTTATATGATGGGTTGAAGTGATTTGTGGTCCAAAATAAAGAAATAAAGTTGTTTGAAAAATTGGTCATGGATGTAAGGTGGAATCCGAATTTGGCATGTATGGGGTGGTTTTGTTATGTCCTTGGTGAGTGGAAATGAGAGGGGAAAAAATAAAAATAAAAGGGTGGAGATAGCACACTTGTTGTGCAAGTTTGAAATTTCTCTTATTGTGGTAATATGGTGAAAAAGCATGCATGAGTGGTATATGATTTGTTTGGTTCTTTTGGGCAATGATTTTGTGAGCAAAAGAGAGGTATTATGTGTGTGTGGATTGGTAGCAAATCATGCTGCAAGAAATGTCCAAACTTCATGCAAGAAAAAAATTCAAGAATAGTGCATTAAAACCAAATTCACATAATCATCTTTGAAGCATAATATCTTGATGAACTTTGGCTCAAATGGTGAGTTCTTGTCTGCAATGAAAAGCTAAGCCCATAATGAACAATTCTCATGTTAAGGGAAAGGTGAAATAAGCCTTTGAAGTTTGAGAAAAATGGAGTGTAAGTCATGTATAAAATTCTACCCAAGATAACTTAGAAAAAATCCAAATTATGAAACTTTTGACATCATTGACATCTTGACTTTAAAAGCACACAACTTGAGTTCTACACATCCAATGAAATGGTTCTAATACTGAAAAGAAAGCTTGGAGGATGCTCTAGAACTTTCATGTTCAGGGAAAATTCATTTGAAACTCGTATCATCATGAAAGGTGGGCTTGAAAGTAGGTACTTCGAGCTGAATTTCTACACTTAGAAAAAAATTCTAAGTGTTGAAATGTCAAAATCTCCATTTTCTCAACTTTAGTTCATCATATCTCTCAAACCATGTGTCTTTTGGACATGCCTCCTTCCACAAACTTGTAGTTCATGATGTCCTCTTTAATTTGATAACAAGTTTGCCTCCATTGGATCAAGGACGAGAAAATTATGGAAGTTGCAAGGTGGCTAGAATTGGGGTTTTCTACACTTCGAAAAATTTCCACCAAAACCCCAATTTAGTCAAACTCTTAATTTTATGTTTCTCCTTGATTCTCCTTGTTCCAAACACACGAAATCACTTTAAAACATATATCATGCTCTTAATTGACCTTGAGACCCAAGGTTTTTGACCCCATTGAACCATAGTTGATTTTTGTTGACCAGATGAAACCCTATGACCATTTCCATTGATTGAGTCTCTTGTGATGACTTGTGATGACACATAATCCATGTAGAGGACCCCCAAGGTGTGTGTTAAGCTTTAGAACCATGTCCTGCCCAAATCTTCTTTGAACCAAAAATCCTAATCAGTTATCCATGAGATAAGAGGAGGAGAATCAATGCATGTGCTCTAATGAACCATTCTTTATCAATAACTCGTAGGTAGTTAGTTTAATTTACCTCGTAATTACTCGAATGAATATCTCATATTTTGTTCATCTGATTAGTCAATTCATGGATTCCCCATGTGCCACTCATTATGTCGTTGTAATTTGGGTAATTCGATATATCAAAAGTACTCTATTTTATGGTCTTCATTACTAGTTATATCCCAGCTGATTCTTAGAGCATACTTTAATGCTTATTGGGCCAATGACACGAGTGATCGTCGCTTCACCACTGATTTTTGGATTTTTTTTGAAGATTCTCTTATTTTTTTGGCATAGAAAGAAACAAAGGTTGACAACACACTCTAGCACTAAAGTTGGATATCATACTTTTATTGATACTACTTTCGAGATACTGTAGCTCCATTAACTTCTTACTGAATTAGAAAAATCTTAATCTTCACACACTTATCTTTATTATGATAATTGTATTGTCATTCAAATTTTCTCTAATGATATTTTCAATGAGTGAATAAATTATATTAAAGTTGATTATCACTTTATTCATCAACATGTTATCTTGATTGACATTCTTGATCAACCTATTGATTTTAATATATATTCAATTACATATATTTAATCTATATATCCTAACACATGTTTAATACATTACAAAAGTTAATGAAACTCATATTTAAATGAGATTTACAAAATAATTATGATGTATACAATAAATATTTATAATATTATAAAATTAATTAATACAAAATGTAGGATAGATTTGAGTATGGATAGTCCTATATGTTTACTTTTTTAACCGTACACAAGAGATTTTACTTAAAGTAATAGTCATAACTAAAATGACTGTTTACCTTTTGCAAATTCCAACTACTCTGATTTTCTATCATAAAATAATTAAGAAGATAAAGGATAATTCTGTAAAGACACAGCTACAGTCTCCTGGTTGATATTTTCTAGATTTCTTCAACCAAAAAACCCTATCAGTAGAAATTAAGACGACGAGAATCTCAAAGCAACGAACGGAAAATCCTCCGATGGCGGAGCTTCCATCGGAAGTAATCACCGAAATCCTCTCACGTGTTCCGGCCAAACCTCTCCTCCGCCTCCGCATCATCTGCAAGTGGTGGCGCTCCCTTATCGACAGCACCGACTTTGTTTTCTTCCACCTAAGCAAATCTCGAGATTCCATTATCATTCTCCGGCAACACTCTCGTCTCTTCGAACTGGATTTGAACTCCATGGATAGAGTTAAGGAACTCGACCATCCTCTCATGTGTTATAGTAACCGCATCAAGGTCTTAGGCTCCTGCAACGGCCTTCTATGCATCTGCAACATCGCCGATGATATCGCTTTCTGGAATCCTTCAATCCGTAAGCATCGGGTTATTCCATCGGAACCACTCATCCGTAAAGAACCTAAGGAAAACAACGCGATAACTACTCTATTGGCTGCTCGTGTTTACGGATTCGGTTACGATTCGTTTTCCGGCGAGTATAAATTGGTTAGCATTTCGTATTTTGTGGATCTTCATAATCGTAGTTTCGATTCGCATGTTAAGATTTATACAATGAGAACTGATGTTTGGAAAACCCTAACAAGTATGCCTTATGCTCTATGCTGTGCTAGAACCATGGGGGTTTTTCTTTCTGGTGCGTTGCATTGGGTTGTAACTCGAGATCTTGAACCGGATTCGCTTGATTTGATTGTTGCGTTTGACCTAAGGTTTGAGGTTTTTCGGGAAGTGAAACTTCCTGCGAATGTGGATGGGAAGTTTGATATGGATGTGGCGGTGTTGAGAGGGATGCTTTGTATGATTGAGAATAGAGGGAGTAGAGGTTTTGATGTTTGGGTTATGAGAGAGTATGGATTAGTTGAATCGTGGTGTAAATTGTTTACTGTGGAACAACAGCCTGATGTTAAGTTGATAAAATCTTTGAGGCCTTTGGGATATTCAAAAAATGGGGATAAGGTTCTGTTTGAGCAAGATAGTAAGAAGCTATGTTGGTATAACCTTGTTAGTACAGATTTGAGTTGGGTTAGAATTTCAGGAATGCCCAATAACATTGAAGGAACTGTTTGTATTGGAAGCCTCGTCCCTCCTAGTTTGCAGCGTCGAAATGTTCAAAGCAAAAATCCGAAATCCGGGGACGAAAAGAATAAGAAAAGGTAATATAACAGTGCTGAATTTGACAATTCCCTTTTTTTTGCTCAAATGAAAGAAAGTTGTGTTTGTCTGAACTCTTGACTCAATTTGTTTTGTTTTTGTTATGTTTGTGTGATTCTGTCACTTTGTGAGTTGACCTTGACTTGAACAAGTTGTTTCTAGTTCTTTTGTGGGACAATGATTGAGAAAGAAAAGTAGTAAGAAGGGTCCCATTTTTAAATTTTGATGGATGGATATCTAAGTTCTCATTTCTAGAATTAATTTTTCAAAGATGGAATGTGAATTGTGAAGAATTAAGAGTCTCAAAACATGCATATTTTTTATTATAAAAAGATACTCGCATCTAATGAGATCTATGGGTTCTTATTCTAAATTCCCATCTGAACCAGCTGGCTAATATTTTTATACTACAGTTTTTTTAAATAAATGCTTCTCAACTCTGTATGATCTTTCTTGATTGTTATGCATGCTTTGTTTTTTTTACAGGGATGACTTCCTGTCCAAGGGATTCAAATTAACGCTGTAAGGGAGCACAAAAAGAGAGAATAGTATACAGCTGAAATCGGTGAACTAACAAATTCATGAGTTATATCTTGTTGACGGGTACTGAAACTCGCCTGTGCCTGCGGGGAAGAGTTGGAATGATCAGTAACAGAAAGCCTTTTCTTAATTGTTAATTGTTTATGATCTCTCTTTCACTCCCTGTATTGCCATGATTCTGCACCTTTTGTTTTTGTCAGGAGTGAACAGGAACCAAGGTGCTCGAGTTTGCACAACATTCATGACAATGACTGAAACACATATGAAGGGTAAGTCCATCAGTTTGTAGTAGGACTGCCTATACACCTCCTTCCCCTTTCTATCGTTTTATTGTAATAAAATGTAATACTCCTCTGGATGTTGATCCTTTTAGCCGCCTCATGGGATGGTTGCTCTATGTATTTTGCTGGTTGTATTGCATTCACACTTGTACAGGTTGTTGTAATATGTTAACTCAAATACAGTTTTTTTTCCAATCGATGAACTCAAATACAGTTTTACTTGAATGGTTTGGTTGTCAGAAGCAAGTTAGTTCTGATTAATGGAAAACACAGTTTTTGGTTTGGAAGACTCAACTGAATAAACACTTGGTACTCTGTTCTCTGATTAGTTTCAGGAAGAAAACTATTGATGAGTAAACTATTGATATTGACTATGATGAAAATGAACATTGAGCTGTGCAACACAATGGTTTGGAAGTATCTCAATATTGAGCCTTAAAACCTGTCTGACTCGGCTGATTTTTCGGGACTCCACTAGCTTAATTTTGAAAGAAAAGAAAAAGATGCTTTTAGTAATAACTTAAAACTTTCATATTATAATTGCTTTTTTTTTTAGTTTGTAGATTTAACTATGAAATTCACATACAAAAGCTGTGAGGTAAACTGGTTGAATGAGTCTAATAATATTGGGTATTATTAGTTAAGTTAGATCATATGGATAATGGTGCACAAGTATGATAAATCATGTCCCTGAAGCTAGGTTTGGATTGTTCTTTCATCTCCTTGCGTGGTAATGTTTTGTTTCCATGCTCTCTTTGGTTTTTGTTTTTATGATCTCTCTTCATGCTTACTGCAATAACTTTCTTCTTGGGCCTTTGTTAAATGACTTCCGGTACATGGAGAAATTATTCTGTCACCCTCCACTTAAACCTCACATCTTCCCACCTGTATGAATAGACCAAACTAACATTGATTAATTTTTTCCCCAACTTTTCAAATTTGAGGTGTAATAGCGGATTTTTAAAATTTCAAAGCGCATATCAGAATTTGCAAAACAACTATTGGAAACTTCAAAACAAGTAAGTTTTTTTTTGGAAAATTCAAAATTTTTGGTATTTTTTACAGAAAATTTTAAAAAATTTTGGTATTTTATACCTGAAATTTCAAATTTTCTAATAATATCTACTAGAAATTTTAAAATTTTCGGTACTGAGTCAAATATTCTTTACCGGAAATTTAAAAATTTCTGGTAGTTCAAAATATCAAGTCTTGTATCGAAAATTTCAAAATTTTCAGTAGTTTTAAAAATCTAGTTTTGTACCAGAAATTTTGAAATTTTCGATAGTTATAAAAATTCAGTTTTATACCGAAAATTTTGAAATTTTCGGTAGTTGTTATTATTTTTTTTTAATTTTTTTCCTCCTTATTTTGTAGTGAAATTCAGAGGCAGAGAAAGTACTATTGTAGGAAGAACTATGGATCTAGCATCAGACCAGGGTAGGCTGCCAAGGGTGCTGATGTTGAGTCTTCTCAGGTACGGGCAAGGCAAGTGGTCCCCACCAGTTCACACCGGAAGCGGGTGGATGAGCGAGATTATTTTCGAGCACCTCGTTCCATTCGACGCCATGGAGTTTGATCAGCAGAGCAGACTACAAATGAGGTGTTGTCAGATGTTCTTGTAGTTGATCCCGTCGTTGAGCCAGTCGTTGAGCCAGTGGTTGCTCAGGATGCTGTTGAGGAGGTGCGACCGAGATTATTTTCGGGCACCTCGTTCCATTCGACGCCATGGAGTTTGATCAGCAGAGCAGGCTACAGATGAGGTGCTGTCAGATGTTCTTGTAGTTGATCCCGCCGGTGAGCCGGTGGTTTAGTGGTCGTTGAGCCAGTGGTTGAGTCGGTGGTTGCTCAAGATGTTGTTGAGGAGGTGCTACCATATGCTGCTGTTGGTGAGTCAGGCCCATCAGTTACCGTTGATACATAAGTTATAGCTCCTTCGACTTAGTCCTCTGTGGACACTGGTGGAGGATTCCCAAGAGGACCCATTGACTGGTCTATGCTTACAGAGTATGTTAAGCATGTGACCTTACGATTATGGTAGGGTAAGGTATATGTCTTTTATGTTTAATTTTAATTTTTGTTTATGTATGTTTGTCATAATTAAGTATCAACTACTTTGTTTATATTTTGTTGTCACAAGAGCGACCCATACTGAAGATCACATCTCACGGGTCGAAGATGAAGGGGTTTCCGAAGATTTCGATACCTGAGCAGGTCAATTGAATTATACGGAACTTCGAGCTGCTTGATTCACCCACTGCTCACTAACCATGTTGGATGCTCCATTGCTTAGTGCCTTTGTTGAGAGGTGCCACAAGGCGACATCATCATTTCATCATCCGTTCGGGGAGATGACTGTCACTCTAGATGATGTCTCTGCTTTGATCCATCTCACTGTCGGCGACAACTTTCAGACGGTTATGATTCTTAGCATGACAACCGTTTGTCAGGTTGTGTCACATGATTTGAGTTTGTGTGAGGCGGAGGTGCTGAAGGAGTTTGGTGAGACCATGGGTGCGCACCTTCGCATGCATTGGCTTCGAAAGATATACGACCGACTTGTAGCTGATGAGAGGTATGAGGCTGCTGCTAGGGCGTACATGCTACATGTAGTAACATGTACGCTTTTTGCGGACAAGTCTGATACTTATGTTGATGTGTGGTACCTATGCCTCTTTAGTAGCCTCGAGGACACCAACTGGGTTTGGGGGTGTGCTGCATTGGCCCAGTTGTATACAACCCTTGGAGTGGCAACGGTCTTTGAGAACAGACAACTTGCTGGCTACTTGAGTCTGTTACAAGTATACTTGAAATTATTATATGTTGTTGCTTTCGTATTCATTTTTTACGAATATCATTTTTAAATTATTATTTGTTGTGTTTGTGTTTTTATTTTAGTGTATATATGAGCATTTCCCTACAATCTATGACTGAAGGGTGCAACATTGCGAGGTGGGGGCCCCACGGGCAAAGAGGTGGAAGAGGAGAAGACACATCCTAGTAGTGTTGCTGAGTATATGAGGAGGCTCGATGCTCTTACTGTAGGTGATGCCATCTGAACACCATACACTGGTCATAGAGTCCACTGTGAGTTCGATGAGTCATCGTTATATTCAGGTTACATGCGGTGGGAGACCATGGTTGCGAGACACTTGCCCGTGAGGTGTCTGCGACAATATGGTTATGTTCAGGGTATCCCACTACCAATTTCAGATATCACAACTTCAAGAATCGATTGGTGGTTTCACAATAACTTCATCAGCTCTGGTCGTGCCATCAGAGATCGAGCGGTCACTGCTCAACACCCCTCGTAATGTAAGGATAGTTACCTGGAGTGGTACCACACTGTATCACACCCTCACATCACCCCACCCCAGCTGGTGATGGGCCTTCTGATGATCAGATACCTGTTGATGATGTGTCACGGCCTCTTCTTCCTCTAGTATATCACGCTGATGACCAACAACACCTCTAGATGATTGCAGTGATTATGAATAACCTCATGGGTTTGGTAAATCCAGATGGTGAGGTATATACTGGATTAGCTCGGGTTGCACATATAGTACGTGGAGGGCCTATTTAGATACATTTTATATTATTTGTATATTATTCAGACATCTTTATCATAACACTTTATTAGCTAATATTAGTGATCTTCCTTAAATTGCAATGTGAACGTTAAGCATTAACTAGCATCCGACAATGATTTTCATAACTTAAAAAAAACACTTAACATTACAACATGATTAATAAATTAAAAAAACCTAAACACTACCAGACGCTTCAAGACGTTTCAGCATCTCCATTATGTTATCAACAGATGTTGACAGCTTTGTATCTAACTCGATCGACCATTTTGTTATCCTACAACGAAATGATCTCCACATTTCCTTCACATCTTCGTCGATTTTCAACTCAATAAGGTTCTATTTCACCCTTCTGTTTGTACCAGTCTAATCTTCACGAAACTCGGTCTTTCTCACCTTTCTATTGTTGTCATCAGGCAACAATTCATTCAACTTCGACATCAGGCTGACAAAAGAGGTTGTGCCATTGGGAAGCTTAAACTTTACAAGAGGAGAAGCTCCATTGAAGTACACTTCTGCCTTATTAAAAAAATTGGGGAAGATGCATATTTTGAGATGTGTTTATCAACAAGGTGACCTCATATTTATACAATTTTGAATCTATTCTAGACCACACGAATTGCCGGTGCAATTACAGCCTCACAGAACTGTCGACAAAATTCTGATCATCCAAGAAAACCCTAAAAATACAACTACCAGAAATTTCACTTAGGGTGAAATTTCTTATATCAACACGGAAATTTAAAATTTATGGAATATTTTGCCCTTTACCGAATATTCTGAAATTTCTAGTACACCGAAAATTCCAAACGAACTACCAGAAATTTTAAATTGTACCGGAAATTTCAACATGCCTACCCAGGAGCATTTTTGGCATTATAAAATAATGGGGGGTGTGTTAGATGCCAAACTTTGCTTATTTGCTCTATCAAATGTTGACATATTTCATTCTTTTTGTAGATAAATTAAATCGAGTCACGTTTATTTTAGATGATATGCTTCATTGTTTGAAAATGTCTTGGTTGCTTTGATTTGTGTGCTATTGTGCATGAATTAGGCACAAAATAAGAAGAGTAAGACACAAGAACTCTGACAAGGAAATCAAGTCAGCAGCAAAACATCAACAAGTTCGCACAACGAACTTCCTAATGAATCTACCCAGGAAAAACATCAACAAGTTCGCACAGCAAACTTGCCAGTGAAGGCCCTTGGAAACCTGACACTGTTCATACAGAGAGAAAAGACATCAAAACTCGCTGTGTAAAGGAGCTAACAAATAGTTCGCTGGAGCAAAGAAGAAGCAAAGTCCTAGCGAATAGCCCCAGACCTGAGGCAGTAAGTATTTGAAGGAGAATTCGTTGTGCGAAGTTTGTAGCGAAGGCTTCGCAGTGCAAAGGATTGCTCACACATCGAATATGTGGAAATGTCTCAGGGACGGTTTAACTGTACACTGGCACTTCAAGTGCCATTTTTGGATGTTCGTTAGGCGAACAAGAGCTTCGCAGTGCGAAGGTGACAACACAACAACATGTCTATAAGTACTTGGTGCCACTTTTTCCAAAATATCAAATCTTTTGTACTTTTCATAGCTTTGTATTTTTCAGCACAAAAACCCTAGTTTCTCCATTTTCATCATCTCTTAGCCATCTTTCACAAAAAGAAGGTGGATTTCCATCCAATCTCGATTATTCAACTCGGATGTTGATCAACCTTCTTCCGAAACTTGTTACTCAAGCTATCATGGAAATGGGTGGCTAAACCCTTGTGTCAAGATTAGAGGTAGCTAGTTCTGATTTTATGTATTCTTCTTAATATTTTGTATGTGAACAAAGCTTTGATCAATATAGATGAAATTATTTGCTATATTTTGTTATATTTATGGTTTGGATTGCTTTAGGCATGAACTTTTCAAGTCTTGACCTAATTTCTTCATCTATCAACTAATAAACTATAGACAAAGATTTGTAAGTTGATATTCGCATTGTATTGATCTTAATGATTATTGTTTCGAGTGTTATTTAGAGAGATCATTTAACGGTCGAAACAATAACATTCACGAAATCACTTTAGATATGAACAATTTTGCGAGGATACGCGATTATATTGGTTGAAACTAAGTTCACATATTCGATTGATTGGATACGTTTAAAAAAGATTGGTGAACCTTAATCTTGACATGCTTTTTATCAAACGAAAACCTAATTTTATCTTGTTTTATTTCGTACAAACTTATGTTACAAACCAGAAACCAATTGAAAATCCATCTTCTTAAATCACTAAAATATTGAACGACAAGCATCAAAATATTCTCATCAATCCCTGTGGATACAATAAACCACTTCCGACTCATATTTCTAACAAATTGGAGCCGTTACCGGGGATTGTTAGTAGAATATTGCAAGCATTGCAATAGCTTAGTGACTTTAAAATTTGTGTATTGTGAATCTCTTATCTCTATAATTGTTTTTTCTTTTTGATCTGTTTAGCTTGTGTGCATAATTCGTTTATGCAAAGATAAGTCCGATCTGAAGACCTTTTTTATTCTGAGATTGAAAGAACTGCTCGCCGACTCAACAGTCGAACAAGGCGGAGACCACCACCACCTCTAGCTTCAGTTTCATATACAAATAGTCTGAGACACAATGCTCAGTTTGCATGCAATCTTCAAAAAGGAAGGCAAACTGAGATGAAAACAAGAATACTTACACTCATTTATCAAAATCCTTTCACGGGGTTAAATCATGAGAATCCGTTTACACATCTTACCAAATTCTATGAGATTGCGGGTGCAACTGGAGCACCAGAAGTTGATGAAGAATCATTGTTTAGGAGACTATTTCCTCATTCTTTGATCGAGAAAGTGAAGGATTGGCATCTTGATCAGTCTACAACAGTAATGACGAACTGAAATTTATTGGAAGAAAAGTTTCTTAAACGATTTTTTCACACAACCGGTTCATGGAAGCAAAGACGACAATTGTTGTATTTTTACAAGGAGTAAATGAATCCCTCAACGAAGCTTGGGAGAGATTCAAGTTAATGTTGAGAAAATGTAAAGGACGCGGTTTTGATGAACTTATGCAAGTTCACATTTTTCGCAATGGTCTCCTATCGGTTCACAAGACCTTGTTGGATGCTACGGCGGGGGGTTTATTGATATCTAAAAGTGCCGAGGAAGCAATTGCAATTATTGACAAGATGGCGCTTAATGATCACCAAGGGGATCATAACCTTGGAGTAACTCAAAGAAAACCAGGAGTGTTAGAGTTGGGTACCAATGATGCTATTCTTGCTCAGAACAAACTTCTATCGCAACAAGTGGAGCTTTTGACTCAACAAATGTCGAAGCTTCCATAACAAATCAAAGAGATGCAAGAAGTTCCTAGCAAAGCTCAAGTGGCAAGTTGTGAATTGTGTAAAGGTGATCATCCTACCGGGTATTGTCCTCCGATAGTGGAAGAGGTTAACTATGCCAGAAATCAAAATTAGGGATACCAACCTAGGCCACCTTACCAACAAGCCAATCAAGAGTATCAAAGACCAAATCATGGGTATCAACAACCTTGGAGGCTGCAAGAAGCCGGAACTTCAAATCGCCAACAATACCAAAATTACACTCAACCACCACAAACTCAAAGTGTAACTTCAAAGATGGGAGAAACTCTTACTCAATTTATGTAAATGTCAATGTTAAATCAAAAGAACATCGATGCGGCTAAAAGAATTTGGATACACAAGTGGGTCAATTATCAAAATAATTGGCCTACCAACAAAAAGGACCGTTTATGGTTACCGCTCTCCCAAATCCTAAGGAGCATTGCAAGGCGATTCTCACAAGAAGTGGTAGAGATATTGACATGGGTGTAGGTGAGGAGGTAGTAGAGGAAGAGGTTGTAGTTGAAAAAGAAAAAGAAATTGTTGAGAAAGAAGTAGAAAAAAATGTTGAGGTAGAATTAGTTGAAAAAGAAAGAGTGAAAAAGAGTGAGGAAGAGGAGAAAAATAAGAGAGAAGAAAAAGTGAAAAAAGTCTAGGAAATGAAAAGAAAAAGTTAGCACTATTCCGATTCAAAATTTTCCATATCCACATGCTCCATCAAGAAAAGATAGTGCGAGGTACTATGCTCGGTTCGTGGACATATTCAAGCAATTGCAAATCAATATTCCATTTTTCGAAGCATTGGAACAAATGCCCAAGTATGGGAAATTCATGAAGAATATCCTTACAAAGAAGAAGAGGTATACGGATCAAGAAACTATCATGGTGGATGCTAGTTGTAGCGCAATCATTCAACGTACTCTTTCGAGGAAAGAAAGTGATCCGGGACGAGTCACTTTGCCGGTTACAATTAGAAACATTTATATTGGCAATGGGTTGATCGATTTAGGCTTTAGTATCAATTTGACACCCTTGTCTATTGTGAAGCGGTTGGGATGCATGGAGTTGAAGTCCACTCAAATGACATTGCAACTTGCCGAAAAATCTATCACCCGCCCTCATGGTGTAGCGGAAGACGTGTTGGTAAAGGTTGACAAATTTTTGTTTCCAATCGACTTTGTGGTGATTGATATGGAGAAAGATGAAGACTCACCCTTGATTTTTAGATGATCTTTTATGAATACCATGTGATGACCATTGATATGGATGATGGTCTAATGAAAGTTAGAGTTCAAGATGAGGAGATATGTTTCAATCTTTTTGAAGTCATGAAGCACTTGAAGGACAAGATCAATTATTTTAGAATCAATGCAACGAAAAGGGTGATCAAAGAAGTTAAAGAGTTGTTACAAGTTTTCACACCATTACAACAAGTTCTTATCAATGTTCTTTCAAATGTCAATGAGAAGGAATAAAACGAGATTGAAAAATGCTTACGAGAGCTTGAAGAGTTAGAAGAAATCCCCCCTTTGAATGAAAGGGTGAAAATATTGAAAAAGGAAAACAATGAGGAAATTAGACTTGAGTTGAAAGTGTTACCATCTCATCTCAAGTATGTTTTTCTTGATGAAGAAGGAAACAAGCCGGTAATCATTAGTTCGGAGCTAACCAAGAAGGAAGAGACAAAATTAGTTGGTGCTTTGAATAAAAATTAAAAGGCAATGGGTTGGAGTCTTTCTGACTTGAAAGGTATAAGTCAATCCTATTGTACGCACCGAATATTCATGGAGGAAGATTTCAATCCGGTAGCTCAACCACAAAGAAGATTAAATCCTACCATGAAAGAAATGGTGAGGAAATAAGTGGTACAAATGTTGGACGCTAGAATGATTTATCCTATCTCTGACAGTCCATGGGTTAGTTTGGTACAAGTGGTGCCGAAGAAGAGAGGAATGACAGTTATCCGAAATGAGAACAATGAGTTGATTCCAACAAAAACTGTAACGAGGTGGAGGATGTGTATCGACTATTGTAGGCTCAATCAAGCTACGAGGAAATATCACTCCCCTCTTCCTTTCATGGATCAAATTCTCGAGAGGCTCTCCGGTCAAGAGTATTATTGTTTTTTAGATGGATACTCGGGGTATAATCAAATCATTTCCAACCCGGAGGATCATGAAAAAACAATTTTCACTTGCCCTTTCAGAATCTTTGCTTATAGGAGGATGTCGTTTGGCCTGTGTAATGCACCAATCCATTTTCTCGGACTTGATCGAAAAGACTATCGAGGTGTTTATGGATGACTTCTCAGTTTTTGGTCTGTCATTTGACCTTTGTCTAAAAAATTTGGATGTTGTTCTGGAGAGGTGTCTGAAGACTAACTTAGTACTCAACTGGAAAAAAAAATGCAATTTTATGATCACTGAAGGAATTGTGCTTGGACACAAAGTTTCTTCGAAAGGGCTTGAAGTTGATCGTGCCAAAGTGGAAGTCATTGAGAAGCTACCACCACCTTTAAACGTGAAAGAAATCAAAAGCTTTTTGGGTCATGCGGGATTCTACCGGAGATTTATCAAAGGTTTTGCAAAGATCGCGAAGCCATTGAGCAACTTGCTCAACAAAGATAAGTCTTTTATTTTTGATGAGTCTTGTATGAAAAACTTGACCATCGCGCCCATAATCGTAGAACCAAATTGGAAAATTGATTTTGAACTCATGTGCGATGCTATTGATTATGTGGTTGGCGCGGTGTTGGGTCAAAGAAAAACAAAAAATTTTCATGTTATACATTATGCTAGCAAAGTTCTCAATGAAGCTCAAACAAGCTATGCAACAACCGAGAAAGAGTTGCTTGCAATAGTGTATGCATTGGAAAATTTTCGTTCATACTTGATAGGATCTAAAGTTGTGGTTTACACTGACCATGCAACGATCAAGTATCTGCTCACCAAGCCGGATTCAAAACAAAGGCTAATTTGTTGGATCCTTTTGTTACAAGAAATTGATTTGGAAATTCGTGACAAAAAGGGATCCGAGAGTTTGGTGGTGGATCACTTATCCTGTCTTGTGAATGTCGAGGTTACGAAACATGAAAATGAAGTGAAGGAAGAATTTCCTGATGAAAAGTTGTACATGGTGCAAGTTAGACCTTGGTTTGTCGACATGGCTAACCACAAAGCCGCCAGATTAATGCTGGAAGGTCTAACTAGTAACTAAAAAAAGAAATTTTTGACTGATGCCAAATATTTTGTGTGGGATGAGCCTCATTTGTTTAAGCTTGATGTTGACAATATTTTGAGGAGATGCGTGTCTCATGAAGAAGCCAAAGACATACTTTGGTATTGTCACAACTCTCCTTATGGAGGTCATTTTAATGATACAAGAACGACAACGAAAGTCCTCAAATTAGGCTTTTATTGGCCTTCTTTGTTCAAAGATGCGCATGCGCATACTAAAAGTTATGACAAATACCAAAAGAGTCGTGGAATTTCACAAAGGAATGAAATGTTGTTGCAAAATATGTTGGAAGTCAAAGTATTTGACTGTTGGGGCATATATTTTGTTGGGCCATTTCCACCGTCTTTTGGTAATGAATATATTTTGGTTGCGGTTGATTATGTTTCAAAATGGGTTGAAACAATAGCAAGTGCTAAGGCTGATGGAAAAACTGTGATAAATTTTTTGAAGAAAAATATTTTCTCTCGATTTGGTACTCCGCGAGTGTTGATAAGTGATGGAGGATCCCACTTTTGCAACACTCAGCAAGAAAAAGCGTTGGAGCAGTACGGTGTTAAGCACAAAGTTGCAACACCCTACCATCCACAAGCTAATGGGAAAGTCGAAGTATCAAATTGAGAAATCAAAACAATTTTGGAAAAAACTGTGTCCGCTTCTAGAAAAGATTGGTCGAGCAAGTTAGACGATGCTTTATGGGCTTATCGGACGACTTTTAAGACTCCGATTGATCTCACTCCTTTTAAGATTGTATACGGTAAGGACTGCCACTTGTTGGTAGAGTTGGGACACAAGACCTTTTTAGCGATGAAATTGTTGAATTTTGATCAAAGGTTAAGTAGTGAAAAAAGAAAAATCCAACTTCATGAATTGGAGAAATTGCGCTTGCAAGCGTATGAATCCACAAAGTTTACAAAGATCGGGTGAATGGTTACATGACAAGAAAATCGTGGCCAAGAAGTTTGAAATGGGATAAATGGTGTTTCTATTCAACTCTCAGTTGAAATTGTTTCCAGGAAAGCTAAAATCAAAATGGTCGGGTCCGTTCCGGATTCGAGACATCATGAGCTTTGGAGCAATCACAATTGAAGATGTGCAGTCCAAGGAGAGTTGAACAGTGAACAGCCAGAGACTAAAGATCTATTTGGGTGGTGATTTCGAGCGGAACACTACTCCATGCCTCTGTGTGATCCTTGATCGCATTGGATCGTCGAGCTCCAACGACGTTAAACAAAGCGCTTGTTGGGAGGCACCCCAACATTGTAAGTATTTCTGTTTTACCATTTTTACTTAATGTTTTTTTGTGCAAAGATATGGTAGAAAGAGTTGGAAAGAAGAAGGAATTTTTTTTTGAAATCCTATCATGTTAGTCAGTAAGTTTGTTGTGCAAACCTCTGAGCGAACTTCTTCGCTAGAAAACTCGCAGTGCGATTAAGGCGAAACAAGTTTTATTTTTCTGCCACATCAGTTATGTTTTGGCTATTGGGCCAACATTTTGGGCCCACCCACTTACTTGCTGAATTTTCTCTTGAGGGGTTAACATTTCCCCCTCCCTCACTTTCAAAATTCTATCTCTCACTTACTCTCACTCTCACACAATAACTAGTGCACCCAAGTTCTCTGTGAAACTCTCTCAACCATTCAACATTCCAGGTTTGCTCATTAATCATTTCATCTAAATCTATTTTATTTTGGATTGTTGATTAGGGTTGTGAGATACAACTTAACAATAGTTGATTAGGGTTAGGTTTTCATTGTTAAAAATCTGTTGCATGTTGTTGTTAATAGTTCAAAATTGTGACCCATATCATGATTCTTCTGTGATTGCATGTGGATAGTGGGCACAATTTATTTTGGAACAAAACAGAGGTTGAAATATGAAATTCGCAGACATTCGCTAGGAAGTTTGCACTGCGAACTTGGGGCGAGTTTTCGCCAGACCTTCGCACGGCGAAGCTTCCAGCAAACATGACAGATTTTTCTTTGTTATTTTACTAATACAGGGGGCTTATTATGCTTTCTTGTTTGTTTTTATGGACTAATCTGTTGTGTATTGGTTTCTGTTAGTCTGTTTTATTGGTGCAGATGGCTCCAAAAATTGTTGTGTCCAAGAAACGAAAGATCGAAAGCACCTCACGTCCTCAGCCGATTCCATACAATAGTGATCGTTTCATAGGACCTAAATAGGCTGCACGGTATGTGGCTTTGGAAAAGAGAAAAAATCTGCCGGAAAAGCGATTTATCATCAATCCGGAAGGATCCTACAGAACTGTTGCTAGCATCATTCATAGCAAGAGGTGGGATGTTTTGGTGACACCTACAGACAGTTACAACGTTGAAGTTGTGAGGGAATTTTATGTCAATGCTCTTCCAAATGATGACGAGCCATTCACATGGACAACAAGAGTGTTAGGTAGAGAGGTAAGCTTTGATCGAGACATTATTAACAGAGTTCTTGGAAGGCCATTGAACCTAGGCGAAGATGAAATCTATGACTATCATAGGGACCTAAGGCTTCATAGAGATATAAACCTGATCTCCGAGGCTTTACTTTTGGAAGGCAAGACAGTTGAACTGAATCCATCTGGTGTTCCGAGGCGTTACCACTGTGAGGATATGAAACCATTACCACAATTGGTGCTTCTGTTGGTTTTGACAAATATAAAACCAAAGTCGCACACTTCTACCGTGCCGATCCCAGTGACACACTTGGTTCACTGAATTCTCACAAATGTTCAGATTGATGTTGCTAGGATCATTGTAGATGAAATGAAATCTATGGTGGAGAGTGGTTTGAAGACCAGAGCTCGCGTTAACTGCCCCCTTGCCTTCCCATGTCTCATCATGGTTCTATGTGTCTATGCGAAGGTTAAGCTACCTTCACGTAAACAAGTGACAATCTCAGCTGCTATTGGTGATAGATATGTGGACAAGTATTTCTGTCCCAAGGGTATGAAAGGAAGTTCTTCTACAGCAGTTGCTTCTGATGTCGGGGCTACTGAAGGCCCAAGGTTTACATTATCTCAGGGTTTTAATCCGTTCCAGCAAGTTGTATGTAACTATAATTGAGATTGGATGGCAGCCCCACAGTGTGCCATGATTGACATTTATGACTCTATGCAGGTACTCTAGTTGCAGTGTCGCTATCCCTCCGTTGAGCAGAATATGATGACTAGGGAGCAATTCCTAGCCCATGTGAGTTGGCCTGAAGTCAGGCCTACATTTGGAGAGGGGTGGGTACTTCTGGCCCTGATGATGATGGTGCTGAGGTAGGTGATGGTGATTATGCTGAAGAATCTGATGATGGTGATGAGTCTGGTTCAGATGAAGGTTCAGAGAGTGTGGAGGCTACAGAGTCCGATGAAGACTGATTTTGTATTGTTTTTGTTTTGTGGGCATGATCCTGAGTAACTTCCTTTGGTCTTCAAAGTGAAGTTTTCTTGTGCTTAGATCATTACTTTTATTATTATTATTATTATTGTACTTTATTTTGGATAATGTTGATGTACTATTTTGAGGTGTTTTTACACCTAAGTACATTTCTATTTAGTATTATTAATGTTAATTTGTTTTGATGTTAAAAGTATTGTTTTTATTTAGTAGTGTAAATTTGTGTATAATTTTTTTGTGGTATTTAATGTTTACCATGTTGTTGGGCTCTAAATGAACTTTTAGATTGGTTACTCTCTGAAAAGAAGCATCCAATGAAGATTCGTCCAAGTTTGGATGGCGATGATAGTATTAAGCAAGTGAATGTTATCAAGGTACATGGTTACCTTTGTTTAGAATTTTAGAATGCTTAAGAACTTAAATCTTTGTGCAAATGAAATTTGTTCTTTTGGCAACTTGTTTGAATGATTGTTTCACTTAGGACCGAAAACCACAATTTGTGAGAAAGTTTCCCTTATTTACTAAATGCTAGATTACTGATAAACTTTGTTGATTCGTTTGATTCATGATTTATCTTGTTATTATTGTGAATGTATGGAAGCATTAGAAATGATCAAGGCACTTGTTTATATTGAGCACAACCATGTCCAAATGCAACTTACCCGTGAGTAGAGAGAATTTGTTAACCCCCTTTGAGCCTAAACAATGTGAATCTCATTCTGAATTTTGTGAGATTCTAAAAAAATTTCTTGAACCCTTGAATTTTTTTTAACTGTCCTCTTTGTCATAAAAATCAAAGAACATTCACTTGAGGGTTGGGTAAAAAGCAAGTTGGGGAGAATGAAAAAGAAGATGGGAGGTTGCTACAACTTTTGAAAAAATCAAGCAAGCATTGAAAAAAAAGAATTGTTGTGTGAATATGAATGTAAAAAAAAAAGAATGCTTGCTTGGAAAAGAAAAATAGTGAAAGAATAATTTGTGAAATAAAGTGGGGAACATTTGCAATTGAGTAACAAATGGAACGAAGTTGGGATGTGTAAATAACATGTACAGTGAATGTCTCTTTTGCATCGACAATTTCGTTTCAATGGCCTTAGAAATGTTCCTTGTTTGTAAAACCGACCAAGATACAACCTTAAAGATCTTAGTGATCTTTTTGCTTCCATATTTTCACTTTTGATTATTAGATATTGTATGAATTGGATTGATTATTGACATTGTTTGTTAGGTGAGTGAAATTGTCCCCGCGGTTGCAAATGCGTAATTTCTTCAATCCTTATTCGAAGAAGAGAGATAGAGTGATTCATTCATGAAAAACATAGTTGTTGATTGATACATGGATTAATATTTTCTTTAAGAATTTAGTTCTTGTGCACTATTTGATTCTCAACATTTGAAACCATTGCTTGTTTGCACTCCTTTTGTTTGAGCCATTTATCCATTCTTGGGTGAATTTTAATCTTGAGCAAATCCTATTATTTGAAATGAGAGGCATACTTTTCTTGAGGACAAGTAAGAATCTAGTTGGGGAGAGTCATTAGATGCCAAACTTTGCTTATTTGCTCTATTAAATGTTGGCATCTTTCATTCTTTTTGTAGATAAATTAAATTGAATCACCTGTGTTTTAGATGATATGCTTCATTGTTTGAAAATGTCTTGATTGCTTTGATTTGTGTGCTATTGTGCAGGAATTAGGCACAAAATAAGAAGAGTAAGACACAAGAACTTTGACAAGGAAACCAAGTCAGCAGCAAAACATTAACAAGTTCGCACAGCGAGCTTGCCAGCGAATCTACCCAGGAAAAACATCAACAAGTTCGCACAACGAACTTGCCAGCGAAGGCCCTTGGGAACCTGATACTGTTCATACAGAGAGAAAAGACATCAAAACTCGATGTGTGAAGGAGCTAGCAAATAGATCCCTGAGCGAAGAAGAAGTGAAGTCCTAGCGAATAGCCCCAGACCTGAGGCAGTAAGTATTTGGAGGAGAATTCGCTGTGCGAAGTTTGTAGCGAAGGCTTTGCAGTGTGAAAGATTGCTCACACAACAAATATATGGAAATGTCTCAGGGGCGGTTTAACTGTACACTGACACTTCAAGTGCCACTTTTGGATGTTTTCTAGGTGAACAAGAGCTTCGCAGTGCGAAGGTGACAACACAACAGCATGTCTATAAGTACTTGGTGCCACTTTTGTTAAAATATCGAATCTTTTGTACTTTTCATAGCTTTGTATTTTTCAGCACAAAAACCCTAGTTTCTCCATTTTCATCATCTCTTAGCCATCTTTCACAAAAAGAAGGTGCATTCCCATCCAATCTCGATTATTCGACTCGGATGTTGATCAACTTTCTTTCGAAACTTGTTGCTTAAGCTATCATGGAAATGGGTGGTTAAACCCCTCTTGTGTCAAGATTAGAGGTAGCTAGTTCTGATTTTATGTATTCTTCTTAATCTTTTGTATGTGAACAAAGCTTTGATCAATATAGATGAAGTTATTTGCTATATTTTGTTATATTTATGGTTTGGATTGCTTTAGACATGAACTTTTCAAGTCTTGACCTAATTTATTCATCTATTAACTAACAAACTCTAGACATAGATTTGTAAGTTGATATTCGTATTGTATTGATCTTAATGATTATTGTTTCGAGTGTCATTTAGAGAGATCATTTAACGGTCGAAACAATAACATTCACGAAATCGCTTTAGAGATGAACGATTTTGCGAGGATACACGATTATATTGGTTGAAACTAAGTTCACATACTCGATTGATTGTATACGTTTAAAAAGGATTGGTGAACCCTAATCTTGGCATGTTTTTTTATCAAACTAAAACCTAATTTTACCTTGTTTTGTTTCTTACAAACTTACGTTACAAACTAGAAACCAATTGAAAACCCTTCTTCTTAAATCACTAAAATATTAAACGGAAAGCATCAAAGTATTCTCATCAATTCCTGTGGATAGGATAAAACATTCCCGACTCATATTTTTAATAGGGTGCCGAGTTTAATTTAGGGGGCGTCAAGTTTAATTCTCCTTTCAATGTTTTCAACGTTTAAGCTCCTTTATAAATCCAAGATCTAAATATTTCTTTTGACTCCACTGAAGAAAATTTGGTATATTGGTATCTTTTCTCTGTTCTTCAAACATGTGAACAATTATAACCAACATCAAACTGATATTCAGAATGTAGATGATATATGTTTTATTGAGGAATCAGAAATGCATGGTGAGGGAAGATCTTGAATTGGTAGAGCAAATTTTGGTATTGCATTAAAAGGTATAAAATTGGAAGAAAAAATGTTATGCAAGGAGAAGTATTCTTACACTATGAGTTATTTTTTCCTACCTAATAATATTTGTTCATGGATTGAGTCTCATTTGTAGATTATAGTGAGGTGAGAATATTTTAAATAAGATTCACTTGCTCAAGAAGAAGCATCGACATAGATCTATGTCTGAGGAGGGCATGTGATTTAGAAGTTTGAAACATTTTAATGAGGCCTTATTGGCTAAACATGTTTGGAGACTCCATACTAATGGATGGGTAGATGTCTCAAAGTTATCTAATATTCTATTAAAGATATTCTCTATGTTAAGTGATAGTATTATGTTATACTAAGTTTTTAGAAGTTATTTTTTTTAGTTATTTTTTATTTTATTTTAAGTATTTTTACTAGTAGATATTTGTAGGTTTTTAATAGATTTCAAAGATTCTAGAAAAGATGAATTCATGTCAAAATCATTTATATAGGAGTAATATTCACATAATCGAATTCTTCTTTTTATCAAATGAAAGAATTATATTCTAAAAAAATCAATGAGGTACAAAGCCAATCTTAGAATTCCAACATCTAATAATCTACAAACAATCAATGGACGAAAGGGAAACAAAAAGTACTAGAGTTTGAGAAGATGAACATGGAGGTTCATCAAAGTGTAAGAAACAGAATTCTATTATTATAACAAGCAAGTTTTTTTTTATCAGTATCATCTTTCAGGAGAATCATAACAACTTTTCAATAGTTGTCTTATTCACTCTATGAGAGAAACCAAGTTCATACCACCTACATAGATGGGATCACTAATATAAACCCACTCACAAAATCAAATTTGTAATGATTTTCATTCTTTGATATTTGAGATTTAATTGTGTTCTTTAATTTTATTTAGTTTACACGGTTAATGATAAATACAAATTAATTATAAAATAATTTAATTGTTTGGTGTGAATGTTTAAGATCTATGAAAATTCAAAAAGACTAATAAAAAGACAATAAAAATTTAGCAAAAAAATCTTTCAAATTTTAAGATTCCTAAACAAATAAGGTTTAAGACAAATGATCAT
The DNA here is from genome assembly GCA_963859935.3 of Lathyrus sativus. NCBI lineage: Eukaryota > Viridiplantae > Streptophyta > Magnoliopsida > Fabales > Fabaceae > Lathyrus > Lathyrus sativus. Next base: position 674,516,918 of record OZ012738.1, on the reverse strand, counting down.
GATATACTATTTTTTATCTAAATATGAGTGTATTCGTGTTATAGTAAAAAAATTTAGAACTTTTTATTTCTCTATTGTTAATTATCTTGTTATGTATAAATTGAGATATATCTTTCTTGAAATCTATAGTCCCTTTTTAAACTACTTTGTTGTTTGTTGATATCTTCGTTGTTAATCTATTTAAGTTTAAGACCCTTTCTTTTGTTAACATTGCATAAAATGCCATCGTTTAAAAAAATTTAAAAAATTACTTGTAATCACTTGATTTTTTTGGAGTTAGGTAGTTATAAAAAGAAAAATATAACGTATAGCATACCTATGAATTTTAGGTTGCTTTATAATAACAACTTTTTAAATTTGGATGGTGGTTTTAAGATCAATTGTAGTGAAAAGAGGCTATGAAAAAATATAATGTTGAAAATAAGAACCCATTAGAAAAATGACAAAAATGTTGTTCAAAGAAAAAAAAATTAATGGTACCAAAAACATTGTCTCAAATAGTTGAGGATTCATTCCATAAAGGGTTGAATGTGGTAAAAAGAGACAAATAGTTCAAATAGATGAATGAAGAAATTTAGTGTTTAACTCTACAATTTAACCCTCTAATTTATTCTACTTTAACTCAAATTACATTATAAATTTTAAAACCTAAAAAAATGTGTATGACAATGATTTGATAAATTATATAGATATTTTTTAAATCTATGGTAAAATGTGTTATAATTGTTGATTGAAGGAACATTTTTCATTTGAGTGAATCGGTGAAAAGAGAGAAAACGCATAATAGATATGAGATGTAATGTAGTCTTTTGAGTCATCCATTTCAAGTATGAGAATGAAAGTGGAGATTGAACGGCAACGTAAGATACTTTGGTAAGTAATAATAACTTAGAAATTATCATCGAACAAGTAAAAGTTCCATATTTCTTAAAAATAGTTAATTAGGGTTATTATTGTCGTACCTTAATTTTACTCTGACATTTTCATTTGATTTAATCATGTTTACATATTTACATTTTTGTGTCAACTTAAAATGATTCTTTATATTTCACATTTTTGCATTAGTTTAAAAATAATTTCGCACTTCTTCATATTTTGATTTTTTAGGACTATTTTATTTTTCATATTTTTTAGCACCAATTTAGATACCACTTTTTTTTTAACCATTTTCATCATGTGCATTTTTCAAATAAAATGTTCACAATCTTCCTCGTCATTTTCTAGCAGAGCAACATCTTCCTCATCAAACCGAGCCACACTTTCGTTCACCATCTTTGTCACCATAGTTATTCCATCATCTCCAACGATCGTTTCACAACCCGTTGATTTTCCTCAAACGCAAAAACAACAAACAACACAATGACTTAGTGAGAATTCATAAGAATAGGAGTAGAAAGAGAGAAGGAAGATTGAAACAGAGGAAAAATCAAGCGTAAAAGAGTCAAGAATCGTGTTTTTCCTCATTGTTTGGAGCCTGCCGGAATCTGGGGACGCTCATCAGAAAACTCAAATCTCGCCGAATTTTTTTCAGAAAATTCAAAGTCTTGCTAGAATCTTCATCAACTTCGTCATAATCTAGATTGTCCAAAAATCTAATTTGGTTCGTTTTTTGCCATTTTCGTTCGCTTCTTCCATTTAACGCACTAATGCATATGTTTGGATCCTTCCCCCCTTAATTGCATACTAGGGTTTCAAAAAAACCTTTGGACCTCATGGGCTCCTTCCTATCCACCCCAGCCTCTTTCTTTGTTAAAAGATTGGGCCCTAGACCCAGTAGTTTTTCCTAACACTATACTTTGTCTCTGCACACCCCTTGTTGATGTGTGTTTAAGAGAGTTGGGCTTCTAGGGCCCAGGTGCGCGCGCACACCCTAGGTGCAACAACACACACCCCTCATTTGTTTTCCATAAAACCACCATGTTACTGCTTGCACCCCCTTTGTTTATTTTAAGGTTTAATTATTTTAATTAATTGTTTGATTTAAATCGATTAACTCCACTATTATTTAACAAAATCAAACTTATTTTCAATATAAAATCAAGTTTATTTTCACAATTAAATCAAGATTATTTGCACTTTGAATCAAAATATTTTCCATATTAAAATTGGATGAAAAAGGAATGGGTGGATGTACATCCACCTGCTCCTCGAATAAACAGATGGTTGGCATACGCTTCATTACTCAAATATTTATCTTTCAAATAAAAACACATTAACCAAACTTGGATGAAAAAGGTTTAGGTGGACGTACATCCATTTGCTCCTCGAATAAACGGGCAGTTGGCGTACGCCTCATTGCTCGAATATTTGCCTTCCGCCAATAATTTTCAAAGTTCAAATCTGGATGAAAAAGGATTGGATGGATGTACATCCACTTGCTCCTCGAATTAACGGGTGGTTAGTGTGTGCTTCATTACTCGAATATCTGTTGTCCACCTAAAAATAACTTTAACCAATCTAACCTTTTTTCTGCCTCAGCGCGGCGAAAACTTTTTTCACAAATGAATGATGTTTTATCCATGCACGAGTAGCAAGCAGCGTTTTCCGCTTAAATGCGATCAAAACATGATTTGTTCTGACGCGAAATACAAACAATGTTCATTTCTCGCATGTTTGGGTAGCAAGCAATGTTTTCTGCTCGAATGAGAATTAAATATGTTTTTCTAAAATCGATTAATAAACAAACGTGTGCTACCCAGAACTACGTAGCTTTGAGTTCTCCATCGCACATAGGAATACGTAGGAGCGAGATTCAATGTCTCGTCAAGCACCCTAATAAAAAAATAATCTTCCCTTGTAAATACATTGTAATAATTAGAAGAATTAGAAAATACATTACACTAACACTCATCTTCGCAAAGCTAATTAAGCAGTTCCTGTTGGATACAACGGATGTCGCGGGGTGCTAATACTTCCCCGTGCATAACCGACTCCTTAACCTGAATTTGGTTGCGACAACCATATTTTTGTTATCTCAGGGTTTTTTCTGATGCTTTAATTTTAAGTACTTTTATTTAGAACTCATTCTTATTTTTTTTTATATTTTTAACACATAATTCAAAGATTCGTGGAAAATGTCACACCAAATCGAAATAATCCTCTAACTAGACAAATTTCTTAGTATTTTACTATGAAAGTTAAAATAAAAAAAGTAAGGAGAAGACTAGTACACGAGGAACGAAAAAAATAGAGAAAAATTGCAGAAGACATTAAAATAGAGGTGCACCAATATTCTGTAACATTGCTTTTTAAGTTCAAATGATCAGAATCGAACTGGAAAGACATAGTGACGCCATTATGAAACTCGACCAAGCAAAATAACAGTGTTGCACAAACTTGAAAAACATGATTCTTATGATGTCAAACTGCTAAGTGTGATCAATCGCAAAACATAGGAATTTTTAGGGTAGATAGCGATTTGATTTGTTGTTTTGGGGATTTTTTTTTCTATATATTGTAAAACTTGTTTAGCTATTAAGGATCCGACTGATAGAAAACATGCATTTTTGAAGCTAAGGAGAAGGGGAAATAAATATTACCATTAGTGAATCATCTCTAATCATTAGTAACTTCGTAACTTATTTTTTTCAATGTAATTGACATGTATCCCTTAAGGTTAAGTGATTAGTTCTCTTAAGTTATGCCTCTCATAGATGAATTTTGCCTAACCAAGTGAAAGATGTAATCCTTGTTAATTGTCTATGTAATAAACCACTTTTTGATAAGTTATACAACGTTGTGACACCCTAATTTTGATCCTGAATCGATATATTCATCGAGTCATTAACATCATTCGTATAGCATAATATGCATTTCATCTTGCACAATGCCTACAATATCGATCAGAATAGTTTTTTCGGATTTACAGACAAACCAGTTAAACTGATTCTTAAATGTACGTGAAATCAGCGGATAAAACTTTGAAATCGAGCTTGCATACATTGATTTTATTAACCTACGGTTCCCGCAGTTTAACATGGCATGCTCGTTTTATTATTTTGACTCCTTTTTCGGTCACATTTTGATTAGTCTGAGCATTTTAACCTGTCATTTTTTAAAAAAATTTCAAAATTTGATCAAAACCTGTATGTTTTCTAAAAGTTTATTTTGCACTGATCATTTTAGTGCATTCATTTTAATTTTCAGACATTTTTGCGTCCAATTTTTATTCATTTTTTTAATCCTTTTATTTTTTGTTTTAAGCCAAAATAATCAGCATATTTAAATAGAATTAATTGAGTATTTAGTGTGAATTTATTTTATCTTATTTATTTTGCAATTTAACTGCTAACTTATTTGTTTACTAATATTCAAATTTAAGATAAGTGAAAAGAATTTAAAAATAATAAAAAGTAATAAAATCAATTGATAAAAATAAAAATAAGGAAGTAAGGGAAAGAGGATAAGATCAAGTTTGGAAAGCCACGTGTTACTAGGATGTTGGTTCATTCCTTATTAAAAATAATTCTCAACATATGAAGACAAGAAGTAGAGAACTGTTTTGATCTTTTGTTGTACAAAATCCCATCGCAACACATTAGGGAATTTTTAGGCGCGTGGATACAACTCACGCAGGACAGGTGGCGTCATTCCATTAGAGGTCTTGTCTTGATTTTTGAAAATGTTGGAAAGGGTGGGTTCTCAGATCGTTTTTTATGACAACAAGTAATTTGTTGGTTTTCCACTCATTTGGCTCATATCTTCAGCAATAAAACATCATCGTTTCACAACCCCGACACCGTTTTAGCGACGGTTTTGCAGCATTCAAACTCATCAACAACAGCTCGACATCGCAACGACATAACTTTTTGTTTGAAGCAAGTCACGTATTGGTAAGGTTTCAAGTTTCTTTCATGTGTACCTATTTTGTTGTTGTTTTCTGCTTGATTTTTTGTGTCGGCGTCGATTCGATTTTGGTGTATATTAGTTGCATTATGTGCATTTTGATTATGTTACGTCCGTTTTTTATCTGGTTTTGAAATTGTTTGTGATTGTTGTCGATTGTATCGTTGCAACAAATTTTTTTTTAGCGTCTGTCGCGGCTGGAAAACGTTTCTGAGTCATCATTATCCTTTATTTTTTCCTAAGGAACAGGAAAACAATGATAAAAGCTAAAAACTAAGGGTGAGAGACTAGGTTCAAAAGTCGTCTAAGTGAGAGGAAGGTACTAGGCACCTCTCACTTCCATTATACTCAATGGGATCGTCCTCTAAGTCTAGGGTTAATGTGCTTGTCTAGGAAAGTTTTCTTTATTATCTATTATTGCTTAATTACGTATTTATTTACAAAATATTTATTTTATTATTGTGCTAATTGAGAAAAGAGTACCTAAAAATGTTTTTTATTATTGTACTCGCTAGAGTGCTACGACTCTATGCCTACATACCCTCATGTCAGATGAAGAATCAGAGCACCGTAGTTCTTGTAAAAAATGTTGGTGTGTTCGTTGTTTTTATCCCTTGAAAATTCACAACGCGTCGAGGGAGGAGAAGGATTTAATTTTGAAAAATGCCTCAATGTACCAGGGCAGAGGACTTATGATTTGAGGTGTGTTATATTGATTTTATCCCTTATCCCTAGTTTTGTATCCCTGAAACCCTAGAAATTCCACTAGAATTTTGTCCCATATTGTTGCGGTGGAAATAGGATCACAAACTATTAATGAGTTTGAATCGCAATTCAATTCACAACCGCTCTTTGATTTATCCGAAGGAAAAGGTCAAAAAGGGAAAACCTATTTTGCATCGTAAACACAATGCGGGGAAAGATCTAGGGTTCGGGGGTTGATTAAATTTAGGGAAGGTATTAGCACCCTAAACTTCTGTAGTACTCTACAGGAACCTTTTGTTCAGATGTTTACTATTTTTGCTTTATTATTCTTAAGGTATGTGTACAAAGGATTACAAGTGAGAAAGGAGACCTAAGGGGTTAATTCTAAGTTTACTCGGCAAGACATCGCATCTTGTGCCTACGTATCCTTACGGGAGTGGAATCAGAGTAATCGTAGTTCCCCTCAAAAGGGAGGTTAGAGACTTCTTGACTGTGGTCAAGATCTCAAAGGGAATAAACGCATCTTAAGGACACGCTTACGTGGAGTGTAGAAACTCCAAATCTCTACGTTGAATTGTTAAGTTGAATTAGGGTTAAATTAGGTTAGGTTAGGGATTCCACGGCGGGAAACCCTAAAATGAGCACGACGGCTCTTTGACCTAGTGCTAGGGGTAAAATGGTAACTTTGTCCACAGCGAGACATGTATGAAAATTTAGGGTTTTGGAAAAGTTTGAAACTAGGGATATTGACTCGGCAGCCAAACGGTTAATCCTAATTCCTTCGGAGAATGACAGAGATAATGATAAGTGTAAAATGTGATGGTAGATGAATAAATGCACAGTTATGAAATATAAAGTACTGGAAAAAAAAAGATAATGCGACAATTGTCTCGCAAAATTACAACCGGGAAACAGATACATATATAATAATGAATTGGAATTTAATCTGCAGAGAGAAACTGAAAAAAATCGTTAGTGAAAGGTTAGACTAAAATATAATCAATACTGAAAACAAATAATATTAAAGGGGAATACAAAAATGCAAAAAGAGATTTTAGTGTAAATTTTAAAGAGAAATTAATATTAGTTTAAAAAAAAGATTTAAATTTTAAAAAAAAGGTTTAATTTTTATCTTAAAAAAGTTTAATTTTAAAAAATATTTTAAGTTATTTATAAAAAAAAGTTTTATTTTTATTATATGAAAAGAGGTTTTTTTTTAATTTTATTAAAGGTTTTTAAAGTTTTTACTTATTTTAAAAACAATTTCAATATTTTTTACAAAAAGGTTTTTTTTTAAAACAGTTTTTTAATTATAAAATAAAATGGTTTTAAAAAAACAACTTAAAAAAACAAAAATAAAAGGTTAAAAAACAATTTTTAAAAACACAAAAAAATAAAGGGGTTGGGCCGGTCATCACCCCCGGACCCAACCCGGTGGAAGTAAATGTGACAAAAAGGATTTTTTAGGGTTTCACAACCCTAAAATCATTTGTGGCGCCGTTCTTCTTCTTCCTTGCCTCCATCTCTCGTATTCTCTGTGTCTTCTTCTACAAAACATGAAAAAATGAAAAAAAAGATGAGTTAATGTGAGGGTTTACATTTGGTCCGCGATGACTTATGGCCAGCAATATCGCAACCGAAGCTTATGGCTTTGATGATGGCGATATTGTCCGTTAACGAATAGGGATGATGATGATGGACTCGGAGGAGTTCCTGAATCCCTGAATAAATTTGTTTGCTCTGTTCTTTGTGGGGAGACGGTGGTAATGATCTTTATGACGCCTTCTGATTCTCTCTGATACGGAGAAATCGACGATCTGATGTTGAGGATTCACGATCGATCTTCGTCCCTTTGTTAGGGTTCGTCCCTTCGTCTTCGCCGTTAGCCCCTTGTTCGCGCCGCCTAGGGTTTTGCTTGCGCTTTTTCGTTCCTCTCTCGCGGCTACTCGTATTCCCTCTAGGTTTTTTTTTCAGGTGAAATTGTTCCTTTTTTATATTCTTCTGATTCGACTCTCTTTTGGGCCTTGGATACCAATGGATTTGCGCTTCGCTTTTACTGAGATGTAACTTCGTATGATTTGATTTTATCTGATTTGATTTAGTGTGCTTTTCAGATATGATTGGATTCCAATTGGCTACGCTTTCTGATACGGATTGGAGTCATCTGATACTGATTGAAACTTGTTTCCTCCTTTAGGATTTGATTGATATCTGAACTGATTCGTTTTGATTTCATTTGGACATTGCTTTGGATTTCGACTTGATTTGTTTGATATCTGAACTGGTTTGGTTTTGATGGACTTGTTTCGTTCAGTTTGGTTATCAGTTAGAATTCACTTATTTTTCCTCTTCTTTTTCAGTGAATTGAGGCTGATGCTTCGGTCGAGTCAGAATTGCCGGGAAGGTTACGCGGCGATGATGACAGCTTGTCTGAGCCGTTCGGAGAAGACACTACGATCCTATGTTGTTGCTCGTGTTGTGAGCAGGATAGCATCTGATTGTTGGTTTGTCATGGTGACTTGCACCTTTGATTCAGGCTTGCCCTGAACTGATGCGATTACGTGAGCTCATCCTTGCTCTTTCTGGTATGATTTGTGCTATGATTTTGTGCTGCGATTCGGTGTGGTTTGTATTCTGAACTGATGCCGTCTGCTTTTCTTTTGATCTTGTTGGATACTTTTCTGTCAGTAGGAACTAAACTTCGTGTGACAGATTTGTTGGATGTTTTTTCGTGCCCTTGCGCATGACCTGAGCTTGATACTCACAACTCATTAGTCCCTCTTTCCTTTTTTGAACTTGGGCCAGCTTTGTATTTATGATGTTTGTTCAAGTTTGATGCAGTTTCTGGCTGAACTCTTTTTCTTGCGTCTGTTGTTCCATTGGTTGAGTGACTTATGAATTCCATGCAGCTTGTAAATCCTTTTTGGCTTGGAGTTCTGAATTCTGAACCTGGTACTGATGCTGTTGTGGATTTTCAGGTGTTGGAAATTTCGAAAACAAAATGACTTAGACCTGCCGGCATCCGGGTCTGAGTCCAAGTTTGCCTTTGTATCAGTTTGGAAATTCAATTGCGGCAAGAGCGAATCAGTCCCGCTTCTTTTATCACTTCTATCTCTCGGATGTCCCGTAATGATAAGAACAGGTGTTACCTGATCTGACGCCAACGGCGCGGGTCGGTAACGGGGGTAGGACGCAGCTTCGGTTGTGCCACTCCCGGCACTCGATGATGACGATGTTCTGAGAGTGTCAAACAACCTCTAACATTTTTTCTATTCTGTTTGTGTTCTGTTTTCCTTTGTGCAGGTTAATCGGAGTAATGTCCAATGGATGAATATCATGAAGACCCCAATGGAGGATTAGGACTTAGGATTTTTAGGATAGAAGTAACATTTGTAATTTAATTTTACAGCAATTCAGAATGTAAAATGATTCAACTCTTCTTGTACCATGATATTCTTTATAAAAATAAAAATTCCCAAAAGTTTTCATTTATCCATGATCATTTCACTTTAAATTTATTTATATTTATTTCTAGTTAAAAAAATTATAAACGTTTGTGAATAAATCCACAAATATTTAAATTCATTAACCTAGTCATAAACCATAAATATTCACGAGTGATATTCTTGTCTACGTACTTGTCTCGCCCGTAGTCCTAATCTCATCACCTGATTAAATTCACTTGCTTTCCAACTTAAATTCTAACCAGCAACTTTATAACCAAACACGGATGTGCGCCGTAATCACAACAGATTCAGTATCAATGATAACCTTGCCCGTAATTGAATTCCACTGATCAAATGCTAAGAACAACAATCCAATAATACCCCATTAAAACCGCGCCTTATTAACAGAAACGGAAGTGCTCTGGAAATAAACCATGAGCGATGAAATGGATCTTAAATCCAGTTGTGCTCGACAAATTTCAATACCGAACACATCGAATTGGCGCCTTGATATAATCAAACCCGGTGATAAATAAATGCCTCAGAAATAGTGTCTCAAATGCCTCAAAACTTAATAACAGCCCGTCTTCAAGGAATTAGCAGAATCCACGTAAAATGACCAAAATACCCCTGGAACCAATCCTGCAAAACAAACACCTCCATGACTTGATAGTGGTTAGCAAATGCACAGATGAGATGCTATGCGAAATGACTGACTAAATATAAGGGTAAAATTTGGGGTATTACAGTTGCCCCTATTTAAATAGCTACACCGGATGATTTGAGTGACGGAGACTCGAGGAATCATGGTGGAGGGATTTAAATATAGATAACCGAAAATTTTGCCCTTATACACGGCGATATGCAATGCTATGGACCAGACTAATGCAGACGATGCCATGAATATGATATGATGCGTATGCTGGAATGATGAATGCGAAAATGATGACGAATACGACGACACAGGGACAGACGCTACGAGAAGAACACACTGGGGAAAACGACACGCTGGGATACAGTACGACCCTGGGGAATTCTAAAATGATGGTCAACTGGTGTGAATACGACCAATTGTCATTTTTAGATCTGGGATGAGATTCTCACATGGAGATGGCACCTATGAGACGGCCTCCACTGGGGAATCTAAAAGTAAAACTGGATCATGTACGACTGCAAGATCGATCACAGAATGCTGGAGCATTGAGCAAAGAATAACATCCAAGCTTTTGTAAACTATCTCTCGTGACAGGATCAGACGGACTGTTCGGGAATCCGTAGCAAATATACAGGGTAAAAACCGGCTGTATGCCAAAATAAATGGACTTTAGGAATAAGATCCTTAAATGGAGATGGCACCTATGAGATGACCTCCACTAGGGAACGTCTAATAATAAAACTGGACCTACACGATTGCAAGATCGATTACAGAATGCTGGAGCATTGAGCAAAGAATAACATCCAAGCTTCTATAAACTATCCTTCGTGATGGGATCGAACGGACTTTTCGGAAATCCGTAGCAAATATACAGGGTAAAGACCGGCTGTATGCCAAAATAAATGGACTTTAAGGATAATGCCCTAATAAGTTTCTCGAGGGAGAACTGTCACTTATCGTTGGAAGGGACTTACATGCCAAAATGGATAAGCACTCAAATAAAGAGGTTGCTGCTTATCTGATATATAAATCTTCTCATATTTAAGGTCGGCGCCTGGAATACGATTCTGATACTTCTTTTACTAAAGGATAAGTGAACTTCTTCATACTTCAAGATCGTGCTCTCCTGAATATGAAAAGGGTGAACTGAACTTCCTCATACTTCAAGATCGTGCTCTCCTGAATATGATTCCGCTCCTTCTTTTACTAAAGGGTAAATTGAACTTCCTCATACTTCAAGATCGTGCTCTCCTGAATATGATTCCGCTCCTTCTTTTACTAAAGGGTAAATGAACTTCCTCATACTTCAAGATCGTGCTCTCCTGAATATGATTCCGCTCCTTCTTTTACTAAAGGGTAAATTGAACTTCCTCATACTTCAAGATCGTGCTCTCCTGAATATGATTCCGCTCCTTCTTTTACTAAAGGGTAAATGAACTTCCTCATACTTCAAGATCGTGCTCTCCTGAATATGATTCCGCTCCTTCTTTTACTAAAGGGTAAATTGAACTTCCTCATACTTCAAGATCGTGCTCTCCTGAATACGATTTGGTTCAAACCTCCCCATACTTCAAGACGACAGGTAAATGGGAGCCCAACTTCTCAATGGAGATGGCCATTTGCTGCGAGTCATAACGAAGATAGGATCGGCTTCTTAGGTGAGAAATGTCGTATACTGATGTTGTAAGATGTAGGATTGTAATGATAGATTTTCCAGGCGTGAACTGGCGTGTATCTGTAAATGATTGTAGTTGATTTTCTTGAAAGATAGTGCAAAATAAATGCACGTCCGGGTACAGTGATAACCTTCTCGGGCGAGAACAGTCACGTATCCGTCATGGTATGGTGAAAATCTTTAGATGGTGCAAAATAAATGCACGTCCGGTTGGGCTTGACGACCGACAAGACTGAGATTCAATCTAGGATCGAGCTAGAAAGAAAAATGGCAATCAAGACGCCATCGAGGGAATGAACTCGAAGGGTAAATATCTTATCCTGGCAAGGAAAGATAGCTGAAGTAACTGTCATCCACGAGGATCGAGCTCTGTGGGGAAACTGGAAACACATATGTATTTTAGGCTTAGGGCTGACAATCTATTTGGAGAGAATGGACAAACCCAGTTACTTGGCGGTAACAAACAATGATGGCGAGACACAATGAACCTGTGGATGCTAATGCATATATTAATGCATATGTTAATGTGAACGTATGTTAATGTCTATGTATGTAAATATGCAGGATGTTATGAAATGAGTATGTAATGAGTATGTGATGAATATGTAATGAATATGTAATGAGTATGAGGATGAAACAGGCATGTGATGCTTATGCCCCGGTGCATGCTGACGAAACTGACTAGAGTCGGGACGAGAGATGAAATAAACATCTCGACGGAAATACACTGCGTTCCCGGCAATCAATACGTCAATCATGGGTAAGAAAGATCAATGGTAGAACCAAATCTGGTTTTAAAGTTCTGAATTCTCTGGGGAGAAGGTAATTTGCTTGGGTGCACAGTATCATGTCTTCACATGGGGAGAAGAAAACCTGAGGGACACCTTCGAGTTACCCAAGAAAAAGTTGTCAGCTTATAGTCTCTCTGGGGACTGTGACGAGGCAATAGTTTAGGAGCCTGTTGCAACACGGAGGTTTACTGGTGAATGAAGGCCGCCGTGAGTAAAATCCATTGGGTGCATGAAGAAAAGATGTGAAACCCCATGGTTTTGATCTTGAAGGACCTTATAGTAATCGCCATTTGTTTCCTTTTTAAAAACACGGTGCCCCAGGATACTTGTGTTGTGAGGTGGGGTCATCTCAAGAGGATTTTATAGAGAACACGGAGTCTGATTGCTCCACTGTTTTCAAACTCTTTGAGAGATTAGTCAGGTCTCGACGTAACTGGCACAAATTAATCGTGTTACGACGAAGTCTTTGAAAAATAGCTCTTAAGAACGTCAGCCTCGCGTTGGTAGGAGAACTGGGAAACTGCCTGCCCCTGTTTAGCAGGATCTTCAAGTTCCACGGGTTATGTCCATACGTAAATCTCTAAGATATCAAGCAAAGTCATCGTGCCTGAAATGCCTATCCTGAGCTTGTCAATGCACATATATTTGTCTTGAATTTCGTTTTGAAAAAGATATCGCAATAACTTGTGACCGAAATCACTAGTCGGGATATAAGTTTTAATTATAATGCCAACATGAATTTTTTCTGAGCATAGCTCGTAGGAGTCAGGAAACGTGATCTTGTCGAGTATGCTTTCAACCGAAGTCCTACTTCAATTAGGTCTTTTAAAGGTTGTATCGTGGCTCGGTTCACGGTTTAAGAAACAAAAGGATAAAGGCTCAAAGTTATATTTGTACCCACCCCTTCTTCGTGATGTTCTCCAATCCTAATTCAGTTAATCGAATACGAACGCTCATATCTCAAGCGGATTTGCTATGGTCGAGAACTGATCAAGGCGTCGGACATGGCAGTCACTCACCTATTCCTGATGGCAATTGGTCGCACGACTTTGTTCTTTATAGGGATCCTACAAAAAACTACTGGTTTGTTGTTCTTATTCCCTAACTTTTGCCTGGACGACGTCTTTTGATATGACTTTTGGAGTCCAGCGGGATGCCTCAGTTTTGCCTAAGTCTCCTTCATAGGTTTTGACTTAGCGGTCTCTTATTTTTTTGAATATTCTTTTATGCACAAGTCGTGTAAATCTTTTGAAAGGCTCGTGACTGCCCCACTCCTTAGGTAACCGAGGGATGGTCATTGTATTGGACTTCTTAAGATGCTAAGGATAAATTCTCGAAGGTTTGCTCTTCCTTTTTGAGGATCTAAGCGCTCGATCGGCTTAACTGAGACCTACCCTGCCCCAGGTTAGGATGAAGGTTCTTAAAAGAAAGAAAAACTCCTACTTCAAGGCTCAAAGAGTTGACTAGGGATTAACATCCTTATATCTCCAGTGTTTGGGATTTGAAACAATGCCTTACATCATCAGCAGGTTTTAATTGAAAGCATACGACAAGAAATCTGACGTTTTAGGTTCGTCATCCTCCCCCCAATTCTCCATCAGAACAAGAGATCGGGTAAAGTTGGCATTATAATTTATGAAAAAAAATATTTTTGAATGAGTGAAACGAATGGACTTATTCAAGACAAACATATGCGTTGCATTAATTAATCAAAGATAAGCAAGTTCGTACATGCTAAATATGCTTAATCAAAGAGAAATACATATAAATAAACAAATAAACGGTCGGAAAAAATTCTTCTGAATGTTTATGAAATCTTGCATCCAAGAGTAACAGTTTCCTTTGGCGGAGCCTCAATGGAAAGGACGCCTGGTTTATGATCACTGTGAGTCGTCATGGCTTGCCCCAGTTATGCTGGTCACATCTTCAACAGTTTTCAGTCGTTGCTTCAAAATAACTTTCCCAGATTCTTTGTTGATCCCGGTCATATCATCTTGAGGATTACTGAGATGAAGCGAGCTAGGCCTTTGAATAATTACTGGATTCGGCTGATTTGCTGAGGGGTCAACACACTTAGCAGAATTTGAGCTTGACAAGCGGGGAACCCCGAGAGGTGTCTCGATCTTCGGCTGAGCATCGCCAAAAGACAACTTCTTCGTTTCTAGCAAATTTCTGACAAAGTTCTTAAGAGCGTAGCAATTCTCTAGATCATGGCCGGACGCACCCTCATGAAATAAACAATGAGCGGCCGCGTTGTAACCTGCAGGTAATGGATTAGGCGGAGGACCCAAAGCACGGGTGGTAATCAGACCTTGTTGTACCAAATGGGGGTATAACTCAGTGAAAGTTATCGGAATTGGAGGACAAGGCTTATACTGCCTCTTACGGGGATAAGGAAACTGATCCTGTGATTGTTGAACAGGAGCGTTGGGCACTCGTTGACTGTTGACAGGAACCTGCATGGGCGGATAACCGAAGGGCTGTTGATAAATCGGTGCTTGATATACCAGAGCTGACTGCACAGGCTGGTATGCAGGAAACTGCTGATCGAAAGGAGGTGCAACAGTAGCTACATAGGGTTGTTGGACATATGGAAACGGATAACCTTGAACATAACTCTGCTGACGTTGCCAAGGTTGAGGAGTAGCCATTTTGCGGTTCCTCGAGCGTGCATGTCCTTTACCATGGTCGGAGTTAGGAGTTTTGCACTTTAGAGGGGTAGCTCGTCGAACTGGTTGAGCACTAGGAGGCACCAAACCGGATTGAAGACCATGAGGAGGTACATTCTCGACAATAACAGCTGGTTGAGGTTCCATAACGGTATTAGTAGTCTCATAAACAACAGTAGACTGAGCATCCACCTTCACACTAAGAGCTCGTAACATCTCCAAAATCTGCCCTACACTTCCTCGAAGATCTTCGAGTTCATGGCTGACACGGCTGATCTCTTGGTTTTGATCTTCCATCCTTTTGAAGGGTCGTATTGATGCAGAGAACTCAGGGTGATAGAACTGGAAGGTGAGAAAACCGCGTACGAGAAATCGAGAGACACATGCAATGCAAAAGTATGATGCTAAAATGTGAATGCAAATGAAGATTTCATGGAATTCAAATATTTACGAATATTGCGAAATACCAAGGAAACTTTTAATTCATTGAAGACAGATTACAAATAATATTCTTGCAACCAAAATAGCTAAATAAAAGCCTAGAAAATCCTAGAGAAGCATTTTCCACAACTTCAGTGAGCAGACGGAGATCCGGAGGAAAATAAATATTCGTAGAGCCTTCTCTTCTTGTAGGATTGTATCTCATCATTCTTCGATTGAATCTGCTTTTGAAGTTCTTCGTACTTGCTGACCATCACATGGTATTTGTTCTTCCATGATTCTGCTTCGCGTTGTGATCTCTTCAAACCGATCTTCAAAGTCTCAACTTCAGTCATGAAATACTGGACAGGTTCTTCTCTTTGAGGTAAAGGATCTTGGCGAGAGTAGGGCATCTTCAACTCAATAGCTCTTCCTCGGATCCATTGAAGGTATGGTTCCATGGACACACAATTAGGTCTCCCCAAACTTTCTTTGCCTTTCCTATGCAGATGATTCCAAGAAGACAGAATCTGATCTTGAAGCTTTTTGTCGTCTTTGAAAAAGATTTTCTCCACATGAATACCTTTAGGCGGTTCCTTCAAGGGGTATCCCAACTGTCGGCGAGCTAAGACTGGATTGTAGCTAATTCCTCCGTTGAAACTCAGCAAAGGCACATTGTTGAAGTTTCCACAACTATCAATGATCGATATCCCATCGTACATGCGATTATACCAATCAATATCAGAGTGAGTTAAAGCCATAACTTTTTGCGACCAACGTTCTTGATTAGGTCTCCAGAACGGACCGGACTTGGGTAAGCGAGAAATAAACCACTTGTATAGTAATGGCACACAACATGTAATCATTCCTCCACCATGAAAGTTTCGGAGATGTACTGAATGATAAGTATTACCCAATAGTGTTGGAACCGGATTTCTCCTCATGAAGGTCTTGATTGCATTAAGGTCCACAAACCCCTCAAAACTAGGAAAAAGCAGCAACCCATAAATGAGTAAAACAAATATTATCTCAAAGGCAAACATGTCTTTATGATCGGCATAAAATTGGGCCTTCTTGATTAGGAAGTCCCTGAGAAAACCGGAGGTCCCCCCTTTGGTGATCATATTGTTTTTGACATCAGATATCCTTAGACAAATGGCTTTAGCAATATCTCGTTCTTCAGGGTCTTCCTCCAAGAAGGGAAATGGAGACTTATCCAAGATAGGTAATCCCACCAACTGAGAGTACTCTTCTAAGGTAGGTAAAAGCTGATAATCTGGAAAGGTGAAGCAGTGATAATCTGGATCATAAAACTGTAGCAGAGTCGCAAGAAGTCCTTCGTTTACTTGAATCTTCAACAAAGACAATAGCCTTCCATATCTGTTTTGGAACTTTTCTTGATCTTGAACCAAACCTCTTAGCTTCTCTAGGACTTCCAAATTAAAACCCTTAAAAGTAAATTTCAAAGTATGCCTTCTAGAGTGATCCATGGTATCCTGCAATGTTCATAAATAGAGTTTGAATTCCATGAAATCTTAATGCGATATGATGTTTTATGAATGCAATGCATGAAAACACACAAAGTCCTAGGTTAAAGGAACGTGAGTGGAGTTAAGGTCTACCCATCCCCAAAAGGAGTGTACTATAGGTTAATTGTACCTGCAGAACAAGGTTCTAAAAAGTGCCCAAAGTCATCAGCCCATCTTTCGGATATTATCAACCTTCCGACTGACTCGGGGGTTAATAATATTCTCAAGAGAACCTCTTTTGAGTGTAGTATCGCGTAGCAACCATTGTAGGATTACTCCCACATAGCTCCCGCACTACGTCCTAAATAAGGCCAAGGTGGTGTTAAGGTACTACGGTTCCCAATATCACAGACTCTAATCGACCATGGAAAAAGTTTTCGCGATTACTCGTTCAACCGAACCATTTTCGAAAAGGTCTCAACTGAGCGGTGATTCTCGAATCAGCTTGGTTGGGATTCACCCCTATAAGCCTCATCGAATATATCCCCATCCTATAATAGTGTCACTAGTCCGGGCGTAGGACTTATCTCACAGCACAAGGAACAGTCCCACAATCAAAGCACAAATATATACATGTAAATGAATAATAACACAGATAGTAATAAATATGACCAAGTTAGGGATAACCCTCGAAAGTTTAGACTCCCCAGTGAAGTCGCCATTTTCTGTTGCGGTAGAAATAGGATCACAAACTATTAATGAGTTTGAATCGCAATTCAATTCACAACCGCTCTTTGATTTATCCGAAGGAAAAGGTCAAAAAGGGAAAACCTATTTTGCATCGTAAACACAATGCGAGGAAAGATCTAGGGTTCGGGGGTTGATTAAATTTAGGGAAGGTATTAGCACCCTAAACTTCTGTAGTACTCTACAGGAACCTTTTGTTCAGATGTTTACTATTTTTGCTTTATTATTCTTAAGGTATGTGTACAAAGGATTACAAGTGAGAAAGGAGACCTAAGGGGTTAATTCTAAGTTTACTCGGCAAGACATCGCATCTTGTGCCTACGTATCCTTACGGGAGTGGAATCAGAGTAATCGTAGTTCCCCTCAAAAGGGAGGTTAGAGACTTCTTGACTCTGGTCAAGGTCTCAAGGGGAATAAACGCATCTTAAGGACACGCTTACGTGGAGTGTAGAAACTCCAAATCTCTACGTTGAATTGTTAAGTTGAATTAGGGTTAAATTAGGTTAGGTTAGGGATTCCACGACGGGAAACCCTAAAATGAGCACGGCGGCTCTTTGACCTAGTGCTAGGGGTAAAATGGTAACTTTGTCCACAGCGAGACATGTATGAAAATTTAGGGTTTTGGAAAAGTTTGAAACTAGGGATATTGACTCGGCGGCCAAACGGTTAATCCTAATTCCTTCGGAGAATGACAGAGATAATGATAAGTGTAAAATGTGATGGTAGATGAATAAATGCACAGTTATGAAATATAAAGTACTGGAAAAAAAAAGATAATGCGACAATTGTCTCGCAAAATTACAACCGGGAAACAGATACATATATAATAATGAATTGGAATTTAATCTGCAGAGAGAAACTGAAAAAAATCGTTAGTGAAAGGTTAGACTAAAATATAATCAATACTGAAAACAAATAATATTAAAGGGGAATACAAAAATGCAAAAAGAGATTTTAGTGTAAATTTTAAAGAGAAATTAATATTAGTTTAAAAAAAAGATTTAAATTTTAAAAAAAAGGTTTAATTTTTATCTTAAAAAAGTTTAATTTTAAAAAATATTTGAAGTTATTTATAAAAAAAAGTTTTATTTTTATTATATGAAAAGAGGTTTTTTTTAATTTTATTAAAGGTTTTTAAAGTTTTTACTTATTTTAAAAACAATTTCAATATTTTTTACAAAAAGGTTTTTTTTTAAAACAGTTTTTTAATTATAAAATAAAATGGTTTTAAAAAAACAACTTAAAAAAACAAAAATAAAAGGTTAAAAAACAATTTTTAAAAACACAAAAAAATAAAGGGGTTGGGCCGGTCATCACCCCCGGACCCAACCCGGTGGAAGTAAATGTGACAAAAAGGATTTTTTAGGGTTTCACAACCCTAAAATCATTCGCGGCGCCGTTCTTCTTCTTCCTTGCCTCCATCTCTCGTATTCTCTGTGTCTTCTTCTACAAAACATGAAAAAATGAAAAAAAAGATGAGTTAATGTGAGGGTTTACATTTGGTCCGCGATGACTTATGGCCAGCAATATCGCAACCGAAGCTTATGGCTTTGATGATGGCGATATTGTCCGTTAACGAATAGGGATGATGATGATGGACTCGGAGGAGTTCCTGAATCCCTGAATAAATTTGTTTGCTCTGTTCTTTGTGGGGAGACGGTGGTAATGATCTTTATGACGCCTTCTGATTCTCTCTGATACGGAGAAATCGACGATCTGATGTTGAGGATTCACGATCGATCTTCGTCCCTTTGTTAGGGTTCGTCCCTTCGTCTTCGCCGTTAGCCCCTTGTTCGCGCCGCCTAGGGTTTTGCTTGCGCTTTTTCGTTCCTCTCTCGCGGCTACTCGTATTCCCTCTAGGTTTTTTTTCAGGTGAAATTGTTCCCTTTTTATATTCTTCTGATTCGACTCTCTTTTGGGCCTTGGATACCAATGGATTCGCGCTTCGCTTTTACTGAGATGTAACTTCGTATGATTTGATTTTATCTGATTTGATTTAGTGTGCTTTTCAGATATGATTGGATTCCAATTGGCTACGCTTTCTGATACGGATTGGAGTCATCTGATACTGATTGAAACTTGTTTCCTCCTTTAGGATTTGATTGATATCTGAACTGATTCGTTTCGATTTCATTTGGACATTGCTTTGGATTTCGACTTGATTTGTTTGATATCTGAACTGGTTTGGTTTTGATGGACTTGTTTCGTTCAGTTTGGTTATCAGTTAGAATTCACTTATTTTTCCTCTTCTTTTTCAGTGAATTGAGGCTTATGCTTCGGTCGAGTCAGAATTGCCGGGAAGGTTATGCGGCGATGATGACAGCTTGTCTGAGCCGTTCAGAGAAGACACTACGATCCTATGTTGTTGCTCGTGTTGTGAGCAGGATAGCATCTGATTGTTGGTTTGTCATGGTGACTTGCACCTTTGATTCAGGCTTGCCCTGAACTGATGCGATTACGTGAGCTCATCCTTGCTCTTTCTGGTATGATTTGTGCTATGATTTTGTGCTGCGATTCGGTGTGGTTTGTATTCTGAACTGATGCCGTCTGCTTTTCTTTTGATCTTGTTGGATACTTTTCTGTCAGTAGGAACTAAACTTCGTGTGACAGATTTGTTGGATGTTTTTTCGTGCCCTTGCGCATGACCTGAGCTTGATACTCACAACTCATTAGTCCCTCTTTCCTTTTTTGAACTTGGGCCAGCTTTGTATTTATGATGTTTGTTCAAGTTTGATGCAGTTTCTGGCTGAACTCTTTTTCTTGCGTCTGTTGTTCCATTGGTTGAGTGACTTATGAATTCCATGCAGCTTGTAAATCCTTTTTGGCTTGGAGTTCTGAATTCTGAACCTGGTACTGATGCTGTTGTGGATTTTCAGGTGTTGGAAATTTCGAAAACAAAATGACTTAGACCTGCCGGCATCCGGGTCTGAGTCCAAGTTTGCCTTTGTATCAGTTTGGAAATTCAATTGCGGCAAGAGCGAATCAGTCCCGCTTCTTTTATCACTTCTATCTCTCGGATGTCCCGTAATGATAAGAACAGGTGTTACCTGATCTGACGCCAACGGCGCGGGTCGGTAACGGGGGTAGGACGCAGCTTCGGTTGTGCCACTCCCGGCACTCGATGATGACGATGTTCTGAGAGTGTCAAACAACCTCTAACATTTTTTCTATTCTGTTTGTGTTCTGTTTTCCTTTGTGCAGGTTAATCGGAGTAATGTCCAATGGATGAATATCATGAAGACCCCAATGGAGGATTAGGACTTAGGATTTTTAGGATAGAAGTAACATTTGTAATTTAATTTTACAGCAATTCAGAATGTAAAATGATTCAACTCTTCTTGTACCATGATATTCTTTATAAAAATAAAAATTCCCAAAAGTTTTCATTTATCCATGATCATTTCACTTTAAATTTATTTATATTTATTTCTAGTTAAAAAAATTATAAACGTTTGTGAATAAATCCACAAATATTTAAATTCATTAACCTAGTCATAAACCATAAATATTCACGAGTGATATTCTTGTCTACGTACTTGTCTCGCCCGTAGTCCTAATCTCATCACCTGATTAAATTCACTTGCTTTCCAACTTAAATTCTAACCAGCAACTTTATAACCAAACACGGATGTGCGCCGTAATCACAACAGATTCAGTATCAATGATAACCTTGCCCGTAATTGAATCCAATAATACCCCATTAAAACCGCGCCTTATTAACAGAAACGGAAGTGCTCTGGAAATAAACCATGAGCGATGAAATGGATCTTAAATCCAGTTGTGCTCGACAAATTTCAATACCGAACACATCGAATTGGCGCCTTGATATAATCAAACCCGGTGATAAATAAATGCCTCAGAAATAGTGTCTCAAATGCCTCAAAACTTAATAACAGCCCGTCTTCAAGGAATTAGCAGAATCCACGTAAAATGACCAAAATACCTCTGGAACCAATCCTGCAAAACAAACACCTCCATGACTTGATAGTGGTTAACAAATGCACCGATTAGATGCTATGTGAAATGACTGACTAAATATAAGGGTAAAATTTGGGGTATTACACATATATCCCTAAAATTATCCCAAAATTTAACCCATAGATTAACCCTAATTCCTTGATTATGTTCTCTAATTATATTTTTGTTCATTTTATTATTTTAAAAAAGAAGTATTACTCCTTAAAAATTAATAATTGAATTATGCTTAATTGTAAAATCAACCCTAATCCTAATTTAAATCCCTAATTATACCTTTTTGTATTTCATTCCATGTTGATTATAATTTTCTAAATTACTTTCTAATTATTTTATGTTAATTAATTCCTAAATGTTTTAATTAATTTAAATTACATCTCTAATTAACATATTAATTAAAACTTAATTATCCTAATTAGATCAAAATAACCAGTTAAAGTATAAAGCTAACTAAATTAAATAATATAATTAATTAGTTTAATAATTATAATTAAAAGGGTCGGGGGTAAAAACTGATCTTGAATCAGTATTTAGGCTAAACGAGTGGGTGTCAATAGTAAAAGAAATTATGCCCAAATGTTTTCTGAGCCCATCGGCCAAGATAAATTAAATTAGTAACATAAAAATAAATAAAAACGTAGAAAAAGCCATGTCTGTTAGATGCGATTACCAAGTGAAATGGAAAGATATTTTTGGCCATTGGATTAGTTGACCATTAGAGGTTCAACTGATCAAGAGATGTTGATTCAGGGTGCATGGGAAGAAGAGTATACGCGCATGTGTCGCTACTGCGAAAATCGGCGCCGGCTTGACAGGAGAGTCGCCACCGTGCGTTATTTATCCCTCAGAGCGGGAAAGGAAACGCTCGAAGTAAACCTCGCAAAGACGGGAAAAGGTATGGTCATCGCAACCAAAACCTGGATTCGGGAGTCGGTTACGCAAGGGGAAGGTATTAGCACCCCTCACGTCCATCGTACTCGATGGGATCCACGCTTGGTGTTTATAGGTAAAAGGGTGTGTTATCTATCTACGCTAATGGCTGGTCTGAAAAGAAAATAAAAGGACAGGACTCGACAGAACATACGGTGTTCTGGGCCTACGTATTCCCTCGTGCAATGGGAAAGTCAGAGTCAACGTAGTTCGACTTCCTACGTCTAAACGGGGGAAAGGTTGCTCGCCAGGACATCGCGTCCTGTGCCTACGTACTTTCATCGGGAATGAAAGATCAGAGCAAACGTAGTTCGGCTAACTACGGGTAAACAGGGGCTCTCACACAGCAGTGAGAAAACAAACTGGTCTCTAAGGCTCGGGAACCTACAACTATGATCTGGCCTCAAATGCGCTCGGGCAAGAGAAAGGGATAACAATTAGTCGTTAGCGGGAAAGTCTCGATCGCACAGCCGCGAGAGAACAAAGGTTAGTTGTTAGTGTGCTCGCTAGGATATCGCATCCTATGCCTACATATCTTCGTCTGGAACGAAGAATCAGAGCAGCTGTAGTTCAGCTAACTACGGGTCAAGCTACTCAAACGCTCCTACAGAAAGGAAAGGGAAACCCTAGAACTATAGCTGAGAAACAGGGGAATCTACTTACTGCTATCACACCTGGCTGACAGTCCTAATGTCTATCATAACAACTCCGCAGCGGAGAAGTCAGAGCTCCTAAGGGATCATGGCAACAGGACTAAACCACAAACAAGAAACTGCAACGCAAAGGAATACTGAAAATATGCATGAATGCAACAACTAGACAAACAAGGCACAGAGGCAAGGGAGCGCAGCTCTACCGAATACCAACAAGCAAAGCCACGCAATAACAAACAAGCAGAAGGAGGACCACCTCAACTTCTTATGCACACAAAGTCTACTTCTAAGATGCACCTACTCAGAAACTATTTAGATGAACACCTAAATCTAATGCAACATAACATCACACAAGTCAAACAATACAAGGAGACTAACCCTGAGCAGGGCCTCTAACAAACCTGAAACAAGCTTCTAATAACTCTCTAAACAAAATTCTACACAGCACCTTAAGCAAAGATCTAAGCAACACTCTAATCAGAACCCTAAGCAAGGATCTAAACAAACTCCTAGGCAAGAGGAATCAATCCCAGTCTCCAAGCTTCAGAACAAGCTTACCAGAGAAAGGAAGCTAAGCAGACAAGCTCATAGTGCTTTCCTCAGGAAAGTACTAGGAGGTTACTACTCAGGAGTCATATCCTATGCGGCTCGACAACTGTGATCAGTTTACATCCCTCCTCAGGAGAGATTAAACTCACATGAAGGCTCCGGCGTCACTGGATATTTGGGAAAGAACCTATATGCACTAAGGGAACTAAGTGAACAGACTCATAGGACTTTCCTCAGGAAAGTACTAGGAGGCTGACACTTAGGAATCGTATCCTACGTGGCTCAACAACTGTGATCAGTTTACATCCCTCCTCAGGAGAGATTAAACTCACAAGTTGGCTCCTACATCACTGGATACTTAAGAAATCCTAGGTAAACTACTGGAACTAAGTGAATAGACCCATAGGACCTTCCTCAGGAAAGTACTAGGGGACTTCCACTTAGGAATCGTATCCCATGTGGCTCAACAACATGTGATCAGTTCATATTCCTCCTCAGGGGGAATTAAACTCACAGGTCGGCTCCGACATCATTGGATACTTACGAAAGAGGTGAGAAGGAAGGATGAAAGTCATTCATAGTGCCTTCCTCAGGAAAGTACCATAAACTCCCTTCAAACTTCAGGATCTCGAACCTCACAAACAGACAACAAGCTCCTAGACTAAGCCTCAATCCACTGCATCCTTGCAAGCTCCAGCAGGACCTCCATCAGCTCCCACCTTGAGAAGAAACCCACAGGCCAACAAACCACAGAAGACTATCTCTGAAGTTCAACCACAGTTGAACTTCACAGTCAGAAGTCATCAAAACTTCTCCTATTTTCAGGCTCAGACAAATCCTATCAGAACACCCTACAAAAATCTATCAAAAATCTACTGGGAAACCTACATGGCTCTAGGGTAACATACTGAAAAATCAGAACAAGATTCAACACCAGATGAAAGAATTAAAATCAGCAACACAGATATATCAACAGACCAATTTATTCAACAGCCATAACAGTGAAAAAATGCAATTAAAATGAAAATGCATGATTAAGCTAATATTTTTGTACTATAAAATTCTACACTGAATCACGAGTCTACAGAAAAAAGAACGGAATTATTTGACTAAATCTACCATTTTTTATGAATTTTTTAATGATATGCATGCATTGAAAATATTAAAAAACAAATCAATTAATTGAAAAATATGCAAAACATAACAAACAAAAAATAAAACGTCACTTTTTATTTTTATTTAATTTTCCTAACATTTTCATGAGATGGATGGAAAAAGAATTATTAAAAAACCCCAATTATTTACATTTTTTATGAATTTACATGTATTAAAATATAAAAGAAAAATCAAAATAAAAGAAAGTGACATGGGGGGTGCAAACAGCAAGAGTTTCAGGTTATTATTCACATTGGGCTCACAGGTGGGGGTGCCAACAGCAGTTGGGCGCAGGGCCCAGATTTTATTATCAAACAATTCAGAAAACAAAACAGCTGGGGGGTGCAGCGCCAGCAATGCTGCAGTTGATATCTCAATGGGCTTACGCCCAGGGGGTGCATATAGCCATTTTGGGGCTTAAGGCCCATATCCAAACCACTCTGCTCTCTCAACCAGGGGGGGGGGAACAAGCAAATTGAGGGGTGTGCTTCAGAAGCCACGCTTGGGCCTAAGCCCAATCCACACAAACCCTAATCCAGACAATACCTAACCAAAAACCATCTTCTCCCAAATGCTTCTGGCACTGTTCATCCAAATACCTAGCGCCGTCTTCCTCATCTCCTTCCCCAACTATTCACTCTCTCTGCAACTCATCCCCCCCAGAACAATCTTACGCCTCTCAAATACAACAACCACAACACGCCACTATATCACCAATATCCCCCCAATCCAAGCCTCACACACAATTAAACCCTAAACGAAACTAAAACTCAACGAATCAACACAGAAGCATCATCACACAGACGAAATACGCAACCAGAGTGAGATGACGTGTACCTGTAGCGAAGAGTTCTTGACACTCGTTGGAGAAAGAGTTCTCAGAATCTCAACGAACCTCTCAACAGCTCTCACACAAACTCTATTCTCGAATCTCTGGGCGAAGCAACGAACAAGATAAAGGATCCTGGATGTTCGCTGAAATGTCTTGAAGCGCGAAGTTCTTTGAGCGCTGATGAAGATCTGGATATTGATGATGGCGTTCTGGAGATACTGCTTGAAGGATGAATGTCTGTTGCTTTCTGGAAAAGTTTGTTGAAGGTATGAATGTTTCTGGAAAAACTGGGATGAAGGTATGAAGATTTAGGGTTTCTGGAAATTTTGTTGGAGGCGGATGAATGATGAAGGTGGATTTCTTTGAAGTTTCCGGTGATGCACCGATGAGGGTAGACGGAGGAGGTCTGGGGAGAAAGAAGAAGATAGGAGGTTTCTGATGATTTTCTGGAAATTTGCAGATTCCGGTGGAAAGGACGGTGGCCGGAGTTGGTTCAGGTGGCCGGAGTACATGCAAGGCGGCCGGTGGCGATTTCCGGCGAAGCTTCTAAGGCTTACACGTGGTGGCTGATGGTGGAGGGAGATGCTGCATGACTTCCACGTGGGAGCATGTGGCAGAGAGAGAGGAGTTAGTGGGGTTACGCGTGGCGCTCTGGGAAACGGAAAGGTGGGGGCCGTCTCTGCGCAACACGTGGCGCTTTTATACCCTGGTAGACGCGTGGAACCTTCTGGAGACTCCTGGAGAATTCTGAGAACTTGGACTGTTTGGACCATCACTTTTTTTGGACATGCTGAGCTGATGAGATCAACTGGGCCTTGACAAAAAAACGCCTCACTGGGCCCAATACGAAAAAAAAGAATAAAAAACTGTAAAACTGAATTTTAATAAAAACAATTAATCCAACTATATCTAATTAACCAATTAATCCTAATTAAACTCTAAAAACCAATTAATCCTAATTAAACTCTAAAATGATTAAAAGTCTAACTAATTCTATATTATACTAATTAAATCTAAAAAATCAATTAACCTCTAATTAACTCTAAAAATCCAATTAATCCTAATTAAACTCTAAAAAATGATTAAAGTCTAATTAATTCTATATTATCCTAATTTTCTATTAAAATTCTAAAAATGATTTAAAAACAATTAAACCTATTATTAATAAAAGAAAACTATATTATTCTAAAATGGTAAAACTATTTAAAATATTCTTATAAAATCCTAAAAAAGAGATTAAACTATAAAAATGTTCTATAACCTATTTAAATTCCAGAAAAAAAAATATAAAGCCTATTAAAAATTCACAAAAGTCTATAAAAATCCTAAAAATGCAGATGAATGCAAATGACTCCCATAAAAGCGCACGAGACCAGATTGAGTCGAACGGAGATCCCCGGGCATCAGAATATCCCAAAATCACTGAAAAATCACCGAGGAGCGCACAATTTCCCAAAAATAAAACCCTGGCAATCTGGACTGGGTCTGCCATATCTGATAGACAAAAATCAAGCTGTCAACTCTGATATCCCCTGTTTGTGCACAAAAATCATACATCTGAGCTGCGAATATGAATTTAAACCATGAGTCAGATAGGAAAACCAGTTGGTCAAATTTTAGGGTGCAACAGCTGCCCCTATTCAAGCGACTTGGACCTGAAGGGTTTGAAGAGCGCTCAGCCTTCAAACATTCAGAGGTACGGGACGGTTGAATACAAATAAAACCCGAAAATTTGCCAACCGCGAGCATATACTGTCAACTGCTTGGGGAATAAAGTCCAGAAAACCGAGTCCAGTCATTACGGCACCAAACTGATCAATCATCTGATAGAGAACTCCTGATTTGAATACCCGTTACTTGTGATACCCCATGTAACAAACCCTGATCATACTTGATTCTTTCACATTGCCTACTGATAGGCAGGAAGAGAAATATACTCACATCACCCAAAGATGGACGGGAAGATACCCTGATTGAATACTCACCTCGTCTAATGATAGACGGAAAGACAACATTAATCTCCAAATTCACATCGCCTAAGGATAGACGGAAAGACACCATTATCTCCATGTTCACATCGTCTAAGGGTAGACGGCATCACCATGATCTCCATATTCACATCGTCTAAGGGTAGACGGCATCACCATGATCTCCATATTCACATCGTCTAAGGGTAGACGGCAGAAATAATTCTCCAAATTCACATCGTCTAAGGGTAGGCGGGATCATCCTGATTGATGAACAAATCAATTCACATCGTCTAAGAGTAGACGGGATCATCCTGATTGATGAACAAATCAATTCACATCGTCTAAGAGTAGACGGGAAGGCACCATTAATCTCTAAATTCACATCGTCTAAGGGTAGACGGCGGAAATACTCAATCTCCATACACACATCGTCTAAAGGATAGACGGGAAGTCACCATAATCTCCATACTCACATCGTCTAAGGGTAGACGGTATCACCATAATCTCCATCTTCACATCGTCTAAGGGTAGACGGTATCACCATAATCTCCATCTTCACATCGTCTAAGGGTAGACGGTATCACCATAATCTCCATCTTCACATCGTCTAAGGGTAGACGGTATCACCATAATCTCCATCTTCACATCGTCTAAGGGTAGACGGTATCACCATAACGCAATTCAACACCATCCTTTGAATTTCAGAATCCTTCTGTCTACGGGAATTGATGGAAAGATCAACATCTTTGAAGGGGCCACATCGTCAGTATGGACCGACGGGAAGAAAAACCACCTTTAAGAAACATGTCGTCAATAAGAATCAACGATCACGAAAACTGAACATTCTTCGAAGAGTTTCGACATCAATAGGGATTGATGGTCAGAAAAGTCTCTCTTAAACGTCATCTCATCCAATAACCAGAAAGAGAACCGATATTCAAAATCATTTTGAAACCCCTCACCAACTAAGGATAGCCGGAGAAGACTCGCTGGGGAAACACCTCATCATATGTATGATCTGGCAATAAGAAACCCGCTGAACAATAGCTCGAAACTTCACATCGTCTGCTGACAGACGGAAAGGAAAGCTACTTATTAGAACAGCTCTATTTTGAACTCCATTGAAGATTGCCTGAAACTTCACATCGTCTACTGATAGACGGTAAGGAAAGCATATCCTGGGAGAAACCCCTTCTTGAAATCTTACTGCGATCACCCGCAACTTCACATCGTCTATGGATAGACGGAAAGAAAACCACATTCGTACTCCAGACGTCTAATGCTAGACGGAGAAATCCACTTATTGGGGGAACACATCGCCAATATGAATTGACGGGAAGAAAAGCTTGTCAACATCAGATGACTGACTGATCAAAGCATAATTGCTGCCTGATCTGATACAAATAACCTGCTGAACTGTCTGAATACTGCTGCTGAATAAATGTCCCTGAACTGATCACAGAGTAATTCACGCGCCATATGAGGCTGACAGAAACCTGACTTATGCTTTGTATGCATATGCAAATGCTTTCATCGTAATGCTCCATTCTAGATGGAAATGCGACGCATTCTGACAATGATATGCAAGTATGATGCAAGTATGATGATGCATGCAATATGCTAGCAGGCTCGAGCTGCCGGAGAGGCCGGGTACAGAAAACCACTTCAGCAAAATAAATGCTGAAGGCGAGGCCAACTTTGCTGGGGATAACCCGGATATCACTGAATCGTCCTAGCAAAATAAATGCTGGGAGAGTGAAATCAACCCTGCTGGGGATACCGGGAACTTAACCGAACACTTTGACGAAGTAATACCCTGCTGGGGAATATAACTCCGCTGTAAAATAGCAGACGTGCTGAATATGATTAGACTCCTCTAGGAATAGCTTATCCATACCAACGACCAAGTGGACTTTGCTGGAGACAATGGAGGGAGTCCTCCCGCGTACTGACGAAGCTCGGATCTGGAAAATGATGCGCCAACACAGGTGGGCTTCACAGTAATCGCAAACTTGGATTTGAGCTCTTAAGCCATCTTACTGGGTCAGATACACCTGACGCTGGAAAATATTCTTCCTGAATACACAGCCTTGAAGGGTCAAGGGATAATGATACAACTTCCCGCATTCATCTCGCTCTCGAAAATCGACTGCATCTGCTCGAATAACTCTGAATGGCCTTGTAGGTACGGAGAACAACAATCCTTTTGCTTCTGCTATGCCCCAGCCTACGGGACCTCTGTGGGGATAGTCCTTGAAAGAGAATCTGCAAATTTGTTCCTTGATGGTCTGATATGATATGCCTCAGCGTTCTGAACTTCTGAGAGATACTTCGCCTTGAATGCTTCTCGCGCAACCTTTGCGTGCTTAAGATGGTCTGCCCCTGACTGCAATGACCTTGCCTCGATTATCTGATTCAGAGTAGCGCTCTTGACCGTATTCGCCTGAATCTCAACCTGATTGCCCCAGAATAACTGTCTTCGAAAGGCTGACCTGACTGGGGATCACAATAAAGCTTGCCCCTGCTCTCGGAACATTCGGGCGCTCGACATTCTATCTTGACCATACTTTCCATTGTAGGAAGCTTTTCTGCTGTCAAGCGCTTACTCGCAAGTAAAACAAGTTGTTCTGCATAAATGATGTATTAATGCAACACATATGACAGTTTTGACATCCAATCTGTTCACTGGGAAAAGGAAAAACAGTTTATGGCATATAATGCACAAAACATTTATCAACATCAGTACCAACATGGTAAGAGGAACCTTTTAAGGAGTCAGAATCGACGCGACCTTTACCGGAGTATGCTTTCGAAACAACCTGCTTCAATTAGGACTTTTGAAGGTTGTAATGTGGTCAGGTTCATGGTTTTGAAAGAAAGGATAAAGGCTCAAAGTTTACTTTAACCCCCCCATTCTCCTTGATGTTCTCCCATCCTACGTTCAGCTAATTCGACCTTAGCTCTCACCTCTCAGAGGCTGAAAGAAAATAGGAATGATAGTTCGAGAAACTCTTGGATTTTGGAGTGACAGTCACTCACTTTTCGTCTTTGACGTTTGTGGCCACACGACTTGTATTTTTATCGAGGATTTTTCTTTTGATCCTTTTCATCTTTTTTTCTTTTCATATCCCTAACTTTTGCCTGGACTGACTCCTTTTGAGTTTCTTTTGATTTTTTAGTCCAGCGGGATGCCCTCATTTTTGCCTAAGTCATTTGTTTTGAAATTTTCTTGACTTAGCGGGCTTTTGATTTCTTTTCATTCTTCTTTGCTTTTGAACAAGTCGTGTGACACTGGTTATTTGACTCTTTGGGAAATGATGTGGCTGTCCCACTCTTGATTGAACCATTGTGGTCTTTTAGGCATGACCTCTAGGGACGTGATTGATCCTCGAACGGGCACTCCTTTTGCAATTTGAACGCTTAGTCAAATGAGCTAACACCTACCCTGCCCCAGGTTATGATTGAGGGTTTTTTCATTCACAGAAAGAAACTCCTACTACAAGGCTCAAAGGGGTTGACAAGGGATTATCTTCCTTATATCTCCGGTGTTTAAGGATTTGAAACAATGCCTGTACATCATCAGCAGGTTTTATTTCAAAAGCATACATTATCGATATTTGCATGTCGGTCATTTTCGTCATCCTCCCCAAATTCTACTTAACCAAGTGGTGGATATTTGCAAAACAGTTAGTGAACACGAATGGATTCAATCAAAACATGCACATTTATTTCATTATCATCGATTTGAATGAAAACAACCAAGTTTTACAAACAAGTTTACAAATTCAAACAGGAAAGCAATTACAAATGCAAAGAAATGACAAGCTAAAACAAAGAAAATATGCTAGCTTCCGAGAACCGGGCTTTTGCATCTGCCTTGCTGCTGAACCAGCTATCTTTATTAGAGGCAACCCAATGCTGTCTTGATCTGCTTTCAATCGACTCAACCAAACTATAGAGCTTTTCCTCTTTTTTTCAGATGATTTGGGGACCCCTCTGCCCGAAGCTGATTGCTGCACTGTCAAGCAAATCCTGCACTTTGTGCTTAAAAGCATGGCAACCTTCTATATCGTGACCCGGGGCTCCAGAATGAAACTCACAGTGCTTGCTTGCGTCATAACCAAACGGGGGAGTTCCCGTTATTGGTGCCAGAGTTCTTGTCTCTACCAGATTCAATCTCAACAATGTCTGCAACAAATCAGCATAGGTTGAGGGAGGCTTCTCAAACACTCGTTTCGGCTTGCCACCCTGGAATCTTCGTTGAGCCTGCTGTGCTCCCTGCTGAGGCTGCTGCTGCTGGTATCGGGTTGACCCTTGAGCACCCTTTGTATCAAATGCAACATCGGTTTCTTGATTTTCAATGTACTGAACACTCTCCTTATGCTTAACCATTTTCTTTCTCAGATCTGCCCCAGGAATAGGCAACAATTGTGGGCCTGGAGATTCTGACACCATGGAGTCCAGGATACGCTTTTGACCCACTGCAGCTTTAGAAACATCTGTCATTTTAGCATCGACTGAGACAGGAGCAATATGCACAGCTACGCCGCCCGGCGTGAATTCAATATCGTGCGAGTCAATCAGGTCTTGAACATTGTGCTTGAAAGCATGACAACCCTCGATGTCATGTCCGAATGCCCCGGAATGAAATTCACATTGTTTACTGGCATCGTATCCTTGAGGAAACGCTTTCGTTGGTTGTGTCAACGCTCTTTTCTCCACCAGATTAAACCTCAGTAAGATCTGCAAGAGTTCAGCATATGTCATAGGTGGTGCTTCAAATATTCTCCTTGGCTTTCCTTCCTGGATCCTCCGCTGAACCGGCTGTATCTTCTGTTGCTGCTGCTCAGGTTCCACATGCACAGGTGGCACGAGCTTCTTCATTGCGGCTTCGAATAGCTGATCGTCTTCTTTCCTAAGCACATTCTTGACTACCTCCATGATCAAGCTCATTTGGGTCTTCAGCTGACTGTTCTCCTCCTTGAGAATCTTCTGCTCTAGACGCATCTCTTGCATGTCTTTCATCATCTGCCCCAGCTGGCTTTGGACTTCGATCAATTCAACCTGATTCTGTTCCATATCTCTGAAGGAATTCCTGCAACAAACTGGATGCTGAAGAAATAAGGCCCACGGTTCTGATATACCTGCTAAATGATAATGCAGCGCAGCAAACAAACACATATTCATAACGAGATAAAGAGAAACTCAAACTATAAGCACGCAGATGAACATCTCCAACACATGTACAACCCACAAAATCAGCAAGTAAGCACAACTGAGTCTGAATATAACGACCCCATCCAACAATCCTGGTGGTGATCGACAAATACTGATGCACAAAAGCTAAACGGGTTAGGCAGAGAAACAGATGCGACACCCGGCATAGAAACTTCTAGAAACTTTCCCCATATTCAACTGAACTCTCTGATTGACAATCTTCAGAGCACACACTTCCTGTGGAATCTTCCATGACATTAACAGACGAACCCCCACAACTGGAAGATGGAAAATCATTAATCTGAACACAACCCTGAGAAGTGATGCAGATACGGCTGGCGTCTAACAGATCCTGAATCTGACTTCTAAGCACCTTACAATCATTTGTTGAATGCCCCTGTGCCCCAACATGGTACTCACAGCGGGCGCTGGCGTCAAACCCTGGAGGATACGGTGGAATCACCGGCTTAGTCTCTTTCGGTACTATCAATCCACTTCTGACCAAATCTGGCAACAACTGACCGTATGACACCGGTAGCTGAGTAAACTGCCTTTCAGGCTTCCTTGGTCTTCGTGGAGCATGCTGACGCGATCGGCGATAGGATGATCGTTGACTTGAAGTGTCTGAAAACTGATCCTGAGATGCTAGAGATTCTGAGGTGGCATCATCTCCTTCCCACTCTTCTTGAGAACTGACAACTGACTCAATCTTATCAACTGGGACATAAGGAACACCTCGAAACTTTCCACTCCTGAGTCCTCGCTCAACAATCTCTCCCAGCCTCATCAGGCCCACAAAGCTTGTGCAACTGAACAATTTGTCAAAATAATGGCCTTTCAGAGTACCCAAGAAGATGTCAACCAGTTCCCTTTCCGGAAGCGGTGGTTGAACGCTAGCAGACAATTCTTTCCACCTTCGCAAATACGCTCTGAACGATTCATTCTCTGCCTGAGATAATTCTTGCAGATCTACGAGACTAGGAGTCGAATCCAAGTTATAATCATACTGCTTTATGAAAGCTCTGGCTAAATCCACCCATGATCGAATCTGGTTACTTTCCAATTGCACATACCATCTCAAGGATGCCCCAGTCAGGCTATACTGGAAGCAATGGATCATTAGTTGGTCATTTCGCACAAACGAAGTCATCCTTCGACAGAACATCATCAAATGCAGCTTTGGACAGCTATCTCCCGTGTACTTTTCAAATTCTGGCACTTTGAACTTGTAAGGCAACACCAGGTCAGGAACCAAACACATGGCCACAGCATCCAGGTTAACGACATCTTTCGCTTCTAAGGCTTTTATACCTTCTTCCAATGCTCGGAGTCTTCTACCATCGTCAAGCGTTCTTGGATCTACTAACCCTGTCATTGGAATATCTCTCCGGTAATTCATCGCAGGGAAAGCAACACATTGATTGTTAACAGGAGGATAACGCTCATTTCGGGCAAGAAACTGCTCATGCCGATCTCTGTTCTCAACAGCTGGCTGTACAACTTGGGCTGCAGTTAGATTGTTCGCTTGTGGGAAGTCCTCCATAAAATCATACTGATGGTTGGACGCCACAGTAAACCCTGCCCGGGTGTCAGGAAACTGGAGATTGCCTTCAGACATAGCCACCAATTACCTGTAACCGACTATGCTGCTTGATTCTGCTCAAATCTGCTTCAGCCCCTTGGTTGTCTTCAACACTCCGCTCTTGCCTCAAACAATTCCCCGAGAATCACCTTCTGGGTGAAAACAAAGGCTGGATAAGTGCTTTGACCTGCTAGAGAAATGCTATGCAGTATGATTTATGCAAACAGAAATACAAAAATGCTAACGTGCATGTGTGCATTGGAGATATTTTCCCTCCCATTCCAGTGTCAGTGGTAGCAAGACGAGATAAGCCATAAAGACAACATTTGGAAAACCCCTCATATATTGATTAGCATAACAGTCTTGTCAAGAAGTTACATAGCTATGCTCCATACAGCTGATATAACAAAGAGGATCCCAACCAACATGCCTGGTGGTGATCTCAACATACAGAATACAAGAGAAATCAAATACGGGTACGGTTGCGGAAGTCCTCGACCATCTTCTTTGTCTCTGCGTGATCTGGTTGATAAATCAAACCTTCTATCAGTCGATCCCTCTTCCTGACTGTCCCCTGGATGTCTCTGACAAAGTCTTCCCAAGCCTTATCATTAGCATCATCCCCAGGTTTGGGTCTCTTGGCATCTGCTCTATGCTGGAAATCTTCCAAGTTCTTCATGGCATCTATCAACTTGCGCTCGGCTTCGTATCAGCGACAGGCTTCTTCTTCAAGCTCTTCGTTCTTCACTTTGACCTGTTCTTCTAACTGAGCAATCTGTGTCTTCAGCTCTCCTTCTCGCTCCTTGCGCTTGGTCATAGTGAGATCCCAGTGTTCTCTGAACTTGGCCAGCTTTGTGTAGGCCCTTTCCAGCTCTTGCTTCTTGGTGGACAACACACTACTAACTGAGTCGACATCTAACTCCAGACGCTTCTTGGTTTCAGTCAATTCCAATAGCGTAGTCTTCAGATGTTTCAGAGTTTCATCCTGCTGCTTAGAGATATATCCTGTTTCATTATTTTCATGCCGAAGCTTGGCATTCTCCCGCTCTAAAGCCTCTTTAGCCCTGGCTAGCTCTTCTTTCTCCGCCATTAGCTGCTTGTAAACCTGAATGTCCACAGTAGTAGGCTCCTCTACCGGAGGAGGATGCAATGGCTGAACTGCTGGATACGGCATAAGGAACTTCACAGCTCGCTCACGAATCCATTCTACATATGGGCTAGGACCTCGAGTATCCCCTCTGCTACCTGAAAGCTTCCCTCTCTTGTGCAAGTTTTTCCAGGCTTTCTCAAGTTTGGTCAGCATCTCTTTCCCTATTGCCCCGGTGAGATACAGAGATTCCTGTATCTCCTCGGGCTTTGGCGCTCCTTGAGGTATGTACCCAAATTGCTTGATCAATAAGGACGGGTTATAGTTGACACAACCTTTCCTTCCTATTAACGGAACATTCGGGAATCCTTCGCCTTTGAGTATGACTTCAGCTCCAAATACCTCTTTGTTGGTCCATACCACGTTCTCAGCAGTCAATCCCATTAAGCGCTCGGGCCATCCTAGAGAATTGATAGACGTGACAAAAGGGCCCGACTTAGGCAAATGACTGGTGAACCACCTGCATAGGAGAGGGACACAACAAGACACATTCCTTCCTCGTCGCTTTTCATTCTGATAATGAGTTGAATGGTGGATATCCCCCAGCAAAGTAGGAACTGGGTTTCCCGCAGCCAAAATATAGAAGGCATCTGAATCAACAAAATCAGGAATGTTCGGGAATAATACGATGCCATACACACATACAGCAAGGATAACGTCAAAGACATCCCAGCTACCCTTCTGGGCATACTCTCGAGCCTTATCTACTAAGACATCCAACGGAAATCCCCATACGTCTCCTCTTCTGATCATCTTCCCAGACAACTCAGACTCTTTCAAGCACAGGATGGTAGAAAGCTCAGCCAGCTTAGGCTCAGCGTCCGTACGATAAAAAGGCATTTGCTCACGGATCGGTATATCCAGAAGTGCAGAGTACTCCTCCAGGGTAGGAGCCAAAACGAAGTCGGGAAATACAAAACACCTGAGCTCCGCGTCGTAAAACTGTAACAGAGTGTAGATGCCGCTGGTCTCGTAGACAGATGGCTGATAAACGTATGTCAGAATCCTCCCATATCTCTTTCTGAAGTCACCCATTCCTCTCTTCTTAGCAATAGCCATCAATTCTAACAATAGACTGATATTCGGCGACGGAAACTTATAGGGCAATACTCTCTTCAGGTTTTCCATGTCTTGCTAGGAACGAACACCAGAACTGGAAGGGAAAATATGTACCTGCAATACACACACGTTAGTTGAATGCAGATGGCAATGCAATGATGCAATATGATAAATAATGCAATCTGCGAACATAGGGCTATGCTGTAGCCTGGAGAGGAATATCTCTGTGATCAAGAACAGAAAACCAATCACGGTCATCAGAACCTCATGCCACTAACTATCATCTGATACTCAAAATATCAATCCCCTGGTAAGAAAACCATCTGACCCTCTGTATCTGACGAAAATACCATCTGATAATAGTCTCAACCTCAGATAAGAAACCCATCTGACCCAGACAACACACCTGGAGATGAATCAAGAATACCATCTGATAAAGATACTGAATCATGGTTTCTGAAGGCCAGTTTTCCTGCAATAACCCAGTCCCTCTCACAGGTAGGATAAACCTAATCCACGGACAAAGGTACGGCATCCTATGCGGTTATCAGCGTCACAGACTTTCATGAGTGACGATACGATTCCCAGAAGGAGTGGCATCATCAAGTCATGAAGAGGCCTCACTTAGCTGACTTCCAAATGATCGGTCCCCAGAGTCGACAATCCTCACGTCTGGACTCCCCTCAGATCCTCAGGACCGGAAAGGAGCACCTCTGCAAGAATCTCGTCTGAGCGCAGATTTTCGTAGGGAACTGTGCCTGCTCAGCAGACAGGTTCGTCTACTACTTCTCCACAACTATATCTAGGTGTGTACTCAAGCCCAGGTCCGGCTTTCCACTCACAGTAACCTCCCTTTGCCCACAGCAATAATCATAATAATATAATGCTGGAAAATAAATGCGGAAAGGTAAAGGTACAGAAAAGTAAAGTGCAGAAAAGTAAAACACACTATGCACAACACCCAACGAATAAACACCCAAGCGCTAGGATTGACTCGCGTAGGGGATGGGAAACGGTCCCAGCATAAGGGATGGGAAAAGTCCCTAGATGCTATAAGTCCCCAGCAGAGTCGCCAGCTGTCGCTACTGCGAAAATCGGCGCCGGCTTGACAGGAGAGTCGCCACCGTGCGTTATTTATCCCTCAGAGCGGGAAAGGAAACGCTCGAAGTAAACCTCGCAAAGACGGGAAAAGGTATGGTCATCGCAACCAAAACCTGGATTCGGGAGTCGGTTACGCAAGGGGAAGGTATTAGCACCCCTCACGTCCATCGTACTCGATGGGATCCACGCTTGGTGTTTATAGGTAAAAGGGTGTGTTATCTATCTACGCTAATGGCTGGTCTGAAAAGAAAATAAAAGGACAGGACTCGACAGAACATACGGTGTTCTGGGCCTACGTATTCCCTCGTGCAATGGGAAAGTCAGAGTCAACGTAGTTCGACTTCCTACGTCTAAACGGGGGAAAGGTTGCTCGCCAGGACATCGCGTCCTGTGCCTACGTACTTTCATCGGGAATGAAAGATCAGAGCAAACGTAGTTCGGCTAACTACGGGTAAACAGGGGCTCTCACACAGCAGTGAGAAAACAAACTGGTCTCTAAGGCTCGGGAACCTACAACTATGATCTGGCCTCAAATGCGCTCGGGCAAGAGAAAGGGATAACAATTAGTCGTTAGCGGGAAAGTCTCGATCGCACAGCCGCGAGAGAACAAAGGTTAGTTGTTAGTGTGCTCGCTAGGATATCGCATCCTATGCCTACATATCTTCGTCTGGAACGAAGAATCAGAGCAGCTGTAGTTCAGCTAACTACGGGTCAAGCTACTCAAACGCTCCTACAGAAAGGAAAGGGAAACCCTAGAACTATAGCTGAGAAACAGGGGAATCTACTTACTGCTATCACACCTGGCTGACAGTCCTAATGTCTATCATAACAACTCCGCAGCGGAGAAGTCAGAGCTCCTAAGGGATCATGGCAACAGGACTAAACCACAAACAAGAAACTGCAACGCAAAGGAATACTGAAAATATGCATGAATGCAACAACTAGACAAACAAGGCACAGAGGCAAGGGAGCGCAGCTCTACCGAATACCAACAAGCAAAGCCACGCAATAACAAACAAGCAGAAGGAGGACCACCTCAACTTCTTATGCACACAAAGTCTACTTCTAAGATGCACCTACTCAGAAACTATTTAGATGAACACCTAAATCTAATGCAACATAACATCACACAAGTCAAACAATACAAGGAGACTAACCCTGAGCAGGGCCTCTAACAAACCTGAAACAAGCTTCTAATAACTCTCTAAACAAAATTCTACACAGCACCTTAAGCAAAGATCTAAGCAACACTCTAATCAGAACCCTAAGCAAGGATCTAAACAAACTCCTAGGCAAGAGGAATCAATCCCAGTCTCCAAGCTTCAGAACAAGCTTACCAGAGAAAGGAAGCTAAGCAGACAAGCTCATAGTGCTTTCCTCAGGAAAGTACTAGGAGGTTACTACTCAGGAGTCATATCCTATGCGGCTCGACAACTGTGATCAGTTTACATCCCTCCTCAGGAGAGATTAAACTCACATGAAGGCTCCGGCGTCACTGGATATTTGGGAAAGAACCTATATGCACTAAGGGAACTAAGTGAACAGACTCATAGGACTTTCCTCAGGAAAGTACTAGGAGGCTGACACTTAGGAATCGTATCCTACGTGGCTCAACAACTGTGATCAGTTTACATCCCTCCTCAGGAGAGATTAAACTCACAAGTTGGCTCCTACATCACTGGATACTTAAGAAATCCTAGGTAAACTACTGGAACTAAGTGAATAGACCCATAGGACCTTCCTCAGGAAAGTACTAGGGGACTTCCACTTAGGAATCGTATCCCATGTGGCTCAACAACATGTGATCAGTTCATATTCCTCCTCAGGGGGAATTAAACTCACAGGTCGGCTCCGACATCATTGGATACTTACGAAAGAGGTGAGAAGGAAGGATGAAAGTCATTCATAGTGCCTTCCTCAGGAAAGTACCATAAACTCCCTTCAAACTTCAGGATCTCGAACCTCACAAACAGACAACAAGCTCCTAGACTAAGCCTCAATCCACTGCATCCTTGCAAGCTCCAGCAGGACCTCCATCAGCTCCCACCTTGAGAAGAAACCCACAGGCCAACAAACCACAGAAGACTATCTCTGAAGTTCAACCACAGTTGAACTTCACAGTCAGAAGTCATCAAAACTTCTCCTATTTTCAGGCTCAGACAAATCCTATCAGAACACCCTACAAAAATCTATCAAAAATCTACTGGGAAACCTACATGGCTCTAGGGTAACATACTGAAAAATCAGAACAAGATTCAACACCAGATGAAAGAATTAAAATCAGCAACACAGATATATCAACAGACCAATTTATTCAACAGCCATAACAGTGAAAAAATGCAATTAAAATGAAAATGCATGATTAAGCTAATATTTTTGTACTATAAAATTCTACACTGAATCACGAGTCTACAGAAAAAAGAACGGAATTATTTGACTAAATCTACCATTTTTTATGAATTTTTTAATGATATGCATGCATTGAAAATATTAAAAAACAAATCAATTAATTGAAAAATATGCAAAACATAACAAACAAAAAATAAAACGTCACTTTTTATTTTTATTTAATTTTCCTAACATTTTCATGAGATGGATGGAAAAAGAATTATTAAAAAACCCCAATTATTTACATTTTTTATGAATTTACATGTATTAAAATATAAAAGAAAAATCAAAATAAAAGAAAGTGACATGGGGGGTGCAAACAGCAAGAGTTTCAGGTTATTATTCACATTGGGCTCACAGGTGGGGGTGCCAACAGCAGTTGGGCGCAGGGCCCAGATTTTATTATCAAACAATTCAGAAAACAAAACAGCTGGGGGGTGCAGCGCCAGCAATGCTGCAGTTGATATCTCAATGGGCTTACGCCCAGGGGGTGCATATAGCCATTTTGGGGCTTAAGGCCCATATCCAAACCACTCTGCTCTCTCAACCAGGGGGGGGGAACAAGCAAATTGAGGGGTGTGCTTCAGAAGCCACGCTTGGGCCTAAGCCCAATCCACACAAACCCTAATCCAGACAATACCTAACCAAAAACCATCTTCTCCCAAATGCTTCTGGCACTGTTCATCCAAATACCTAGCGCCGTCTTCCTCATCTCCTTCCCCAACTATTCACTCTCTCTGCAACTCATCCCCCCCAGAACAATCTTACGCCTCTCAAATACAACAACCACAACACGCCACTATATCACCAATATCCCCCC
Source organism: Lathyrus sativus (assembly GCA_963859935.3). Lineage (NCBI taxonomy): Eukaryota > Viridiplantae > Streptophyta > Magnoliopsida > Fabales > Fabaceae > Lathyrus > Lathyrus sativus. Next base: position 674,476,118 of record OZ012738.1, on the reverse strand, counting down.
AATCCAAGCCTCACACACAATTAAACCCTAAACGAAACTAAAACTCAACGAATCAACACAGAAGCATCATCACACAGACGAAATACGCAACCAGAGTGAGATGACGTGTACCTGTAGCGAAGAGTTCTTGACACTCGTTGGAGAAAGAGTTCTCAGAATCTCAACGAACCTCTCAACAGCTCTCACACAAACTCTATTCTCGAATCTCTGGGCGAAGCAACGAACAAGATAAAGGATCCTGGATGTTCGCTGAAATGTCTTGAAGCGCGAAGTTCTTTGAGCGCTGATGAAGATCTGGATATTGATGATGGCGTTCTGGAGATACTGCTTGAAGGATGAATGTCTGTTGCTTTCTGGAAAAGTTTGTTGAAGGTATGAATGTTTCTGGAAAAACTGGGATGAAGGTATGAAGATTTAGGGTTTCTGGAAATTTTGTTGGAGGCGGATGAATGATGAAGGTGGATTTCTTTGAAGTTTCCGGTGATGCACCGATGAGGGTAGACGGAGGAGGTCTGGGGAGAAAGAAGAAGATAGGAGGTTTCTGATGATTTTCTGGAAATTTGCAGATTCCGGTGGAAAGGACGGTGGCCGGAGTTGGTTCAGGTGGCCGGAGTACATGCAAGGCGGCCGGTGGCGATTTCCGGCGAAGCTTCTAAGGCTTACACGTGGTGGCTGATGGTGGAGGGAGATGCTGCATGACTTCCACGTGGGAGCATGTGGCAGAGAGAGAGGAGTTAGTGGGGTTACGCGTGGCGCTCTGGGAAACGGAAAGGTGGGGGCCGTCTCTGCGCAACACGTGGCGCTTTTATACCCTGGTAGACGCGTGGAACCTTCTGGAGACTCCTGGAGAATTCTGAGAACTTGGACTGTTTGGACCATCACTTTTTTTGGACATGCTGAGCTGATGAGATCAACTGGGCCTTGACAAAAAAACGCCTCACTGGGCCCAATACGAAAAAAAAGAATAAAAAACTGTAAAACTGAATTTTAATAAAAACAATTAATCCAACTATATCTAATTAACCAATTAATCCTAATTAAACTCTAAAAACCAATTAATCCTAATTAAACTCTAAAATGATTAAAAGTCTAACTAATTCTATATTATACTAATTAAATCTAAAAAATCAATTAACCTCTAATTAACTCTAAAAATCCAATTAATCCTAATTAAACTCTAAAAAATGATTAAAGTCTAATTAATTCTATATTATCCTAATTTTCTATTAAAATTCTAAAAATGATTTAAAAACAATTAAACCTATTATTAATAAAAGAAAACTATATTATTCTAAAATGGTAAAACTATTTAAAATATTCTTATAAAATCCTAAAAAAGAGATTAAACTATAAAAATGTTCTATAACCTATTTAAATTCCAGAAAAAAAAATATAAAGCCTATTAAAAATTCACAAAAGTCTATAAAAATCCTAAAAATGCAGATGAATGCAAATGACTCCCATAAAAGCGCACGAGACCAGATTGAGTCGAACGGAGATCCCCGGGCATCAGAATATCCCAAAATCACTGAAAAATCACCGAGGAGCGCACAATTTCCCAAAAATAAAACCCTGGCAATCTGGACTGGGTCTGCCATATCTGATAGACAAAAATCAAGCTGTCAACTCTGATATCCCCTGTTTGTGCACAAAAATCATACATCTGAGCTGCGAATATGAATTTAAACCATGAGTCAGATAGGAAAACCAGTTGGTCAAATTTTAGGGTGCAACAGCATGTACAGAACAAAGTCAACGTGTGATGACTTCTGGGACCTGTAGGCTCTCACGTGTCCCTAGTCTGCAGCATCCCTATGAGAGTATATAAATGGATTTTCCATTTAATCCATTTCATTATTCACCCTTCTTTCTCTCTCTTACTCTCTGCCCTCTCTCTTGTCTCTTCTCTGCCCTATCTCTTCTCTTTATCCCCCTTTTTGGCCACCATCTAAATACCCCTACCACCTTACCAACGGTCCCAAAAACCCATATTCAAATTGTCATATCCCAAAATTTATCCTTAGATTCTTTGATCTTTCATATCAGTTTAGGACGGCTATTTTTGCATTCTTCTCGTCAAACATTTCATCTCATCATTAATCGTGCTTTTTTAGTTGATTTTATCATTCCATTTTAGAATCTGTTTTTTTATTATCTTAAGTATTATTTAGAATTTGATTTAGTTTTTAATTTAGTTTGTACTTTTAGTGCAGCTATCCCTTTTTGGTTATTTTCTAATTTTTTTTATATATTTTGATTTAGTTTTTTTTTTGTATAGTTCTTTTTATTTATTTATTTCTAATTTAGTTTATATTTTAATTTAACTTATATTTTAATTACATATTATTTTAATTAAATTAATTTAAATTTACTTAGTTAATTAAGTTTTTAATTTAGATTCCTTTTTATTACTTTTAGATCACTAATTTTAGTTTAAATTTATTTTCTTTGTTATTATTATTTATTTCTATTTATATTATTATTTATTTCTTTTATGTGTTATTATTATTTATTATTTATTTCCTTTTTATTTTTTTATGTTATTATTATTATTATTATTATTATTATTATTATTATTATTATTATTATTATTATTATTATTATTATTATTATTATTATTATTATGTCTGTAAGTGTCAAACCCAGTGTCCTGTACATACAAAAAAAAACTTTGACCCTCCCTCAAGATTTGTGCTCCAAAACCATGGTAAACTCTGCATCAAAACTAGACAAACAAAACCAATTCATTTTTTCTTTTCTGCTATAAAGCCTGCTTTTCTGCACAAGGGACAACAACATTACACTTGTTGAACCCCTGCATCACAAAATAAAACTTGCTTATGTACAACCAAACACCTGTACCTCCTAAACAACAACAATACACTGCCTCATCTTAATTGCTACCTACATTAAGCTACCCCCACAAAACAACAAACATTCACCAAAGCATAATTCTGCAACCTTACTACACTCCGAAAACACAACATAAACAAATGGCAATACCTTGCTCTAAAACAAAAAACGGTCAAAAACAAAAGATGGCAACAACAGATGAGAGAAAAAAGCGGAGCAAGGGATTTGAAAAATATATATTAGTATTTAAAAAAAAGGACTTTGGATATGGGGGGATTTAAGTCTTTCTCACCACTTCACCACTAACAAAACATGTTCCTCTTTCCTTCTTATTTCATATACCTTCTAACCTCACACAGAGAAACCTTCAGTTAAACTTCCTTAGCCGCAAGTTTCTTCTTCCATAGCCGTAATCAAAATCACCACAAACCTCAACCACACCTAGAGAAGAAGAAGAGGATCGGATCGAAACTGCTTCAACTCACAAAAATCGGCGCCCTCCGCTCCCCCTCTCCTTCAATTGATAAAAAACATTCTTTTAATAACCTTCCTTCTTCTTCAAACCCCCTGCAACAAATCCTTCAACATACATCTTCACCTTCAACAATCTCAAACCTTTCCTTAGACCAACAAACAAATCACTCTTCTCTCTTTCCACAAACCGTTTCCTTTTCTCTTTCACCTCAAAGAAGATACCTTCCTTCAAATTATTCCAGAACCTCTATAACTACTCCCTACAACCCAAATCATTCATCCTTCATTCTCTATTCACTCGAAACCTAACAATAACAATAACCCAAGACTACAAAACAAAACCACAACAAATAAAATCCCAAAATAAAACCCAGGTTAAAGCAAAAGTGAGAGGCGAATAGAACTCGCGAGAGTAGGAAAAGTGATAATGGACGAGATTGGAAAGGAGAAAATGCAACAAGGAGAGAGATGGCATCGCGTGACACGGAGAAAGATTAATCATAGTAAGAATATTCATGTTTTGGAAGAGAAGTGGTAGAAGATCATTTTTCTGAAAACTTGTTTTGGTTCCATTACATAGTCGTTTTGCTTTTCTTCTGGTTTAGATTTTGCTGGTTTAAGCTCAAATCAGGTCCTTCATAGGCGACTCGCCCCAAGCCCATTATGGACCAGTGTCCATCTATCTCATTTGGGCTCACTAAAGTATGATGTTTCATAGCCCACCTGATTTCCAAATGCACTCCTAAATCCAAATCTCACACCCCTTCATAAATATTTTGTTTTAATTTTTCTTGTTTTCAAAAATCTCATAAGTATTTTTATTTTAATTTATTCTTTTCTAATACCTCATAAATAGTTTGTTTAACTTTTATTTTTAGTATCACATAATTTATTCATGTTTTCTTTTAATTCATTGTTATTTATCCTTTGAAAAAATATATATCTTTTAATTAGGTGGCATTTTAATTATGTTTTATTATTTTAATTATAATTAGTAGGGATTATTGGATTATTTATCTAGTTATTAGATTTAAAGAGAAAACTGCAAAAAAATATTTTCTTAACTAGTTTGTAAATTAATTCTTCCATTTATTTTATTCATTTATGTTTCGAAATCAAATATTTAGGTTTTTCCTTTAGTCTTTAAACATTTAGATTTTCTGTTAACTGGTTTCTTTAAACAACTTACTCACTAACAACTAACGTCCTGTTAACATTTGCAACTTAGGATTGGAGTCGCCGTGCTCCAGGTAGTCGTCCCTCCATGGACATTCTCTTCCTTGCTAACTTAACCTTAGTTTAGAGTCGTCACACTCTATGTAGGTGTCTCACCATAAACATTTACTCTTTTTCCCTTTAGAACCTTGACCACAGTCAAGAGTTCCTCACCCCTTTTGAGGGGAACTACAGTCGCTCTGATTCCATTCTCATCAAGATAAGTAGGCACGAGATGCGATGTCTTGGCGAGCATACTTTGTACATACCCTGTATATACTTTAGATATTTACTTTAGCACTTTTCCCTTAGCAAGCAACTTTAGCATAACACAAATACTAACAAGAGATTCCTGTAGAGTAATACAGACACTTAGGATGCTAACACCTTCCCTAGGTATAACCAACCCCCGAACCATAAATTTTAGCTTCGTTGTTACGTAGCGCACTTAGGGTTTTCTTAGATCTTTACCCTTTCCTTTGGATAAATCAAAGCTCGGTGGTGAACTTCATGATTTGTGATTCAAGTTAATTTAATAGCTTGATATCTGATTCTCAGTGCAACAAAAATGGCAACTTCACTGGGGATTACTCCCTTAAGTGGGCTAAGCCCACCTTGTTTGTATTTGTGTTTATTATATGTTTGCTTGCTTGTATACTTGTATATTTGTATATATTTGTATACATTTACACATATATCTGTTTGTGCCTGGGTTTTATCTATATGCAGGTTGTTACCTTGAGTGGTGAGGATAAGTCCTATACCCGGACTTGAGTGCACATATGATAGGAAGGTGGTATATCAAGAAGGCTTATAGGGAATTGATTCCCGACCAAGATGACTTGAGAAACCACCGCTCAGTGGATGTCCTCTTGGGAGTAGTTTTGTTGAGCGAGTATTCGTGAAAACATTACTACTTTCAACCTAGGAGCCTGTGATATTGCGGACCTTTAGTTACCTTTTACCCCCACTTGGCTTTTCTAGGACGTAATGTGATTACTATGAGGGAGTAGTCCCGAAGTAGTTGATACGCGATACTACACTTAGACGAGACTCTCTTGAGAATACTATTAATTTCCAAGTAGTTGATGTATCGATAATATCCGAAAGATGGGTTAATGACTCTGGGAACTTTGTTAGAACCTGTTGTGCAAGTGTTTTACCCCTAGTACCAACCTTGTGGTTGGTTCTTTACCCAGACCTCATGTTGTGATCTCGAACCTTTGATCATGTTATGTGTGTTTTGGATCCTGTCTTGCATCGCATTCTGTTGCATTTGCATCTTTGCATGATTCATTGCATACCTCTGTTTGTCCAATAACTCATGTCCAGTTGTCTCTATCTTCTAGTGTATATGTGAGTCGTCAAGCTAATTCCTCGACACCGATATTGGACTAGAGCTGACTACAGATGAAAAATGTCAGAGCAAGAGGTATATAATGTGGAAATCCGAATGGAGATCGATGACCTAAAATCAAGCATGACCAAGCTCACCAAGATGCTTCAAGTTCTGATTGCCAGAGGAGAGCCACCTCAAAGGACTGTCATTCAGGAAGTTTCAAGCGCCGATCCTCCACCTGCTCAAATGTCGCCTTCAACTTGGCTAGGGTTTGGTTTACCTCCTAACTACTCTCTACCTCTTGCATCTACTGTTATGATCGGTTAAATTGCCATACCAGTTTTTCAAGCTCCTATTTTTGCTGAGCCTAGACCTGTGGTCCACACTGTTACCCAGACTGTCTGAGCTCCCTTTGAGAACCCTCTCTATGAGTACAATGCTGTCAGTGCTCAAGGTGAAGACCATGAATATTTTGTTGAGCCTGAGGTTGTCCGTGAATAATTTCAAATCATAGATAAGAGACTCAAAGCCGTTGAGCATGGTGATTTCTTCACTATTGATGCAGACAACATGTGCTTAGTTTTTGGCCTTGTTATACTTGCTAAGTTCAAAACTCCCAAGTTCGTAAAGTACAAGGGTCACTCTTGCCCAAGAGCTCATCTAGTCATGTACTTCCGAAGGATGGCTGCTTATACCAACAATCAGAAGTTGCTCATCCACTGCTTTCAGGACAGTTTGAGTGGCGCCTCTCCCAAGTGGTATATGAACTTAGAACAAAACAATGTTCACTGCTTCCAAGATCTCGTCGACACTTTTATGAAGCAATACAAATACAATCTTGACATGGATCTTGACCGCCGTCAACTTTAAAATATGTCTCAGAATGAGAGAGAGTCGTTCAAGGAATATGCTCAGCGTTGGAGAGAGTTAGCTTCCCAAGTTGAACCCCTTCTAACGGAGAAGGAGTTAACTGGAATGTTTATGGGCACTCTGTCCACTTTTTATTGGGAGAAGATGATTGAAAGTGTCTCTTTAAGCTTTACAAATCTGGTAACTATTGGCCAGAGATCAGAAGAAGGTATGAATAATGGTAAAGTACCTAAGGCTGCTGAATCTTCTAATGGTGCATAGAAATCCTTTGGGACCTTCCATAAGAAGAGAGAACATCAGACCAACACTGTCATGGCTGAAGTGAGGAGGCCTCGTCCCCAACCTCAGTATAATCACCTTACTATTGCTGCAACAAGGATAGAGATGCCATCGCGAGACATGAAGATAGATTAATCGTAGTAAGAATATTCATGTTTTGGAAGAGAAAAGGTAGAAGATCATTTTTCTGAAAACTTGTTTTGGTTCCACTATATAGCCATTTTGCTTTTCTTCTGGTTTAGGTTTTGCTGGTTTAAGCTCAAACCGGGTTCTTCATGGGCGACTCTCCTCAAGCTCAGTATGGACCAATGTCCATCTATCTCATTTGGGATCACTAAAGTCTGATGTTTCATAGCCCACCTGATTCCCAAATGTAGTCCTCAATCCAAATCTCACACCCCTTCATAAATATTTTGTTTTAATTTTTCTTGTTTTCTAAAATCTCATAAGTACTTTTGTTTTAATTTCTTCTTTTCTAATACCTCATAAATAGTTTGTTTAACTTTTATTTTTAGTGTCACATAATTTATTCATGTTTTCTTTTAATTCATTGTTATTTCTCCTTTGGAAAAAAATCTTTTAATTAGGTGGCATTTTAATTATGTTTTATTATTTTAATTATAATTAGTAGGGATTATTGGATTATTTATCTAGTTATTAGATTTAAAGAGAAAACTGCAAAAAAATATTTTCTTAACTAGTTTGTAAATTAATTCTTCCATTTTTTTTATTCATTTATGTTTCGAAATTAAATATTTAGGTTTTTCCTTTAGTCTTTAAACATTTAGGTTTTCTGTTAACTGATTTCTTTAAACAACTTACTCACTAACGACTAATGTTCTATTAACATTTGCAACTTAGGAATGGAGTCGTCGTGCTCCAGGTAGTCGTCCCGCCGTGGACATTTGCCATGTTTACCTTTGCCATAGGACTTGGAGTCTCCGTGCTCTATTTAGTCATCCCGTGGTGTACATTCCCTTCCTTGCTAACTTAACCTTAGTTTAGAGTCGCCGCACTCTATGTAGGTGTCTCACCACAGACATTTACTCTTTTTCCCTTTGGAACCTTGAGCACAGTCAAGAGTTCCTCACCCCTTTTGAGGGGAACTACGGTTGCTCTGATTCCATTCCCATCAGGATAAGTAGGCACGAGATGTGATGTCTTGGCGAGCATTCTTTGTACATACCCTGTATATACTTTAGATATTTACCTTAGCACTTTTCCCTTAGCAAGCAACTTTAGCATAACACAAATACTAACAAGAGGTTCCTATAGAGTACTACAGATACTTAGGATGCTTACACCTTCCCTTGGTATAATCAACCTTCGAGCTTTAGATCTTAGCTTCATTATTACGTAGCACACTTAGGATTTTCTTTGATCTTTACCCTTTCCTTTAGATAAATCAAAGTTCGGTGGTGAACTTCATGATTTGTGATTCAAGTTAATTTAATAGCTTGATATCTGATTCTCACTGCAACACAAATGAATGTTTATCATGAACATTCATCCCTCCCCCCGAAGAACCCTAACCCTCTTCCTTCAATCCCAAACCCATAAACACCAAACTCCTACGAACCCTAACAATAATCAAGAACCATAACCCCCCAGATGAACCATAGGTTTCATACCCTAACCCTAATTGCTACCCAAAAAACCCCAAACCTGCTTGAATAAACCCTAAATCATCAAATAAAACTTCCCTAACACAAATTGAACATCAACATCAACAAATCAAATAGAAGTCACAAAACCCTAACCTCTTTATTATGAACTCTAATCCCTTCTACCACCAATCATCATGAAAACATAACAACATCATCATAATACAATCAAGCAAACAAATCAATAGTGGGATTACATCAACCTACGAAGACGAGGTATTCTCTGGTAAAAGGTAATCTTCTTTGAACATTTTGTCTTTTCCCTTTGCTTTCTGATTTGGTTCCCTTCTCCTACAATCCCTCTCTTTCTTTCTTGTGCAAGGTATGTTTGGATCTGTGATGGTGGATGAGGCTAAGCTCGAAGACTTAGGGTTTCAATTGAAACCCTAATTCCAATTTGACTTTAGCTTTAGTGGGGGTTCGGTTTGCAACAATGAGGATTGTTCTTAGGTTTTTTTTTCCTGCTTTTTATTTATTTTAGACTTAGGCATTTTTATATATTATTTTAGGTTTTAGGGAATTAATTAGAGTGATTGTATTAGGAATTTTGAGATTTGATTTATTAATATTTAATTAGATTTAGAAATTTTTTAGAATTAGGGTTTCTAATGTAATCATGTACTTTGTCCTCTTCCTTTGTAAATTCGATTTCTGAATGTATCAGACTTTAATAATGGAAATTCTTGATTGATTTTGTCAATTTAGTATGGTTGATTTATCTCTCATTCTGAATCAAGCGCAAGTTAGGGTTTGTGAATTGGTGTTGAACCCAATTTGGTCAATATTTGACCAGATCTAAAATTTAATAATTAAAAAATAAAAACTAATATAAAATAAAATCTAATAATAATAAAACTTTAATGGTTGTGCATTGTAACACCCCAAATATACCCCGCGTGCAACGCCCTAGACTGCTTTCGGGATTACCGACTGACCCCACAAACCAACACGGGTCTTTTTAGCATGATTTGTCCTCACTCACACGCTTTCCGAGAAACTTCTCAGAAAGTCACCCATCCCAAAATGGCTCCAAGTCAAGCACACTTAACTGTGGAGTTCTTATGGAATGAGCTACGGTATTACAGATGGTATCAGAGCCATACCTCTCCCAGTACGATGTAGTTCGGGGACGAACTAAGCTGAAGCTGGTGGGCATGTAACACCCGAGATCAAAGAGGGCGGAGAGTGGTTACATGTAACACCCATAGGTGATGGAGTGGTTGTTGATCCACGAGGCATGACAATGAGACACTCCTAGCAACTTCTAGGAAAAACCGAATTCACATCGGAATGAGAGAGATCCTGAGGCTGTACGGGTATGAGACTGCATGGTTGAATGAAGACTTATAAGGATTAATTGACCTATACCAACAAGATACACCTTCTTTTCGGTAGCCCATTTCATTAGATCTCCACAGTTAAGTGTGCTTAACTTGGAGAAATTTTAGGATGGGTGACCTTCTGGGATGTTTCTCGAAAAGCGTGTGATTGAGGACAAAGCATGCTGAAAAGACCCGTGTTGGTCTGTGGGGTCTGTCGGTAATTCCAAAGTGATTGAGGACAAAGCATGCTGAAAAGACCCGTGTTGGTCTGTAGGGTCAGTCGGTAATTCTGAAAGCAGTATGGGGCGTTACACCGTGCAATTTAAATATAAATCAAACTATTTTCATAGACATGTTGAGTTGCTACAGTTATTATAAATAATTTTTAAATAAATTGCATGTGTTACATATCTTGTTATAGAAATAGCGGAAGTAACAACATAAATAATTATTCATAGCATAACTATTTCTTCAAAACAACATAAACAACAAATATTCTATAGATGTCCAAAAATCTCTATTAAATACATGAAAACACAACATTTCCTGACCCCCGATGTTACACATCAGAGCAGACAACGACACTAAAAGGAAAACAAAAGACTTCATCTTCTACTCACTTCAACACCTCTACTGCGAGTTATCTGCACAATGCCCATGTAACGACAACATGCCACTATAGGCCAACAATAACGACATGTCATACAGTCCAACAACAACGACATACAACATATCAAACATCCACAAGGCATTTAGAATCATATCACACCACCACATAATGATAATAATGTGTTTAATACAACCAACCACAAAATTATTCAACTTCTTCCACCGAAACCATTTTTATACAAAATTTCGACACGTCAGCTTCTCGACGCTTAGAACGGCACTCAAATCGGACTCCCGGAACAAAAGTTATGAATTTTAGAAGATTTAAAAAAAACAGCAATGTAACCGGTTACACAAAATGAGGTAACCAGTTATGCCTGCGTAACCACCCACCAACGCCACTGCCATTAGCGTAATCGATTACCACAAACAACATAATCGGTTACACCTTCGAAAAAGCCAAAAATGTAGTTTTTAGGCACTGTAACCGATTACGCCCACAACAGTAATCAATTACACTGCATCTAGAAGCACTTTTTCTGCAACTTATTATACGAAAATCATTTTTGAATCCTCCCAAAACTTTTTTTCCTTATAAATCATTTGAAACATATTTTAACGCGAAAAAGAAATTTTCTAAAGTCCCAAACCCCAAATCTTTTTCATCAGAAATTGCTCATGACTTTGTTCCGACTCTGACTCGCGATCACAACAACCAACAACATCAACAACATTCAACAATCACATATATGATTCCAACGACAGAAATTACAACGATTCATCATGACAACATCAATAAAAACATCAAAATCATACACAATCCATCAAGAATTCATGTAAGTGCTTTTGATTGGCTGCATTTTATGGCAAAACATTAATGTATGAGTAAATGTCATAACTGAATGTTATGACATTGATCGTATGACATCAGGGCGTGCAGAGCTTGTGTTTCTGTTATTAGCTAAGGGCTATACTTCAGGAAACAATCCAGGAAGCAGAGTTATTTTAGGCAACATAACAGGCATTGCTGAGGATAACATAGAAGGCTTCTGACCTAATGATAAGTGCACAGCTTCATGAAGAAAGGTTTATCTTGGGTAAACCTAAATTCTCGACCAAGGCCCAAAGCAGGTCTGCTATTATAAATAACACAAGGAGCATTCCTAATGGACAGACACACAGAGGAGAGGGCATCTAGTGAGAGATCATATAGTGTGTTTGTGAGTGAAGAACTTTGTTCTTCACGTGAGTCTAGGAGTCTTAGGATTCCTTGTGTGCCAAGCAATTGTATGTTGTAGAATTATTGTGGTTATTGTGTATGAACAGGTGTGTTCATTGAGTCACTCAAAGCTGTTAAGCAAGAGTGTGTGTTCCTTGATCAAAGCTGTGAAGCAAGATCAAGGTGTGTTTGAAGTTTATCTTCATATTGGTTTTGTAATTGTGTATTGATATCACTGAGGTGGTTGAGGGGGAGTGAGTGGGTATACTCAGGTCTAGAGTGTCTCTAGGCAGAAGTGTCATTGGGTAGGTTTTAAGTGAGGAGTGCAAACTGAGTTGTTTGACTCTGGATTAATTATGCTAATAGTGAATTTCCTCCCTGGCTTGGTAGCCCCCAGATGTAAGTGTTGTTGATACTGAACTGGGTGAATAATTACTGTGTTATTTACTACTTTTCCTTTACAACTTTTTAATTATTCCAATAGTCTGTGTTACAGTGGATGTTATAACATCCGTGATAACATCCATCGTGTGCTTGCCAGAATTTCAATTGGCGTCAGAGCAGGCACCCTGCTTGTTATATCTGGGTGAGATCTAGGGAAGATAAATTCCGGTACTATGGATAAAGACATAGGATTCACAAATAGACCACCAATTCTGGATGGCTCTAATTATGACTATTAGAAACCTAGGATGATTGCCTTCTTAAAGTCTCTAGACAGCAAGGCATGGAGAGCTGCAAACTCAGGCTGGGCACATCCAGTGAAGACTGATAAAGATGGACTGTTTGTACTTATACCTGAAGAAGAATGGACCAAAGAGCAAGAAGCTCTGGCTCTTGAGAATTCTAAAGCTTTGAATGCATTATTCAATGGTATAGACAAGAATATCTTCAGACTGGTGCATCATTGTGAGCTGGCTAAAGAGGTGTGGGATACTCTCAAAACAACTCATGAGGGAACCTCTAAAGTCAAGATGTCAAGACTTCAAATGTTGACAACGAAGTTTGAAAGTCTAAAGATGAAGGAGGAGGAAACTATTCATGAGTTCTACATGAATGTCCTTGAACTTGCTAACACCTCAGGAGCTCTGGGAGAAAAGATGTCTGAAGAAAAGCTAGTGAGAAAGATCTTAAGATCATTGCCTAAGAGGTTTACCATGAAGGTCACAACCATTGAAGAAGCCCAAGACATATGCAACATGAAGGTGGATGAACTCATAGGTTCTCTCCAAACATTTGAGATGGGCATGTGTGATCAGGATGTAGAGAAAAAGAACAAAAGCATAGCATTACTTGGAAGACAATTTATTAACTTGATCAAAAGGATAAACCATAAGTCTAAACCTTATGCCAAGAACATGCCCTCTGACATCAGCAGAAGGGATAAGTCTGAAGAAACATCCAACCAAAGAAAAGGAGTACAATGCCATGAATGTGAAGGATATGGGCACATTAGAAACGAATGTCCCACCTACCTCAAAAAGAATGGAAAAGGCCTAACTGTCACTTGGTCAGATGGAGAGTCTGAAAGTGGATCAGAAGAAGAATGTGCTAAACATGTCACTATTCTGAACAATGTATGTATTTCTGATGATGACTCAAGTGAAGATGAGTTAACCTTTAATGATCTTGCAGCCTCATATCAAAAGCTTCACATCAGAAATACAAAATTGTCTCAGCAAGGAGAGCAACAGAAAAAGCTCATAATGGAATTAGAGGCTGAGAAGATAGAGCAGTTAACAACAATAGACTCACTCAAGAGTGAGGTCAACTTGTTGAAATCTAAATTGGAGCAGATGGTAAAATCCATAAGGATGCTAAACCCTGGGACTGACACTCTAGAAAGGATTCTCCAGAGTGGTCAGGGATCTAGAAACATGGTTGGACTGGGATTTGTGGGTGAACAGAAACCCATCTTGGAGCTCAAAAGACCAAAGCCTGAAACTCAGAGGTCAAAATGGATGTCACGATCAATGTCACAACATCCAAGAAACAGAAGCTGGAACCAAACCAAGAAAAAGTTCCAAGGGTATAGGTGTTACTACTGTGGTAAACTTGGACACATTAAACCTTTATGTTTCTGGCTGCATGGATTTCCTAGTCATCCTCATCAAGGAAAATCCAAATAGGGTGCTCATGTCAAGAAACAACATCATGCTAAGCTAAAGAAGGTTGTCCCTACCAAGAAAAAACAATGGATTACCAAGGAGGTTGCTCTAGTAGCTCATCTTAGGATGCCTACCAAAGGAGACTGGTATTTTGACATTGGTTGTTCTAGACATATGATTGGAACAAAGAACTTGTTGGTAAACATAAAACCTATTACCTCAAGTCATGTGACCTTTGGTGATGGATCTAGAGGAGAGATCAAAGGGATTGGACCACTAGACTGTCTCAGTGCTCCAAAAATAGACAATGTCTTATTGGTTAAAGGACTGACTATAAATCTTATAAGTATCAGTCAGCTATGTGACCAAGGACTTAGTGTCAAATTCACTAAGGAGACATGTGTGGTGGTCAATAAAAAAGATGAGGAAGTCATGAGGGGTAATAGAGCTCAAAATAACTGTTATTTATGGGAGTCTAAAAGTAACCTCAACGACTGTACCATGACTCAAGAAGAGAAGAAGGATCCAATATGGTTGGAGAAAAGTAGACTTCCTCACAGGATGAAGAAGACCAAAACCAATGAATCAGTAAGAGGAACTCCTAAATTTCCTCTAGATGGAAGAAGAGGTTGTGGTGAATGTCAGGTTGGCAGGAAAGCCAAGATAGCATATCCAAAAAGGGTACATCACAGAAACCTGGACCTGTTATACTGGAATCTGATGGAGTCTATGACAAGTAATCGTCATAAAGGAAACAATGTCACTCAGGATGTCATGACATTGTTTTGTGACTCTCACAGTAACTTCAATATGAACTTCATTCAGTTCAAGAGAACCATGCACAGGGATGACATGGATCAACTTGAAAAGGATTGTGTGAAGCGTGGTGATTTTGACCAACAAAGGGCTAACACAATGATGAAAAAGCCAAACAAGTCCACTCCACCATTGCCAACTTGGTTACCAGGGTTCTGATTAAGCCAAATGATGTGCCAAGAATATCCATTCCTCCTAGCACTGAGGAAGAATCTGGTGTCACTCACAATGTTGAAACCTTGGAAGCAACCTCTCCAAAAGACAAGAATCAAGCCTCTGAAGACAATGAACACACGCTAAGTGAAGAAAATGATGCTAACGAGTTTTCAGACAATAAGTTGATAGCCACGATCAACCCTAGCATAGCCAAAAGGATCATGACTATGAAAGGGAAGAAGGAAGTTGTCCAGAGTAACCCCAAGAAGAAGACTATGACCAAAAGAACTCAGGTTGGCCCTACCAAAGCTTGGAGAAAGGTAGTACCAAAGAAGAGGAAAGCTAAAACTAGTACAAAATCAGATTCTGATGTTGCCTGCGATGACACTAACATACAACCAAAGAAGAAACCAACAACTAGCAAGCTTGTTGCTAGTGTCCCAGATGCTCTTATTGACAATGTCTCATTCCACTATCCATCAAGTGTCAATAGATGGAAGTGTGTCTATCAAAAGAGGTTGGCCTTGGAGAGAGAGCTAGCTCAAAATGCTCTTGAAAGCAAGGAGATCATGGCTCCTATCCATGATGCTATTTTGGTGAAGACTGTGACTCAGTTCTCACAATGCTATGAAACACTTGTCAAGGAATTCATAGTAAATCTATCTGATGAATGTGCTGACAGAAAATCTGCTGAATTTGGTAGAGTTTATGTTAGAGGAAAATGTGTCACCCTCTCCTCCACTACCATTAAAAACTACCTTGGAAGATCAGATGGAACTCAACCTGATATAACTGCCTCTGACAACAAAGAGTGTCAAGTAAGTACTGGCAACCAAGTCAAAAGTTGGCCAGCAAAAGGAAAGCTAGTTGCCAGCAAACTGAGTGTAAAATATGTTATACTACACAAGAGTGGTGCTGCAAATTGGGTGCCCTCTAATCAGAAATCAACAGTGACAACTATTCTGAGGAGGTTTATCTATGTTGTTGGGACCAAGACCAAAGTTAATCAGACCATGAAGCATGTAGGAAGTTATAGTGTCAAAGGCCCTATTGCATTTCCCTCACTCATCTATGGAATAATATTAAGTCAGTATCCCAACATCCTCAAAGAGAATAATTCTGCTAGCAAGAGAGAGAGCTCTCTGTCATTCCATCACAAGCTGTTTCAATGAACTCATGTTCCAGACATTGTCATGACTTCCGCTGAGACATCCAAAGGGAGTCCCAAGACCAGAAAAGCTGAGGTGATTGTCATGCTCAAACAAACCTGTAAGGAATTGGATACAAGGAAGCAGAATCTGGAAAAACTGATCAGATCTCTTGAGCTAGATGAGGACTCCGAATTTCATGACAATGATGAGAGTTCAGGGGAGGATGATGGCCAAGATGCAGCATCAGAGGAAGCTGTTGCCAGTTCTGAGGAGGCTAGTGATGAAGGATCTGAGGAAGTCAGTTCCAACTCTGCTGCAGAGGAGGATTAATGTGCTGATGGCCTGCTATGAGGCTCAGGAAGTAGGTGTCTGGGCTGATGTGGGTGTGCTGCTGGTGCTAGTGTGGCTAGTGATGTTTTTTGTCATGCTTTAGATTTTAATCCTTATTGGATAGCATTATTGTGTGATGCTCCCCATGAGCAGTTGTTTGTTTGTAATGACCCCAAACATGTGCAATGTTACTCATTATGATCCAGACTATTTTATTAGTTTGATCTTAATTTGTGGCTAAAAAGGGGGAGAGAGAGTGGTAAATAACAGTAGATGATGCAGATGTGTAACAAGGGTTGCAGCAACTATGCATGATTGAAGATTTTGTTGCTGATTTGTGTGATAACAGTTGATGCTGTTAGTGATCTGATAATTGCAGAAGGTTGTACATCTCTTCAGGGGGAGTAGCACAGGTTGTTCCATAGCAGGTGTGCTTTAGGATGTCATTCTGAATGTCATAACATCCAGAGCAGGCCGGATGAATATGTGTGACTGCAGGGTGTCTGCAGGTTCTGTACAGCTGGTATGATATGCATCAGTTGAGGGGGAGTGAATTCTGATATGTTACTCAACAAATTGTGACATCTGTAGTGCTGACTAACAGATGGTATTGTGAACAAGTTGATCCTGAGAGCTAACACTGTGAGTAAGTGTAAACAATTCTGATAGTGTAGCTAGTAGCTTTCCTGTATGGTAGGTTAAGACTTCTGCTGCTTGTGAACTCTGATATGTTAACAGGGTGTTTTAGCCAAAAATTAGCCAAAGGGGGAGTTTATAAGTGCTTTTGATTGGCTGCATTTTATGGCAAAACATTAATGTATGAGTAAATGTCATAACTAATGTTAGGACATACATGAAGAGTGTTATGCAATGAAAGCTAAGAGCAAGTGAAGCTGAATGTCATAACTGAATGTTATGATATTGATCGTATGACATCAGGGCACGCAGAGTTTATGTTTCTGTTATTAGCTCAGGCTATACTTTAGGAAACAATCCAGGAAGCAGAGTTATCTTAGGCAACATAACAGGAATTGTTGAGGATAACATAGAAGGCTCCTGACCTAATGATAAGTGCGCAGCTTCATGAAGAAAGGTTTATCTTGGGTAAACCTAAATTCTCGACCAAGGCCCAAAGCAGGTCTGCTATTATAAATAGCACAAGGAACATTTCTAATGGATAGACACACAGAGGAGAGGGCATCTAGTGAGATATCATAGAGTGTGTTTGTGAGTGAAGAACTTTGTTCTTCACGTGAGTCTAGGAGTCTTAGGATTCCTTGTGTGCCAAGAAATTGTATGTTGTATAATTATTGTGGTTATTGTGTATGAACAAGTGTGTTCATTGAGTCACTCAAAGCTGTTAAGCAAGAGTGTGTGTTCCTTGATCAAAGCTGTGAAGCAAGATCAAGGTGTTTTTGAAGTTTATCTTCATATTGGTTTTGTAATTGTGTATTGATATCACTGAGGTGATTGAGGGGGAGTGAGTGGGTATACTCAGGTCTAGAGTGTCTCTAGGCAAAAGTGTCATTGGGTAGGTTTTAAGTGAGGAGTGCAAACTGAGTTGTTTGACTCTGAATTAATTCTGCTAATAGTGAATTTCCTCCCTGGCTTGGTAGCCCCTAGATGTAAGTGTTGTTGACATTAAACTGGGTGAACAATTACTGTGTTATTTACTGCTTTTCCTTTACAACTTTTTAATTATTCCAATAGTCTGTGTTACAGTGGATGTTATAACATACGTGATAACATCCATCGTGTGCTTGCCAGAATTTCAATTCATTATACCACAAACAACATACAACAATCACTTATACGAATCCAAAAACAGAATTTGCAACGATACATCATTCTATCGTCTATCACAACATCAACAACCATTCACAATTAATCAAGAATTTCATCAAACATACAATACCAATTAATCAAAATCATGAGTAGAGAAAGAAACACAAAACCTACATGGCATAATCTACCCACCAAGCATCATGTTATCCCTTAGGTAATTAGAACCCCACATTTACCTTAGAGTTCTTAAAATTCTTCTACCTCAACAATGGAGTCTTCACTCTTCTTCCTTGAGCCCTAGCATTTTCACACTTTTCTTCTGTTTTCACGATCTGACAACCACCCTTTTTCAACTTCCCCTTTTCTATTATTATTATTATTAATTCTAAAAATTAAATAATAATAAAAATATCCACTAATTATTTAAATTAATAATATTAAACTAATATTATTTAGGCAAAATACTCTTTGTTCCCTTAACTATACTCTTGGATTCAGATTGGTCCCTTAATTTTTTTTCGTGTCAGATTGATCCCTTAACTCTTTAAATGGTGTCATGTTAGTCCTTTTTGTCTAATTAGCAATAAATTTAGCGACTGATTTTTGAGTTTTCCCGTCGCTAATTAGACAAAATGACTAACATGACATGCTTTGAAGAGTTAAGAGACCAATCTGACACGAAAAAAAATTAAGGGACCAATCTGAATCCAATGGTACAATTAAGGGACCAAAAAAGGTATTTTTCCTATTACTTAATTAGTCATTCTCACCACACCACAAAGTTCTACATAATTAGTCACACATCCCTCACCCTTATAGTCTATAATTTTAAGGTCACTACCATCTACCACAGGATACCCCAACACACTAAAAACACCGATAACACATATATTCACAACAACACATAATTAAATTACGGAAAATAAAATAAAATAGGTCGGGCGTTACAACTCTCCCCCACTTAGAATATGTTTGTCCTAAAAAATTTACGTGATCCAAACAACTCAGGATATGCTACACGCATCCTGCTTTCCAACTCCCAAGTCACACTTCCATCGGTAGCGCCTCCCCACATCACCTTCACGAGAGCAGTCTTTATGCCTCTCAGCTACTTCACCGCAAGGTTTTCAATCCTCACAGGAAAAGCCTCAACTGTAAGATTATCCCTTACCTAAACATCATCAATCAGAATCACATGCGACGGATCCGGAACATGCTTCCAAAGTTGTGAAACATGGAACACATCATGCAAATTCAAAAAAAAAATTGGAATCGCCACTCTATAATCAACAGCTCCAACTCTTGCCGATATCTAATACAGACCAATAAACCGAGGAGTAAGCTTCATCGACTTTAAAGCACGTCCGACACGGATCACCAGAGTGACTCTCAAGAATACATGGTCTCCCTCTTGAAACTCAAAATCCTTCATTCTCTTATCATGATAACTCTTTTGTCTACTTTGCAAAACTTTCACCTTTTCCCGAATCAGCTTCACCTTTTCAGTAGTTTGTTGAATAATCTCAGGTCCAAGCACCACACTCTCACCATATTCATGACAACATAGAGGTGTCTTACACCTCCGACCATACAAGGCTTAAAAAGGTGTCATTCCAATACTAGAATGATAATTGTTATTATAAGTGAACTCAATCAACGACAAATGACTATCCCAAAACCCTCCTTGTTCAAGAACACAAGCCCTCAACAAATCTTTCAAAGACTGAATAGTCCTCTCTGTCTAACCATCTGTCTATGGATGATAAGTTAAAATCAATCTCAGCTTCAAACCCAAAGCCTCATGCAAACTCTCCAAAAATCTGGAAGTGAACTTAGAATCTCTATCTGACATAATACTCAACAGAACTCCATGCAACTTCACAATCACACGGATATATATTTCTGCCAACTTCTGCAAAGAAAAACTAATGTTAATTGGAATAAAATGCACTGACTTCATCAGTCTATCAAAAATCACCCAAATGGTATCATGCCCTCTCCGAGTATTCAGCAACCCAGTCACAAAATCCATAGAAATAATGTCCCACTTCCATAATAGAATATTCAACGGTTGCATCAACCCTGCATGTTTCTGATGTTAAACTTTTGACTTCTGACAAGTCAAACAAGCATACACAAACCGTGCCACATCTAGCTTCAATCCAGGCCACCAAAATATCTTCTTCAAATCCTGATACATCTTTGTAGCTCTTGGATGGATACTCAAGCTACTCTTATGAATTTCCTCTAGAATCATTCTTTTCAACTCAGAATCATCCAAAATACAAATTCTATCACGAAACCTCAACACACCTTGCTCATCCACTTCAAAGCCACCATCCCCGATCTGATTACTTCTAACCGTCATGTCCACCAACTTCACATCCAATTTATGTCTCTCTTTGATATTATTAAGAAAATCATTGTTGATCTTCAACATACCAAACATCACACTCTGCGGTGTTAGCTCACAAACCAAATTTAAGTCTCTGAACTACTCAATCAATTCCAACTATCTCACCATCATAGCAGACATATCTAAAGACTTTCGACTCAAGGCATCAACCACGACATTAACTTTACTGGGATGATAATTTAAGCCAAAGTCATAATCCTTCAAGAATTCAAACCATCTTCTTATCCTCATATTCATCTCTTTCTGATCAAACAGATACTTCAAGGTCTTATGATCACCATATACCTCAAATTTAGAACCATGGAGATAATGCCTTCAAATCTTCAACACAAAAACCACTGCAGCTAACTCTAAATCATGAGTAGAATAGTTTATCTTATAGACCCTCAGTTTTCGTGAAGCATAAGCCACAACCTTTCCATCTTGCATCAGCACACCACCTAAACCCATCAAAGAAGCATCACAATACCCCACAAATGGTTCATTCAGTTCAGGTAGAATCAAAACTGGAGTTTTAGTCAACCTTTTCTTCAGCTTAATAAAACTCTTCTCGCAGTGAACATCCCACATAAAAGCTTTACCTTTGCAAGTCAATTGAGTCAACCGAAGTGCTAACTTAGAAAAGCCTTCAATAAACATACGATAGTAACCAGCCAAACCCAAAAAGCTTCTAATCTCTGTAACCGACTTCAGAGCCTCCCATTGTAGAACTGCATCTACTTTGGATGGATCCACAACAATACCATCACCTGAAATAACATGACAAAGAAAGCTTACCTCTTTCAACCAGAAATTAGACTTCAAAAATTTAGCATAAAGTTTTTTCTCTTTCAATACTTGCAATACAATCCGTAAATGCTCATCGTTCTCTTCTTCTGACTTAGAATAAATCAGAATGTCATAAATGAAAACCACCACAAACCGATCTAGATAAGTGTGAAATATTTGATTCATATATTCCGTAAATACACCGGGTGCATTAGAAACGTCGGGCGGCATTACCAAATACTCATAATGTCCATACCGAGTTCTGAAAGCCTTCTTCTAAACATCTTTATCCTTTACTCGAATCTAGTGATAGCCTACCTCAAGTCAATTTTACTAAATACACGTGCACCCACCAACTGATCCATCAAGTCATCTATTCTTGGAAGCAGATGGTTGTTTTTAATTGTCACTTTATTTAACTACCTGTAATCCACACACAACCTCATACTGTTGTCTTTCTTCTTTACCAACAACACTGGAGCTCCCCTAGGCTATACACTTGGTATTACAATTTTATTTTCTAACAACTCTTTTAATTGCTTCTTCAACTCTGCTAACTCTGATGCTGACATCTTGTATGGTGCCATATAAACAGGTCTGGTACCAGGGACAAGATCAATAACAAACTCTACCTCTCTCTCTGGCAGCACATCTGAAATATCATATGGAAACACATATGGAAATTCACGCACCACTTGCAGCTCATCAATCACCGCTTGACTCTCCACATATAAGGATGCAAACAACGCAAGCACTTGAGCTTCCTCTTCTAAAAGCTCCTTCAACTCTCTAGAAGACAGAAAACCAGTTTCATTCTCATCATCAAGAGCAAGAGGTCACACTGACTTGTTATAAAAATTGATATGAACGTGATTGAACTCCAACCAATTCATTCCCAATATAACATCAATATTTTCCAACGGCAAACAAATAAGATCAACACCAAAATCTCTATCAAAGATTGATAAAAAACAATTCAAACACACCAGAGAAGTAGTCACTGTCGCTTGCGCGAAAATAAGGTGTCGGCATGACAGAAGAGTCGCCACCTTTCGTTATTTATCCCTCAGAGCGGGAAAGGAAACGATCGGAAAAACCTAACAAAGAAGGGTAAGACAAGGTCGTCGCAACCATTGTCTGGGTTCGGAAGTCGGTTACACAAGGGGAAGGTATTAGCACCCCTCACGTCCGTCGTACTCGACGGATCCTCGCTTGTTGTGTTTACTTGGACGGGTTGGTTTTATTCTATCTACCTATTAAGGCTGGCTGAAAACGAAAAGAAAAATGACTCGGCAAAGCGTCGCACTTTATGCCTACGTATTCTCATCAGAGAATGAGAAATCAGAGTCAACGTAGTTCGGCCTACGAAGGGTTATGGGGAAAGGTAGCTCGCCAAGACATCGTCATCTTGTGCCTACGTACTCTCAACAGGCTTGAGAGATAAGAGCATACGTAGTTCGGGAAACTATGATTTATTTCCTGTCTTTACGAAAGAAGTGTTTTTTATTGTGTTTGCGATTTCAACCGCACTAGAGACTATGACCTGAGAGTGAATGCGTCGCATGTCACCCAAAGGGTACCATACTAAACATCCAGACTGTGGAAAAGAAACTCTCCCACAATCCTTTCTCAGATAGCTTAAGGCTCGTAACATACGAAATAAATCATTCATGATTACTGTATCTTAAACTGTTTTGAGATGAGAAGAGAACAGGACCAACTAGGAGGGAGACTATCAAGTCCTACTGTTATCATGCCATGGATTCATCCTATGGTTGAAGTTTGAACAGGGAACTCCTAGAAGTTGTCATGCATAGGTTTCAACCTAAAAGTCTATCATCAAATCCTTATCCAAGGAAATGAGAGTCCTAAGGGATCATGTCAATGATACACCAAAACAGACAAAGCATCAGCTTAACAGTAAAATGCATGCAATGCAAGTGAGGGAGGAAATGTGTGTGGGGCTTCAGCCTCCACAATCTCATCTCAACCTCAAGCCAGAATGAAATAAGAGTAATCATACTGAAATATAACCAACATGCTATCAAGCAATAAACAGTAAACTGCAATCATACAGATAAATTGAAATGAAAAGCCATCAGGCAAACAAACCACATGGGCAAGGGAGCTGGGCTCTACCGAATACCCGCAAGCAAAGCCACGCAGTAACAATACAAGCAGAGGGAGCAACTCAACCTCTAATGCAATCATGTTCCTAGATTCTACTTATTCTAGATATGGACTTCATCTAATGCAACAGACAAGTCAAGAAAAACACACAATACATAAAAGAAAAAGAAGAAAACAGAAGAACTCCTCTCTCAACTTCAAGCTTCAACTTCTCCAACAGCAACTCAGTCTTCAGACCTCAATCACTTGACAAACATCAGTTTGCTTTTCCAGGTTTCACCCTACAACATGAGTTTCAACTCATCTTCTCCCTTAAGCTTCAGCTTCTTTATCAGCTCCACCTTCAGGCTTCACCTAATCTTCAGGGATCTTCAAGTATCAACTTGATCTTCATGCTCTTCAAGCTTCAGCTGGAATGGCAGTCTTCAAGGATTCATCCTCTTCAATACTCTTCAATGAAGTCTTCATCTTCAAGCTCAGGCTCTGCATCTCTCAAGACAATCAAACCCAGAGAAAATCACTTACTGGATAAGCTGGGGGGTGTTGCACTGCTTATTTGATTACCAAAGGTGACCTATAAGGGTTCAACATCAAATGAAGGGTTCCCTCAAAAGTTCTACCTCCTAGGTCTATCACTTATCCCTCCAAAGGAGAGAGGTGTATACCATGGAAGGACTTTGAATCATAGGGAGGAATGGAGGTGAATGATACCATCCATATTTGAGAAAGAAATTATCTACATCTAAGCTCTTCCTAATCCTAACCCTAAAACAACAAAAAGAAAAGAAGAACAAGCTCCCAAGCTCCTCAATGCATCTTCAAGTCTTCTACTATGCTCCACAAAGAGATACCAAGCTCCTCAAACCAAAGGAAAACTCCAAAGCAAAGCAAACTAAACAAACATGCCCTAAAGGCAACACAAACAATCCTTCAATACAAAAATCAACCAAAAATAGCATACTATTATATTAAATCCTAATATAATTTCTAAGTGATCCTACCTACCTACCCTTAAGTCCCATATATGCCCCATAGTCTAAATTGTCCTACAAACCCAAAATCTAAAATTGTTATGGACCTATGTTGAAGTTTTAACCTAATTCTACACTACCTAGAATTACCTAATAAACACTATCCTAAAAATCATCACAAAAATATGGAATTAATTCAGGGGGAACCTAAAACATTCATCTAACTACCCTAAAAATATTGACCTAAAAATCTAAAGGGAACTACCCTAACTAAATTCTACAAATTAAGGTATCAACTAAAAGGAATTAAAAAGCAATTAAAAGTAAAAATATACAAAAAATATAAAAATGAAATAAAATGGCAATTTTATGATTTTATATTTTTCTAGACAGAAAATGGAAAGTGGGAAAAAAAATCCCATTGAAAAATAGTGATTTTTCTATTTAATATGGATTTTCAAAGTTATAAAAAAATTTGGAGAAAAATTAATATGAGAATGATGCATGGGGTGTGAATAGAAATAAAATCCAGTTATCATTTCACATGGGCCCAACATGAGGGGTGTGAAACGTAAAGCGCGTCTGGCCCAACAATTAATCAGAAAACAATTTAAAAAACAAAAGAAAAAGGGAAAACTGGCGGTGTAAAAAGCAGTGAAATACAGTTATAACATGGTTGGGCCTTGCATGGGGGTGGGAATAGGAATGTTCATTCAAGCCCAGACTGGTGCGTTTAATGAAACGCAACGTTTTACGCTGCTTTCATTCTCCCTCTAATTCGCGTTTGAATCTGGGCCATAGGATCAGTTTTCCAGTCAAACCAGTCAGCACGCATCAACGGCTGCCACTTCATCTTCAACCTCACGCTAGCTAGGGTTTCAGAAAAGCCATGAACACACATCCATGCAACATAACTTTCTACCACTCGTGCTCCTTCGTTTCTCCACCATTCAACGCGATGTAAAGACCAATTTTGCTCTACTTTCCAAGCTGAACACAACTGTGGCCTTAGATTTCATGGAAACAACCAAAATCGTGCAAACCGAATGCATAACCAAACCAACCTCAAAATATCATCAAGTTTCAACTTCAACCAAACTCATGATTCTTGGTATCATAATGATCCTTATGTTATACTAATCAAAACCAACCAATAATCTTGCATTATCATCCCTTAAATCACTCATTCTAACTCCATCAAGAATTCGTGTCCATGAATAAAACCTCTCCAATCAGTCCCAAACTCATCAAAATGAACCACCTAATTGTCTCTAATGGTTTTACACTAAGAATTAGCCCTAGACATGCCTAGAATAGGGTGTAGGAATGATTTTGCATACCTTGCTTCTTGAAATGGTAGGTGATGAATCTCTTCAATCCAAGCCTTGAAACTCCTCAAGAATGATCCTTAGATGATGAATATTCCTCTGTATGCAAAAGATTTGATGTAGAGACTTTGTACTTCAAGATCCAATGCAATTTGCCTTCTTGCAAATTCAATGGGAACTCCTTCAATTCTTCATCAATGGAGTTGCAAATCAATATGAACACACTCAGAAATGTTTATGGAGATGATTTGTGAAGAAAAATGGAATGGTAATGAAGAAGAATCAAGAGATTCAATGTAATTTGCAAATGGAGCTTTATGATTTCAATCACTATTCTCTACCATAATTAACACCAACTATCACCAACCTTTCACCAATGCCAGTCATATTCAATATATAGAGATGTTTAGAAAAGTCTAGAACCTCCTAGAATCATCTAGTAAGAACTTGAAGTTTTCATGATATGGTATTTTGCATTTCAATTCTCACCACATGGTATATCATGCAAAAAAACCCTTGTACACTTGGTAACTGACTTGAATATCTCCTTACATAAGATTTAGGGCAAGATACAATGCATATCTCCCTTGTTTATTGAATTTTCCCTTGTTTTGGTTTGGTACCCTTTTATGCAAGCAAGACTTTTATAAATCAACCCTATGATGCAAGCCTCAAATCAAAATTGTGGCTGAACCATTGTTCTTAGAATGTCCTTTGGAGTCAAAATGACCTATCATATGACATGGTTTGGACTTATAGCTTATGATTTATGATTTTCAACTTCACTTGAATTAACTTATGCCTCATTTTTAGGCCATTTTTATCACTTTTTGATATGAGCCTTTTCAACATCTCATGACCACCCTACTAGCCTTAAAACATCATTCTAAGAAACTTTGATGTTGAATATTTTTCCATTTGAAGCTTGGAAGTAGGAGATATGGCCTTATGCTTGAAATGACCTATAACTTCCAAATGACCAAAATGCCCTTGGCTTGTCAAAGCCATAAGTTGAGTTCCACAAATCCTATCAAGGACTTCTAGTACTCTCTATAAAGCTAAGAAGATGCTCTTAAACATTCATGTTGACCAAGATACCATAGGAATCATCCTACTAGGGCAAACGTTGTCTGCAAGTTGGGTGACTTTCAAGGACCCAGATTCACATACCTCAGATGACCTGTAATTTGTCAAAACCATAACTTGAGCTCTACAAATCCTATCAAGGACTTATACTACTCAAATTAAAGCTAAGAATAAGCTCTACAACATTCATGTTGTAGGGAAGATGAGATGACAATCACATCTTAAGCTAAACTTCCTGGAAGATAGGGATCAAACTAGGGGATTTTACACTGTCAATCCTTAGAAACCCTAGCTTAAAACTTCTCAAACTCCTCTATCATGATGAGTTGGTCTAGGAATCATCCTTATAGTATCTCAATACATCATTCCATGATCACATGGCCCTTGGATTAGGTCTCAACCTTCTCCAAATCTGCAGTTGACCTAGGGTTGACCCAGTCAAACCCTAATTCTACCACTCATGGTTGAATCTTCTGAATTCTTGCACAATGACCTCCCTAGGCTTCATGATGGCTTTCAAGACATCTCATAAGCTTTCTCAAAGCTTCAAGTCCCTCCTCATAGTCTCAGAATCATCTGAGGAGCTCCCACAACTCTCAAGTTATGAAGCACACAACCTTGGTTTCAACCAATTCCTCTGAGGATCTCTTGAGCTTTCTGACAAAGGTATCAACCTTCAAACACTTGATGGGTAAATAAATGTTGGTCAAATTTTAGGGTGCAACAGCTGCCCCTATTCAAACGGCTTGAACCTGACTGGGTGAGGAGCGAACGACTCTCAGCCAATCAAGGTGCGAGACGGTTGAATACCGGTAAACCCGGAAATTTGCCAACTGCACGAGCACACGATACTCTGCGGGGAACAAATCTTCGAAAACTGGAATAGTAGCTGCACGGCAACTAGCTTGAGAAATACTTGTCTGACGTCGCCGTCAGTTATCCACATTAAATTCTTCTGACATTGTCATCAGACAACCAAAACACCCAACATCGCCGTTGGAAAACTAGAGAATATGACATCGCCGCTGGAAAACTGACTCACTTGACATCGCCGTCGCACAATCAAAATACCCAACATCGCCGCTGGAAACAAACTATCTGACATCGCCGCCAGAAACAAACAAATATCCAACATCACCGCTGGAGAGCTAAAGCACCCGACATCACCGTCGGAGACAAACAAAATACCCAACATCGCCGCTGGAAGACTAAATCACCTGACATCGCCGTCAGGAACCAAACATAGTTCTGAGAATCACCCAACATTGCCGCCGGAAAACTAAATCAACTGACATCGCCGCCAGAAATACACATACCCAACATCGCCGCTGGAAAACTGAAGAATCTCTGTCAAAACACCCAACATCGCCGCTGGAGCACTAAATCTGACATCACCGTCGGACAATCAAAATACCCAACATCGCCGCTGGAGAAATAGAGAATCTGACATCGCCGTCATAAACAAACATAACTCTGAGAGACACTCGACATCGCCGTCGAACAAACATAATCTCTGCTGGGGAGCTAAAGGATCTGACATTGCCGTCAAACATAATCTCCTGATATCGCCGCCAGAAACAAATATCCAACATCGCCGCTGGAGATGAGCATAATCTGACCTCGCCGTCAAAACAAATATCCAACATCGCTGCTGGAACACTAAATCAACTTGACATCGCTGCCAAGAACAGAACATCATCTGACCTCGCCGTCAGAAACATCCAACATCGCCACTAGAAACAAACATAATCTGACCTCGCCGTCAAAACATCCAACATCGCCGCTAGAAACAAGCATAATCTGACCTCGCCGTCAGGGTGAAGAAACTTCATTGGGGAATTGGTCACACGGTAACCGGTAGTACATAGTCAATCATGCCATCAGGCACTCAAAGAACACTGTCGGGCATCAGTTGGACTTCAACCATCAGGTTGATCATGCCATCAAGCATTCGAAGAAACTGTCGGGCATCAGCCGGACTTCAACCATCAGGTTGATCATGCCATCAGGCATTCCGCATTAGCTGAGATAACTGCTTCATTAACACGGGCAGACTTCAATCGTGGAGTCTTCAAGGGAGGTTTCAACTTCGCCGTTAGAAAACCTGCTGGGGAGGACGCTTCGCCGCTGAGGAACCTGGAGAACTATCAAGCCACTCCGCTCCGGGGGTCCAGAAATCATTCTGGAGGAATCAACTCTGCTGAGGATTCCAAGGATCATCTTGAACAAATAACTCCGCCGGGGACTTCAAGAATCCTCTTGAACCGATAACCATTCTGGAGATTTCAGGAATCATCCTGAGCAAACACGTTGTTGGGGATTCCGGGAATTATCCTGGACAACTCTTGCCGGGGACAAACCAATCATGGCTTGAGCAGCTTCCAAGGATTCAGCTCTCTTGGGGCTTTAGGAATCATCTTGGGCGATCTTCGCTGGGGACTCTAAGTATCCACTTGAGCAACCAACTCTGGAGACTGCACTGGGGTCTTAAGAATCATCTTAAGCAAACGGCCCTGCTGAGGATTTCAAGAATCATCTTGAACTGAAGACTTTGTTGGGGATCTCAAGAATCATCTTGAGCAAGCGACTCTGGGGATTATGTCAGGAATCATCCTGAGCAACTGATCCTTCGACAGAACACCTGCAAAACAAGAACGGTAACAACCTAGATCATGTTTATTATGCATATGCTTCGGCGCCATGCTCCACACGGTGGAAGTGCTATGCGTTCATGATAAATGCTATGCAATCATGCACAATGATGCGATCCCGTCAGCAAAATAAATGCCGAGGGGGGAATCCTCCTGTCAAGGGGGAAGAACTACTCAGATAGAGGAATCATCCTGCTGAGGAGAACGTGGACACGCCAATATCAATTGGACTCCGTCTGGGGAAATGATCTTCAGTTGACTGCTGCAGGGGAAACAACTTCAGTTGATTACTGCAGGGGAAACAACTTCAGTTGATTGCTGCAGGGGACGAAGCTCTACGAGAACCTGGACCTGCTGAGAGAAAGCGATATCGATCGCGAGAATAAACTGTGTGGCCGTCTCGGCTACTCTTCTGGGGATAAGAACTCTGTGGGGAAGCAACTTCAGCTGCTCCACACTCCACTGGGGGGAAACCAATCATGGTCTGCTCAATTTCCAAGGATTCGGCTCGCTTGGGGATCTGCAAACTCGGCTGGGGAAGGAGAAATCATTCTACTTCGCTGGAGAGAGTACGACTCTGGGGGAAATACAACATCAACTGTTCAACGCTCTGCTAGGGAAAACCAATCGTGGTCCCAACTGCTTCCAAGGATTCGGCTCTCTTGGGGTTTTGCGAACTCAGCCTGGGAATGAGAAATCATTCTACTTCACTGGAGAGTACAACTCTGATGAGGAATTTCAATTCCGCTGGGGAATAAGGAATCATCTGACTTCGGGAGAGAGTACAACTCTGCAGGGGAATACAGTATCAGCTGTTCCAACACTCTACTGGGGAAGAGGGAGTCATCCGACTTCGGGAGTGAGTACGACTCTGGTGGGGAATCTCAACTCCGTTGGAGACTTCAGTCTGACATCATCAGTTGCTGCATACTTCAGCGTGCGAACAGTTTCCTACGAAACCTGCACTTGTGACCCGGTGCTGGGGGATGAACACGAGCTTCGACGCTTGAACACTTCTATGAAACCTGCACTTGTGACCCGGTGCAGGGGGAAAGAACATGCTTCGGCGCTTGACTCAGCTGAGGAGGATGTCGTTCTTTCAGGATGCGTCTGCTTGGGGAGGAGAATCATCTCTGCCTGGGGACACATATTAATGCTCATGGTCTTGCGATCAGACTCTGCAGGGGGGAGGCTACTGAACTCTGCTGGAGAAGGAGGAATCGTCTTGCTTCGGGGACGCGCACGGCGCACTGCCTGGAATATGCTACACCTGTAACAACACAAACAAACAGACAAGATACCCTTCTCAAAGGGACCTATCAAGGTTATTATCTCGTGACAATATTCAGGTAATTAATTGTTTCAACAATCAATGGCCTAGGCCAGTAAGTTTATGTATGCGCATTTTATCAAAAACATCGGCGTTTTTTTGCAAACAAAACAGATAAATGCTAAACAGGCAAACAGAATTGCTGAATAATATGCATTTTATTGATGATGAACCCCTGAATGGGTAAAAATGTTTTACAACAGAGGCAAGCTCCTGGAATGAGGAAGCCGCGCAAAAATAAAATATAAGTATACATCAGTATATACAAATGTCGGCAACGAGGCGTAGACGAACACCATGAGTTGGTCCCTCTAAGACCCACTCGACTTCGATACTTCTCCGACGCTTCAGCTTCGGAAGAGATTGATTCAGATAAACGGCCCTCAGGTCTTCCAAACCACTAAACAATGAAAGTCCACACGCGGAACGCAGTCATTTGCTTATTCAAATCCCTAACTTTTGCGTGAACCGCCCTTTACGGGTTTTCAGTTCACCGGGATACCCTTTTTTGCCGAAGCCGCCCAGTATAGGTTTTCGACTTCGCGGGTGTACATTTTTTCAATATATCCCTAATTTTTGCCCGAACCTTTTATTCTGTTTTTGGTTCGCTGGGATGCCCCTTTTTTGCCTGGACTCTTTCTTTTTTGTCCAGCGGGTCGCTTTCAAGCAAAGTATTTTTTAACTGCGTCCGCGTTCACCGGGGATGCAAAATCTTCACCATCCATCGTGGATAACAACAAAGCTCCTCCCGAGAAGACCTTGCTGACGACGCACGGACCTTCGTACTTCGGAGTCCACTTGCCCCGGTGATCGGAGTGTGGAGGAAGAATCTTCTTCAGGACGAGATCCCCCGTCTGAAAGCTTCTAGGATGCACCTTCTTATCATAAGCTTTCTTAATTCGGCTTTGGTACAGACGACCAAATGCAATCGATGCTAACCTCTTCTCGTCCATCAGGCTGAGTTGGTTCAAACGATTCGTAATCCATTCTGCCTCGTCGAGTTTCACATCAACCAAAACTCGCAAAGAAGGGATCTCCACTTCTAATGGTAGGACATCTTTCATACCGTACACCAAGGAGAAAGGAGTTGCCCCGGTCGACGTACGTACCGTCGTACGATAACCGTGCAGTGCAAACGGTAGCATCTCGTGCCAATCTTTGTATGTCACAACCATCTTCTGAACAATCTTCTTTATGTTCTTGTTGGCGGCTTCGACGACGCCATTCATCTTCGGCCGGTAAGGAGATGAGTTGTGGTGTTCAATCTTGAAGCTCTGGCACAGCTCCTTCATCATCTTGTTATTCAAATTCGAACCATTATCAGTAATGATCCGCTCGGGAACTCCGTAACGACAGATGATGTCCCTCTTTATGAATTTAGCTACCACCTGCTTGGTCACATTAGCGTACGAGGCTGCCTCCACCCACTTGGTGAAGTAGTCGATAGCTACCAGAATGAAACGATGACCATTGGATGCAGTGGGCTCGATCTTGCCTATCATGTCGATGCCCCACATGGAGAACGGCCACGGGGAGGACATGACATTCAACGGGCACGGCGACACATGAACTTTATCAGCATAAATCTGGCATTTATGACATCTCTTCGCGAATCTGAAGCAATCCGACTCCATAGTCAGCCAGTAGTATCCTGCTCTCAGGATCTTTCTCGTCATGGCATGCCCGCCAGCGTGCGTACCAAATGTGCCTTCATGGACTTCTTCCATGAGCATACTCGCCTCTTTCTCATCTACACATCTGAGTAGCACGAGATCGTGGTTTCTTTTATACAACACTCCATCAGGATTGAGATAAAAATTTCCAGACAGCCTCCTCAGAGTCTTTTTATCCTGGGTTGACGCACCTGCAGGATACTCCTTAGTCATAAGGAAAGTCTGGATGTCATGGAACCATGGCTTACCGTCGGCGGCATCCTCGATTGCAAAGACAAATGTCGGTCTATCAAGACGCGAAAGCACAATTCTTGGAGCCTCATTCCAAAAATTGACTTTATACATTGAAGCCAACGTGGCTAAGGCATCAGCCATCTGATTTTCAGCCCTGGGTACATGATGAAGTTCCACTCGATCGAAGAACGGAAGCAACCTCCTGGCATAATTCATGTACGGCACCAAATTCGATTGACGGGTCTCCCACTCCCCTTTAATTTGGTTGATCACAAGCGCTGAGTCACCATATACGTCTAGATTCTTGATTCTCAAATCAATTGCCTCTTCTAGACCCATGATGCATGCTTCGTACTCCGCCTCATTGTTGGTGACTGGAAACGTCAGTCTCGCAGTGAACAGGATATGGGATCCGTGGGGAGTCGTGATGATAGCCCCGATGCCACTTCCATAGGAATTAACCGCTCCATCGAATATCATCTTCCACTGAGATTTTCTATCAGGCCCCTCGCCGGGCAACGGCTCGTCGCAATCCTTCGCTTTGAGAAACATAATATCCTCGTCAGGGAATTCAAATTTCATCGGCTGGTAGTCCTCGATCGGCTGTTCGGCAAGGTAATCAGACAATACGCTTCCCTTGATGGCCTTCTGGGACACGTACTGAATATCATATTCCGTTAACACCATTTGCCATCTGGCAATCCTGCCCGAAAGAGCCTGCTTCTCGAAGACGTACTTGATCGGATCCATCTTCGAAATCAGCATAGTGGTGTGATTGAGCATGTACTGTCGTAGACGTTTGGCAGCCCAAGCTAGTGCACAACACGTCTTCTCCAGCATCGAGTATCGAGATTCACACTCAGTGAACTTTTTACTCAGGTAGTAAATGGCATGCTCTTTTCTGCCCGTCTCGTCGTGCTGACCGAGAACACACCCCATACTATTCTCCAGAACCGTCAGGTACATTATTAAAGGCCGTCCAGCCACTGGGGGTATCAAGATTGGAGGTTCTTGAAGATACTGCTTTATCTTATCGAATGCCTTCTGGCAATCCTCATTCCAAGTAACTGCCTGATCTTTCTTTAAAAGCTTGAATATTGGTTCACAAGTGGCCGTGAGCTGAGAGATAAACCTTACAATGTAGTTTATTCGGCCCAAGAAACCACGAACTTCTTTTTCTGTTTTCGGAGCTGGCATTTCTTGAATGGCTTTTATTTTCGCAGGATCAACCTCGATACCTCGTTAGCTAACGATAAACCCCAGCAACTTTCCGGACCGCACTCCGAAAGTGCACTTGTTAGGATTCAACCTCAACCTGAACTTCCTAAGCCTCTCAAAAAGCTTCAATAAGTTGACCAGATGCTCTTCCTCCGTTTGGGACTTTGAAATCATGTCATCAACATAGACCTCGATCTCATGATGAATCATATCATGAAACAAAGTTACCATTGCTCGCTGGTAAGTGGCCCCTGCATTCTTCAGACCGAAGGGCATTACCTTATAGCAAAATGTTCCCCAAGGGGTGATAAACGTTGTTTTCTCCATGTCTTCCGGCGCCATTTTGATCTGGTTGTAACCGGAGAAGCCATCCATGAATGAAAACACGGAGAACTGGGCTGTGTTGTCGACCAACACATCGATATGAGGCAACAGGAAATCATCTTTAGGGCTCGCCCTATTCAAATCCCGATAATCGACGCACATGCGTACCTTACCGTCCTTCTTCGATACAGGAACTATGTTGGCGACCCACGGAGGGTAAGTGGTGACCGCTAAGAAGCCAGCATCGAGATGTTTCTGCACTTCTTCTTTGATCTTAACGGCCATGTCTAGTCTCGTCCTCCTAAGCTTCTGCTTAACGGGAGGGCAATCTTCTCGCAACGACAAGCGGTGGACCACGACGTCCGTGTCAAGTCTGGGCATATCTTCGTATGACCAAGCAAAGACGTCACTATACTCTCGAAGCATCTCGACCAGTCTCTGCTTGACATCACTCTGCAGCGTAGCCCCTACTCTGACATTTCTGACGAGCTCTTCTGAACCCAGATTTATGATCTCAATATCCTCTTCGTGAGGCAGAATAACCTTTTCCTCTTGTTTCAACAAGCGGGCCAACTCTTCTGGAAGGTCTTCGTCTTCATCAATCTCTTCCTCGGCTTGATAGATCGGGCAATCGAAGTCGTAGTGAGCCGTAGAAGGTCCAGAGTCGATGTCATCTGTTATGTGGATCCTGCAATAACAAGGGTTAAGTTTAAAACAAGAATATGCAGGTTAGCACAAACCCCATTGCCATTTTGCTGTTTTTCAAAACAAATATAAAACAGGAATAACAGAGAACACAATATTTGAATACGAAGAAAACGCCTTTGATTTATTAACAAAATGAATGTACATAATCCAACAAGGCCCTGACAATAAAACCGCTATGCCCCGGGTAGGACATAGGGTTGTACAATGATTGTAAAAAGTAAATCGTTACTCTTCACTTGTCAGCTGGATAATCTCCTTGATGGTCCAATTGTTGAGGCGCTCGCCCGGCTTGCTTGGCTGAATCCAAGAGTCGAGATCACAATCGCTATCCCCGCTGTCTTCAGACGCCGCGTTGATGCTATCGAAGATCACTCCGCCACTGGTAAATAGGATCGGCCCCTTACCACAAGACGAACTGCTAGACGAAGAAGATGAAGCTTCAGCTTCAGGAGAATACCCCAATCCGAACTTATCCTGCTTGATCGGTATCTCCAAAATATGCCCCCAGCCTGGGGTGGAACCGGCTTCGACGACGGCCCGAGCTTCTTTGAATGAGGAGAGATTCATCTCTTGCTTCTCTGTGACGACAGGAGCTACCTCTTTCACCTTGACGGCTTCAAATGCTTGGCAGAGAGTTTCATGGATTTCGCCATCCATTTCAACATACTTAAAGGATGACAAATGGCTCACCATTATGTCATCCTCACCACACACGGTTACTATGCTTCCCCCGACAACATATTTGAGCTTTTGATGCAACGTGGAGGTCACGGCACCAGCAGCATGGATCCATGGCCGACCTAAGAGGCAACTGTAGGCGGGCATGATGTCCATGATATAAAAAACCGTATCGAACGTTTCCTGACCAACTTGAATCGGCAGGGTTAACTCTCCGAAAACGTGGCGCTTAGTTCCGTCAAATGCTTTCACCACCAGATCACTGGGCGTGCAAAGCAATCCACGGGTGTCCAACTTCATTAATGCCTTTTTCGGAAGCACATTAAGCGACGAACCCGTGTCCACCAGGACATGCGACATGATTGTGCCTCTGCACTCTATCGAGATGTGCAGGGCGCTATTGTGATTCCTCCCTTTAGGCGTTAGCTCTAAATCTGTAAAACCTAGCTCGTTACCAGCATTAACATGGGCTACCACCTCTTCTAGCTGATTCACGGATATCTCTTGCGGTACGTAGGCAACGTTC
The DNA here is from genome assembly GCA_963859935.3 of Lathyrus sativus. Taxonomy (NCBI): domain Eukaryota; kingdom Viridiplantae; phylum Streptophyta; class Magnoliopsida; order Fabales; family Fabaceae; genus Lathyrus; species Lathyrus sativus. Next base: position 674,439,887 of record OZ012738.1, on the reverse strand, counting down.
AATACCTTCACTAACGCGTTGCGGTGCGCTTCAGAACACAGCAACAGGTTGAGAATAGAAATCTTTGAAGGCGGCTGATGGAGATGGTCTACAATCTTGTAGTCGCTCTTTTTGATCAGCCGCATAAACTCCTCAGCATCTTTGACAAGCAAATCTTTCTCTACCCCGCACGGGGCCTCTTCGACAACTTTGCTTTTACCCTTATCAGCAGCATCAGCTCTGACCACTTTCTCTGTCACGACTTCTGGCGGTGCAAACACTCTTCCGCTACGGGTAATACCACTGATTCCTGCGAGATTCTGCACATTCGACCCATACGGCTCCAGCTCTAACCTCTGATCGTTGCAATAGACCTCGGTGCCATAATGCCACAGGACGGCGTTAGTGCTCTCGAATGGGATTGGCCCAGCTTTGGTAATAGTGATTGTAGGCGGTCGGGGCGCAGAAATAGTTATTGGTTGGCGAGGAATGGTGATGGTGGCGACTTCATCGGCCTGCTGCAACACTACCTCTCCTGATGCGCTTTCAGCCCTCCGGCTGAACTGCAAGATACCCTCAGTCATCAGACTTTGGATTCCTTCTACCAACTGCTCACACCCATCTGAATGTGTAGCACAATCCATGCATAACTCTCTGCATCCTGGAAAGAACCCTTTCTTCAACAACTTAGCTTTGACGAAACTAAGCGGCGTCTTGAGATCTTTGACATCAGTCAACAGATCTGCGCTCTCTTCTTCGATAATGGCGTTCACTCCGCCTCCCCTATGATTCGGCATAGGGTTTTTCGTGACATTGGGCACATTATCAGAGAAATTAATGATCTTGGCATCTACCAGGTCCTACACCTTGTGCTTAAAGGCTTTGCAGTTCTCGATCGTATGGCCTGGTGCCCCTGTATGGAAATCACAAGTGGCATTTGCATCGTATCCTGGTGGAGGTGCCCCTGACAAGGGAGCCATCATCCTCTTTTGAACCAACTGAAGCTGAAGCAAAGTCTGCAAGAGTTGCGCGTACGACATAGGCGGAGCCTCGAAGTGACGGTTTGTCAAAGGTGCCCGATTCTGGTATTTTCTATATCCCTGTTGATTCGGTTGCTGCTGCTGCTGCGGAGCTGCTGGGATGTTTATACTGGCTATCTGCTGCTGAGGGCCCTTGCCCTTCCTCCGAGCGTTGGTCACAGCGCTCGCATCTCCTTCTCGACGTTTACCAGCATAAGGTTTCTTTCCACCTCCTCCAACTGAGGATGATTTACCTTGAATTTTCCCGATCTTGATACCATTCTCGACGTGCTCGCCCATGGTAATGAGAGCGGAAAATGTCCTGGACATACCACTGACTAACTTTTCATAGTAGATTCCCGGGAGGGTAGCTACAAACATCTGCACGAGCTCGCGCTCAACCATCGGCGGTTGAACCCGAGCAGCCAACTCACGCCACCGCTGGGCGTACTCCTTAAAGCCTTCATTATTCCGTTGCGAAAGGTTCTGGAGCTGGACTCGGTTCGGGGCCAAGTCGCTATTGTACTGATAGTGATGGACAAACGCTTCAGCGAGATCTTTCCAGGTGCGCACGCTAGTGGGCTCCAAGCCCATGTACCACTCGAGGGAAGACCCAGAAAGACTATCTTGGAAGAAGTGCATCAACAACTTCTCATCTTCGGAATAGGAAGACATCTTTCTATAGTACGATCGCAGGTGGACACGAGGGCAAGTAGTACCCTTATATTTCTCAAAGACAGGCACCTTGAACTTAGGAGGTACCTTAAAATCAGTAATTAACCCCAGCTTGGACATATCAACGCCCAAAGTATTCTGATTCTCAATATCTCTCATTTTATCTTCAAGTGCTTTGAACCTGAGTCGCGCTTCAGCATTCAGCTCCGCTTCCGCACCTCTTTGAGAAAATACATCATCCTGATGATCCTCAAGCCATGGTTGAGGCACCAACAGATTCCCGACGCCAGCATTGCCGTTGACCGGCCCAATGTTGACATTAGCTCCCAGACTACCATTGCCGACGCCCGCCGTATTGAGTCCGATGTTGGCCATCACGTTGCCATTAGCACTGCCGTTGCCCCCGGCAACAAGAACAACATTTTGTGGAGTATCAAGTGGTGGAGGAGTAGGCACGACCCCGCCATGAAGTATGTCGTTACTATCAACCCTGGAGATCAAAGGTTGAACCAAAGTCCGGAGCTGGTCTTGACCATTAGCGACCACCTGCATCAGTTCCATAAAGCGATCCATCCGCTCACGGAGCTCTTGAACATCTGTCTGCACCTGATCCATGATCCTAGTCTGATTAGCTAGAGTTGGATAACGGTGAATGAGTCTCTGATCAATCCTGGAGACCGGAAACAGCTTTGAACCTGTGAACCTGAAAAACCTGCAAACACTAAAGGTTAGGAAAAAAAACAACAAAATGTACGCCATGCAAATGCTTCATGCAGATGCATGCGTGTGTCTGTGTGCTTGGGAGATTTCCCCCCGATCCTAGTGCCTTAGTGCCAGTGCTGATAATAATAAGAAGAAAAAGTCTGAGCCCAATCATGGAAATATCAATCTCATATATATAAGGAAAGCCTATCAAGGCAGTACATAGCATCAGCGAGTACAAGACAAATCAACAGCGTGACCTCAGCCAACAAGCCTGGTGATGGTCAGCATACAACAAAGATCAAAACAAAAGGAATACAAGCTAGTCAAGTACGGCCACGGGCGCGATACTCTGCTAATAACTCCTTCGTCTTTGGATGATTTGGCAAAGTGAGCAACCCCTCGACGAGTAGTTCCCTCTGCACAATGGTATACTGAAGTCCCTGAACTGAACTTTCCCATGCTCCTTCGCCGAAGCAATCTTCCAGTTTCCGCTTTTTCGACTTAAACATCAGCTTGTGCTCCTTCAGGTTGGCAAGAGCTTTGTTGAGTTGGCCTTCGGCGGCGTATCTGCGGGCGGTTTCTTCATCAAACCTCTGCTCGCTGTCCTTCACCTCGGCTTCCAGCTTGGAGATATGCAGCATCAGCTTGTCCTCCCGCTCTTTCCTGGTGGCCAGGGAAGCCTTCCAGTGCTGGTCGAACTTGGATATCCTCCGATATGCCTCGTCCAAATGCTGCTTCTTCGTAGCTAGTACGTCGTTAATAGCCCTGAAGTCTTGACCCATGCGTTCACGATCGGCGATCTGCTTCGCCAGGTCTGTACCCAGTTGGTTCACCAACTCTGTCTGCTTTTTGAAAGCATGCACGGCTTCGTTCCTTTCACTTCGAAGCTGAGCTAACTCCTTCTCCAATTCTGCGTTCGCCCGCTTCAATTCATTCCGCTCGGCTAATACCTGGTTATGCTGATGGATGGGCACAGTAGTAGGCTCTTCGACTGCTAGAGAGCTTTCTGGCTTGGTCTGAGGAAACGACATTCCTATAGCATTGGCTCTGGCTCTGATCCAAGCTGTATATGGAGGGTAGGCTTGACTGTTGCTCTTTCCCAACAAAGGCTTTCCTCGCTTACTGATACTGTTCCACGCACGCTGAAGCTTGGACAACAGATCCCCTTCTAAAGTACCCGTGAGGTACAGAGATTCCTGTACCTCTTCCTCCTTCGGCGGAGTCCTCAAAGCATATGCGAACTGTCGAACCAACAACGACGGATTGTAGTTTATGCAACCCTTTCTACCTATCAGAGGCACATTAGGAAACCCGCTGCAACTGAAGATCACCTCAGTACCTAACTTGTCTCTGTCGAACCAGTCGATATCTTCTGCAGACAAACTCATCAGACGCTCAGGCCACTCAGTTGTGGCTGCAGACAAGACAAAAGGACCCCTCTTGGGCAGATGGCTATCAAGCCATTTGTACAGCAACGGTACGCAGCATGAGACATTCTTCCCTCTCCTGTTCTCATTCTTGTAGTGAACTGAGTGATAGACATCTCCGATCAAAGTAGGGACTGGATTCCCTGAAGCGAAGATGTGAAATGCATCAAAGTCTACAAAATCCGGCATGTTGGGGAACAGGATAATGCCATATATGCATAAAGCGAGGATGGCATTGAACGCGTCCCAACATCCATCCTTGGCATACTGCTGAGCCTTAACCACCAGAAACTGCAAGGAGAACCCAGGAACCTTGTTCCAACTAGTCAATACTAACTCTGAGGCGTCCAAATAAAGTGAAGGAGCTAAACCAGCCAGATCAGGCTCAGCATCCATGTGGACAAAAGGCATTTGTCTCTTGATAGGCACACCTAGCAAATCAGCATATTCTTCCAGCGTCGGCGCGAGAACGAAGTCCTGAAGAGTGAAACACCTCAGCGGAGGGTCATAGAACTGCAACAAAGCATGCAACCCATTCAACTCGAACGTAGAAGGCTTGCAAACCAGACTGAGCAACCTGCCATAAGATTTTCTGAACTCATCCTTCACAGAATCACCTGCTAGAGCTATCAAACCAGTCAACTTCGACACATCAGGGGTCGGGAACTTGTACGCAACGGTCTTCCTGAGAGAGGCCATAACAAATACAATAGGAGGCAAGAAATCCTGGATCGGGGAAACGGTACCTGCAACACAGAAACACGTTAATGAAATGCAAATGTCATGCAAACTAATGCAAAAATGCAGTCATGCAATAATATATCCAGGTAACTGGTGCTGAGATTCTGTATCAACAATCACTGATGAGAAGAAAACCCCGGCGTAGGACCCCAGATCTGATCTGCCCAGAACAACCATCTGATAGGACCATATACATAGGATCATAACTCTGCTTTGTCGAGAACAAATGTCTGATAATAAGAACCTTGGATGCATGATCAAGAAATATCTGCTGATGAAGTCTTCAGACCCCAAATCAAAAATCTGCCCTATCAAGAACAAACATACAGCTGCTGATGAGATCTTCAGACCCCACTCAAAATCTGCTCTATCAAGAACAAACAACATCTGCTGATGAGATCTTCAGACCCCAAAACTGCTCTATCAAGAACAAACAACTGATGACAATACTCTGATCAAAACCTGCTCTATCAAGAACAGACATACACCTGATGATAAGATCCTCTGATCAAAACCTGCTCTATCAAGAACAGACATACACCTGATGATAAGATCCTCTGATCAAAACCTGCTCTATCAAGAAAAGACATATCTGCAACTGAGAACCCTGGTACCAACAAAACTGATCCACTGTCAAGAAAACCGGGTAGTCTGAAGGTCAAAGTTTCCTGCAATAAACCCAACCCCACTCACAGGTATGGACCTAAACTGACTCAAGGTACGACATCCTATGCGTTCATCAGCGTCACAGACTTTCAAGAGGGGTGATACGATACCCAGAAGGTGTGGCATCACCAGCTCATGAAGCGGCCTCACTTAGCTGAATCACAAATGATCGGTCCCCAGAGTCGACAATCCACCAAACCAGCAACCGTCTCAACCCAAAGGGTTGAAAGTGAAGCCAACCGGATGAACCTCGTCTGAGCGTGGATTTCATGAGACACTAGTGCCTGCAAAGCAAGCACGCGCCCACTAATTTCCACTCTAAGTCTATAGTGCACTCAAGCCTGGGTCTGGCTTCTCACTCATCAGAACTCTCATCCCACAACAGCATAAATAATCATATTATACTGAAAATAAAATGCGGGAAATAAATTGCGAGAAGTAAAATGCGATAAATAAACGCAACCCAACAAGTAAACATACAAGCGTTAGGATTGACTCTCGCAGGGAACCGTTGGAGTCCCCAGCAGAGTCGCCAGTTGTCGCTTGCGCGAAAATAAGGTGTCGGCATGACAGAAGAGTCGCCACCTGTTGCGGTGGAAATAGGATATCAAACTATTAATTAGTTTGAATCACAATTCTTGATTCACAACCGCTCTTTGATTTATCCGAAGGAAAAGGTCAAAAGAGGAAAAACCTAATTTTGCATCGTAAACACAATGCGGGGAGAGACCTAGGTAAGGGGTTGGTTAAATTTAGGGTTGTGGCCTCTGTCTTCTTCTTCTTGCCGCATCAGAACCCCATTGATGGACGTTATTCCGAGCTTTTCCGCCTTGCATATCCCTTTGCATGTCTAATTTCCTTTTTCTTCTTCCATTGCCCTGAAATCACACCAAAGAAAGACAAAGAAAAACATTATCCGGCAGGAAACTTACTCTTTCGTTTTTTGACGGAGATGCCCGGGTATTCGGACGGGAAACGACCGATGATGAACGGAGTTTCTGAGGCTTTTATGGATTTGCCCGCCGGTGAGGCTTGGCCGGTGTCAAGACCTTCGGGTCTCCGCTGCCGCCGATCTGGTTGATGGCGGATTTCTTCAACCGCGGTTGACGTCCAGTCGATGATGGTTTGATGCTATAAGGTTTCGCCGCCGTTTTTTTCTTTGTGGCTTAAGGTTTACGTTCCCTGGTGAGTTTGTTCTTATTTTTTTGATTTTCTGGTTCTGCGCCGTCTTGGTCCGTTCTGAGTTAGGGTTCGTCCCCCCTTTTATGAACTTTCTCTGATCATACTTATATGGTTTTTTTTTCGAGATTTGTGGTTCTGGATTGTTGCCGAAAATCCGCTTAAATTTGTTAGTATTTGACCCAGTTTTTTTTTATTTGAATATGGTGGCTGTTATTTTGCTTTGAACCTGTGATACTGTGTTGCGGTTGATTTAAAATTGGTTTGCTGGGCTTTTCCGAAAAGAGTGTTACGGAGATTTTGTTTCGGTTTCTGCAGAATTTTCGGATGGTTGTTTGACTAAACGACCTTGTTATGTGGCTGGGTTTTTGGATATTGGACTTTACGTTATGATTCTGGATGTGTTGGCTAAAACAGTTCACTGGATTTCCTGAACTGGTTTGTTTCAGTTTGCTTGTCTGGTTAACTGGTTTTCTGGTTTGAACTTGTCTGGATTTGGATTTTCTTCTAACTTGATTCTGAACTATTTTGGATATGACTTTTGCAGACATGATTCAGATGTTGGATTTCTATCTGCTTCGAATTCAGATTTTGGATGGAAACGAACTTTTGATTCCATAATATATACTTGATAAAATGGATTCAGATTCTATTAGTGATCTGTTTGGTGGGATAATCACTTTTTCGGCAAAAATCATTTTTCGGCATAAACTTCTTTTTCTCTTCTTCTCGGCTGTCCCAAAACTAAGAACAAATATTATCGGTCTAGTGCTGATGTCGAGGTCGAAAATGGGAGTTCGGTTGCGGCAATAGTCGTGCCCTCCCGACACCCGGTGATGAAATTTTTCTGAGGGTGTCAAAATAAATTCTAACATTTTCCTTTGCTCTACTCTTGATTTTTCTGTGTGCAGGTACGGAGGAAATTGGACGATCAGAAAATCGAGTGCGAAAAGCAATATTCGGAATGGCTTTTTAGGATATTAGGAATTTTTAGAATAAATATAAATGTAATATAAATTCCTTTTTGTAAATTGTAACTAAAGAAATAACTATGAATAAAATATTCACATTATTTTTCTATTCAAAATACTTTGTCTTATTTCTCTTTCCCCAACTTAATCACGCCGAACAACTCTCGTAATTAAAAATGTTCGATTAAATTTCACCAGTTAAATGCCTCCGAACAAATTCAACCAACCGCATATTAATCAATTAAATTTGAACCACCGGACTAACTTCACCAAACAAACTTGTATGAATAACTTCCGAGAAAAAAATCAATCACATTAACCTCGTCGTTCCAACTTGTGTCGCTCCACTTAAAATGTGATATAATCTTCCATTCTCAAATCAATTTAAATTGCGTCTGATGGTATAATCGACGATAGTCATGAACGGAGTAAAATAGAACAGAAGCGGAGAAATCCGATTAGCGGTGAAAACAGAAAACTAAACTCCACTGTTAAAAATTCAAATAGCGCCTCTGATAAGATATCGAACCATAAACCAACTCGGCCCATAAACCTCGATCCAACATAAATCAAAAACCCGAATTTGAATCAGACTTTTTCCCGTTTCTTTTTCTTTTGAAGCTTTTTACTAGCAGAAAGCAGAGGAAGCAGAAAAACGTGCGCTTGTGAAATAACTCATGGAATAAATGCTTGTACCGAGTTAAGTGAACCAGAGTTGACGTCTCAACATAATTTCAACATAATCAAACCCACATGATAACGCAACATCCCTAAAAGCTACTGACAACCGAAACTCGGCCCCTGAATAAATTACCGTATCTCGAAAACTTTGATGCCAAAATTCACGGTAAATTTCTGTTTATCCTCAAAATAAAGAACTCGAAGACAGAGGTTTTAATTATTCCAAAGAGCCCTGGCGACAGCTCATCTTCAAAAATCGTCAGTAAATAATGCATAAATTACCCTTTTGCCCTTTTCACAGCTAAAGCGCACCTGATGCAATTCCTGCAAAATAAATGGCCTACGTAACCTGCTGATAGTTAGCGGATGCAAAAAATGAAATGCTATGCGACATGAATCGACTAATCTGAGGGTAAAATTTGGGGTATTACAGTTGCCCCTATTTAAATAGCTTCACCGGATGATTTGAGCGACGTAGGCTCGAGAAATCATGGTGGAGAGATTTAAATATAGATAACCAAAAATTTTGCCCTTAGATGCAGTGATATGTAATGCTGTGGACAAAACGGAATAGACATAATGTTGACAAATGTCATGAATCTAATATGATGTGTATGATGAAATGATCACTGCATATATTCAGACGACACGACGACACAGGGGACAGACACGACGGACGAACCACACTGGGAGATATGACGCACCGGGGAACAGCGTGACACGGGGAATTCTAAAGATGATTGTCAACTAGTGCGAGCACGACCAACTGTCACTTTTTAGAAAGGGAATAGTAAGAACGGGATCCTCAATGGAGATGGCACCGATGAGACGGCCTCCACTGGGGAAAATCTAGGAGTAATTATTCAACAGGTTCAGGCGTGACCGGCTGATACTCTAGAGTACAAAATAAAACTGGATTTGCACGACTGTAGGATTGATTAACAAGATGCTGGAGCATTGAGCAAAGAATAACATCCGAGCTTCTGTAAACTTTCCCTCGTGACAGGATCAAACGGAATTTAGGAATCCGTAGAAAATATACAGGGTAAAACCGACTGTATGCCAAAATAATGGGTCTTAATGGGAAATGCCCTGATAAGCTTTCTCGAGAGAGAACTGCCACTTATCGTTGGAAGGGGCTTATATGCCAAACTGGATAAGCTTTCAAATAAAGAGACTGCTGCTTATCTGTGGATAATAGATTGATTGATAATATAAACTTCTTCACGTCTCAAGTCTGTGCTCCCTGGACATGATTCGGTTTCTTCTTTTGCTAAAGGATAAAATAAACGTCTTCATAATTCGAGATCGGTGCTCTCTCGAATATGATTTGGCTCCTTCTTTTACTAAAGGGTAAACGAACTTCTTCATACTTCAAGATCTGTGCTCTCCTGAATATGATTCTGCTCCTTCTTTTACTAAAGGATAAAATAAACGTCTTCATAATTCGAGATCGGTGCTCTCTCGAATATGATTTGGCTCCTTCTTTTACTAAAGGGTAAACGAAATTCTTCATACTTCAAGATCTGTGCTCTCCTGAATATGATTCTGCTCCTTCTTTTACTAAAAGGTAAACGAACTTCTTCATACTTCAAGATCTGTGCTCTCCTGAATATGATTCCGCTCAAACCTCCCCTTTCTTCAAAATGATACGGGAAATGGAAACCAAACTGCTCGCTGGAGATGGCCATTTGCTGCAAGTCATAACGAAGATAAGATAAGCTTCTCGGGCGAGAAATGCCGCTTATTTGCAAGAGTGGCGATAATAAGCTTCTCGGGTGAGAACTGCTTGTAGAGGTGGTAACAGGTAATGTAAATTGTAAAGAAAGTTGTGATGATGGCAAACATCTAGATCACTGAATGATAACAGGTAACATAAATTGTAAAGAAGGTCGTGATGATGGCAAACATCTAGATCACTGAGTGATAGCAGGTAACATAAATTGTAAAGAAGGTCGTGATGATGGCAAACATCTAGATCACTGTGTGATAGCAGGTAACATAAATTGTAAAGAAGGTCGTGATGATGGCAAACATATAGATCACTGTAATGTAATAATGAGATCCTTGTATGAGAAGATCAATTGTAGAGTGTATTGTAAAGTGTAAGGTAGGTGATAAGCTCCTCGGCTGGGAACTGTTGCTTGTCTATTGTGCAATGTAGTGATAAGCTTCTCAGGCGAGAACTGTCGCATATCTGCAAAGGATTGTAAATGCTTTTCTTGAAAGATAGCGCAAAATAAATGCACGTCCAGGTAGGTTCGACGACCGACAGGACTGAAATTCGATCTAGAATTGGGCTAGAAAGAACTGATAAACAAAACTCCATTGAGGAAACGAACTCGAATGGGGACTACCTTATCTTAAGGTGGAAAGGTAACGGAAATAACCATCATCCACGAGGGTTGAACTCTATGGGGAAACTGGAAACAAGTAGGTATTTTATACTTAGGGTTGACGACCTACTTGGAGAGAGGGGACAAACCCAGTTACTCGGCGGTAACGACAAGGATGACGATAAATAGCAAGCATGCAAATGCTAATGCGTATGCCAAAGTGTATACGAATGTGTATGTTCATGTGTATGACAATGAAATGAAAATTAGTATGTAATGCTCATGCTTATGCTTATGCTGACAAAACAGATGAGAGAGGAGACATGAGATGAAATAAACATCTCGACAGAAATACCCAGTGACCTCTGCAACAGTACATCTATTAGAGGATAGGAATAGTTGATGGTAAGACCGAATCTGGCTTCAAAGTTAAAATTTCCCTAGGGAGAAAATCTGATGACTTCCACATGGGGATGCGATATGACTTCACCGGAGAGTATGATGCCCTGACTTCAACTGGGGATTCATGACCTTCGCATGGGGATAAGATGTCATTACTTCACGTGAGGGATTGCTATCATGAACCATAATCAGCTCAAGAACTCTTGGATCATAGACTTCCGGGAATAAAATAAATATCCGCTGTATGGGGAAGGTGTGGAGCTAGACGGCTTCATGGAGATAGTGTAGCAACTTCCTGGGAAAAGTACCTCGGCTTCCTGGGGAAAAGGTATATCCGATTGGGGATACGATATATCAAACTTCCCTGGAGAGTTCATCGGACTTACTGGGGAGAAATCCACAGACGTTCCTAAGGACAGTATGTTGACTTCTTGGGGGCGAATACAACTATCTTATGGGGAATATTCCTGAGGAAGGTAATGCAATTTCATTGAGGAACAGATGCTTCCACTAAGAAGGGGTCTTCAAGAACATATACCACTTGGAGGGTACCGGAGATGTCTCTGCAGTCTTGAGAGTCATTGGGGAGTTATCGGGTGGATACCAAAAGTGTTGTCAGCTTAAAGTCTCGCTGGGGACTGTTACTGGGAAGATGCTGGTATGATCTCTGCTGTCTTGGAGATTACCGGCTCAGCCCAAAGTGTTGTCAGCTTATAGTCTTGCTGGGGACTGTGTCGACTTAAAGTCTCTCTGGGGACTGTGTTGAGGCAATGGTTAAGATGTAGATTCTGCAACGATGAGATTTACTGGGGAATGAAGACCGCCGGGAGTAAAATCCATCGGGTGCACGAAGAATGTCGTGAAACGAAGCTAACTTTTATCTCAAAGGACTTTGTCGTAGTCGCCATTTTGAAAATATCATGCCCCAGAGTACCTGTTTCGTGAGGAAAAGTCAGCTCAAGAGGATTTTACAGAGAAACATGGAGTTCAGATGCCCCACTGTTTTCCAACTCTTGGAGAGATTTGTCAGATCTCGACATAACTGGCTCAGATCGACAGTGACATGACTGAGTCTTCAAAAATAGCTCTTAAGAATGTCAGGCTCGCATTGATGAGAAAACTGGAAACCATCTGCCCCTGTTTAGCAGGATCTGTGACATCTATATGTAAGTTTCTAAGATATCAGGCAAAACCGACACGCGTGAAATGCTATCCTGAAACTATCAATGCAACAATATATTTGTCTTGAAATTTTTGTTTTTGAAAAAGATATCGCTATAACTCGCGAACGAAATCACTAGCTAGGATATGAATTTAACTTGTAATGCCAACGGTAAATTGAGTATAACTCGTAGGAGTCAGGAAACGTTATCTCATCGAGTATGCTTTCAAAAGAAACCTTACCTCAATTAGGTCTTTTAAAGGTTGTATCGCGGCTTGGTTCATGGTTTAAGAAACAAAGGATAAAGGCTCGAATTTATTTGTACCCACCCCTCTTCGTGATGTTCTCCAATCCTATTCAGTTAACAAGATACGAGCACTCATATCTTAATCGGGTTTGATATGGTCGAGAACTCATTAAGGCTTTGGACATGGCAGTCACTCACCTATTGTCTTTTGTGTTTGGTCACACGACTTTGTTCTTTTTTTTGGGGATTCTTCATTGTAATCCCTTGTTTTTGTTATATTTTTTCATTCCCTAACTTTTGCCTGGACAACATTTTTTGAATTTGACTTTGGAGTCCAGCGGGATGCCCCAGTTTTGCCTAAGTCTCCTTCATAGGTTTTGACTTAGCGGGCTATATTTTTTTTATTTTTGTGAATGAGTCGTGTGACTCTTTTGAAGGTTTGTGACTGCCCCACTCTTTAGGTAGTAGAGGAATAGTCATTGCATTTTGACTTCTTAAGATGCTAAGGATAGATTCTCGACGATTCGCTCCTCCTTTTTGAGGGTTTGAGCGCTCGATTGGTTGTACTGAAAAAACTACCCTGCCCCAGGTTAAAATAAGGGTTTTAATTTGGAAAAGAAAACTCCTACTTCAAGGCTCAAAGGGGGTAAAGAGGGATTATCATCCTTATATCTCCAGTGTTTGGGATTCGAAGCAATGCCTTACATCATCAGCAGGTTTCAATCGGAAGCATACGACAAGAGATTTGATGGTTTGGTTCATCATCCTCCTCCCAATTCTCTATCAAGGCAAGAGATCGGGTAAAGTTGGCATTATAAGTTTATGGAAAAAATATTTTTGGAGTGAAACGAATGGATTTATTCAAGACAAATATGCATTGCATTAATTATTCAAAATAAACGAGTTCATACATGCTAATTATGCTTAATCAACGAAAATAACATATAAATAAGCAAAATGTAATGTCTCAAAGTCCTTCAAGATGTGTTTATGAAGTCTTCGTGTCTGAGACCGGCATGGTAGTGGTTTCCTCTGGCGGAGCCTCGCTGGAAGGAGTCGTCTTGCTTGCCCCAGCTACATCTGTCATTACTTCATTATCGGTCTTCAAATCTTCACTCAGAATAACTCTCCCAGATTCTCTGTTGATCGGGGTCGCATCATCTTGAGGATTGCTGAAATGAAAAGGACTAGGAATCTGAAGAACTACCGGCTTCGGCTGATTCACTGTATGTGTCACTGGCTAAGATCTATTGAAAACAGGCTTTGCAGAGCTTGATTCTGGCCCCTGGGATGCCCTGAGAGGAGTCTTGACTTTCGACTGAGGATCGTCAAAAGACAGAACCTTCTTTTCTAGAAAATCTCTGATAATATTCTTAAGCGTGTAACATCCTTCCAAATCGTGACCAGGCGCACCCTCATGAAATAAACAATGAGCGGAGGTATTGTAATTGACAGGTACTGGATTGGGAGGTGGATCCAAAGTTCGGGTAACAACCAGACCTCGTTGCACTAAGAAAGGATACAACTCAGTGAACGTCATTGGGATCGGAGGACAATGCTTGTATGGTCTCTTATTTTGATGAGGTATCGTCTCCTTTGATGGTTGGCACACGGGAGCGTTGGGCACTCGTTGACAGTTGACAGGAGCTTGTGCAGGCTGATAAATCGGATGTTGATAGACCGGAGCCGGTGGCCCGGGCTGATATGTAAGAAATTGCTGACTGAAAGGAGGTACAACAGTAGCTACATAGGGTTGTGGAGCATACTGAACTGGATAACCTTGAACATAATTCTGCTGAGGTTGCCAAGGTTGGTGAGTATCCATCGAGCGATTCCTCGGACGTGTAGGTCCTTTATGGTGGTCAACGCTCGGAGTTTTGCACTTTGGAGGAGTAACTCGTCGAACTGGTTGAGCGATGGTAGGACGCACCAAACTGGATTGAAAACCATGAGGAGGTACATTCGCAACAGTAACGGCTGGTTGAGGATCCACAACAGTATGGGTGATCTCAGAAACAACAGTGGGCTGAGAATCCAGCTTTGCATTAAGAGCTTGTAGCATCTCCATAATCTTCCTCACACTTCCTTGAAGATCTTTGAGTTCATGGCTGACACGGTCTATCTCTTGAGCTTGTTCTTCCATCCTTTTTCGAGCTTGGGCTCTAGTATTGTACTGATGCGGAGGACCCAGGATGACGAAACTGACAGGCGAGAGAACCGAGAATAAGAAACCGGGAGACACATGTGATGCAAAAATATGATGCAAAAATGCGAAATGCGAATGGAATGATTTCATGGAATTCAAATATTTACGAATATTGCAGAATAACAAAGAAATTTTATTTATTAATTAAAAATCGATTACAAATAATATTCTTAGAAAAGTCTTGGCATAATAGCTAAATAAAAGCTAATAATGACCCTAAGGAAGCTTCCTGTTCTGCCCTTTTGCTCTGCTCTTCGGGCTAGGCCTTTTTGAGGATGAGCCTATCTTCAAAAGGTAGATCGATAGTTAGAGGAAAATAAATCCTTCATCAAAACCAAACAAGGGTACGTTGGAAAAGTCTTCACGATTGTTGGTGATTAGTGTCCTTGATGTCGGATACCTTTAAACATATGGCTTTAGCAATGTCTTGTTCTTTAGGATTTACCTCCAAGAAAGGGAACAAAGACTCCTTCAGAATAAATAACCCCACCAATTGAGAGTACTCTTCTAGGGTAGGCAAGAGCTGATACTCGAGGAATCTAAAGGTAAAGATCATTTGGATCCTAGAACTGTAACAAAGTCGAAAGGAAACCTTGGTCTACTTGAGGCTTCAACAAAAATAACGGCCTTCCATACTTATTTCTGGATCCTTTATTGATCTTGAACCAAAGCTCCTAGCTTCCTTAGGTCATCTAACTTAAGTCCTTTAAAAGAATATCTCAAAGTTTTTTTTGTAATCCATCGTATCCTGCAATATTCATAAATAAGGTTTGAATTCCATGAAATGTGATGCAATGTGATGCTTTGATGGATGCAATGCACATATATACAAAGTCTTAGGTTAAAGGTATGTGCAAGGAGTTAGGGTCTACCCATCCCCATAAGGTATGTACTACGGTTAGTTGTACCTGCAGAACAAGGGTTCTAAAGAAGTTCCCAAAGTCATCAGTCCATCCTTCGGATATTATCAACTTTCCAACTGACTCGGAGGTCAATAATATTCTCAAGAGAACCTCTTTTGAGTGTAGTATCGCGTAGCAACCATTGTAGGACTACTCCCACATAGTTCCCGCACTACGTCCTACATAAGGCCAAGGTGGTGTTAAGGTAACTACGGTCCTCAATATCACAGACTCCAATCGAAAATAGTAAAAGTTTTCACGACTAACTCGATCAACCGAACAATTTTCGACAGGGTCTCAACTGAGCGGTAATTCTCGAGTCAACTTGGTCGGGACTCACTCCCGGCAAGCCTCGTCGAATATCTCACCATCCTATAATAAGGTCACTCAAGTCCGGGTTAGGACTTATCTCACAATAACAGGGTACCCCCCAAGCAAGGCACAATAATACATATATAGATAATTAATAATATAAAAGCACGCAATAAACAAAATAGGGGTAACCCTTAAAATTATGGCGGTCCCCAGTGAAGTCGCCATTTTCTGTTGCGGTGGAAATAGGATATCAAACTATTAATTAGTTTGAATCACAATTCTTGATTCACAACCGCTCTTTGATTTATCCGAAGGAAAAGGTCAAAAGAGGAAAAACCTAATTTTGCATCGTAAACACAATGCGGGGAGAGACCTAGGTAAGGGGTTGGTTAAATTTAGGGTTGTGGCCTCTGTCTTCTTCTTCTTGCCGCATCAGAACCCCATTGATGGGCGTTATTCCGAGCTTTTCCGCCTTGCATATCCCTTTGCATGTCGAATTTCCTTTTTCTTCTTCCATTGCCCTGAAATCACACCAAAGAAAGACAAAGAAAAACATTATCCGGCAGGAAACTTACTCTTTCGTTTTTTGACGGAGATGCCCGGGTATTCGGACGGGAAACGACCGATGATGAACGGAGTTTCTGAGGCTTTTATGGATTTGCCCGCCGGTGAGGCTTGGCCGGTGTCAAGACCTTCGGGTCTCCGCTGCCGCCGATCTGGTTGATGGCGGATTTCTTCAACCGCGGTTGACGTCCAGTCGATGATGGTTTGATGCTATAAGGTTCCGCCGCCGTTTTTTTCTTTGTGGCTTAAGGTTTACGTTCCCTGGTGAGTTTGTTCTTATTTTTGTGATTTTCTGGTTCTGCGCCGTCTTGGTCCGTTCTGAGTTAGGGTTCGTCCCCCCTTTTATGAACTTTCTCTGATCATACTTATATGGTTTTTTTTTCGAGATTTGTGGTTCTGGATTGTTGCCGAAAATCCGCTTAAATTTGTTAGTATTTGACCCAGTTTTTTTTTATTTGAATATGGTGGCTGTTATTTTGCTTTGAACCTGTGATACTGTGTTGCGGTTGATTTAAAATTGGTTTGCTGGGCTTTTCCGAAAAGAGTGTTACGGAGATTTTGTTTCGGTTTCTGCAGAATTTTCGGATGGTTGTTTGACTAAACGACCTTGTTATGTGGCTGGGTTTTTGGATATTGGACTTTACGTTATGATTCTGGATGTGTTGGCTAAAACAGTTCACTGGATTTCCTGAACTGGTTTGTTTCAGTTTGCTTGTCTGGTTAACTGGTTTTCTGGTTTGAACTTGTCTGGATTTGGATTTTCTTCTAACTTGATTCTGAACTATTTTGGATATGACTTTTGCAGACATGATTCGGATGTTGGATTTCTATCTGCTTCGAATTCAGATTTTGGATGGAAACAAACTTTTGATTCCATAATATATACTTGATAAAATGGATTCAGATTCTATTAGTGATCTGTTTGGTGGGATAATCACTTTTTCGGCAAAAATCATTTTTCGGCATAAACTTCTTTTTCTCTTCTTCTCGGCTGTCCCAAAACTAAGAACAAATATTATCGGTCTAGTGCTGATGTCGAGGTCGAAAATGGGAGTTCGGTTGCGGCAATAGTCGTGCCCTCCCGACACCCGGTGATGAAATTTTTCTGAGGGTGTCAAAATAAATTCTAACATTTTCCTTTGCTCTACTCTTGATTTTTCTGTGTGCAGGTACGGAGGAAATTGGACGATCAGAAAATCGAGTGCGAAAAGCAATATTCGGAATGGCTTTTTAGGATATTAGGAATTTTTAGAATAAATATAAATGTAATATAAATTCCTTTTTGTAAATTGTAACTAAAGAAATAACTATGAATAAAATATTCACATTATTTTTCTATTCAAAATACTTTGTCTTATTTCTCTTTCCCCAACTTAATCACGCCGAACAACTCTCGTAATTAAAAATGTTCGATTAAATTTCACCAGTTAAATGCCTCCGAACAAATTCAACCAACCGCATATTAATCAATTAAATTTGAACCACCAGACTAACTTCACCAAACAAACTTGTATGAATAACTTCCGAGAAAAAAATCAATCACATTAACCTCGTCGTTCCAACTTGTGTCGCTCCACTTAAAATGTGATATAATCTTCCATTCTCAAATCAATTTAAATTGCGTCTGATGGTATAATCGACGATAGTCATGAACGGAGTAAAATAGAACAGAAGCGGAGAAATCCGATTAGCGGTGAAAACAGAAAACTAAACTCCACTGTTAAAAATTCAAATAGCGCCTCTGATAAGATATCGAACCATAAACCAACTCGGCCCATAAACCTCGATCCAACATAAATCAAAAACCCGAATTTGAATCAGACTTTTTCCCGTTTCTTTTTCTTTTGAAGCTTTTTACTAGCAGAAAGCAGAGGAAGCAGAAAAACGTGCGCTTGTGAAATAACTCATGGAATAAATGCTTGTACCGAGTTAAGTGAACCAGAGTTGACGTCTCAACATAATTTCAACATAATCAAACCCACATGATAACGCAACATCCCTAAAAGCTACTGACAACCGAAACTCGGCCCCTGAATAAATTACCGTATCTCGAAAACTTTGATGCCAAAATTCACGGTAAATTTCTGTTTATCCTCAAAATAAAGAACTCGAAGACAGAGGTTTTAATTATTCCAAAGAGCCCTGGCGACAGCTCATCTTCAAAAATCGTCAGTAAATAATGCATAAATTACCCTTTTGCCCTTTTCACAGCTAAAGCGCACCTGATGCAATTCCTGCAAAATAAATGGCCTACGTAACCTGCTGATAGTTAGCGGATGCAAAAAATGAAATGCTATGCGACATGAATCGACTAATCTGAGGGTAAAATTTGGGGTATTACACCACCTTTCGTTATTCATCCCTCAGAGCGGGAAAGGAAACGATCGGAAAAACCTAACGAAGAAGGGTAAGACAAGGTCGTCGCAACCATTGTCTGGGTTCGGGAGTCGGTTACGCAAGGGGAAGGTATTAGCACCCCTCACGTCCGTCGTACTCGACGGGATCCTCGCTTGTTGTGTTTACTTGGACGGGTTGGTTTTATTCTATCTACCTATTAAGGCTGGCTGAAAACCAAAAGAAAAATGACTCGGCAAAGCGTCGCACTTTATGCCTACGTATTCTCATCAGAGAATGAGAAATCAGAGTCAACGTAGTTCGGCCTACGAAGGGTTATGGGGGAAGGTAGCTCGCCAAGACATCGTCATCTTGTGCCTACATACTCTCAACAGGCTTGAGAGATCAGAGCATACGTAGTTCGGGAAACTACGATTTATTTCCTGTCTTTACGAAAGAAGTGTTTTTTATTGTGTTTGCGATTTCAACCGCACTAGAGACTATGACCTGAGAGTGAATGCGTCGCATGTCACCCAAAGGGTACCATACTAAACATCCAGACTGTGGAAAAGAAACTCTCCCACAATCCTTTCTCAGATAGCTTAAGGCTCGTAACGTACGAAATAAATCATTCATGATTACTGTATCTTAAACTGTTTTGAGATGAGAAGAGAACAGGCCCAACTAGGAGGGAGACTATCAAGTCCTACTGTTATCATGCCATGGATTCATCCTATGGTTGAAGTTTGAACAGGGAACTCCTAGAAGTTGTCATGCATAGGTTTCAACCTAAAAGTCTATCATCAAATCCTTATCCAAGGAAATGAGAGTCCTAAGGGATCATGTCAATGATACACCAAAACAGACAAAGCATCAGCTTAACAGTAAAATGCATGCAATGCAAGTGAGGGAGGAAATGTGTGTGGGGCTTCATCCTCCACAAGCTCATCTCAACCTCAAGCCAGAATGAAATAACAGTAATCATACTGAAATATAACCAACATGCTATCAAGCAATAAACAGTAAACTGCAATCATACAGATAAAATGAAATGAAATGCCATCAGGCAAACAAACCACATGGGCAAGGGAGCTGGGCTCTACCGAATACCCGCAAGCAAAGCCACGCAGTAACAATACAAGCAGAGGGAGCAACTCAACCTCTAATGCAATCATGTTCCTAGATTCTACTTATTCTAGATATGGACTTCATCTAATGCAACAGACAAGTCAAGAAAAACACACAATACATAAAAGAAAAAGAAGAAAACAGAAGAACTCCTCTCTCAACTTCAAGCTTCAACTTCTCCAACAGCAACTCAGTCTTCAGACCTCAATCACTTGACAAACATCAGTTTGCTTTTCCAGGTTTCACCCTACAACATGAGTTTCAACTCATCTTCTCCCTTAAGCTTCAGCTTCTTGATCAGCTCCACCTTCAGGCTTCACCTAATCTTCAGGGATCTTCAAGTATCAACTTGATCTTCATGCTCTTCAAGCTTCAGCTGGAATGGCAGTCTTCAAGGATTCATCCTCTTCAATACTCTTCAATGAAGTCTTCATCTTCAAGCTCAGGCTCTGCATCTCTCAAGACAATCAAACCCAGAGAAAATCACTTACTAGATAAGCTGGGGGATGTTGCACTGCTTATTTGATCACCAAAGGTGACCTATAAGGGTTCAACATCAAATGAAGGGTTCCCTCAAAAGTTCTACCTCCTAGGTATATCACTTATCCCTCCAAAGGAGAGAGGTGTATACCATGGAAGGACTTTGAATCATAGGGAGGAATGGAGGTGAATGATACCATCCATATTTGAGAAAGAAATTATCTACATCTAAGCTCTTCCTAATCCTAACCCTAAAACAACAAAAAGAAAAGAAGAACAAGCTCCCAAGCTCCTCAATGCATCTTCAAGTCTTCTACTATGCTCCACAAAGAGATACCAAGCTCCTCAAACCAAAGGAAAACTCCAAAGCAAAGCAAACTAAACAAACATGCCCTAAAGGCAACACAAACAATCCTTCAATACAAAAATCAACCAAAAATAGCATACTATTATATTAAATCCTAATATAATTTCTAAGGGATCCTACCTACCTACCCTTAAGTACCATATATGCCCCATAGTCTAAATTGTCCTACAAACCCAAAATCTAAAATTGTTATGGACCTATGTTGAAGTTTTAACCTAATTCTACACTACCTAGAATTACCTAATAAAAACTATCCTAAAAATCATCACAAAAATATGGAATTAATTCAGGGGAAACCTAAAACATTCATCTAACTACCCTAAAAATATTAACCTAAAAATCTAAAGGGAACTACCCTAACTAAATTCTACAAATTAAGGTATCAACTAAAAGGAATTAAAAAGCAATTAAAAGTAAAAATATACAAAAAATATAAAAATGAAATAAAATGGCAATTTTATGATTTTATATTTTTCTAGACAGAAAATGGAAAGTGGGAAAAAAATCCCATTGAAAATAGTGATTTTTCTATTTAATATGGATTTTCAAAGTTATAAAAAAATTTGGAGAAAAATTAATATGAGAATGATGCATGGGGTGTGAATAGAAATAAAATCCAGTTATTATTTCACATGGGCCCAACATGAGGGGTGTGAAACGTAAAGCGCGTCTGGCCCAACAATTAATCAGAAAACAATTTAAAAAACAAAAGAAAAAGGGAAAACTGGCGGTGTAAAAAGCAGTGAAATACAGTTATAACATGGTTGGGCCTTGCATGGGGGGTGGGAATAGGAATGTTCATTCAAGCCCAGACTGGTGCGTTTAATGAAACGCAGCGTTTTACGCTGCTTTCATTCTCCCTCCAATTCGCGTTTGAATCTGGGCCATAGGATCAGTTTTCCAGTCAAACCAGTCAGCGCGCATCAACGGCTGCCACTTCATCTTCAACCTCACGCTAGCTAGGGTTTCAGAAAAGCCATGAACACACATCCATGCAACAGAACTTTCTACCACTCGTGCTCCTTCGTTTCTCCACCATTCAACGCGATGTAAAGACCAATTTTGCTCTACTTTCCAAGCTGAACACAACTGTGGCCTTAGATTTCATGGAAACAACCTAAATCATGCAAACCGAATGCATAACCAAACCAACCTCAAAATATCATCAAGTTTCAACTTCAACCAAACTCATGATTCTTGGTATCAAAATGATCCTTATGTTATACTAATCAAAACCAACCAATAATCTTGCATTATCATCCCTTAAATCACTCATTCTAACTCCATCAAGAATTCGTGTCCATGAATAAAACCTCTCCAATCAGTCCCAAACTCATCAAAATGAACCACCTAATTGTCTCTAATGGTTTTACACTAAGAATTAGCCCTAGCCATTCCTAGAATAGGGTGTAGGAATGATTTTGCATACCTTGCTTCTTGAAATGGTAGGTGATGAATCTCTTCAATCCAAGCCTTGAAACTCCTCAAGAATGGTCCTTAGATGATGAATATTCCTCTGTATGCAAAAGATTTGATGTAGAGACTTTGTACTTCAAGATCCAATGCAATTTGCCTTCTTGCAAATTCAATGGGAACTCCTTCAATTCTTCATCAATGGAGTTGCAAATCAATATGAACACACTCAGAAATGTTTATGGATATGATTTGTGAAGAAAAATGGAATGGTAATGAAGAAGAATCAAGAGATTCAATGTAATTTGCAAATGGAGCTTTATGATTTCAATCACTATTCTCTACCACAATTAACACCAACTATCACCAACCTTTCACCAATGCCAGTCATATTCAATATATAGAGATGTTTAGAAAAGTCTAGAACCTCCTAGAATCATCTAGTAAGAACTTGAAGTTTTCATGATATGGTATTTTGCATTTCAATTCTCACCACATGGTATATCATGCAAAAAACCCTTGTACACTTGGTAACTGACTTGAATATCTCCTTACATGAGATTTAGGGCAAGATACAATGCATATCTCCCTTGTTTATTGAATTTTCCCTTGTTTTGGTTTGGTACCCTATTATGCAAGCAAGACTTTTACAAAGCAACCCTATGATTCAAGCCTCAAATCAAAATTGTGGCTGAACCATTGTTCTTAGAATGTCCTTTGAAGTCAAAATGACCTATCATATGACATGGTTTGGACTTATAGCTTATGATTTATGATTTTCAACTTCACTTGAATTAACTTATGCCTCATTTTTAGGCCATTTTTATCACTTTTTGATATGAGCCTTTTCAACATCTCATGGCCACCCTAATAGCCTTAAAACATCATTCTAAGCAACTTTGATGTTGAAGAGTTTTCCATTTGAAGCTTGGAAGTAGGAGATATGGCCTTATGCTTGAAATGACCTATAACTTCCAAATGACCAAAATGCCCTTGGCTTGTCAAAGCCATAAGTTGAGTTCCACAAATCCTATCAAGGACTTCTAGTACTCTCTAGAAATCTAAGAAGACGCTCTTCAACATTCATGTTGACCAAGAGACCATAGGAATCATCCTACTAGGGCAAAAGTTGTCTGCAAGTTGGGTGACTTTCAAGGACCCAGATTCACATACCTCAGATGACCTGTAATTTGTCAAAACCATAACTTGAGCTATACAAATCCTATCAAGGACTTCTACTACTCAAATTAAAGCTAAGAATAAGCTCTACAACATTTATGTTGTGGGGAAGATGAGATGACAATCACATCTTGAGCTAAACTGCCTGGAAGATAGGGATCAAACTAGGAGATTTTACACTGTCAATCCTTAGAAACCCTAGCTTAAAACTTCTCAAACTCCTTTGTCATGATGAGTTGGTCTAGGAATCATCCTTATAGTATCTCAATACATCATTCCATGATCACATGGCCCTTGGATTAGGTCTCAACCTTCTCCAAATCTGCAGTTGACCTAGGATTGACCCAGTCAAACCCTAATTCTACCACTCATGGTTGAATCTTCTGAATTTTGGCACAATGACCTCCCTAGGCTTCATGATGGCTTTCAAGACATCTCATAAGCTTTCTCAAAGCTTCAAGTCCCTCCTCATAGTCTCAGAATCATCTGAGGAGCTCCCACAACTCTCAAGTTATGAAGCACACAACCTTGGTTTCAACCAATTCCTCTGAGGATCTCTTGAGCTTTCTGACAAAGGTATCAACCTTAAAACACTTGATGGGTAAATAAATGTTGGTCAAATTTTAGGGTGCAACAGTCACTGATCCCTTAGCAGGAGTTTGAATAACCATTTCTCCATTCATAGAAACAACAAGGCCAAGCCTTTTCACACAATCAACAATAATAAAATAATGAGTAGCACAAGTATAAATAATAACAATCAAAGGCGTATTATTAATATACATATACCTCTATCAACCTGTCATCACTGGATGTCTAGGTTCCTGACTGTAGCGGAGAAATTTGTGAGTGTAAGTTATTGATTAACTTAACTAAAAAATGCAAGAGTTGCCACCGCACTTTTATTTTATCCAAAAGGAAAAGAAAAAAAAGCGAACAAAACCTAAACAAGTTCTAAAATAAGAACAAGTAAACAGAGACTGGGTAATAGGGCTGGTTGCGCAAAGGGAAGGTGTTAGCACCCAAAACGTCTATAGTACTCTATAGGAACCCTTTGAAATATCTACGCTCTTTGGTTTGAAAATTTTTGTTTGAAAAGAGATTGGGAAGATGAGAAGAGAATTATTTTTTTAAGACTTTTGTGTTTGGAAAGACTTATCGTCTCATACCTACGTACCCACAAAGTGAAATATAGGATCCAAACCCCGTAGTTAATGGTACAAATATCAAAAACAAGGTTTATTAATTGATTTTAAATGTAAATATAGATCGTCATTTCCAAGCGAATAATTCCACTTAAAGAGATGAATAATGTCTAAACTTATGAAAAAAATTTAAAAGAAAAAGTGCACAAAGGCACAAAAAGAGTTGGTGAGTTTTTATATTTTTTTATGTCTTTTTGAAATTGGTCAAAATATGATTAATATTGATTGACATTTATTAAAGAAAATAAATTTTGAAAAGAAAATCACTTGACCAAAGTCAATATTTTATTATGAAAGCGGTTTGAAGTTTGAAAATAAGAAGGTTTTGAAAAAGGGAGAAGATTTTGAAAATTAAAGAAAGGGGTGGAGAAGAAGTGACTACCCTAAAGCATAAAGATGAAATCTAAGGATAAGAACAATCCACACAAGCAAACTTCATAACATAAGCATCCATTCCTTTAGATTATGCCTTGATCAAGATAGATCTTCAAAGGAGAACTCCAAGTACCCAAACATCAATGTTTACCATCACAAACTTCCAAGCATATGTTAAGATCCTAGTTCTGGTCCAAGATTCCATGTCCAATGCATAGGATAGTAACCATAGTCCACTATTAAGAGAACAAATTTTGTAGGGGTTTAAGCCTTTATTAGTGTTTTTGGTCCAAATGCACAAAAGAAAAAGAAAATAAACATAAACAAATGGTCCAAGTGGACAAAGGAAAAAATGGAAGAAGCATAAACAATAATATGATATGATATGATAACATAAAGCATACAAAATAAAAGAGATAGGGAGCGAGAAAGAAGCATAAACATAGCACAATAATATTGTTACTGAGTTAGTAATTAGTTGTTAGAATAAATGATCAACGATGGTCAAATGATGAACTTAGGCCAAATTTAGTAAAGACTCTTTGGAGGATTGATAAAATCAAAGCCCTAATAACAAGTTTCATAAGTAATGGTCCCAAAACAAATAATCAATCACACTTGAACTTTCAAACATAAGTTTGAGCCACGAATAATCATTTTCTGATATGGGACAATTTAGCGCTATGTTAAGCAATTGTAATCGGGCTTATGTAGAAGCCACGATTATCTGAGGCTGACCAATAAAAATGTTAGTGTTAATGCATGCTAGAGAAGTGATATGTAGATCATTCTTCGAAAGCAATACCGTACGAAAAGAAAATAGGTAACGATCTTATCTTCATCAAGAACTAAAATAAGTTCCAATGATATTGAAGATTTTCATTGATCAAAAGAAGAAGAAAAAAAGAAGAGGAGAGGGAATGCCAAATTGAATTACAATTTCAAGATTATTCCGTCTTTAAGTTCAACCACTAATCTTAGTGATTAAAGCACTAAACATATCATTAACTCAAAGAACCTAAAATGAATTGAACAATTCACTTTGAAGATAGATTTGAATTAGTGAATGTTTATCCAACTTCATCTACACCTTAAGTACATTGAATTTAAAGAGAAATAGGACCTTTGAAAGTGAAAACCAAGGCAAAAATCAAATGAGAAAGGAAGAAGAAGAGGAAAGAACCAAAACAGTTCCAAAAACAAGCAAAGAACACAAATCTATCATTGGTTAATCGATTAACCATTTGCCAGTGCAAATGTGTTAATCGATTAACGCTGCTAAGACAACAAATTTTTTTGAAAAAAATTCAGCATCCATTATCCAACCATTTATTCAAACACCTCATGATCATGAGTGAGAATTAGCATAAAAATTCAAGTGAAACAACAGTAAATATCACCAATAAAACACAATTTGTAAGATCCAAAGATCAAGCAACAAAAATAAATAATATATCACATTATGAAAGATGGATCAAGAACAACAATGGTGGAATGAGGGTTTACCACTTCAAGTCTGAAATAGCTTCAAATAAACTCAAAAAACCATACTCTAAAGCCTTGATCTACTGAAATTGATGATGAAAAAGTAACTGGATGAAGGTTTTAGCTCAAAGATTAGTAAGTTCTAATGATGAACTTACTAACTTTCAAAAGAAGAAAGAGCTTTGGTGAATTTGGTAGTTGAAGGGAATTAAGAGAAATTTTAGCAAGGTGAATTTGACTATCAAAGCTTGCGAAATGAATGAAATGAGGCCTCTATTTATAGGATTTAGGCTTGCAAATTTTGGTGATTTGAAATTTGATTTGGAATCAAAATTAGGCTTGGAATTTGAATTTGGAGGTAAAATCAAGATCAAATGGTAATTAGTGAATGTGTATAGTGGGAATTAATTATGATGAGGTAAGGGAATTAAAATGAGGTGATCTAGAATATTCTCATGATGAAATATTTGAATTTGGTGCCAAAAATGCTGCAAAATTTGAATTTGGCTCATTTTCACAAAAAACGCATTGGTTAATCGATTAACCATTTGCATGCAAATGTGTTAATTGGTTAACACAGTGAAAATTTATGAAAATTTGCCTTTTAATGTGTTGTCTTGGCTCTGTCTCGATTTTTCTGACTTGTCAAAGAAGGCATAAAAATAAACACATGAACATTGGAGTCTCTTGAATAAAAGTCAATCAAATCTTGGGAAACTCTTTATCAAATGATTTTGAATTGTTTGCAGATAAACTTTGACTTCTTCAGTTGAATTCCATTCGAGCTAAGGGACTGTTGATTGGTATTCTTGACCCAAATTCTCTTCCTGAAAAAGAGTTAGTAAAGAAAAAAACAAACATATTTTTGGCATTTTAATTAAGGGTTAGTAAACATAAACATAAACAAATATCAAGCATACAAGAAAACCAGGGTGCCCAATGATATCCCTCAGAGGCAAACCTGTAGAGGAAGGAAAGAGAACCAAAGGTTGTGATCTTATTTGTGGTATGAAATGCAAATAATATGTGGGATCTTAGGGGTAAAAATTAGGGTATTACCCTAACAAAGAAAACACCTTTCCTCCAGTCGAAGCTTGTTTCGGATTTTGGCAACGGGTATTGATATGTCCAAGTTCTCCACGGTTGTAGCAAGTCACCACATTAACTTTGTAGTCAGCAATCATATGTCTAGACTTTCCACACTTGTAACACTTTTTCACATCACTCTTGCACTCAATGACACGATGACACAACTTACCACATCTATAGCACTTAAGAGGAGTAGGAGCACCTCCTCCACTTAGAATCTTACCATCAACAACTATGTGTTTACCCTTATCAAGTGGAGCACTATAAGGCTTTCCACGATTCTCATTCTTCTTTCCCTTCTTCTCACTCCGACTCTTATAATGAGCTGACCGAGCTTTGCTATCCTCCTCATAAATTCTACAAATATCCACCAACAAATCTCCTGATCTGTTGATATCCAACCGCTTGCTTGATCTCAAGACACAAACCATTCTCAAACTTGACACATTTTAAGAACTCAGCAGTCACCTCACTATAATGCATATAAATTTTAGTAAGTTCTACAAATATGGAAGCATACTCAGTAACATCCAGATTACCCTGTTTTAGCTCCAAAATTTCAATTTCCTTTTTCCCACAAACATCCTCGGGAAAGTACTTCCTCAGGAACTCCCTACGAAACATAACCCATGTAACAACTTCATTTGACGTCCCCAACATTTGATGAGTATTGATCCACCAGTCATCAGCCTCTTCAGCTAGCATATGAGTAGAAAACCATACCTTCTGCTCTTCAGAATAATTTATCACTCGAAAGATCCTTTCAATGTTCTTGAGCCACGCATGCACTTCATCCGGATCATACCTACCCTTGAAAATAGGAAAATTGTTCTTTTGGAACTTCCAAAGTGATGGAACTCATCATTCTCACCAGCATTAGGCTGATTCTGAACAGCCTGAGAAACAGCCTACAAAGCAACGATAATAGAAACACCGTTCCTTCCATCAATTTCTGTTTTTCTACCTTAAATAACAACTATGGTTAGATGACAACAAAGACAATATTCAATTGTCACAACACTATGACTCAACAACTTGGTCACACAGACCAACCTGCTCTGATACCACTAATGTAACACCCCAAATATACCCCATACAATTTAAATATAAATCATAGTATTTTCATCAAAATATATTCAGGATGTCACACGGTTCATACTGCAACTGCTCATATAACAAGATAAGTAACACATGCAATTTATTTAAAAATTATTTATAATAAATGTAACAACTCAACGTGTCTAAAATCTCAATACTTTATGCAAACAGCAGAAGCAACAACATAAACAATTATTCATGGCATAATCATTTCTTCAAAACAACATAAATAATGAATATTCTATAGATATCCAAAAAAACTCTATCAAACACATCAAAACACAACTTTCCCTGACCTTGATGTTACGCATCAGAGCAGACAACGACACTAAAAGGAAAACATAAGACTTCATCTTCTACTCACTTTAACTCCTCTACTGCAAGTTATCTGGACGATACCCATGTAAAAGCAACATGCCACTATAGGCCAGCAACAACGACATGCCATACAATCCAACAACAACGACATACAACATAACAAGCATCCACAAGGTATTTAGAATCATATCACACCACCACATAATAATAATGCGTTTAATACAAAAAAAAAACCACATGATTATTCAACTTCTGCCACCGAAACCATTTTTATGCAAAAGTTCAACACGCCAGCTTTCTGACGCTTTGAACGACACTCGAATTGGACTCTCGAAACAAAAGTTATGAATTTTAGAAGATTTTAAAAAAACAGCAATGTAACCAGTTATGCAAAATGAGGTAACCGGTTACGCGTGCGTAACCAGCCACTGTCATTGGTGTAAACGGTAATTGATTACACTGCGTCTAGAAGCACTTCTTCTGCAACTTATTATACGAAAATCACTTTTGAGCCCTCCCAAAACTTCTTTTTACTTATAAACAATTTGAAACATATTTTAACACAAAAAAGCACTTTTTTAAAGTCCCAAACCCCAAATCCTTTTCATCAGAAATTGCTCATAACTTTGTTCCGACTCTGACTCGCGATCACAACAACTAACAACATCAACAATATTCAACAATTACATATATGATTCCAACAACAGAAATTACAACGATTCATCATTCTAACATCAATCAAAACATCAACATCATACACAATCCATCAAGAATTCATTATACCACTAACAACATACAATAATCACTTATACGAATCCAACAACATAATTTGCAACGATACATCATTCTATCATTTATCACAACATCAACAACCATTCACAATTCATCAAGAATTTCATCAAACATACAATACCAATTCATCAAAATCATGAATAGAGAAAGAAACATAAAACCTACATGGCATAATCTACCCACCAATCATCATATTATCCCTTAGGTAATTAGAACTCCACCCTTACCTTAGAGTTTTTGAAATTCTTCTACCTCAACAATGAAGTCTTCCCTCTTCTTCCTTGAGCCCTAGAATTTTCTTCCTTTTCTCCCTCTTGTTCTTTACGTCCTCGATCCCAACTTTCTCACAATTTTTCTTCTTTATCCTCGCCCTTTTTGAAAAGATTGATGATGATGATGGTTTAGGGTTTTAGTATTGTTGTTCTTCTGTGTGAAGAAAAACAACTTTTTAGAGTAGGATTTATAAATTATTGATGAGGAAAGTATGAAAAAGGATTTTATTTATAGGTAAAATTAGGTTTAAAATATTAAATGAAATTGGATTGTATAAGAAAGATTTCATTTAACCTGATTCTACCTATTTCTTAAAGCTTAAGCCAATGAAATTGGATGGATTCATGACTTGGTGAATTTAAATAAAAAATTAATTATGATAATTAAAGTAATAGAAAAAAATGTGATAATCTAATAATAAAAAAATATTTTGATTTTTTTTTTATGATTCTTTTGAGATTTTATGCATAAAATCGTGATTTTAATGAAAAAATAATATTTAAAAAAAAATACATTAATAAGAAATAAGAAAATTAATAATAAAATGATAAAAAAAATATTATTTTTTGTAATTTTTTATGATTTAAAATTAATGCAAAAAGTTAAGAAAAAAGAAAGACAAATAAAAGCGAAAATAATGAACTAAAGAGTGAGAAATGTGTGATTTGAACTCCTGAACTTCCTCCCTTGTAATTCCTTATACTGCTCTTCAAATTAAAACAACATTAAAGAGTATATAATAATTCATATTAATATTAATAATAATATTAATACTAATATTAAAGCTCTAATAATCCCATTATGACCTTAATTAGATAATATATCAACTAATAATAATTTGATTAATAAAAAAGTAATCTAGCCTTAATTAATCCCCATATTAATCTATAACTTAATATTAATAAAAATAATATTAATATTAATCTAACCTCATTTAACTAATAACACTATTATAATCTATTTTATCTCTGCTTTTAAAATAAACAATCTTCTTAATACTTATTATTATTTTTTACTAATATGTTTTAATAAGACAAAATATCCTAGTTATTCATGGTAATATTCTCTAGCATAACTCCCCAAATTATAACATTCCAAGCAACAATCCTAAATTAAAACAAATCTTTAAGATGGACTCAGATGTCAAAATGGCCCCCCTTTGACTTTTTAGGTCATTAGAGTTGTGCAGATTTCTTATAAAGAGTTTTGAGCATGTCAATGATCTAGATTCCAAGTCAATAATAAGAAAGAAATAGTGGTTAAAATTTGAAGTACGAAAAATATTAATAGTACTATTAATAATACTTAATAAATAAAAATCTTAATAATGATAATAATAATCAATATCATATAGAGAAAAAACAATAATATTAATTACTAAATTATTGATTAATTTTAAATAACAAGACCACTTAATAATATTTAAATATATAATTAATAACATGATATCTAAAACACTATTAATATTTGATAACAATATAAGCCTTAATTAAAATATCATTTAATAATATTTTATTTA
This sequence comes from Lathyrus sativus, assembly GCA_963859935.3. Classification (NCBI taxonomy): domain Eukaryota; kingdom Viridiplantae; phylum Streptophyta; class Magnoliopsida; order Fabales; family Fabaceae; genus Lathyrus; species Lathyrus sativus. The sequence goes on along the minus strand of OZ012738.1, from coordinate 674,408,655 downwards.
ATAATCTAATAATAGAATATTAGAATAAATAACTAAGTAAAATCTAATTATAACAAATACCTAATAATTATTTTATAATAACCTAATAATAATACCAATAATAATAGTCATTTGGCTAATTAAAATAATAAACTTGTCTTAGGAATAATTTAAATAATAAAACCTCACTAAATAGCATACTCTAATTAAAATATATATTTTTTGTAACTCAAATATTTAATACCTTTAATCCTAATTTTTTAATCATATTAAAAAACTATATATTAGGTAGAAAAATCTAGGTGATACCCAAAAAATAGCAACTTAGGATCCTAAGATAAAGTCAAACTTTTAATAGAGGGTAAAAAAAGTCTAATGGTTCCTCATTGATTTTTTAGTTCACTGGATATACTAATATCCTCCACACTTGACTCAGGTGGAAGAAAAAATGATGGTCAAAATTTAGGGGACGACAGCTGCCCTTATTTAGTCAGCTTCAAACTAAGAGGATGATGACAGTGAGCCTTCATCTTCTCATGGTGGAAGATGATTAAATATAAAGGGGAACCCTAATTTTGACCGTGGAGTTAATAAATTCTTGAGTTAAGCAAGGATTGGCCAATCCTTTGTGCTCTGTTAGTATTCAACTTTGATGTATCCTTGAAAATACTTTGTTGATTAATTTCAACTCATCAGGGTGAAACTTGCATACGATTCTCATAATCACAGAAATCAGGCAAGACTCTCACGATCCTTCTGTCGTTGTTTGATAAACCCTAATATAAACCCTAATGGAACCCCTGAAAAAATCCTTGGGGAATTTCTTGTTGAAACCTTTGATACCACATATGATGGAACCCCTGATGATAAGACCCTGATGAAGTCCCTTTGATAAATCCTTGTAGAGACCCCTTGATTAATCCCTAAGGACTAGTTTCAACCCCTTCGAGCGACACTTGCATACGATTCCTATGATCATTTGATCATGTTACTGGAACCGGATATGACTCTAGTTATACCCCGATCATTCTGGATGAAATCCCCTGATAAAACACTGGTGAAGTCCCATGATAAAATTCTGTTAGAACCCCTTGATGGACCCTTTGATAAAATTCTGGTAGAATCCCTTGATGGACCCTTTGATAAAATTCTGGTAGAATCCCTTGATGGACCATTTGATAAAATCCCTTGATAAAACCCTGGTGTATTCGATGGAATGTATCCTTTGTGTGAGATAGGTTAGTAAGTTGGGAATGTAAGAGATGAAGACTTGCTCACTGGTTGATAACGATCATTCAGGATGACTGACTATTGGGTGAATTCCTTTGAATACTCATGGTGAGTGAGATTGAATGTGAGAAAAATACACAAGAATGAGGGTTGAATTGTGTTTTGCAAATGTTAGATTTACTTCTAAACCAGAGTTCAGATTCTAAAACTGATTCAAAATCTGATAAGGTACAACAGAAATAAAGACAGAAGTAAAGTAAAATAGAAAAGAACATACAATAGTTTTCTTGGTTCCTCTTCCAACTGAGAGTACTTCATCCCCCTTGCCAAGTAAGAGATTTTCCATTATAATCAACCAGATTACACTTGCTTATACACATTTGTATAAGACTTTTCTTTTTGTTGAGACCTCTTGTCCAAGACTTCCCTTGATTAGAGCTTATGTCTAAGACTTAACTCTGCTCAATCAGCTCCTATCTGAGACTTCTCTTGATTAGACCGCCTTCTTAAGACTTTTATCTTGCTTAGAGCTCGTGTCTAAGACTTTAACCTTGTTTAGAGCTTGTGTCTAAGATTTTAATCTAAATAGCTAGTTTAGAGAAGGAATAACTTGCAAAATAAAAACACTTGATAAAATATCAGAGGTGTTCAAGTAATACAACACACTATTACAAAAACTCTTAATAGACTCAGCTTTTTTGAAGGTAATGTGTGTATATCTTAGTTGTACTTTCAGTGTTATTTCTTGAGAGATCTTCAAATGTTCATCTCCTTTTTATAGCCAAGGAAAATAAAGACGTTGGAGATCTTCAACGACTACAAACAGAACCAAATCTTCTAGTACATCTTCTTTTCAAATGAAGCAATTGTTGGGACTTTTAGTCACAAGAGTATCCGTGAAACAAGGCCTTTGTTCAGAGGATACGCCTCTAATCCAAGTACAATACAACCTGTAGAAGATAACATCAATAAATCTTGAGTCTCGTGTTAACAGAACTGATATGACATTACTCAGCATCAGAAGCAACATAGTACGCTTCTGAGTTGAAGTGTACTAACAACTGCTTTTCTGATCAGACGTCCTTTGACAGAGTGTGACCAGAACCGAACCAAAGTCATTTCAGTGTCAGAACAGTTCCATTAAGTAAATATAATCCTACACAAACAAATTGGCTAGTTAGAGATCCTAATTGTTTTTTCAAATACTTTTTTATCATCAAAACCTTGGAGGATTCATGGCATGAACTAAACATGTTTTAACAATCTCCCTATTTTTTATGATGACAACATTAAGTATTTCAAAAATAGTCAGAAATAAAAATAAATTACTCAAAAACTTTCAGAGTATGAGGTTTGTAAGCTCCCCATAAGTTAAATAGTCTAAGAGATGAGGTTTGAAGCTCCCCTTGAGTCCTGCCTGTAAAGTCTAGGAGTTGAGGTTTGTAAGCTCCTCTCCATGTAGAATAATAAATTTACTTCAAGGGCGAGGTTTACAAACTCCCCCTAAATAGGATTTCTAACCATATTATGAACCATTATTAGCGTAAAATACTCAATTCATTCTCCCCCTTTGTCATCAATCAAAAAGAGAAGAGAAGAAAAAAAAATTTAGAAAGAATAATAGTTTTTGCTCATTAGAGAAAGTCATTTTGACCTCTGTACTCTAGGCCTTAGAATGTTCACCAGACTTTTGCCATAAGAGAAATAGTAGAATAACTTTCAGATGGACCTTTGTTACAAAAGATAATGTGTAAATCATTTTCTAAGTTATTATAACAGACAGAATCAGACAATCATTATGCTCATTCTGATGAATATGAGCATTGGCCCAAAAAGGTCTTTCACAAATTTTGAAATAAATTGTGAAGGGTTAATTGTCGTCGATTCGTTAAAAAGAGTTGTACATTTCTTTTTAGAAAGTCTAGATCCAAACATTCTTCTTTAATGAATTAAGAGGAAATTTTGAAGAAGAAGTGTTAAGATGAAGAATTGAATTCACAGAAATATCTTATGTAGAAGACAATCTGTGAGAAGAAAAACAGCTTAGCAACATAACACATAAAATGCTAGAATTTTAGTAAGTATGTAATAAAATATTTGGACAACCCTAATTCTGAATATAAATGGGTTAAAATCTTTATCAGAACACTCCTCTTTTAATGAACCAAACTTTTTAGAGTAGATTCAGAAAATCAAAGTATTAAAACAAGGATTTTATTTTATCAAAACTTAAGAAATAGTTCAATAGTTAACTCAAAGCACATAGAAAATAATTAACTTATCATTATATGCTTTAAACAAAGCAGTTAAGGAAGAGATATCCTTTGACCTATATTCAGACTTAAAGACCATACATTAAGAAACTATCAGAAGTAACTAAACTGACTACTAACAGATTTCAACAAACATTCCAATACATCATTCAGAAAACAAACATTTATTCAGCAACATAGACCATGTTTAAAATTTTCTTGATGAAATCAAATTGATTTATGGCCAGGGGTTTTGCAAATATATTATCTGATTGATGTTCAAAATCAATGAACTGAATATCTATTACACTCTTCTGAACATAATCTATTATAAAGTGATATTTGATTTCAACGTGCTTGGTTCTAGAATGCTAAATTGGATTCTTAGTTAGACAGGCAGCAACAGTATTATCACAAAAGATTGGAATTTTGTTTCCAAAAATCTGATAGTCTTCAAGTTGATATTTCATCCAGAGTAGTTGAGTGCAACAATTAGCGGTTGAGATGTATTATATTTCCTTTGTAGACAAGGCAACAATTGCTTGTCTTCTACTACCCCCAAGAGATAAGGTTTTGGTCTAAAAATTGACAGGAACCACTAGTGGACTTCCTTTCAATTCTATCTCTAGCATAGTCAGCATCACAAAATCCAACCACTTTATAGCCTGAGGATTTTTTATAAAGAAGTCCAAGATTTAATGTTCCTTTCAGATACCTAAAGATTCTTTTAATAGCAGTTAAGTGAGTATCTCTAGGATCTGCTTAGAATCTTGCACATAAACATACACTGAATAAAATAGCAGGTCTAGAAGCAGTGATATAGAGTAAGGAACCTATCATACCTCGATATTTAGTTGGATCCACTTTGGAACTGTACTCTTCAGCACCAAGAATATATGTAGGATGAATTGGAGTTGACAAGACTTTGCAATTATCAAGATTGAATTTTTTCAAAAGCTTCTCTGTATACTTAAACTGGTGAATGTAAATATCTTCGGACTTCTGATTAATCTGAATACTAAGAAAGTATTTTAATTCATCCATTATGCTCATCTCAAATTCATCATGCATAATCTTGGAAAACTCTTGACAAAGAGATACATTAGCGGAACCAAAATTTATGTCATCAACATAAATCTGAGCAATCAAGATTTCTTCCTTCAAAATCTTCCTGAAAAGTGTAGTGTCAAGCTTTCCTTTAACATAACTATTTTCAAGCAAAAAATTACTCAATCTTTCATACCAAGCTCTTGAAGCTTGTTTAAGACCATGATTTGGATTATTTAAATCAATAAATCCTAGAGGTTGTTTGACATACACTTCTTTAGTAATGACTCCATTCAGAAAAGCACTTTTCACGTCCATTTGATACAGAATTATGTCATGGTTGACGACATACGATAGAAGTAGTCTTATGGCTTATAACCTTGCAACAAGAGAAAATGTTTTAAAGAAGTATATTCCCTCATGCTGACTATAGCCTTGAGTCATAAGTCTAGCCTTATTTCTAACGACTTCACCAAGTTCGTTAAGTTTGTTTCTGAAGACCCACTTGGTTCCGATGATGTTTTTCTCTTGTAGTCTTCGAACAAGATCCCAAACATCATTTCTTTGAAACTGATTAAGTTCATCTTACATAGCCAGGATCCAACCATTATCAGTTAAGGCATCATTAATAGAAGAAGGTTCAATTAGTAAAATAAGTTCAATCATTGAGTGATCATTTCTAAAGGCAGATCTGGTTCTCAATGGCTCTTCCTTATTACCAATGATCAGTTCTTATGGATGAGATGCTTTATACTTAAACGATCTCTTAGGTTGAACAGAGGCATCTGAGCCATTATGAGTAATCACTAAATGAATAGAAGAAGGACCAGTTATAGTAGGTTCAGTTTTTGCAGCTTCTGGTATAACTTCAAATATAGTGATATATTATGGATCATTATTCACTACATCTTTTTCTTTAGGGACACATATCACGAAATGTTCTTTATAATTCTGAAATCCTGTAGAGAAATCATTTTGAACCATATACTATGACTTGTTATGGTCATGTAAATTGTCATCAAATTTAACGTGCATAGTGTTTCCCTTGAAAATCGGAAAACAACCACTGATCTTCCAAATATAACTTTGGTGACTCACAGGATCGATCAGATTGATCCTAGGACATGTGCCAAAAAAGGTTTTTTTTCTTCGGAAATCTATCTAAGTTTCACACTTAGGCAACATTAGAGTGAAAGGTTCTACAGAGCATCTATTCGACTATAAAAGAAGAGAAGATAAAGTTTTCAGCGAGAACAGATAAAAGATTTAGAAAAGGGGTTGAGAACGAGGACAAACTAAAATGCATGGAAGGAGGGAAGATTGCAATAAAGATAAATAAAGCCTTGTAAAGTCTGAACAAATAAAATAAATTTCATTGGAAAGTAAAGGATGGTGTGTTTACACTACGTACATTCTCTTTGATACTCTCTTTCTTTGCACTCGGATACTTGGAGTAATTTTAAGAGTGACTTGTACAATAGTAAATTACAACACACTGATTCTATGTCTAAGACTTCCTATTTATAATAGTAGAAAATAACTACCAATAACTTTCTATATCATCATCTTCCGCCACTTGTCACAATGCATGGGTCTGTCGCCCACATGACGCCACATGTCCTCTTAGTCATCCAGCGAATGAAAACACTCCCTCCAATTTATTAAAATTTTAAATCTTTAGGATAACTACCCAGCAACATCACGATCGAAGCTTCCATGATTTCCCTTAAGTCTTGTAACTGCTTTGACTCTTCTTCCTCAGATGTCCTATACTTTTCGACCAGCTCTCACCTCCAGCAAGATTCTAATACTTCCTTTAAAATATTTTAACTTGCAGAGGGGTGTCGAATTTAGGAGCTAACAAATTGCCCCCAAAAAAATGTCTTTTCGACCCCTAAGTAGAAAAGTGCATTTTTTTACAGCATCCAATTCGACGCCGCTTACTTCAACTTACACATGTCAAACAATGTACTATGGCCAACTAGTGTCTGGGAAGATGAAAGGGGAGGAAAGAGAAGAAAGAAGAGAACAAAAAGAACACGCAAGAAACTGCTCTGTTGCCTTGGAGCACATTCCTGACGTCACGGTCATCATGGCAGATTTCTCGGGAATCACCAAAATCGCAGACCATCATCATTCTTTTCGAGCCTAGGGGTATAGGTTATAACTGCCACTCCTGTTTCTCCACCTTCGAGAATACACGTGGCCCACTAACTCTAGCCACTTATGATACAAAACTCTTGCTTTTCAATACTCTCTATAAATAATCTCCTCAGGTATTATTTTAACATTTCTAATTTCCAGAAAACTCTTGCGCTCTTTCAAATATCCTCTTTCTCCTAAGAACACTTATAACTTCAACAATGGATGAACACCAGAAGAAAAAGATACAACCCAAAGGACCATCTTCTTCGTCGGTTCTCCCTCCTTTCGCCACCTTGAGCAGTCCTAAAGTAGTGAAGAATCAACAGTTTATTCGTGAACCCCTGTTGGAGGAAAAACGCCATATCTATGAATCATAGGTAATCATCCCTGTTAATGTTGTAGGTAAACCCTTAGCAATGTCTGGCCCATTACCTCCTTTAGGTCTTGATTATTTTAGTATCCGCGACTTCTTTCCCTCTTACGGACTAACCAAACCCTTAGGGCAAAAGGATCCTAGCAGGGTTCCCGCTGATGGTCCTGATAGTCTAGCTTCCTTCGACGTAGACCTTAGGTATCTCCATGACGGAGCCAAGTTGCTTAGAGACACTCCTTATTTCAAGGACTCCGAACTTTACCTCAATTGGCTAGAGAAAATGGAAAAAGTGAAATCCCAGGACTGGAAAAAAACTGGTATTTATGACCTTATAATGATGTCAAAAGTCAGCCTCAATTATTGTCCCCTTATGCTGGCTTCCTCTTTGTATTTCTGGGACAACACACATCATACTTTCCACCTTCCGTGTGGGATGATGACGCCCACACTATTTGATATAGCCGTAATCGTAGGACTAAAACCCCATGGATTAGTTTATGACCCTGAAGTCGATAGTCAGGATACCATAAGATTCGCAACTACAAAGCACACCTATACGGCCTTCGTCCAACATTACCACAATAAAGATACTGCCTCTGTCGAAGATGAGGAGCATATAGCCTTCTTGGCCATGTGGTTGTCCCGCTGCGTATTCTGTACAAAATATTTGCAGGTGGCACGTGAATATCTTATTTTGGCGAACCAACTACACCTGAAAAGAGGCATTTGCTTGAGCAAGATGATTCTGGCCAGTCTTTATGAAGTCTTGGGCGAAGGTGCTAGTAAGCTGAAGGACCCAGAGAGTCATGGCAACCTGCTAATGTCGGGTCCCTTCTGGTTACTCAAGTTGTGGCTTAACGCTACTTTCGAAAGTAGCCTCCCCAACAAAGGAGAAGTCGACGAGGGATCGTCTTCTATTTCTGAGAGACGGGTTGAATGGCCCCGCTTGGTTCAACTCACTCCAAGCGAAGAAGGACATACGCTTCGAGCCAACCTTTCTAACTTCATCCATATGTTTGCCAAACGACACGAGTTCACCTCAAGAATGGCTCCGTTTGCAGAAAGGAAGTACGCTCCTGAATGGTTCACCAGACCCTTCCCTTCTCCGTTGAAGAAACACGAAGATGAATCAAAGATGATCTGGGATTGATTCCTCATGCCTCGACTGTTAGTTCATAAACTCAACCTCGTCAGGGGACAAGCTACCTTGGTAGCCTACCAGCCAAACTTAGTATCACGTCAGTTTGGGTTAATACAAACTTTACCCAAATGTTTATATGATAAGAAGTCGCAATTTATACTCCCTCTCACCGTTGTTAATTCCCTAGACTGCTCAACACAACTGACGCGTCATGCTCACAAATCTCTTCTTACACCTGTTTATTTTGAACCTTCCTACTTCTACTCCCCAGATTTCTACAACTGGTGGTCCAGATACTATGCCTCAAAGTTTCTTGATGTTTCAAGCTTTACTCGCTTGATTGACCAAGCTTTTGTTGATGTGCAGGAGAAAATCAAGAAAGGTACGTCTACCCATATCAAAGAGATTCAAGCCTTCTAGAAGTACTTCGAAACTGCCTATCGACCAGATGATGTTAGTCGGACCATCCGTGAGGCTTCTGTCACTTTAAGGGAAAAAATTTCTAAGAAAATGGAAAATTTAAAGATTCCCTCGTCTGTTCCTCGTGAGAAACGGTATGAGGTTGACTTTAAACTATTTCCTCTGAAAACCCCTCGATTACCAACTACTAGTTTTGGCGTGGCTCTTGCCCCTCCATTTCCAGATTGGTTTATCTGTGGGAATGCTATAAAAATCCTTCTCAGCAGTCGAAACCGAAAGCGCAACGGGTGGTTCCGACTAAACATACACTCGATACTTTTAAAGGGCACCTTCATGTTAGTATCGAAGATGTTCGCATCGAACCCGACATTCTTGAAGGTCATCCCCCTTCGATTTGGACTCTTTTATCTGAGCTTTATTGTTACTGACTGGTAGTGGCATGGTTTATTTTGCAGCTGCTCCTAAAAGAACTGCTCCAACACCAAAGATCAAAGGCAAGATCGAAAACCAAAAGGTAATCTCCTGCAAGCCTCTGTTAGCTTGTTTTCCTTAATTTCTCCTAACATCTTTCGTTGTTTCAGGTTAGCCGGAAACCACCTACTCCACAAAAGAGACTCAAAAGGGCTTCTGCCCAGATCATCATTGATTCAGACGATGAAGATGGATCTCCTCGTGAGAATGCCCAAATAAAGAGAAGGCGAAAAGTTACCCACGGTCTAGATACCCCAGGTTCCAGCTGCTCCCTCGACAGTCAACATTTCCAAATTGAACACTCCCCTTCAAGATCCTGCGAAGGATCCCACAGAGGACGTCTTAATTTCGCAAACTGCCCCTATCGAAAGCGACAACTCAAGCCCTGCTGATGGAAACATTAAGGTATAACGCGCATTTAACTGTTTTCTTCTGGAACCTGATTTGCTTTCGTCTTGCTCTTCCTTATGTCTGTTTCTTCGTCTAGGCTGATGCTGGAGGTTTGGAAACTGCTCCAACCAAGTCTCCTTCGCCAATTTTTCCTTTGAACAGTCAAGGTGAGCCCACTTACCATCCTACCTCTGATTTGGGTTCTGGTATGAGTTCTCTTGGCGAAATTAATAAACCTGAGTTTACCACAGTTCCCCCCTCACCAATAAAGACCACGACCCAACAATCTCAAACCGATGGATCTGACCATGAAGAAGATAAGGTTTCAGCAGGACTTGATGCATTGAAGGTGTCTAACCCTCAACAGTACATCAAGCTCCTCTTGAGTAAGTGAATAGTTCCTCTGGTAAGACCCCTAGCACTTCAACCTCTGAAGGCCATGTCTCGAGCCACCCAACTGATAGCATTCTTGAGAAGATCAAGGGAAAGATCTTCAAAGGGGATCTTTTCTCTCTTTTGCAAATGGGCCCAGTCAACCACCTCTCCTTGAAGGCTCTGCTACAGCAAGTGGATCTCAAATTGATTTCCCCCGAGGCCGCGAGTGTCATCCAAGAAGTTGGTATCTTGATTGATTAAGTCCATAAAGACTTTCGACTGTTGCCCTAGATTGAGAATGATCTTTCGACGAAGTCAGGTAGTGAAGCCGCTGCTTGGACCGCTATTGCTGAATCTGAAGAAAAAATTGCTGGATTGGAGGAGATAAAAGAGAAGAATCAACAGGAGATCGCTATCAATGAGGCGAACATTGCTTGTTGGGGGCGTAAAATCAAAAAACTTTGCAATAAAATAGCAAAAGCCAAGAAGAATACTGAATTGGCTTCTTTTGATGATTCTTCCTTAGCAACTGAACTCGATCATGCTGTTAATTTTACTGAGGAAGCCCGTCGTTTGGAAGCAGAAATCGCTCAGTTAAGAACAGACAAAGCCCTATGTCAGAAACGCCACGAGCTTCAAAAGTCGAACTATCTCAGAATAAGGGCCAATCTCCCTTTTTAATTTATTAAGCTTTTGTAATAGCAGATCTTTTGCTGGCTTCTGTAAGCCATGTTTCAATTTCATGTTGTAAGACACTGGGCCATTTTGGCGTATTTTATTAACACCATTTATGGCTTCGTTTTATATTTAGTTGTTACTTTGTTGATATTTTAACCTCTTGCAGTACAGGCTTATATTTTTTCAAATATTTTGCCATTTATTTTTAATATTCTCCTATCCTCGTTTAGCTCTTCCACTTCGTATGCCCCATTGAAGAAGACCTTTGAAACTTGGAATGGGCCTTCCCATTTTGGGGACCATTTGCCTAGGGATCTGACCTTTCGATCCATAGGCAGGATTATCCTCCAAACCAAATCTCCCACCAAAAAGGCCTTTATTTTAACCTTCTTGTTATATGACTTCTCCACTCTTTTCTTTTGCCTTCTCAACAGTTCCAAAGCTTTAAGTCTTTCTTCATCCAGATCCACTAACTCGCCGAGTATCATCTCCCAATAGATTTCTCGAGGGATTTCGTGATGTCTCTGAATTCTAACCGATTGTATATAGATCTCGACCGACAGTACTGCATCGTGGCCAAAAGTCAAACGATACGGGGTGGTATTGGTTGCTTCCTTAGGGGACGTTCGACATGCCCATAGGACTTGGTCCAATGTTTTATGCCAGTTTTTTGGCTTACTCCCAATCTGCTTTTTTATCATGCCAATTATCACCTTATTTGCTGCTTCGACCTGGCCATTGGCCTGGGCGTAATAAGGTGTTGAAGTGAGGAGTTTAAATCCCATTTCTTTGTCAAACTCCTGCATTTTCCTACCCGTGAATACTGACCCTTGGTCCGTTGTTATTGTTTCTGGCAGCCCAAATCTATAAACGATATACTTCTGAATGAACTCGATGACATCCTCTTGATCTACTTTTAGTAGAGGTATCACTTCAATCCACTTGGTGAAGTAGTTTATCCCTACTAGGATATACTTTTGGTTTTTGGAAGACGCAGGTCGAATCTCTCCTATCAAGTCCAAAGCCCATCCTCTGAATGGCCACGGCTTGACTATGGAGTGTAACTCGCTTGCTAGGACGTGTTGTGTATCAGCATGGACTTGGCACTCCTGACAACCCTTGGCGAACTCAATGCAATCCTTCAGCATCGTAGGCCAATACATCCCTTGGCGAAACAGTAGCCATTTCATCTTATGACCTACCTGGTGTACTCCACATGTCCCAATGTGGACTGATGACAACGCCAAGTACGCCTTCAATTCACTAAGGCATTTAAGCAAAAAACCCTCAGAGGTTTTCTTGAATAACTCATTACCTAGAAGAACGTAACTTAGTACTTGATACTTCACTTTTCGTTCTATGGTTGCTGAAGGGTTCTGAAGGTATTCGACTAACGGTTTCCTCCAATCTTTGTCTGTCAAACCTTTGACTGTAAAAATTTCGAAAGTTTCTTTGTCAGCGTAGCCAAACTTTGTCACTTCAAGGTATGACGGCCGTAGACCTACAGACACAACTTTACCCCTGGCCTCGATCACTTCTTGTAAGGTTTCCTTCGAGACTCTATATCCTGATGCAATTTGTGCCAAATCGTTGGCCACCTGATTTTGTAGTCGAGGTATATGTCGAATGGTACACACTTAGAATTTTTTGAGTAGCCTATTGGCTATTACAAAGTACATGATGAGATTTTCTTAGACACATTTGTACTCCTCTGTTAACTGTTTTACCACCAACTCCGAATCTCCTATTATTTCGACTCGGGTTTCCCCTAATTCTAACAAAATTTCAAGTCTGACTATTAAAGTTTCATACTCAGCCTCATTATTGGAGCATAGTCCCTCGACTTTATACTTAAATTTTGTTGGAATTTCGTCGGGCGAAATAATCAACAGACCTATGCCTGTCCCGTTCTTATGGCTAGAACCGTCGAAGTACAACTTCCAAGGTTCTGGTTCAACAATGTTTAGGGTATTTTCATTTATGGAGTGATTGACAATAAAGTCTGCCACTATTTGCCCTTTAACCGCTTTTAGCGGTCTATAAGTCAAAGAATACTCAGTTAATGCTAATGCCCATTTACCAATTCGAATATGCAAAATAGGCTTGGATAACATATGTTTAATAACATCAAAATGCGAAGAGACATACACATCAACTGGTTTTATATATTGCTTCAACTTCATACATGAAAAATACAAACATAGGCATAGTTTTTCTATCTCACTATATCTCATTTCTGCATCGTTCAAAACCCTGCTAAGGTAGTAAATGGCTCTTTCAACGCCATTCTCATCCACTTGAGTAAGCATGCTCCCTAGAGTTTTGTCCGAGGCTGTTATGTACAATCCCATGCTCCTGCTTCGTTAAGGTGGCGAAAGGACTGGGGGACGGGTCAAGTAGTCTTTGATTTTGTCGAAAGCCTGCTGCTGATCTCTCCCCCATTCGAACCTTTCTTTTGTGGCTCGAAGCAATGGTGAGAAGGCATGCGTTTTGCCACTTAAGTTTGATATAAATCTCCTCAGGAAATTTATTTTTCCCAGCAAGGATTGCAGTTCTTTCTTGTTTGAAGGCGCTTTCGCTTCCATGATGGTCTTTGTCTTGTTCTAGTTGATTTCGATCCCCTTCTTGTGGACCACAAAACCTAAGAAATCTCCTGCTTGCACACAGAATGCGCACTTCAAGGGGTTCATCTTGAGGCAAAACTTCCTCATCCTTATGAAGGATTGACGCAGATGATCTACATGATCTTTCCCTGACATGGATTTCACCACAATGTTATCAATATTTATATATATATATATATATATATATATATATATATATATATATATATATATATATATATATATATATATATATATATATATATATATATATATATATATATATATATATATATATATATATATATATATATATATATATATATATATATATATATATATATATATATATATATATATGCATGAAAGACTCGATGTAATCATAGAAAATTGAATTCATCGCTCGCTGATATGTTGCCCCAGCGTTCTTCAGGCCAAAAGGCATCACTACCCATTCGTAAGTGCCTAGGCCCCTGGACAACGAAATGCTGTTTTGGGAACATCATCTTCAGCGATAAAAATATGATTGTAACCAGAGTAACCATCCAGCATGCTAAGGTACTCATGGATAGCGGCTGAATCGACTAGCATTTCTGCCACTGGCATCGAATACTCGTCTAGTGGTTGTTGAATTTAAATCCCTAAAGTCTATGCATACTCTTAGAGACCCATTTTTCTTAATGACTAGTATAATATTGGCTAACCATTCAACATACCTGGTCGTACAGATGAACTTACAACAAATGAGTCTTTCGATTTCTTCCTTTATTTTTGAGAGGATTTCAAGAGCGAAACGTCTTGAGTTTTTCTTGATTGGCTTCTTGCCAGGTTTGATTGGCAATCTGTGTTCAACCAAATCTCTCTTCAAACCGAGCATCTCATCATAATCCCAGGCGAAATAGTCCTTGTATTCTTGCAGCAACTGGATAATTTCGACCTTGAGTTGAGAGTCGAGGTTGGCACTAATATATGTCGGCCTCTTGACTATTCCTTCTCCCAGATCTACTTCCTCTAATGGGTCTTGTGCAAGCATCTTAGCATCGTTCACCAGGGGATCTTTCTCGAAACCCAGAGGTTCCTCGTCATAAATAGCGTCGAGCCTTTGATCTTCATATTGAATCTTCTCAGGTGGGTCAGGGTCGAAACCTTCACCAAGGCTCATTCGACCAGATTCTTCACTGGCTTTTTCAACCATTTTGTTGTTGGCAGCCTTTAGGGCCGCTTGTAGTTTAGTTTCGGCCATGTAAGATGAAGTTTTTTGAAGCGATATGGCTTCAGTCATCATTGTTGAATTCGCTTCCCCATCCAGTGGGGTCTATTGGAAGTGTGCCAAGGTATGGGAGCCTCTCACCTGGTACTTCCTTATCCTAGTGGAAACCATCAACGGGATGTAGATAAAGTGAGCAGTACACTTCATCATTTGGTACAAACTCAAAATATGCAGGCACACGAGGACCTATGTTGGCCAAGTGTTTGTCAAATTGCCTTCAGTCAACATGGTTTATGGGAGCCTTAAAATATCCTTGGTCAGCTTCGATATTTTCCATGATGCCATCTGGTCTCCATATGACAATCCTTTGATGCATTGAAGATGGCACTGCCCTGATGCCATGGATCCATTCCCGCCCAAGTAATAGATTGTAGTTGACTGTTGTTTCTACTACCATGAAGACGGTTGGGCGAGTGATGGTTCCGACTGTGGCGTCTACCTGTATGACTCCCATGGTCGAACCTACTTTGCCTTCGTAGTTTGACAAAACCATGTTGTGTGGTTTTGTATCAGTTTCATCTTTGCCAATTTTATTCAACAAGAACTGTGGCATCAAGTTCACGGTTGCGCCACAATCCATCAAAATTTTATTAATTGGGACCTTTTCAACCTTTATTGTGATGTAAAGAGGCTTCAAATGGTTTTCCATTGCCTCTGTGGGCCGTTCGACGAATTCATTTTGTTCTTCAATACAACCGTTATTCATAACATAGTAGCACACAGGCTTGTGCGCCGCCATCTCCCAATCTGTGTAAGTATCCAGATTTTCGACTACGGATATTCTGTCGAACTCCCTTGGCATTACCAACACTATGTTAACTAATAATTTCAATGAATCGTAGGAGTCGGAATCGAAATTATCAGTCATTTCATCATCGACCCCGACTGGTTTCCTCTGTTCTTCAACCTGGGTAGGAAACAATCTGCGTCCCACGGGTGCTTTCTCAAATGTCTTCGACTGTCCTTCTTTATTCCCGACAGGGGCATTAGTACTTGATTCCGCCTGTTCCTTTAGTGAGCTTTCCTTGAGTACTTTCCTCTTGCGCTGCTCCCGTCTCCACTGTGATCAAGACATAGGATTCTTTCCCTTGTAATTCTCAGATACGTGGGCCGTTCTTGAGGATTGGAACTCCTTTTGATAACTAACTGAAGATCCTCGCTTTACCTCAAAGTTCTTCCACTTCTGTTGTCATTGTTGTCTATCTTCGTTAGGCTTTATCCACTTACCATTAGCAGCTTCAACAATGGGTTTGAAGCTGGTGGGCTTAGCTGTTGAGGGCCTAATGCGAGGCTCAGATCTTCTTTGGGGATTACCTCGAGTGTCGAATCTGGGCATATCCCTCCTTTGTTTAAGCCTTCGTGTTCCTTCTAGTTTCTGGGCAGCTTTTCTATCGAATATGGCACTACATCAAGGGCATAACATCACACTGGATCCTTTCCCTTGGCAACGGTGGAGAAAATCGACAATTGATTCTTGTTGCTTTGGGTAAGCCTCTCTAGTGAGTTCCTCTTGGTAGTTTGATTCTCTATCCCCTATAGTTTCATGTTGCGTGATTTCTACCATATTGATCTCGACCCTTTCGACCAGATTTATTTTCCTCAAACCTAACTCCAAACCTTCAGTGGCTTGGTCTATCTCGATAAAGTGGTCAGTAGTTTCCTTAGTCACTATTGCCCAACCTGGATTGCCCTTGCCATTTGAACTTAGTTCATCATCAACCTGGTCTAGATCGTCAGTGGCCATCTCTACACAGTCCTCTTGTCCGAAACCCATGATAACTTTTTCCATTACAGCCTCATCCATGAGATTATCAGTAACCTCTACCATGTCGATCGAGAAATTATTGTCGTCAGTAGCTTCGACCATGTTGGTTTCTAATGGTTATGTACAATGGGCATCTGCCATCTGCAAGGGGTCCGTGTCGACCTTCATTTGGCTGTTGGCTTTCTCCCCAAATTTCATACGTGCCTCTTGAATTGCATTCTGGACGAGATCCCTGAAAAGAAAACATTGAGACGTTTTATGACCCCAAAAATTATGGTATTTACAAAACCCTATTTTCTTCCTTTGTTCTGTAGACGATATTTTAGCACCAGGTGACACTATCATTTGCCCATCTTTTACTAACAAATCGAAGATTTCATCACATTTTGTGATATCAAAAGTATATGTTTTCTTTGAGAACTTATCATTCTTTTCAGATTCGACAAAATTCTTCCCTTGTGGGAGAGCCAGCATTTTACAAGAATAAGGTGGGCCTTGTTTCAGTTCAGCAAGATCCACTTCACTCTCGTTGAAGTGTAAGGGATCATCGCATACCCCTTCGACATTTTCATTGAATTCGACAAAGGCTACATTCTTGTTTTTATTGAACTTAGCCTTTTCGTCTTTAATTCGTTCCAGTTGTCGAACTCGATCGACCAGTTGAGCCATGTCCCTTAGATTCTGGGTGTCCAACTTCTTTCTAATGGAATAGTCGAGGCCCCCAGCGGCCATCTCGACCAACTCGTGTTCAGGCACCTGTGTGAAACACCTGGCCTTAAGTAACCGAAACCTATTAAGGTACTCTTCGATTGGCTCAGAAAACTTACGCTTCACGCTAGCGAGTTCCTTTAGACTAATCTTGGTTTGGCCCATGTAGAGCTGTTCATGGAATAAATGCTCTAACTGGGTCCAGTTACACACCGTATTGGGGGGTAACATTGTGAACCAAGTGAAGGCATTTTTAGTGAGATAAATTGGGAAATATTTTATTCTAATAATCTCGTCATTTGCTATCTCTCAGCCTCAATTAGATAACGGGCCACGTGTTCGACAGTGGATTCCGTCGTATCACCTGAGAACTTAGTAAACTTAGGTACTTTCGTTCTAGGAGGAAAATTCGCCTGAAGAATATAGTCTACTATTGGAGAGGTGTAGTTTGGTCGGGTAAACCCAGTGTTCAGACCATTTCGGGCCATAGTTCTTTCGACCATGGCTGCTAGATTATTATCGACAACCACATTATTGTGTCGAACCTACTGGACAACATTGTCTGCGTCCTGGTTTCGATTCACTATAATTACTTCGGGGTCTCCCTCCTCTGGAACGTGAACCTGGTCTCTCAATGGTTCAACCCTAGGTGGCTCGACTAAGGGATGACCAATCCTTTCCTGGATCCCTACTACGGGTTGGTGTCCCAAGTCTTTTCGTGGAACGTTTGCTACCGGGGCCTGATTCTTGGCCAGGGGAGGTACCCCCATGAATTCAGCCAATCGCGTCAATTGTATTGCTAACTGTTGATTAGTGTGGGTCGTATTTTGGATTAATGGTTGAAATATTTCATCCATGGTTTGGGACAGAGTCTGAACCATTTGCAAATTGCTTTCATCCATTTGTTGTCTTAAACACGCAACAGAGGTATTAGTCAAGTTAGGGCCTTGTGTCGAATACCCTAGGCTCGAACCTTGGGGATTTCGACCAATGTTCACGCCAGACCCTGATCCTTGTAATGGAGAAGCCATTGCATTATCTGAGAATATAGGGGGCGCATTTTGGAGCCCTTGCATTACAGTTGTGGGCATCCCATATGGGGGGTTTCTTGGTGACTATGAAAACCTGGGAGGAGCAAAATACCTAGACGTCGAACTTCCTCCCAACGGCATTTGAGGATTCGACACCTGAGGTCTAATATATTCCAATACTGGTTGACTGTAAGGTCTTATTATGGTTGACCCAGTCCCAAGCACTAAAGGTGTTGGCTCTGGCCTCACCAGATGCGTTGTTTGTTCTCCTGTTGACGGTATCGAAGACGGGATTACGCCGTTCCCTATTCTTTCGCTAGAACTGTCTCCTTGAGGGTTAGGATTATTTGGCTGATTCGTATCCGTCGCCATATTCCTAATGTTTCGTCTTGTTAGTCTCTCTTTGTTTACAGTGGTAATTCTACCACTTCTCAGTAACATAAAATGCATTTTTCACGAAAGGACCAATAAGACTATATTTTCTACAAATTTTGATTATATGAAGGAATTTCCTTTTTAGCACTGTCCCACTGGGCGTGCCATTTTGTTTCCCTTGAAAATCGGAAAACAACCGCTGATCTTCCAAATCTAACTTTGGTGACTCACACGATCGATCAGATTGATCCTAGGACATGTGCCAAAAAAAGGTTTTTTTCTTCGGAAATCTATCTAAGTTTCAAACTTAGGCAACATTGGAGTGAAAGGTTCTACAGAGCATCTATTCGACTATAAAAGAAGAGAAGATAAAGTTTTCAGCGAGAAAAGATAAAAGATTTAGAAAAAGGGTTGAGAATGAGGACGAAGTAAAATGCATGGGAAGGAGGGAAGATTGCAAGAAAGATAAAGAAAGCCTTGTAAAGTATGAACAAATAAAATAAATTTCATTGGAAAGTAAAGGATGGTGTGTTTACATCACGTACATTCTCTTCGATACTCTCTTTCTCTGCACTCAGATACGTGGAGTAATTTTAAGAGTGACTTGTACAATAGTAAATTACAACACACTGATTCTATGTCTAAGACTTCCTATTTATAATAGTAGAAAATAACTACCAATAACTTCCTATATCATCATCTTCCGCCACTTGTCACAATGCATGGGTCCGTCGCCCACATGACGCCACATATCCTCTTAGTCATCCAGCGAATGAAAACACTCCCTCCAATTTATTTAAATTTTAAATCTTTAGGATAACTACCCAGCAATGTCACGGTCGGAGCTTCCATGATTTCCCTTAAGTCTTGTAACTGCTTTGACTCTTCTTCCTCAGATGTCCTATACTTTTCGACCAGCTCTCACCTCCAGCAAGATTCTAATACTTCCTTTAAAATATTTTAACTTACAGAGGGGTGTCGAATTTAGGAACTAACACATAGACTCTTAAACCATTTTAGTATCAGAGTTATACAGTCTGTATGCTTTTGAGCATTCAGAGTATCCTAAAAAGATACCATTTTGAACTTTAGCGTCAAATTTCTTTAGGTAGGCCTTGTTATTCAGGATGTAACAGGTACATCCGAATGGATGAAAATAAGAGATGATATGTCTTCTGCCATTAAACAATTCATATGATGTTTTATTCATAATTGGTCTAATATAAATACAGTTCTGAGTATAACAAGCATTGTTAATAGCTTTTTCCCACAAGTACTTAGGGAGTTTATTTTCATGAATAATTGTCCTTGCCATTTCCTGCAGCGATCTGTTTTTTCTCTCAACAACTCCATTTTACTGTGGGGTTCTGAGAAAAGAGAACTCATAGATAAATCCATATTTTTCACAAAAGGATTCAAATAATTCATTTTCAAACTCATTCCCATGGTCACTTTTAACCTTTATAATTTTCAATTCTTTCTCAGATTGTACTTGATTGCAGAAGATGCTAAACATTTCATATGTTTCGTCTTTGGATTTGACAAACTTCACCCAAGTCCATATGCTAAAATCATCAACTATGACTAAACCATATTTAGAAGAAGATACAAATAAATCAATGTGAAGCAATTCCAAGGATCTAGAAGAAGAGACAATGTTTTTGTTTTTAAAAAAAGTTTTTACAATCTTTCCAACTTGACATGCTCTACAAAGAGCATATGAGTGATAATCAATATATGGCATCCCTTTCACAAGTTTTAGCTTGGAAAGTTTAGAGATTAATCTCCAATTAGCATGACCTAACCTTTTATGCCAAACTTATTTTTCATCACTCATTGTCATTAGGCAAACGACCATTTGAATTAGGCAATTCAGAAAGATTGATTTTATAAACATTCCCTTTTCTTTTCCTTTTTAATACTATAGTTTTGTCAGAATTGACAATAAAACATAAGTCCTTATCAAACAATACTTTGCAACCATTATCACACAACTGGCTTATACTAAGTAAATCATGTTTTAGGCCATCTACAAGCCATATCTTATTAATGATAGTTTGAGAGTTACCTACGGAACCTGTTCCAATGATCCTTCCCTTTTGGTCACCTCGAAAACCCACATTTCCTTCCTCTTTCAGATTCAGGGTTTGGAACATACGCCTTTCTCCTGTCATGTGTCGTGAGAAGCCACTATCCAGGTACCAGGATTGGCATTCCATCTGTTCCTTTAGGCATATCTGCAACAAAGATTATTTGGGATTTAGGTACTCATACACGTATGGGTCCTTTCGGGGTAAGTTTCAACATATTTTCTCCTATTTTATCCCTTTACCTTGTGAGAAGATTTATCTTTACTCCTATCATTTTGCTTAAAAGAGTTTTTACAGGGATTTTTCTTAACCTTATCAGCATATTTGAACTTATCCTGTGATTCAGAAGTTTTGACATTGATGTCATCAGATTATTTGATTTATCAGATTCCGTTATAGCCATGCCTTTAAACTTCTGACCAATAAGTTTAGTTGAATTCATTGCTTTAGTAGCAGGAACAAAATGGTTACTTAACATAGTTTGAGCAATACTAAATGAGCATAAATCTTGAAATACTTTTGAAGACTTATTAGCACTAGAGCAACCTTCATCATATCCTAGTCCTTCCTTATTATATTTTTCAACTCTATAAATCATAGATGCAAATTTGGTACAATCAATGCCAGATGTAATGAATTTATGAAAAGCATGATCATGTTTACCCAGAGATGAACATTCATTTTGAGATATATTAACTTCTTTTAATTCTTCTATTAAAATGGAGTTATCTCTTCTAAGGATCTTAATTTGACTAGTTTTATTTTTTCAATGATTTTGAAGATTGTTAGAACAAGAAATAAAGTTAGAGTAAGAGAATACCTCATATTCATTTTCAGACTCGGATAGACGTTCTTCTTCAGATGAGTGAGCCATCAGTGCTAAATTAAAATTATCTTCCTTTTCTAACTCTTCTTCATCTAGTTCTACTCATGTTGCCATGAAATTCTTTTTGAACTTGTTTATGAAATTATCTTTCTGATAACTTCCTTTTCTCTGATTGTCCTTCAGAGGTCCAGAACAATCACTTCTGAAATGTCCAAGTTTGTTGCAATTGTAGCAAATTATGTCTTCATCTTTGAGGTTGATCCTCCTATTGTTTTTAGAGAATTTTTTGCTTCTTTTGGCCATTTGTTGTATTCCTCTGATGAAGCATACCATGTCTTCATTGTCATATCTTTCATCAGATTCTTCTTCAGATGATTCAATGCAAGATATTTAAACTTTTTAGAAGTATCATCTCCATTGATTTCCATCTCATGACTTTGAAGATTGCTTATTAGACTTTCAAGAGACAGCGTATTCAGATCTTTAGCTTCCTGAATAACTTTTACTTTAGGTCTAAACATCTGAGGGAGACTTCTCAGAATTTTCTTCACATGATTAGCTATTGAGTAGCTTTTGTTCAGCATTTGAAGGCCTGAGACAAGAACCTGAAACCTGGAGAACATGGTTTCAATATCCTCGTCATCATTCATTTTGAATAACTCACACTTTTGTATCAACAAGCTAAATTTAACTTCTTTTACTTGTTGATTTCCTTGTTAAGTAGAACACAACGACTTAAAGATAGCCTTAGCAGAAGGCTTATCAATAATCTTCAAATACTCAGCATGTGGAAGTGCATCAACTAGAATACCTCTGACTCTGTGATGTTTTCTGTAGATTTTCTTTTGATATGGAGTCAGAGCTTTTCTATCAACAACCATACCAACACTATCTACAGGAATGTCAATGCCATCCTCAAGAATATCCAATAGCTCATCATCGAGTTCAACGGCTACAAGGAAAATAAAGACGTTGGAGGTCTTCAACGGCTACAAACATAACCAAATCTTCTAGTACATCTTCTTTTCAAATGAAGCAAGTGTTAGGATTTTCAGTCACAAGAGTATCCATGAAACAAGGCTTTTGTCCAGAGGATACAACTTTGATTCAAGTATAACACAACCTATAGAAGATAATGTGAATAAATCTTGAGTCCCGTGTTAGCAGAGCTGATATGACATTACTCAGCATCAGAAGCAGCATAAAACGCTTCTGAGCTGAAGTGTACTAACAATTGCTTTTTTGATCAGACATCCTTGACAGAGTGTGACCAGAACCAAATCAAAGCCATTTTAGTGTTAGAATAGTTCCATCAAGTAAATATAATCTTGCGCACACAAACTGGCTAGTTAGAGATCCTAATTGTTTTTTCAAATACTTTGTTATCATCAAAACTTTGGAGGATTCATGGCATGAACCAAAATTGTTTCAGCAGAAATTACTGGGGAAGTTCTTTATTGAAATGGTGGTTATGGGAGTATTACTTACTAAGGAAGGCCAATAAGCATTCCTATTTGGGAATTGTACTAGTATAGCTGGGGATTGGACCTCTAAGAGTGGTCACGAATCCTATGTCATGTATGCATGTTTTGAATTGATGTATGTTTTTATGCATGATGTATTATTTGGGTTGGCGCCTCTATTATGAAATGTGCATGCAATGCATGTCTTTGTGAGAAACAGTGTTTCTACAAAATTTTAACTCTCTGACCTTTGAGGCTTTGATCTGTTCATGGAACGGGCTATGATGCTCTTGATATCTGGGATCATGTTATTGAAAGAAAGAAAATCTCGTGCTAGTTAGACTGTGACTGTTGATTTATGTACCTCGTGTCTTGCTTGGAAGGTAATGTTGGAAAAATATGATCTCATTAATGTTTTTAGATCAAAGTAAAAGATGTTTTCAAAAGCTTTTTATTATGCCCAATGTTTTAATGCATTATTCACACATAATTGAAACTTTGTAATCAAGCGGAAAAATTGAAAAGTAAAGAATCATATTTGGAAAAAAAAATATTTATTGAGAATTTTGGCTCGTAAATGGGCGATAGTACATAAAGAAGTAATCCTCATAAGGGGTGATTACCAAAAAGCTAGAAAGGTGTAAAATGTTAATGAAAATAGATTTATTTATGTCCATATTGAATTCAACACATGCTATTATCCATACGCCTTCGAGGTCATGGTACTTCGCTTCTGAAGATGATGTCTGGATTGATTGCTCTCATCTAAGTTTCTGTTGTAGTATGGCGTAAGTGCTTACAGTCATATGCCTATTTACTATCCCTATTTTTTTCCTGGACTGCTCTTTTCACGTCTTAGTCCATCGAGACAACATACCCTTTTTTGACTAAGTCGCCCTTTAGGGTTTTCAACTTATCGGGTTTTATTTTTTATTTAAGTCCCTAATTTTTTCCTGGATTGCCCTTTCAAGTTTTCAATCCACCAGAACGCCCTAATTTTTGCCTAACTCTCCCTTTCGGGTTTTCGACTTAGCGGACTTTTTATCCTCTTTTTCTAGAAATAGTATTTCTTGACTGCGTTGGAGTTCACCGGTCGTGGTAACTCCGCTCCATCCACGGTTGTGAGAATTAGTGC
Organism: Lathyrus sativus; assembly: GCA_963859935.3. Taxonomy (NCBI): domain Eukaryota; kingdom Viridiplantae; phylum Streptophyta; class Magnoliopsida; order Fabales; family Fabaceae; genus Lathyrus; species Lathyrus sativus. The sequence continues at coordinate 674,384,888 of OZ012738.1, read as the reverse complement.
TCCGCCAGAGAATGACCTCTTCATGAGGTATGACCCTTCATAGTTTGGGGTCCATTTTCTGTGGGGATCTTTATGGATGGGTAATATTTTCCTTAGCACTAAGTCTCCTTCTTCGAACAGACGAGGATGAACCTTTTTGTCAAACATTTCTCTTCTATGAGGTTTAATTGAATAAATCTTGTTTGTACCCATTCTGCCTTGTCCAGCTTGGTTTCTATTAGGACTCTTAATGAAGGGATCTCGACTTCAATAGCAAGTATTGCCTCTGTACCATATATCAGAGAGAACATAATTGTTCCTGTTGAAGTACGAACTGAGATTTTATAGCCATGTAATGCGAAAGGACGCATCTTGTGCCAATCCTTGTAGGTTTTCACCATTTTCTGGATAATCTTCTTGATATTCTTGTTAGCTTCTTCTATGGAGCCATTCATCTTTGGTCGATAGGGTGACGAGTTATGGTTTTCAATTTTGCAACTCTCGCATAACTCATCCATCACTTTGTTGTTTAAATTCAGCCCATTATATGTGATAATCTTATTAGGAACCCCCATAGCGACATATTTTCACTTTCTTGATGAATCGTGAGATCACTTGTCTTGTCACATTAGTGTAGGACACAACTTCCACCCACTCGGTGAAGTAGTCAATGGCAACTAGAATGAAACGCTATCCGTTTGCAGCTTTCAAATCAATTATCCAAATTATGTCTATACTCCATATATAGAAAGGCCACAAAGCACTTAGGAAGTTCAAGGGAATGGGTGGCACATGAACCTTATCCGCCTAGATCTGCCACTTATGGAATTTCTTGACATATTTAAAGCAATCTGAATCCATAGTCAACTAGTAATACTTTGCTCTAAGAATCTTCTTAGCCATGGTATGTCCATTGGCGTGAGTGTCAAAGGATCCTTCATGAATTTCTTTGATAAGCATGTATGCTTCGTATCCATCCAGGAATCTAAGTAAAACCATGTTGTGATTTCTTTTGTAAAGTACATCCCCATTTAGGAAGAATTGGGAGGCCAATCTTCTAAGCGTTTTCTTATCTCCACTTGAGGCACTTGCAGGATACTCCTGTTTCTAGAGGAATTGTTTGATGTCATAGAACCAGGGTTTACTATCTGATTCCACCTCCACTGCTACACAATAGGCTGGCTCATCTAAATAGTGAATTCTTATAGCTGGTGTTTCATTGTACCACATAACTTTGAACACGGATGCTAAAGTAGCCAAGGCGTCTGCTAGTTGGTTCTCTTCCCGAGGAATATAGTTGAGCGTGATCTCATCAAAGTAGTTGATCATATTCTGAACATGGTCTCAATACCGAATTAGCTTGGGGTTATGTGTCTATCATTCTCCTTTGATTTGATTGATGGCGATATTAGAGTCTCCATATACTTTTAAGATCTTAATTCTCAAGTCAATGGCTTTGTCAATTCCTATGATACATGCCTCATACTACGCCATGTTATTAGTATAGGTGAAGTATGACCTGGATGTGAAGGGAATGTGGAACCCCATTGGAGAAGTTATAACAACCCTGATTCTGTGCCCTTCTGCATTAGAGGCACCATCAAATATAAGTTTCCATCATGATCCTGGTTCAAGTCTTTCATTGGGGCCCAGGGTCTCACACTCCTTTATCACCATAATGTCTTTGTTAGGAAAGTCAAACTTCATAGGTTGATAATTTTCCATTGGTTGATTAGCGAGATAATCCGCTATTACACTCCCATTGATAACTTTTTGATTGACATACTGGATGTCATATTCGGTTAATAACATCTGCCATCGCGCTACTCTCCTAGTTACTGTCGGCTTTTCGAAGATATATTTGATATGATTCATTCTAGATATCAGCAAAGTGGTATGGCACACCATATATTGTTTTAGGCGTCGAGCGACCCATACAAGAGCATAATAGGTTTTCTCTAAGAGCGAGTATCTGAATTCACAATAGGTGAATTTCTTGCTCAAGTAATGGATTGCATGGTCTTTTCTCCCTATTTCATCATGTTACCCCAATACACAGCCCATTGAACTGTTGATTACTGTTAGGTACATTACAATTGGTCTTCCTGGAACTAGTGGTACCAATATAGGTGGCTCTTTAAAGTAATATTTGATTTTGTCGAAGGCCTTTTTAACAATCTTCGTTCCATTCGATGGCCTGATCCTTTCGGAGTAACTTGAAAATTAGCTCATAAGTGGATGTAAGGTGCGAAATGAACCTAGAAGTGTAGTTTAATCTCCACATGAATCCCCAAACCTCTTTTTCTTTCCTTGGAGCTAGCATCTTTTGAATGTATTTTACTTTGTTAAGATCGAACTCAATTCCCCTCTAGCTGACTATGAACCCTAGTAACTTTCCTGATCTGACTCTAAAAGTGAATTTTGCAGGATTTGGCTGTAGCTTGAACTTTCTCAACCGATCAAACAACTTTTATAGGTTGACTATGTGATCTTATTTAGTTTGTGATTTGGTAATCATGATGTCGATGTATACCTCTATTTCTTTATGAATCATATCATGGAAGAGAGTTACCATTTCCCTTTGGTATGTTGCCCTAGTGTTCTTTAATCCAAAAGGAATTACATTGTAACAGAAGGTGCCACAGGGAGTGATAAACATGATTTTCTCCATGTCTGAGGGGTCCATCTTGATCTGATTATAACCGGAGAACCATCCATAAATGAGAAGACCGAAAACTGGGCGGTATTGTCCACCAACACATGAATGTGTGGTAGTGTAAAGTCATCTTTGGGACTTGCTCTATTAAGATCTTGATAATCCACGCACATTCTGACTTTACCATCTTTCTTAGGGACCAGGACAATGTTAGCTACCCATTCGGGATATTTTACAATGGCTAAGAATCCTGTGTCGAATTGCTTTCTAACCTCTTCCCTGATTTTGAGAGCCATGTCGGGTCTAGTCCTTCTCAATTTTTTCTTGACTGGTGTGCACTCTGGTTTGAGTGGTAGCTTGTGTTTGACAATGTTCATGTCTAGTCCTGGTATATCTTTGTATGACCAAGCAAACACATATGCGTACTCATGTAGTAATTCAACCAGTCTTTTCTTTATATCCTCATTTAGGGAAGCTCCTACTTTTACCTCTTTCATATCCTTTTCAGTTCCCATATTGATCATATCCACTGGTTTATGATGAGGTTGTATTACTTTGTCCTCTTGTTTTAACAGTCTGACTAACTCTTCAAGAAGCTCGCAATCGTCCCTATCACCCTCTTTCGCTTGGTTAATCGGGAATTCGAAGTTGTAAATAATTATAACATTGTCATTTTCAATAGGTTCACTTACTAATTTACATGAGGAATATTTATTTATTATTTACTTTTTTCCAGGATGAAGTGCTGGGAATGAGAGTGTTATGAGAAAAGGTATTGCCATTTTTTTAATAAAAAACTTGTAATGAAAGAAAAAGGATCTTGATTGAAAACAAAATGCAATGTTATTGATAAAATAAGTCATTTAAACAAAGAGGCCCTGCAAAGCTTGTCCATTTGCCTTGGGCAAAGCAAAGGACTTATTATTATTTAGAAAATAATAAATTACTTTGAAACAGAAATCATCTCAGAAATCTCGATAACCTTCCAATTGTTGAGAGTTGTATCTAGTGAGCAGTGACACACCAAGTCAGGTATCCCTTCATCTTCTTCTTCAATTACAACCACTTAATCTTCACTTCAGAGCCCAACATTATGGAAAGTTTCTTGGAGAGTACGAAGCTTCTTCTGAAACCACTTCATTAACCATTTTGCAACCCAGTCCGAACCAATCCTTCTTCTCAGGTATTTCCAGCAATTTGCCATAGTCCATTGTATCTCTGTTCTTGATTAACTATGTAATTTCCCCCATGATGAGACTTATATATCCTTTTGTGGAGTGACTTGTTTACGACTAATCGCTTCAATTTCCAAAGCTTGAAAGGGTATTTGGAACGATGTTAGAACTTCCCTCCTTTGGTAAGGAATCTCAAAAGGTACGTGCCCCTAGGATTCCACTGCTGAAATGTCCTCTACCCCCTTGAGTATCCAATTTGGACCAAACCTTGATCCATCATCTGTTGAAGGCACATTTTCATCTTTTCACATTTATCAGGATTGATCATACAGGCTTCACAACCAACATGTAACCTTTCGAACGACTCGTAGCCAATCAATATTTCCCATATATTGGTCATAGAGGTTTTTACTTGGTCTACCATCTGGATCAGGATGCCATCTTCTAACCCTTCAATGTTGTGCATCAGCATACCATATAAACCCATTATTGATGCATCACAATACACCACAAATGATTTATTAGGTTCAGGAAAAATCAGAATTAGAGTTGTAGTTAATCTCTTCTTCAATTCTGTGAAACTCTTCTCACAATAAATGTCCCACACAAATGTTTTACCTTTATAAGTCAGCTGGGTTAATGGAAGTGCTGACTTAGAAAAACCTTCAATAAATATGTGGTAGTAACCAGCCAAGCCCAAAAAGCTTCTAATATCAGTAACCGACTTAGGAGCCTCCCATTGTAGTACTGCATCTACTTTGGACGGATTCACAACTATACCATCACCTAAAATAACATGTCCAAGAAAAATAACCTTTTGCAACCAGAATTCACACTTTGACAACTTTGCATACAACTTCTTCTCTTTCAACACTTACAATACAATTCTCATATGCTTAACATGCTTTTCTTCTTACTTAGAATAAATCAAAATATCGTCAATGAACACCACCACAAAATGATCCAGATAAGTATGAAATATATGATTTATATATTCCATAAATACTCTAGGCGCATTTGAAACGCCTAACGACATCACCAAATATTCATAATGTCCACATACCGAGTCCTAAAAGTCGTCTTCTAAATATCCTCACCTTTCACCTGAATCTGATGGTAACCTGACCTTAAGTCAATTTTGCTGAAAACATGCACACCTACCAGCTGGTCTATCAAGTCATCTATTCTCGAAAGTGGATACTTATTCTTAATCATTACTTTATTCAGCTGTCGATAATCCATACACAACCTCATACTACCATCTTTCTTCTTTACTAACAACACTAGAGCTCCCCAAGGTGACACACTTAGTTTCACAAATTTCTTCTCCAATAAATCTTCCAATTGCTTCTTCATTTATGCTAATTCTGGCACCGACATTTTGTACGGTGCCATAGAAATAGGTTTGGTACCAGGGACAAGATTAATAGAAATATCCACCGCTCTCTGGTGGTACATCTAAAATATCATCCGAAAACACATATGGAAAATCACACACTACCAAAAATGCATCAATTGCAGCTTGACTTTTAACAGATAAAGACACGAAGAACGCAAGCACCTGAGCTTCATATTCCAAAAGCTCTTCCAACTGTCTAGCAAATAAGAAACCAACTTCCTCTTCATCATCAGGAACAAGAATCACACTGATTTGTTATAAAAATTAATATGAACATGATTGAACTCCAACCAGTTCATTCCTAAGATAACATTAAGATCTCTCAACGGCAAGCAGACAAGACCAACACCAAAATCTCTATCAAAAATTAACAGAGGACAATTCAAACAAACCAAAGAGGTAATTGTTGCAACTGCGAAAAAGGTCGGCAGAAACAAACAGAAGAGTCACCACCGAACATTATTTATCCTAAAGAGAGGGAAAGGAAATGATCGAAGAAAATCTAAAAGAACGGGAAAAGACAAGGTCATCGCAACCAAATCTTGGGTTCAGGAGTCGGTTATGCAAGGGGAAGGTATAAGCACCCCTTACGTCTATTGTACTCAACGGGATCCACGCTTACTGTCTATTAAAAGGGGTGAGTTATCTAAAAGCTACTGCTAAACGGGGGATGAAAAATAATAAGCATACTCGATAGGACATTGTCGCCCTATGCCTACATATTCCCTCGTGCAATTGGAAAGTCAGAGTCAACGTAGTTCGGAAAACTATGGGTGATGGGGGGAAGGTTGCTCGCCAAGACATCACTGTCTTATGCTTACGTATCCTCATCTGGTATGAGAAATCAAAGCAAATGTAGTTCGGGAAAACTAGACCACTGGTTGGTTAAGTGTTTTTTTTATGAGTGACGTTAAGTTTCCATTTCAGTAGTTAAGGACGATGCCTGTTTGCGGTAGAACAAAAAAGTAATGTACTATTTTCTAAAAATTATTTAAGAGTAATCCCAAAGGATAAAAAAGTTTGAATTTGGTTCAAGAGTTTTAGTGAAGTGAGTTGAACTTGTTTGAGATTCACGTTGCACTAAAGACTATGACATAGGAGCGAATATGTTGCATATCACCTAAAAGGCATACACTAAACACTCTAGACAAGTGAGGAGAAACCCATCACTCATCATTTCCCATATACTTAAGGCTCGTGGTGCACAATATTCATCATTCTTTATTAAGTGTCTTAAGATTGTTTGAGATGAGAAGAGAAGACACAAAAGAAGCACTAAAGGGAAACTAAAAACCCTAATGTTGTCATACAAAATGGTCCTAAGGTTAGGATAAAAAGGAAGTCTACCTAATGTTATCATACAAATGACGGACCTAAAGTTGAGGTAAAAGGGACTATCCTAATTGTTATCATGCAAAGGATTGAAAGCCTAATGTCTCTCCTAAGGGATCATGTGAGCAAGCACAATTAAACACCAATCAATTCAGTCACAAATGAAAATAATAATGAAACTTAAACATGTTCCAAAAAGAAAAGAAAGACGAAGAGAGAAGAAGGATGAAGAATGGACAAACAAGAAGTCGTTATCAAACCAATATGAAAACAACAAGCACATTCACTTTAATCTCAAACAAAACAAGCATCACCAATCATACCAACATGTCACATAAGCATTCACCAACACAAAGCAAGATGTGAAGAACTCAAGAGGCACAAGAAGTAAGGTAGGGCAACAAGCACAACATACCATACTCAAGTCATATCAATGATCAAAACAAGAGCACACAAGAAATAATCATGCATCCCATCCATATACAAGGCAACACCAAATCATACAGGCATGTATATAAAGAATCCCAAAATGGAAAAGCATGAGAACACGGTATGAAAACAAAGAGAAACCACACATCAACACGATGAACAAGTTTACATTCAAACATGCACACACAAGATCATACAAATGGAGTCACACAAGTGAGAATCAAAATCAGGCCTCAAGAAGAATTCAAACATCAAATCAACCATACAAGAGGAATAACCATCAAACAATCACCAAGAACTCAAAAGACATGAATAGGGACCGAATATCACTAAAGATGAATTAAAAACAAAAATCACTCCAATTTGCAATTTAAAATCAATTACAAATCAAATAAAAAAGGCAAATGGAAATGGCCCACAAGTTACTTTTTTTTGCACCATAAACAAAAGTCTAAGAACATCACCATAGGTCAGAAACCATCATGGGATTATATGTTAATTTCCTCATAATTTTAAATGGCTCAAAAATAATTTTATACCAATTAAAATTAACTAAATAAATTAAAAATATATGGAAAATAGAAAAACTAAAAATAAAAATCCAAGAAAATCACCATAGGTTCAAAACCATCATAGGATCATATAATATTTTTCTCATAATTTTAAAATGCTTAAAAACAATTTAAAACTAATTAAAATTGGCTTAAACAAATTAAAATCTAAGAAAAATAGAAAATAGAAAAATAAAAATGCGCAAAAATAAAAATCAGAAAGAGAAAAATAAAAGGACATTTTAGAAATTATTTTAGTATTTTTCAGATTAAAAATGAATTTTCTATGAATTTCTAAAAATAAAATGAATTTAAAAATAATTTAGAAAAAGAAAATAAAACAGAAAAACAAGATGTGTTGGATCTGAGTTCATTAAATGACATGGCTGATCCAATGATCCAAAAGCGTGCATCTATGATAGATCTAAGTCAACTCAACCACACAGATCTAATAAAAGTCAGAGGCACCAGATTAAAACAACTGTAAGGTGTGGACGGTCAGATGATGCCAGCTCATCATCTTCAACCTCCAGCCATTTTAAATTCAAAGGAATTTGCATAAAATCGTGGATCTATCAAACCATAACCATTGGAGCTCATAGTGGTTTCATTTGATGCGTCTTTTCAAGACGATCTCAACCATATCATCGCGTCATCTTTATTTAAACCATAGCTCACTCGATTTGAAATAAAACAGAAAGAAAAGCAAACACGGATTTGAAAACTGAACAACCCAACTCAATCAAAACCAAAATCTAACAATCCTAACAACATCAGCACATCAAGGACTACATCTTAGCAACAAATTCGAGTTGAAATGATTAATAATTGTACCTGTTGAAGTTCAACTTCAGAGCTATGAAAATGGAGTCCCCTAGCTTGATTCAAGCCATGATCTTTCAAGTTCTTGAGCTGGTTAGCTTCACTGAATGTTGGTGAAGCTAACTAAATGGAGAGCTTGAGTGTTTAGGGTGTGGAAATGAAAATTCAAAGTTTAAACTTAAGAGTTCAAATGGGATCTTAGCAAGCTCTGATTCTGGCTATCAAAGCTTGTGAAAATGAGTGCAATGAGTCCTTTATTTATAGAGGAAGCTTTTTGAATGAAGAGGGAGTGTGAATGATATGAATTTTAACAAATTCATGCACACCTGCAGCATGAGCAAAGTGTGACTTGAAAGTTGCCAAAACTCACTCAAACCTTGAATTTCAAGGCTCTAATCAACCTAGGCAAGTTGTTTAATCATGTTTAGATTGAATTCATGGCTCAATTTGGTGATTAGAGGCCAATTCAAACAATTTCAATTCTGACTTAAAGTGGATTTTCAGCATTGAAATTCAATCTTTGCAACCATGGTTCTCACAATGTATAAGGCTTTTTGAGATGCTTCTTCTTGCATTGGATAGAGGATGATGCCAACTTTGCAATGTGAAAAGAAATTATTGATTTGGCAATCTTAGTTGAGAGATATGATCCTTCAAAGTAGCTTCCATGAAAAGGTTCAATATTGCAAAACACTTATGTCGCTACTGCAAAAAAAGGTGTCGGCAATGACAGAAGAGTCGCCGCCGTTCATTATTTATCCCAATGAGGGAAAGGAAATGATCAGGGTTTGGGAGTCGGTTACGCAAGGGGAAGGTATTAGCACCCCTCACGTTCGTCGTACTCGATGGGATCCATGCTTGGTTGTCTATCTAAAAGGGTGATTGAAACTATCTAACTAAAGGTATGGGACAAAAGAAAAGAAAAGTGACTCGACAGAGCATCGCCGCTCTAGGCCTACGTATTCCCATCTGGTACAAGAAATCAGAGTCAACGTAATTCGACTAACTACGGATGAAAGGGGGGAAATGTTGCTCGCCAAGACATCGTGTCTTGTGCCTACGTACTCTCAACACGTATGAGAGATCAGAGCTAACATAGTTCGGGATAAAGGGAACACAAGTTTGTTCATTTGTTTTATCCGAGTAAGGTTAAACTATCGTTCTAGCAGTTAGGGATGACGCCTGTTTGCGGTAGAACCAAAGCTTAACAATACTCTTTTATCTGAAAAGATTTTCCTTGATTAAAGGAGCCCCAAAGGGCAAAATAGGAGTTTGACTGTTTGTTTTTGTCTTTTATTAGAGAAGTGTTTTGAATGAATGTTTGTAATTCATATTGCACTAGAGACTATGACTTAGGAGTGAATGCATCGCATATCACCCAAAGGGTGCTACACTAAACATTCTGGCCATTAAAGGAAAACCCCCCAATAACCATTTCCTAAGTAGCTTAAGGCTCATAACGTACAATACTCATTAGCCTTTATTATGTATTTTGAAGTTGTTTGAGATGAGAAAGAGAAAGAGGACAAACTAAAGGGAAACTAGTTCAAAACCTAGTAGTTGTCATGCATCATGGTCCTAAGGTTAGGATTAAGAAGGGAACTTTATCCTATTTGTTATCATGCAAAGGATTCAACCTAATGTCTATCATCACTATCCTTAATCAAGAAAGTGAGAATTCTTAAGGGAACATGGAAAGAAGAGATAAACAACAACATGGAGTAAGTGAGGTATGGATGCACATGCAATGCAACACACAAGCAAAGGGAGGACACCTCAACCTTTAATGCAAACAAGAGATACACAAAGAGAAAATAACATCCAAGCAAGGGAGGAAATTGTGTGGGGTAAACAAAACCTCCACAAGCTCATCTCTACCTTTAAATGCAAGTAAAGTGCACAAACATGCCCCAAAGCTGCTAACTTGATCATGAAATGAAATATAAACCAAAAAGAGAAGTGGGAGAAGATATGAAAACAACCATAGTATCCCTAATGTCATTCAACCAAAGTCTCATTATAACTTGTGCAAAAGATACACAAAATGTCCTCATGGTTCATCATTAAAGTTAAGCTTCCAATACCTCTAAAGGAGGTATTAAGCAACTTTAAATGATGCTCCAAAGTCCTTGGACAGAGGGAAATGAAAGAGAATAATGTACATAAAGCATTTGAAAAGGAATGTACAAAAGATTATAGAAGAATCATGTTAAGGAAGTGAAAATCATTCAACATATACACATGAAAAACCTTACATGAAAGGTCTAAAAGAAAGCCAAACCTAAACAAGTTATCAACATGATCAAGGCCTAAAATTGAACATACAAATGCCTTATTATGTCTAAAATATGTATATGCAAAGATTAGATTCTCAAACAATGCACAAAATTCAAATAAGAATCAAACTAGCACAAATGTTAGGGTGGAAACCATACAAGGGTGACCTAAAGTGTAAAATACACTAAAAATAGTAAATTACTCCTAAAAATTCCAAATAAAATCCTATGGGACCCCTCTGGTGTTAGGAACCAGAGGTAAAAGTTTTAGGGAAAAATTCTAATCCTAACTAGGCAAACAGAAGGGAAAGTTCTAGAGATGCCCTAAGAACTAGTGTGAAGGGAAAGTCCTAAAGGTCAAGTACAAACCCTAATCAAAAGGTAATACAATCAGAGGTAAAAAATATCTAAAAATCAATTGATATATCCAGAATGTGTATAAAAAGAATCATGAATTTATATGAAGAAAACATCACAAAAGAAAATCAAGAATGCAACATATGCAATTTTACTTCAATTGAAACACTTCCAAATGAATTATTCTTTTTTAATTGAAAAATGTTTAGAAAAATTAAAAACAAAAATTCCTAAATTAAATTCACAGCTTGAAATGAGTAGAAATTATTTTTGTGAGATTTATTGACAATTGGAAGTATTTTAACTGAATTAAAATAAAACAGTCACCAAAACATGAAAAATAATGAAAAAAGAAATGAAAATGGAGAAACAATTGGTGCAGGAAGTAATCCAGCTACATTCATACGCGTTGGGCTTGGCTGGGGGGGTGTGAAAATGAATTGAAGCCCAATCCACTTCAAGCGTTTAATGAAACGCAGTGTTTTGGTATGATCCTATGTGGCAAGGTCAAAACGTTCCATGGTGAAACGCGTTCAAGTCCGTTGGATGGTTTAGTCATAAGATCTAAGGGATCAGGCAAGGCCACGTGGTTGTGAGATTTAAACCCTCACTGGTGGAGGGAAAACACAGACGCCGGAGTACGACGGCTCCGGTCGTCTTCTCCGGTTGCATCAACAACACATGTGAAGCAAAACTTCATCAAAACTTGCAAACGAATAGTCTAAATTGATCTACTCCTCTAACTGATCATGAATCCAATGTCACCTAAGCCTAAAACCTCCTAAATCGTCCTAACTGAAGCTAACAAGAATTAAGGTTCCATCAAGAAACATCACAAACAAAGCCTAAACTAATCCATAATCCATCTATACACTTAGGGGATCATGAATATGCAACGATGGCCAAGAATTGCTACATGAACAGAGTGTAATTTGGAAAAGTTACTTACCTAACAGAATAGCTCCGTTGAACCTTGATTCCTTGAGGAAGTTTGATGAAAACAATCCAAAATCGTTCCTTGATCTTCAATGGAGCTTCAGGAATGCTTAATTTTGCTTGAAGGTGCTTGATTCTGCAGAACACGATTTCAATTTTTCTTCACTTTTTGTAACTGATTTCTGTTCAATCCTTGATCAAATCTCCATCTTGAAACTTTGTGCACGATGCTGGGAATATAGAATGGATCTGGATGAAGAAGAAGCCCAATCCAAGCCCAATTTGATCCAATGGAAATCCAAAATTCTTGGTTTTGTAAGCTTCATGTGCGTGTAAAACAGAGCAGCAATGGCTATGAATTTGGCTCAGGTAACTTGCATACACTTCATTCTGATCCAAGGGATAGAATTGCACCCTTAATTTAATCTTATGGTGTGATTTGATTATGTTACTTTCACTTGAAGCAAGCATGAAATTGGCATGGTTTTGGACCTCAAATATCAATTCTGATTTTGCCATCATGTTCAGAATGTCAAAAGGACTCAAAATATGCACCAACTTGATCAAAATTGGTTCAACATGAATTTATTTAATTTTATGGCTTTTAAGGCTTTTCCATGGAATTTTCCTTCACCAATTCTTCAATCCAAGCTTCATCTATGACATGTGAGGGTTTGGTAGTGTAATTGATCCCGTTTGGAGCAACTTTGATGTTGGACAAAGTTTCATTTGAGGTGTGCAAAGTTGTGAAATTGACCTATAATAAAAAATGACCTATAATCAAAGTTTCCCAAAATACCCCTGGCTTGCAAGCTTCATATCTTGAGCTCCACAAATAAGATGAAAGACTTCTAGTACTTTTTGGAAAGCTAAGATCATAAGGAAAAACTTTCATATTTGGGTCAAATGAGGAGAAACATCCTTCTAGGTCAAAAATGTCTTGGAAGTTAGTTGACTTTTGTTGACCAAAATCACATTCATCTGATGACATGTAACTTGCCAGCTTCATAACTTGAGTTCTAGAAACCCAATGGATGAGTTTTGGTACTCAAAAGAAATATAGAAACATTCTCTACAAGTTTCATGTTGGGGTCAAGATGAGATGAAACTTGTATCTTGAGATATGTGGTCTTGAAGTTGGGCACTAAATAAGGGATTTTACACTGACAAGCTTAGAAACCCTAACTTAGCAACTTCTCACACTCTTGATTCTTCTTGATTTGATCTTGGAATGAAATCTTAGATACCTCAAAACCACATTCCATGACCATAAAGACTTGGAATTAAGTCTTAATCTCCTTTAATCTCACAATTGACTTAGGGTTGACCAGATGGAAACCCTAACTGCATCACCTTTGACTGTGACTTCTCACACTTGATGTAATGACTTGAATAAGCTCCACAATGACCTTCAAGGCCTTCAATGAGCTTCTATAACATTCTCCATCCATAATCATGGACTTAATATCATCTGATAATCTTTACATGGCCTCCCAGACAGGAGGTGAACCACATTAATTCATTTGCTCTTTCACAAAGCTCTGACTTTCTTTTGATGGTGATAAGCTCTGGGATAGCTTGAATACAACCTCTTGCTTAGGCTTGGAAGCTTTGGATAGTCCCCTATTGCTAGGCACATCTCTCTCAATCCCCTGCAAATGAATAATGGTATGCAAATGCTAATGCTATATGAATGCAATGAAACATAAGCTAGGTTAGAAAAAAGGTTGGGCAAATTTTGGGGTGCAACAACTTAGAAAAATTTCAAGTCTTTTAGGGACAAAAAATGATCTATAATGTTTGACAAAAACCAAGACCTTCCATATGTTTTTAGCTCTTCCACCTTGAATCAAAGTTGTAGAGGACATCTTAAAGTTCATTTTAGAAAAAGAATGGGCTCCAAATGATGAAAACTTACCAGGTTATAACCTTTTGAAGTTGACTAGAAAATCCTTTCAAAACTCAAAATGACCTATAATGTCTTCAGACTTTTGATGACTTTCAAAGCATAATTTGATTCCTCCTTGCAAAGAGAACTTGTAGGCGATGATGAGAAGAGGTCATTAGAAAAGAACCACCTCAAGATGTTGAAAATTGAGGGAGTTTGCCCATTTGATCATAGCATCCACAAATTGCTAAATTAGGTCAAACACCTTGAACCAAACTTGAATCTCTTGATGATTTCTTGCAAACCAAGGAATGATGAGCCATATATGATCTTGAAATGATGTTGCCTTGACTCATACTTGATGATGAGGGACCTTTGGGAGCTTGAGAATACCATAAAGTCAATAATAAACCTTGCTTGAGGTTGAAGAAACGTGCTCCTCCTATCTTGAGAAAAAAACCATGATGCCTTAATTCTTTTTCAAGAACAATGCTATGCCAAAAATGAAATATGAGATGCAATGAAACATAAGTCAAAATCTAAGAGAAAAGATGGGAAAATTTTGGGGTGCTACAATAATCACTGATCCCTTAGCAGGAGTATTGACGACCACCTCTCCATTCATGAAGGACACTACAAGGTCCAACCTTTTCACACAATCAATAACAATAAACGATTAAGTAGCACAATTATTCATAATAGCAATCAAAGGAGTACTATTAATGTAACATATACCTCTATTCAACCTGTCGTCATTGGAAGTATGAGTCCCGGACGTAGCAATCACCTTCTCTCTAGATGGAGCTTGCTTCGACTTCTGGCAATGCGTACTGATATATCATGGTTCACCATAATTATAGCAAGTCACCACATTATCTTTGCAATCAAAAACCAGATGTTCTGTCTTCCCACACCATAAATAATTCTTCACATCACTTTTGCATTCACTGACACAATGACCCAGTTCACCATACCTTAAGCATTTAAGAGGAGCATGAGCACATCCCTCACTTAGCCTCTTACCATAAACAACTCTTTGTTTACCCTTCTCAGCCGGAGCACTGTAAGGCTTCCCACTGTTCATATGTTGTTTCCTCCTCTTCTTGCTCAGACTCTTATATTGGGCTAACCGAGCCTTACTGTCATCCTCATGAATCCTAAAACTATTCACCAACTCTGAAAACCTTCATATCTGTTGGTACCCAATCACCTGTTTGATCTCAGGACGCAAACCATTATCAAACTTAACACACTTTGAGAACTCAACAATTTCCTCATTGTGCCGAGGATAGAGCTTTGTAAGTTCCACGAACTTGGCAGCATACTCAATAACAGACAAACTCCCCTGCTTCAGCTATAGGAATTCAATCTCCTTCTTCCCGTGAACATTTTCAGAAAAATACTTTCTCAGAAACTCTATACAAAATACAACCCAAGCGACAACTTCACCTACAGTCTCAAACACCTAACGAGTGTTGATCCACCAATCATCATCCTTCTCAGCCAACATATGCGTACCAAAACATACCTTTTGGGCTTCAGAGAAATCCATCACACATAAGATTCTTTCAATCTCTTTGAGCCAAGCTTGCGCTCCATCAGAATCATACCTACCCTTAAAAGTAGGCGGATTATTCCTCTGAAACTTCCTCAGATGACGGAACTCATCGTTCCCCCTAGCATTAGGCTGATTATGCACAACCTGAGCCACAGTCTGCAAAGCAACAACAATGGCAACATCATTTCTTTCAGTCATTTTCTGTTTCACCATCACAACAACAACAATTATGGTTAGAAGACTACAACAATAGTATTCGACTGTCACACCGCACTAACTCGACAACATGGCCGGACAAACCGATCTGCTCTGATACCATTATGCAACACCCTCCTCGTGTAATTATAAATAAAAAATAGAGTAATTTAAAAATCACCAACAATTAGGATGTTACCTTATCACAAAAATAGCCCATGCAATAAGATATGCAACACATACAACTCTAATAATAATAATAATAATAATAATAATAATAATAATAATAATAATAATAATAATAATAATAATAATAATAATAATAATAATAATAATAATAAACAAGTCTAAACTTTAACTTTTATTGGCAGCGGAAAAAGATTAAACACTTGTTTAGTTTCATTATTTCAAAACATAACCGTAACATAAAATAATTATAAGAAATAGAAAACATAGGAGATATGCATAACAATCTCCGCCAACACAAAATAAGACAAAAGCATTCAATCCCCAATATTACATATCAGAGCATACAACGACTCAACAAAAGCAATAAGAAGAGAAATCTCTTTCACTCACATCCAAGCCTCTACTGCGGGTTATCTGCACGATTCTCATGTAAAGACAACATTCAAACAAAAGGGGTAAGAAATCAAAATCATATAATAAATGAGTAATAATATGTAAGCACACCAACAACATATGCATAATCACCCATTCCACAACTCACAGTCCAAACAATCCACACATCATAATGCAACATGTATGTAGATGCAAAGAGACTCAACTCAGGACTCAATGCATGTGGTACCAAATGTGAACTCCTAGGTTTACTCGCTTCGATCCCCATCATAGAACTAGAGCCCATCAAAAATCATTACTATTTCCATAAGAAACACTTCACTGATTCCCCTTTAGAACCAACTACTTGTATCCAATCCCCACCATAAGATTGAGGCTCACCAAAAAGAGACCGCCGTCCAGACACCATGATGCATGATTCATAAAAGACACGTAAAAACAACAACATGCACAATGATATCCACCTTAACCAATATACAATGCAAATCCTAGCCACCAAATTCCACAAACAGGAACACGATCATCCTACAATAACATTACAACAACATAGCATACAACAACATCACATTCATGCATATTCCACACCACAACACACAAAACACACCTCATCCAATACCATCAAGAAACATTTAAATTAATTCCAGGTACTTAAGTTATTTTTAAAACAAATTTCATCGCGTCAGCTTCCTAACGCTTCGAGCGACACCTCAATCGTGCACCCGAAACTTGAGTTATGAATTTTTAAATTTTCTAAAATTTTCCTCCTAGTGTAACCGGTCACACCAAAACCAGTAACCGGTTACACCCTTCTCAAAAGACCCAGTTACGTGCGTTTTAGACAGTGTAACCGATTACACCAAAACATGTAATCGGTTACACCAAAACCTATAACCGGCTACACCTTTGAAAAAACACTTTTTTGAAAAGTTGCCTCAAGTGTAACCGGTTACACCAAAAGTGATAACTGGTTACCACTGTGACAGAAGCGGTTTTCTGCTATGCAGTAGTACAAAAATCAATTTCTAAAGTATCCCAAAACCCTCAAATTTTTATACCAATTCATAAACTCAGGTTTCGACTCTGATTTCTAACATCATACAACATCAAAACACATTCACCAATGCACAATTCATCCAAATACACAATCCCAATGGCATCAACACATAGTTCAACCAACATGCACTACAATAGCATAATCATACATACTATAATGTTTAAGCATAGGGAAAGGAATTCAATTAAGAGAAACCAGGCACCCACCTAAATGTTATCATGCACAACCATGTACAAAAGGAATTCTCACTCTTACCTTAGAATTCCTAGCAATGAGCCACTCAACAATGATTTCTCTCTTCTCTTTCCCTGCCCTAGCCTCTTTCTCTTTAATCTTCTCACAACTTTACGTAGAATGCGAAAACTGATCCACCTTTCCTCAATTTGTTTTTCCTTTTTCTAATAAAATTATTCTCACAATATGTTTTTCTCTTATTTGCCCCAACTTACCCTCATGTAATTACCTTCGTGCGCCTAAAATCTCTACACACATACTATTTATTTTATTTTCACCAATTAACACAATAAAATAAATAAATACCATTTCCATTTAAATATTTATTTTATCAACCCTTAATCAAATATTTATTTAATTAAATCGTTATAACATAATAATTAAATAATTATCTAAATAATACCATTAATAATTCCAGAGATTAATATCACAATAAATCAGTAACAAAAAATCAAAATTCCTAGATTTTAATTAGGTCATTAGTTTCTTAATTTAGAGACTAATCATTCTTTTAGATTTTATATTCTATTAAAAATTAAGGCTTAATTACAATTTTGATCCCCCTATTTTACTTAACTCACGAAATTGGTCCCCCTATTTTAAATTTAAACAGTTTTGGTTCCTCTATTTTAAATTTAAACAGTTTTGGCCCCCTCTCATATTTTTGAACGTAAAATTAATGATGTTTTAATTTTTTTTAAATGACAATTTACATGTAAAACATAATAAATCATCGTATATAAACATATTATTGAACTTTGTAGATAAAAATATAAGTTAAAAAACGAAATTTTCATCAATTTTCTATGAAAAAAATTTAAGAGGGGGACTAAAACTGTTTTAATTTAGAATAGAGGGATCAAAACTGTTTAATTTAAAATAGGGAGACTAATTTCGAAAATTAGAAAAAATAGAGGGAGCAAAACTATAGTTTAGACAAAAAGTAATTAAAATGAACAAAACCAATTTAGAACTTAGGTTTTAATTAGATTTTTAAGGTAATATTCTTGATCATAATTGAGACCTCCCCAATTGTTTTTCTTGATTGACCTCGTTTATTTTAGTTATGCTAATGGGCTAGGTATTTGGCAATTGATTTTGGTTTTATTTAGTTGATTAATTTTGGCTTTAATTGAACATGTAATTTGCTAATTAGTCAATTATTTTTCCTTGACATTGATTATTGATTCACATGATAGTCATTTATAATTATTTTGAATGATTATATTGTATGATTAATTTGTCAATTGTATGTTTGGTGACCAATTAATTAATTATCTTAATCTTGGTCGTATAACATTTATTCATTTAAGTGTGAAGTTTCTAGATTAAATAATTTTGACCTAAAAGTGAATATGTTTTAAAAGGAAAGAATAAAAGACCCTTGATCCAACGTCAAATGGTCTATTTTCCAAATCTAATCCAAATGGAGTGTTATGTCGAGCACCTCTCTTGGCTAATTCAAATTCTTTCGTAAATCAACCCACACTTGATCCAACGTCAAGTCACCCATTTTCAAAATCCTTTTCATAATAAACTGTAATGAAAAAGATGGTGATTGGGTTTAGACCTCCTCCCTTCCCAAATACTCAAACATTGTTGTAGAGCTCCCTGTTTGGGTATTTGTCATCCTAACATGGAAAGTAAATGAATCTTGATTCGTCTTACGCTTTTTCTTAAATACTTTTGGATGAAATGAGAGTGATTGGGTTTAGACCTCTTCCTTTTCGGGAATTTGAACACCACTGTAGAGCTCCCTGTTCGAATGCCTGTCTCCACTTAAAAACAACTTAACTCATCAATCTTTTTTTCCGCTCTAGTGCAATTCTAAAAATCTTCTTTCAAAAATGATTCTTAGCCATTTCGACGTGATATGAACAAATGCTTTAGTCTCCAGGAGCGAGCAACAGGAAAATGTTTAAATGCTCGAAATGTCTAACGCATCACTCTCAAAAGCAATCACCCAACACGTGGTTTTTATAATGAACTACGAAACTCTGATTTTCTCATGGCATCATGAGAATACGTAGGCACAGGATTCTACAATCTTGGCGAGCACCCTAATAAAAAAACTTAGGTTTAGTCCCTTTCTTTCTTTCTCTTTTTCTCACTTTATAAGTAGAAGACTGTAAACAATATCATGCTAACACTCTTACACGAAACTAACCAAATGAGTCTCATTGAGTACAATATATGTGAGAGATGTTAATACCTTTCCCTCGCAAAACCAACTCTCAAATCCAAATATGGTTGCGACAACCATTTCCCTTAGCTTTAGCGAGTTTTATTCAATATTTTCCCATTTCCTTGTAATAAATAAAGATAAGTGGTGACTCTGTTGTTACTCCGAGCTTGCGATGCGCTCGGGTGTTTTTCGCATTGCGACACCTGCCTTATGGATTCAAAAAGCACTTTCCCTATTCAAGGAACACTATTTCAAATTAAGTACTCTTTTTTTTAATGCAATTCAAACAACTCTTTCTTTCTCTTGTCACACAAATATTTTCAAAACCATTTTCTTTCTTTTCACAAAAGAACTGTTATAATCCATTCCATGGAAGTTAAACTAAAATCTTGGAGCATCCAAACTAGGATCAAAATTAGCTAACCTCTACACACTTCTAGGATACAATTATAAATGTTCCCTAAAAGCAACAAACAAATATGTATTTTCTACCATGAACTACGAAGCTCTGATTTTCTCATTGCACTATGAGAATACGTAGGCACGAGAGTTTGAATCCTTGGAGAGCACACTAATATAAAACTTATTTTTCCTCTTTTGCAAATAACCTTTAGATAATAACACTCACCCATGTAAAGAAAAATCAAAATGGTTCCCATTAAGTACAACAGATGTGGGGGATGCTAATACATTCCCCTCGCATAACCGACTGCCTACCCGTTTCTCTTTTCCAAGGGTTTTATCGATATTTTCTCTTTCCTTTTGGAATAAATAAAATTCGGTGGCGACACTATGGTATCATCGATCGTGTGATGCGCTCGGGTATTTTTCGTGCCACAGCAGTAACAAGAGTAAATCCCCTCATTAAGACTACTATAGTATTCATTTTCTCTTCCATTTGGTATATTCGAAACTTGGATAAATTTCACAGTAACACCCGTCCTCTTCACACAAATATGGTAAATATGTCTGCCTAAATCAGAATTACTGGAAACAACACTTTGCTTCTCTCTTCCTTTTCCATGTTGAAATTCAACTTGATCAAATCCTTTAAAGTCAACCTCCACTCTCCTTGTGCTCTAAGGGTGAAAGAAGTCATTTGGCAACCTCCAATTAACAACTGGCTTAATGTAATTGCAATGGATCATTTGTTTCTTAACTAAGTGGTTGTGGTTGGATCTTTAGAGACTCAAAAGGTAATTTTATATTAGATTTTGTTTAGCCTACTATGAGTGCCAATTCCTTACATGCGGAATTCTCTTCGATTTTTAGAGCCATTGAAATCGCTAGGGATAAAGCATGACTTAAGCTTTGGATTGAGAGTGACTCCCTCATTATTATCTAAGCTTTTTCAAAAGGTTCTTTGGTTTCTTGGCAACAAAAAATAAATGGTTTCATTGTAAAAAATCATTGTTATTATATCGTTTGTTATTACTCATATATTTAGGGAAGGAAACTCATGTGCGTAGGTTTTTGCTAGTGTATGTCGTACATCCCATACTCTAACTCTTTTTGACTTCATCCCTATAGCAATTAGAAGTGATTTTGTAAAGAAATTTTTTTGATGGAGTTTCTTTAGATTTTTCTATTGAGAGGGTCTTGACCTAGTTCTAGAGGTGTTAAAAACCAAATCGCCCAATAGAAAATCACAAACCGAACAAAACCAAACCAAAAATCATAAAAAGTCGCATTTGGTTCAGATGCGTTTGTGTCAATTTTTAACTAAACCACACAGTTTGGTTCAGTTTGCGGTTTGTATTTTACAAACCGAATCAAACTGCATTATGTTAAAACCCAAACTTCACTTAACCCACATCCAACGATACTCAAACTTATTATGCATTAAACTTACAATTACGAACGATTTCCTATTCCTCATATTTAGGATTTTAGTTTCAAGCTTCTCAAATCTCTCATAGAAATGTCACCCATTTTTTGCCTAGTACATCTCGCCGCTTTTTCTCTAATCTTTACTCTATTATATTCTTTATTTTCATCTTCTCATTTTTATTTTACTGTTCTCTCTTCTAATTTTATTTTTACCGCACCTCTTATTCTTTAATCTCTCATCTCTCATGTTTTTTCTTTTTCATCTTCACTAATCTTTCATCTCCTCATTTTTTTATTTTTTTGTTTCTTTATAATGTTTTAAAATTTTTTTTATGCTATTGTTTTACGTTTATTATTCCACTTTTGTCTAATATGATTTTTATATATTAAATGAAAAGTTATTAAAATATGATGAGTTTTGTTGTTATTTGGTAATGTATAAATGACTAAATATAAAGCTACGTTGTCTTTTATATATGTATTTACGACTCAATAATTTTTTTTATAAAAAACCGAACCAAATTAAACCGCATTAATTTGGTTTAGTTTTATTTCTAAAAGTCAATCGAAACAAATCAAACCACACACTTTTTTCTCTTATGATTCAGGTGATTTTTAACTTCGAAACTGCCCAAACCGCATTGCAAACACCCCTACATAATCCTCTCCTTTTTGTATATCACCTTTTATTTTTAATCATATAAGCTTTATTTAAAAAAATTATCTATTAATATACTTTATATAAAATTCTTATTTTTAATCATATTTTAGATTTTATAAAAATGTTGTATCGCATGCTGTTAAGTATAGCAAATGTGAGTAGTATATGTAATTGTCTCACATTGATTATAAATGTGGAGAGTTAAACATTTATAAGTAGGAGAACTCACACACACCTACCACCTTAAGGTTTTGGGTAACTATGTGGTGCGTCTCTCACAAAGGTCTTGTTCTAGAAAGGAAAATCCCACAATGTTTAATGCTCCATAGTAAAAATCTTCCCCTAACACGTGCCAAATAGCTCTATGGATACCATACCTGAATCCATGACACACCTATTTATTTATTTATTTTTTGATTTTTCATTTAATCTTTTTAATTTTTAATTATATATAACTTATTATGAATAGTAGTGTTTCTCTAACTTAAATATTTGATTCTCTTATTTTTTTTTTAAAAATATTTCTAAATTATATTAAGTATTTTTAATTAATAGATCTTTAATTAAGTTTATTTTTTCTTCAATGATGATAAATATTAGGGTTTAAAGGTAATGTTCCATTAGTGCAAGACAATTTTACACATACAACTAATTAAAATATCTATAATTGTCATGTAATTTCAATATTTTTAAAATAAAAATATGTTTTATTCCGATAAATGATTGTAATTGGTTGACAGTATAAAATATTTTACACTGTCAATGTATTTCCTTTTTTTTCTAAATATTATAAATAAAAAAAAATAAATATTATTTAAAACAGTATTTTATATAGAAGTGATCTTAAAAACTTAATTATTAAGTTATTCATAAAATAAGTTGTGTTGAAATAAATAAAAAATATGTTTGAGAGAAATGATAACCGATAAGTTTATTTATTTATTTATTTTTTCAGTAAAAGAGAAACTGACAAGTTTATCTTTCAAGAGTTTAACGTTTGTAATATTATTTTTTAAAATTAAATATTAAAATTTATAGTTAATTTTTTAACATTCATTTAATCCATTTAATTTTTTTAGGTTAAAAATATTCACCATTAAGTATTGTAAAATAATTACAACTTATCAACACATCTCATCATTATCCATTTTTAAAATATATAATATAATATAAAAGTTTTAATGATTGATTAAATGTATGTGGAAATTAAATTTATAGAAATATTAAATATATTGAATTATAAATATACGTGAAAATTAAATTTATAGAAATATTAGATACGTTGGATTTATACTAATATTATAACAATATTTTAAAAACAGGCAAAATCAATTCGAATGAATTATTAAATTAATCATGTATTCAAGATTGATAGAAATCAATGCGAAACAATCAATATAAAAATTAAAAAAGATGTGAATGAGAGGTTTTTCCAAATTAAAGGAGGATTAATGTTTGTTTTTATTTTTTTTCTTAAAAACAGAGACGACAATATTCTATAGTTTTTTATTTAAAAAATTATAAAGTTAAAATTTTTATTTTAGAAATTAAAATTTAAAAAGTAGAAAAAATAAAATCTCATAAGTCAAGTCTTGTCTCTTTTTACGAAAGAAAATAAAAATTTAGTAAACATTAAAAATCAATTTAATTTGCAATAGTTTTTACATTTTTTAAATATCATAGTTTGTTTAGAACTTTTCAGAGACCAATTTTAATATATATATATATATATATATATTTTTTTTTTTTTAGTCCATGACAAAATTGATTTTATCCAAATTAATAATTTGCATTAGTTTCATAATATACTCATTCCAATTCAAAAAAACGTAGTCTTGTTAACACATCAATATTAAGGATAAAAAAGATAGTAGTTTATGGTTAATATAACTTTTTTTCTTACATTAATATTATTTATTTAACATGCATCTCTTTGTTTTTTTAAAATAAATATAATAATTGATATCAACAAATTTTAGTTCAACTAAAAAAAATTGTTATTATTAGATTGAATTATAATATCTGAGTTTCAATCACAATTGTTTGTGCATATCTAATATTTTTTATTATTTTATTTTTAAATTAAAATAAAGTTGTGAATTGAAGAAAAAAAAACTAATATCTTAATTTTCATTTTAATTATTACATTTTAGTTCAAATTTAATTAGTCTTAATTCATTTTTTGTTAACAATAATTTAGAAATTTTATAAAAAGAATGAATATAAATATTAGCTAAAATTAGTTTAAAATTAAATTGTGATTATATCAAATAATATTTTATTCAAATTTGGAGTTATAATAAAATAAACTATTTAACTAATAAAAAATTACTATAAATATATTAATTTAAATAAAAAATATAATAAAAAGAAAAAAAATCATTTATCTAGATATAGATATTACTATCAAGTATATAATTAAATATTTCCAGATAATAAATTATTTATATATTATTATGAAAACAATTATAATTAAAATAATTTATTTTAATCAACAGGAACCTTCAAATGAAAAAGAAAGGAAAATGGCAAGTAACTCCTTTCATAAAATGACTTTTTCAAAAAGTTAAAGCTTAAAAAAAAAAATTAAAATTTTTAGACTTATCACATGTCACCCACCACCATTTAAATTTATTTTTATCTTTAGTCAACAAAAAAACCTTTTTCTTGGAAATTTGTAAAAACAAAAATAGGTGTTCAGAAAAGCGCATGGGACCCACTTCACGTAAACCGTAAGAAAATACAAAATAGACAAACACGCTGAGTTTGCTCGATAGGAGACGACACCGTTTCGAAGGTCAATTAAATTATCCAATTAAAATAACTCAAAAAGAAAAAAAAATTAAAATATAAAATAAATATTGTTTGTGAGAAGAATCAGAGAATCAGAAAAGAAGAGGACGGTAATAAAAATCAAACCCAAACCCAAAATCAAAATCAAAACCAAAACTCAGAAGAAAAAAAAGAAAAACCCAAAAAAAAAAAAAACGCTCACACACAAAAAACACACACTATGTGAGTTCATATTTTCATTTCTAAGATCGCGTCGCTCCCAATTCCGATTCTTCTTCTTCTTTCACTTTCACTCTCAGCTAGCTTTGATAAAACAGTTATAATTTTATTTTTATTTTTATTATTATTATTATAAGATTGTAAAAAAAAAATTCAATCAACGGTGGTGGAAGGAGGAGGGAGTGACGGCGACACCAACGACGACGACGGCGATAATGTTTTTCTTAACTTAAAAACAAATGACTCCGATCGAAACCCCTATTCAACAACAACAACGTTTATCGTCGAAACGGAAATTAGACGATGACGATGAAAGCGTGTTAGATGATGACTTAGTGTATGTGAGAATGAGAAAAGAGGAGACGACGGAAACCACAGTTAAGCCTTGGAGCGGTGGAGGTTGCCGTGGCGGCGGTGGCGGTGGCGATGGTTTATTGAAGAATAGAGGACCGGTTTGTTTTTTCATTCGCATGGTTTCAGAAGGATACAGCGTTGTGATGAACGCTTTTCCTGAAAACACTGTGCAATCAATTCATGAACGAATATATGAAATGAAGAGAATTCCTCTTTTCGAACAGAGGTTGATTTTCAAAGGTAAACAGCTTCAGTGGGAACAAACTCTGGCTGAGTGTGGTATACAGAAGGATGTGATTCTTGAACTAGTTGGTCGAATGCGGAGTACGGAGCATCCTCAAGCGTGGCAAGTTGTGAATGATATGGTTACTATTGCTTATGATCTTTGTGTTGGTGGGAATGTTCAGGATCCTGTTAAAACTGTGAAGAATTTACTCACTACTTACGTTAATCTGGCTTTGGCACCAAAACCTAAACTTGATGCTGATTCTGCTACTAAGTATTTTCAGATTTTCACAAATTGTTCGGCGATTTCAATTCTTGTTACTCTCTATGTTTCGCCTTTTACAGGTAACAAGTCCTGCTCTGATACTTGTATTAGGCATTTTTTGAATTGTTGTAAGACTACATTGTCCGAGACATTTCATACTCAGGCTGCGCGCGTGGCGTTGGAGTTTTGTAAATTGCTTAGGAGAGTAGGGACTCATGATCCTTTGTATCTCTATTGTCGGAATTGTTTGGGGTTTTTCTTGGAAGACGCTGACATTACACTGGCTTCTTCTGAGGATCAGAATGACAAAGGTTCGGTGTTAGTTCAAGATTTATTCCCCTTTGTTCGCGAACTTGCTGATAGTTTGTTGATGGATTTGGATATGAGCATTGATACACCTTCCTTTGCTTGTCCTGTGACGAGCAATGTTGGTGATTTTGCTGCCTTTTTAGTTCCTGTGAGGAATGGAATCAAGCAGCAAAAGTCTCACCGTGGTTTTGTACCTTACCACAAAGTCGGCAGGAACAGCTTGGTTCTTAAAGAGATTGAATACCTTTTTCTGTTGTATGATCAGTTGTTGTGCAAAATTGAAATCTGCCTTCAAAAAATGGATAAGAGATTCGTTAACAAGGAAATGTCTCACGAGGAGAGTTATTTTCATCCTGCATGCTCTCTCTATCTTTCCGTTTTGAAGGAGTTGCATAAGATTTCTAAACTTTATGATGGTGCTTCAGAAAAGCTCCAGGGCGTTTTGACGCGTCAAAAGACTGTGCTGTGTCAGCTGCTTGTTAAATATGCAAAGAGGAGCGACGAGCATCAGTGGATTCTCGAGCACAAGGATGTCACCAATTTCGAGGCTAGGAGGCATTTGGCCATGATGATGTTCCCGGAGGTTAAGGAAGACTATGAAGAGCTACATGAGATGCTCATTGACAGGTCTCAGTTGTTAACTGAATCTTTTGAATACGTTGCACGGGCCGAGCCTGAGTCACTGCGTGCTGGCCTCTTTATGGAATTCAAAAATGAGGAAGCCACTGGCCCCGGTGTGCTGAGGGAGTGGTTCCTTTTGGTTTGTCAAGCAATATTCAATCAGGAAAATGCTCTTTTTGTTTCCTGCCCAAATGATCAAACAAGATTTCTCCCTAATTCTGGTAAGTTCATCCAAAATTCTGAATGTACTTTTCCACCTCTGCTATTTTCCATACATTGGGAGTATTTTCAAGTTGAAATTTGAAAATTTTTAACTTTGGCTTGCATTTTCTGACATGGACAATATTTAGCATGATCTTTATTAGGATTATGAAATGTACATAACAATTATTTGAGGTTTAAAACCTTTGCATAAAAAATTACTCAGTATGTCACAATCACGTATCTGAGAAACAATTGTGACACAACAAGAGAATAAAAAGAGAGCTAAAAAAAAAGCCTTGCATCATTAGCCTTACAAAATGCAGTTGAAAAGTGAGGGTTCAGTAGCTGTGTAGACAAACAATAGTTTAGTAGAAATCAGATGATTTGTTTGCCTATCATTACTCATTAGTTTTTTCTTACATGAAATGCGCTTCAATTGGGTGAAATCCTTGGAGGATGGATCTACACTGGCTTATAGAGTAGTTCCACAATGCTTCAATTTTTTGGCAGTGTTGAAGTCTATATCAGTGAAAGGAAAACTTCAAATTAGGCAAAATAGGCATCCATCGCAGATGCTTCCACGATATAAAACCTCTTTTTATGTATGAAATTTTATATATTTTTCTGCATTTATTTTAAATTTAGTTATCTGATTCAACCATTTTGGAACTGTTTTGGGGCATCTATATCATTATCATGTTTGAGGATCTAGCGCATCTTAGTAGATTTCCTTAAGTTACTTTTTGAAGAATGATGCATTAACTTTTCAATTTTCATGTGTCTATTACTCAACATTCATGTATTCAACATTCATGCATTCAAACTGACCGATTGCAATACATTCACATTATGTAACATGTCCAACCACATGCGCTTTTTGCCACTAAGGGTTACTTGTTGCTTGAGGCCTGAGTTGATAATTTTCTTCTACATTGTTGTATATCTTGTTTCCGTTATAATTCTTAACTATTTCAAGATAACCAAGTTTAACTCATCCTTTGTCTATTTGTTTAAAGCTTCCAAGGTGCATCCTCTGCATCTTGAGTACTTCAGCTTCTGTGGTCGAGTTATTGCATTAGCTTTGATGCATGGGGTGCAAGTAGGTATTGTTTTTGATCGGGTGTTTTTCTTGCAATTGGCTGGAAAGTCTATTTCTGTTGAAGATATAAGGGATGCAGATCCTGAGCTTTATAGAAGCTGCAAGCAGATATTAGACATGGATTCTGATCTAGTTGATTCAGATGCGTTAGGACTGACGTTTGTTAGAGAAGTGGATGAATTAGGGCACAGGAAAGCGATTGAGCTCTGTCCCGGTGGAAAAGATGTTGTAGTTACTAGTAAGAACAGGGCGAGGTATATTTATCTTCTTATACAGAATCGCTTTGTAACATCCATATCTCAGCAGGTGTCACACTTTGCCAAAGGTTTTGCTGATATTCTTTCAAGTACAGACCTCCAGACGTCCTTCTTTCAAGGTTTAGATCCAGAAGATCTTGATTGGATGCTGCGTGGGTGCAAAGATGCCATTTCCGTTGAAGATTGGAAAAAACACACTGAATATAATGGTTATAAAGAGACTGATATTCAGATATCTTGGTTTTGGGAGGTATGTATCAGTGCTATATATATATATTTTTAAATATATATTTTTAAAAATATAATGTAATGTTTATTCCACAACGATTTTGTATCTTCTATGCTTTTTTCCGTCTGTAGTGACTAGTGAGCAATAAGTACCCACTGTGTTAGTCTCTAAGACAATCATTTGATACAAACAGGTATTTTACCACAAGAAAAAATCTCCTTGATTACAACTCTGCAGAATTTTATGACTATGTAGCTTCCATGCCCTTAGGCCTCAATTCACTCAAATGACTAGATATACCTCCCTCTTAAGCCTTAACCGCTCTTATTTACATTACAGGCAACTCATTTCTCCAGTTATTCCGACCCCCTCTGTTACAAACAAACTAATAACTCCAACAAACGAACCAAATCCAAATCCCTTAACAAACTTTAAAGTTTAACCCTGCCCTCAAAGGTGAAGAGATTTAACAAATCAAGGACAACCAAATGACTTGGCATTTATTTCTCTCAGAAATTCAATTTCACTTGCGCAACTGAAAGTCCTGCCTCCAAGAGTAATTTTTTTCCGGGCTCGAGTCTAGAAGTTCCTGTGTGCTGGAGGCTTAGCTGGATTACCCGCTTTCAGGTCCCCCCCCCCCCCCCCCGTCCCCTGTTGCCTGTCCCTAGCCATAGATGACAGAACCTTCTACAATGTCCAATGAAGTTACTGTATCACTATATGCCGTGTGGCCCGTTTGAAGATGCTTAATATTAGCCAATAAATCAGACACACCTCTTTTAGCCCGTAGCTCACTCCTTTTTTTCATTATCTTGGGCTTGGTGGTCCATTGAGTAAAAGTATTGGCCAAAATGCTTTTTTTTCATTATCTTGGGCTTGGTGGTCCATTGAGTAAAAGTATTGGCCAAAATGCTTCAACGCCATTCACACCCTCACCGTGGTATCAGTGCCACCACCCATACAACAGCCATCAATACATCTGCTGCACCCTCATAAATAACTCATCTTTGCTGCACGCTCCCATTGTGTGATGACCCTCTCCTTCACCTGACTAGCACTATGGTCCAGCAGTTCCAGCAGGGGAAGCTTACCCGTGGGACTAAGACCCTAAACTTTGCAGTTATTTTTAGTCAATCCTCCTCGGTGACTGAATAAGATTACGGTAGTTCAGCAAATGGGCGTGTGTTGATCAGCTTGTACAATATCCTCTTATCCATGGATGTTGCTGGTACATTCCTTTAATCTTTTCTTCGTTCCAACTTCCTCAGTGAAACCTATAAAATATCAACCACTGTTTGCTACTCCCTCTGTTTCAAAATGACTGCGTTTAAGGTTTTTACACACAGATTAAGAAATGTAATAATAATGCTGTCATAAAATATTGCACTTTTACTGAATTAACCTTATAAATGTATGGGAAGTAGTGTACAGAGTATTTTATTTTCACGTACTGCTGGGTAACACAAGACACCGGTTTTTTCCTTCTTTTTCCCCCCATTTTTGTGCTGTTGTTCTTTTCAAATCCTGACTTTGTCTCATCCTGGTCTCCGGTTCTTCTTCCAGTTCCAGTTTCCCTAGTTCCTCCTGTTCTTCTTCCTTTTTTTTTCATCTTCTGCCTTAAGCACCACAGGTTCCTAGTTCTCATCTTGAGTACTGCCTTGACCTCTTGACTGAAATATATGGACCAAATTATGGCTAGATCCGCTTGAGTACCGCCTTCTAAATGGTCCGCCATGTCGTATTCTTTCAGGTAAATGTTGGAATCCATTTTAGAACTACCAAACGGCATCGTTCCTCAAATGGTAGAATCATTTTCCAGAATGATCCCCACAAATCCAAGGCGGGAGCAATACTGCAGAACTTTAAGGACTGCAACCAATTCACATTGAAATGTCCATATATTGCTACCTCTGAACATTTCTTATTTATTGACAACTGATTTCTCTCATATCCCAGCTTTCTCGATTACAAAAGAAAAACTATTATTGAACTCTAACCTCACAGACCTATCATCTTTGTTTCTATTTTATCTGTAAATCTTATGAGTGTTATTGCTTATTGGGAAGCATCACTGCCTTATCTAAAGTTTCCTGTTTCCTTAAATTAATTGTTTTTTTAAAACACTGCTCTTGTAATGTTGTCTTTCCTAACCTGGTTAACAGTCATGCTAGAGTCTTTTTCTATGTTATTTTTATATTATTGCTTTCCTCTGGCCCTGATAGGTTCGTCTTTGATGTGCTTCATATCATTTACAAATATCTCTCTTAAGTTCATTTATAAATTCAAAATATACATATTTTTGCTACCAAAGTCTGTTGGTGTAATATTTGTCACTAGAAGCTCTTATTCTGATTCCATACCGCGTTTAAACATTACGTATCTAGTACATTTTTATGCAGAATTGTTGAATCTTACTAATATATATTAAATTAACTTTGAGAACTTATCCGAAATGCTAGGTTATTATTACACCTTTTGTTGAGAAATGTGAATATTAACTTTTCCCCAATCTTTATTTGATCTCTTAAACAGAGTTCTTATTGCATACTGGATATGTAGTTCTGCAATGTTTTAGAAATGATTTGGTATATTAAGATTTGAAAAGAGATGCTGCTCAGTTTTCACATTTCATATTTTAACATTATGTTTGAAAAAACTTGGCAGATAGTGGGGAGTATGACAGCTGAAGAAAAGAAAATTCTCCTTTTCTTTTGGACATCTGTGAAATATTTACCAGTTGAAGGCTTCTGTGGTTTGGGCACCCATCTCTACATTTACAAGTCCCATGAACCTGGCGATTACCTTCCTTCATCTCATACATGCTTTTACCGGCTGTGTTTCCCAGCTTATTCATCAATGCCAGCCATGCAAGCTCGTCTCAAAGTCATTACTCAAGAACATATTGGCAGTAGTTTTGGCACTTGGTGAAAAATATCTGCAAACTCGATAGAAACTGGTTTTGACTTGTCTGCACATAGAATTATTGTTATGCAGGTTTGTACAGACTATAGGAGCATCCCGTCTGTTGTCCTCTAATTGGATACTTTGAGAAAGTTGTCAAAGTTCTGTTTTGGAAGTTAGTCAAGGGATGTAATTTTATTTATCATAGCCAAATGTTTATATGGATAAATTATCAATAATACAGGATTTGAAGGAGGAAAGAAATTTATATATCTATGTTATACTTTATTTAATAACTGCTGGTTCGTCATCGAGAGTGTTCCACAACAGTCAAGTTTGTGAAGTGTTAGCAACGCACTCTCGAACACTCTTTTTCGAACACCTTACTGTGTGTTTGGTCTGACATAGCATAAGTTTTCTCGCATATTAAGATACAATGCAACCAGGCACGTGTCTCCATCGAGAATGCAAATACAGCCTTTGTGGTATTGGTTGAAACTCAAAATAGGTCATACTATGTTTTTATAGGATACATGTGAATTTCGAATTTCCACCATTAAGTAGTGTTTTAGAGATTGTGTTTCAGAAATTCTCATTAAGATGACACCAACTTTATTAAAAAGTATATTATTTTGGTGTTATTTTCCTTGTTCCATTATAGATTATGTGATTGTATTTCATATCCCCCTTCTATAAACTTATTTTTTGATTAACTTGTGGTGCACTCTTCCCCTGTTTCATAAATCCTGTGCCAAAATTATGACAGATTTGTGGCAAAATAATAAAAGTAAATATAATTTATTCAAACCAGGAGAAATACATAATAATCAAGCTAGTTGAACCTTGTTGGAACTATTATCATCCCCAAACTTCAATGGCTATAACTATAATATAATAAACCTTAAAGCCATATTCGAAGACATACCTTCACAACAAGATCATTGGAAATAAGGAAAAAGATACCAAACAAATAAAATAGAAAAGTTCTCATCAACTTTGACATGGGAAAAAAGTTGACAACAAATGTCTATGCTTCTGTAGTGACTTCTGTGGTGACTTCTTCCACTGCAGTTTCAGCTGCTTTGTTCTCCTCGACTGGTGGTGGTGCTGCTGCTGATTCTGTTTCAGTAGATTCTTTAGCCTCCTCAGTTGTTGCCTCCTCTTTCACTTCTTCAACTTTTTCGGTTGCCGGGTTCTCTACCTCTGGCTTGGCTTCTTCTGCTACTTTTGTAGTTTCAACTTTATCTGGTACTTCAGTTTCTGCTTCTTTCTCTACTGCTGTTTCTACGGCAGCTTCTTCTTTTGGCTGTTCCGTGGTGACTGGTTCTGAGACAAGAACCTCGGAGGTGGGTGTTGTTTCGTCCACCTTAGTTACCTCAACTGTTTCGTTTTCTGCCACAATTGTTGGTACTACTTGCTGTGTTTCAACCTGAAAAATCCATTTTCATTAGCCACCAATGTTCAACAAGTGTTATGTTTATGTTACTTTGGAACATGATAATTAAACAGAGAGATCTACATTAGTTAACTTGTTGTTTACATTCTATTGGGTCGATCATTTTGATCGATCCAATGGAAAATGTTTAGTGCATTTGCAAGATCAAGATCACTATGGAACACGGTTATAACTTATCACACATTATTGTATTTAGATGACACTTAATGCAATGCATATAACTATATCTATGTAGAGTTAGAATAACAACTAAATCTAGGAAATAATATATATATTTGAATTATTACCTCAACAGTGGCCATTTTGGAATGGAAAGAGGAATAAAAAAAGAAGTATGAGGTAGCTGGTGCAGAAGAAGGAAAGGTGAGAGAAAGAATGATTGTTGTGAGTGAAATGAGGAGAGTGAGAGGTTTATATAGAGTCTTCAAGAGTAGAAATAAACTGTGCAAGAGAGAAAAGGAGTGTATGGGCACTTGGAAGAATCTTTTCAAGGAGACATGTCATGTTGTTGACAGAAATTAAAGAGATCAATGAACCTAAAATAATATTACAAGGATCACCATAACAGGTTGTAAATGATTTTGCTTACTTTGGTTTTACACTTTTTCCTTAAGAAAATAAGAGAAAGGAGTATGATGATTATGTTTGATTTCAAGTTTTGATACACAAATTGAATCAGAACGTGTAAACTTGATTTTGAAATGATTACTCTCGAATAAAATTGATTAACTTTTTCAAAATCGATTCAATTTAAAGTTAAAATATGTAGTTTTTTATTTTAAAATTTATTTTTCCACTTAAATATATTGTTCAATGTAAAAAAAAAAGACATAAACCATCTTATATTAAACGAAATCAACTTAATAAAAAAATACATTAATAAATATTTTAATAAATATTATATTAGTATTTAGATGTACAAAATAATTTGAGTCAAATGAAATATTACAAATGAAACACTTAATATAAGACTGAAGAATAACATTTGTTGAATAATAAAATAGTATTTGATTTAAATAATAATTGTAATGGTTGTTTTGTTTTATAAAAAAATAAGAACAAATTGGTGTTTTTATTGTATATTTAATTTTGTTACTATTTATTTTATGACCATATATTTGGGGTTTTAGAATAAGTAAAAATATAATAGAAATTTTACCTTTAATTAATTAATTTTTAAAATTGTGGTTTTAATAGATATTTAATATTAAAAAGTTCTATAAATTAAATATTTAAGTCCCTCACTAGTAGAACTCAAACATTTTTGAACATGCACTAATTAAACACTTTCATTGGACATGCACTAATTAGTGGGAGGAGCCGAATACCGAGATATAAAAAAATAATAAATAAATAAATAAGCAAAATTCAAAGTTTAAATATAACTATTAAAATTATTAATATTATGGATTTTATCTAATGAAACTTCAAAGTTTAGATGAATTGTATTATAAAGACCAAGATCAAAGCAGACTTTAAAGACTCAAAGAGATTATTCATTAAAAATATTTTTGCATCATTAATAAAAGTTGAATTTGCAATCTCTCAACATGTGAGTCAACCTCTACCTTTAACCACAAGAGTGATTTATGCTATTCCAACATTTAAAAATTGTTAAAAATTCATACACCGTTTAAACTATAAGATTCTCCCCGAAACTAAAACCCATGTATTTCAAACTGTAAATTAATTTTTAATAATGTTAACTCAAATTTCGTCATTAAAACTTAATCTTTTTATCACAAATAAAATAACAAAAATAAAATTATAAGACTATGTTTTTTAATCAAAGAATTAAATCAAAATATTAAATTAAATTAAGAGAATGGATAACTAATTATACTAAATGGAAAAAAAATGCATATGTAGGTGGGACCCAATTGAGCAAGTGCTGATCACAAGCATCCAAGTAAAGCCCACAGCCTATGGTGGTAGTATAAAGACGTTACAGTTGGCAACGAAAAAGGCTTTCAGTTACCTAAACTGAATCTGTTGCCAATTCCATTTGGCCACCGTCCCTCCCATATAAAGATGGAAAAATCCACACCGTCCAAACTTTCCACGTCTTGTACACGTGCCACTGGGGCCTTCAATGTGCCACCTCACTTTACGTCTTCTCATTATTTATTCATTCATAATGTTTTGTCACAGTTCTGATTCTCTTTATTTAAATAATCATCTTTTTCAGAAAAATTCTCAAATAACCATAAATATATCAAACAAACTATTTTAAATTTTTTTCCTAGAGAACATGACATTGTGCATTATCTTAAACTTTTGCCGTAGACGCTGTAGCACATACTTATCTGTAATATTAATGATAAAAACGCATGCCCCTAAAACTTAGGAGCACGCATTAGTATTTACAACTCCTATATTTTTTCATCTAGTTACACATGTATACAAATTTTAGGAACACACGTTATTGTTTATGGCTCCTATATTTTTTCACTCAAATTTTCTAATGTCCTTACATAGCTATATTTTTAAATTTGTAGTAATGATGTTTCTAAAATAAGATATGTTTATAATTACGTTTAATTAATTATTTTTTTAATTATTATTGATATTATCGTATCAGTATGGATGTTGAGAATTTGTTTTTCATAACTTCTTAGATCTTCATATTACACAAGTATAAAAACATGTTATTAAATATTTTTTCCGTTTTAAAATGACTGTTGTTATAAAAGAAATTTTTTATTTTAAAATGAATATCATTCTCACTTTTCAATGCAGTAATAATTGTTATTTTTTCAATTGTGTTATTTAATTATTACTACAATACATTAATAAAACTAATTTAATAAAAGTACAATAACTTATGACAATATCATTGAATGTCATAATTTATGTACAAAAAATCTTAAACGACCGTCATTTTAAAACGAAGGAAATATAGATAACAAAAAGTCACATGTATGCAAATATTTGTATGTAGTTATCTTTTATTATATATAGATGACTATAAAACATTGAATTTAAAAGAAAAAAAAATCAATATAAAAATCAAAATAAATATTTTCTCTCACACAAAATACCGTCATATGACAAATAATGCACTACAAGTTAAAAAAAATATTATTTTTTAAATCTAAATCCATCTTACTCTTCAATTCATATAATATAGAACAAATTATTTAACAGAGAAATTTAATTTTTAAAACATGAAGAAATATTTTTAGCAAAATAACCTACAAAATTTAAATTGCCAATTTAAAAGTGAGAATTTTACTAAAAAAAAATAGTGAGAAACAAACAAAAAATTTAACTTATAACTAAGTTAAGCAGAGAAAACAAAAGAGTTTCAAACTTCTAACCACCACATATTTGTTGCGTTTTTTTTACCATCAACACTATATTTGAGCCACCACAATGACCACTGAGCTATCTGTCGCGGTGAAAATCGGATACCAAACTATTG
The DNA here is from genome assembly GCA_963859935.3 of Lathyrus sativus. Lineage (NCBI taxonomy): Eukaryota > Viridiplantae > Streptophyta > Magnoliopsida > Fabales > Fabaceae > Lathyrus > Lathyrus sativus. Next base: position 674,348,433 of record OZ012738.1, on the reverse strand, counting down.
ATTAGTTTGAATCTTTAATTCATTTTGCAACCGAACTTTGATTTGTCCAAAGGAAGGGATAAAGATCGAAATTCCCACAATGCAATGCAAATGCAAGCTAGATTGTTTTAGGTTCGGGGGTTGGTTAAACTTAGGGAAGGTACTAGCATCCTAAGTTTCTGTAGTACTCTACAGGAACCTCTTGTTTTATGTTGGTTTACTGCTAAGTGTTTATCTGCTTAATGGTTTAGAGACCCTAGGGGTTTATTTCTAAGTATACTCGATAAGGCATCGCACCTTGTGCCTACATATCCTTACGGGAGTGGAATCAGAGTATGTTGTAGTTCACCCTAAAGGGTTAGAGGAGTTCTTTGACTGTGGTCAAAGTTCCTACGGGTTTAGGGTAGTTGATTGATTGGGTTTAGGAGAAGAGACGAGTCTTCATTTTAAGGGAGAGATAACCGCCACAAATGTAAAAGGGGTTGTAGGAAATGGTCTTTGTGTTATCTTAAGAAAAGGTCTTACATACTCGGATGGTCGCCAAGTATGCCTTTGTCGTTCTTAAGGCAAAGTCCCTACATGTTTGATTGTATTGTTGTGGGGTGGAGATTACATCTCACTTAAGATGATTAACATCTATTCTCTAAATGTGTTTGAAAAGTCTGTATTGTTTTGATTGTTTTGTTTCTATGTTGTAGAAAGATAAAGACAAGGTCCTTCCTATGGGGTAGGTCCTAAACTTAAGTGAGCACCTCGAAGAATCAAGGATCGAGGGGAATATGATGCGTATGATGTGCGACTACACACAACGTTGAATTATGTGTAGGTTTTTCCTTTGGACGGAATGCGATGCGATGCAACAAGATATAATGACTTGCGATAAAGATAAATTGCCGAAAAATAAATACGGAAATATAAATCATACACGAACGCATGAAAGCGCTAGGTGAGTGTGTGCCTTGTGAATAAAAGCAGATAAAGATAAATTATATACGCATGAAAGCGCTAAGTGTATAGATGTGTAAATGTGTCGTGAGGTGAGATTGATTTGTACTTTACGATGTTGATTAAGTCGATTGATTAAATTGATTTTTGTTTGAATAAGAAGTTGATTTGATTTTAGACGAGGTCGAATGATTTTAGTAAAAGGAGTTGCATTTGATTATATTTTAGCAAAGATTAGATCAAGTTTAGGAATTATTAAGCTGATTATTTTTAAAGAGGTCCTATTAAGTAAATAAAGTTATATTACATGAAAAAGCTTTTATTAAATTAAATAGTTAAAAAAAGTTTTATTATTATAGATGGGAAAAGGTTATTTATGTAAAATATAAAAAGTGTTCTTTTTTTAGAATATGAACAATTATTATATTAAAAAAGGATTAAATTGATGACATTAATGAATTAGATTAATAGCAAATTAATTAAAATAAAAATGTTAATTGTTAATTAAATAGAGAAAAAGGATTAATTACACAAAAGGGTTATTAGATTAATAAAAAAACGGTTGATTTAGGCAAATGATTAGATGATTGATAAAATATTAAGTTAAAAGAAAATAAAAAGATTTATTAATTCATTTTAATTAAATAGAATAGGTGGCTGATTAAGTTATTACTAACTGTTTTAATTATTTATTAATAAAAACTAATCTGAATTAATTAAATTAAAAACTTAATGATTAGGTTAAAAGGTGGCAATTAACGGTTGTTTAATGAGGTTAATTAGGGGTTAATTAGGGAGAGCGTATGATTAGGTGCGCGCGAGCTTAGGAGGGTTTACGGTGGGATGTCGGGTGGACTGCTTGATCTGGTGATCAGGCGAGACGTGCGGTGGTGTGTGATGGTGCATGGTGATACGGTGTGTGCACATTCACAGGATTACACTAATACAAAATTGGGGGGGAAACGAAAACCCTAATCTCCATTTCTCCTCATCGCCGACGGTTCTCTTTCTTCTCGATCGCCTTCCTCTCGCTTCGGCTTCCTTCCCAATTCGAACCCCACCTACAACACAAAACTCAAACAAATAGGTTAAAGAACAAAATTTTACCCAAATGAGAGACACTAAGGTCTCCGGCGTTGCATCACACTTGTGATTTCCGGCGATGGTTTGCGATGGACGAAGGATTTGCAGATGGCGCAAGGGTTTGCAGATGGCGCAAGGGTTTGAGGATTTTAAACGAACACGGAGATAAGTTCTTCTTTTCTACGATTTTGCGGTTAGGATTTGATTTTGGATTTTTGAATTGTTTGTGGATCGCTGTGGTTTTTTTGTTGATATCGTTTTTCTTGTCGTGCCCCCTCGTTCCTTTCTCCTCCCGATTTCTCCACTTATATAGCCAAGCCTTTGATTTCGAATTGAGTACTGCGATGAATACCTTCCTAATCGATTGCGACATGTTTTTTTACTTTTGGAAAGAACATTAATTCTTGCTTAATCTCGTATGATTTCTCTCCGAAATCTAATGGACGTCTTTCTTGTTCTCATTCAACAGGTCATTGATTGTGGCCCTCTTTGTATGGGAAGGAACTTTCCATTTCCGCAACGACATGCTCTTGGACAAATTGAAGACCTTCCTCTTTAGATTCAAACAGGTATGCGATTTGGTTTCCAAATGTTATCAATATCTGCGATTTCGATTGACTTTCACTCTAATCTGACCTTTCCTTTATCTGTAGGAACTTTGAGAATAAATTGGACCAACTCAATTCCGTAAGGGCCCGACTGGCACGACTTTATGCTGGCCTTACCATTATGCTTAATGAACGAAGATTGGTGATGAAGATTTACTGCAAGGTTGGCTGGAGTCTTCAATGTTGCTGATGCAAACAAATGCATGTTTGTGGAGCGTGTAATTTAGCATTCCAGTTTTTGTGACTGTGATTTCCTTTGGAGCCTTCACCTTTCTTGGAGGGGATTAACACTTGATGGTTGATTATTAACGGTTGCCTGTATGTCTTGCAGAAAACCTCGGGTAGACGTAATGAGAAGTATCGATCATACTCCTGGCCAACAGTTTTCACAACACTGTCCAGAAGATGGAGTGAAGGAAGCTTATGATCTGCAGACACCTCGAGAATACGAGCGCAGATAGCATACGCGATCCCTCTAGCCTGTTCCCTATGTTGTTCAACAATGATGGTAAGATCAGTGATGATAGGTTTCACATTAGACGCGAGTTCAGCCAATAACAACTCGTAAATCTGAACAATTTCTTCGGTTGAAGGTTGCAAATTTCTCAGCCTTTGGGTCATCCTCACGTTGCCTCGGCAAAGTCTTGAATCGACCACCAAGTATTGACGGTGGGGGGTTCTGTCCATTCTCGTTGCTCATGTTAATCAGTCGTGTGGTGCATTTCGCTAACACCTTCTTCTTGTTTTGCAGCAGTGTTGTCATGAACAAAGGGTTGCCATTGTTTGAGGGTATCAGTTAATTGTGTACTGGTTTGGTTTGTAGGGTGTTTGGAGTGGGAATTCTGCCAGGTTGATGGTGGCGGTACTCTGATACATATGCGTCTTGTTCTAGGAGTTATGATAGAGTGAGGACTGCTAGACCGTATGCGTTATGTCACAGCTTTCGTAGCTTGGAAGGTCGCCATAGGTAAGCCTGACGTGAGTTTCCTGATTTTATAGTTCGATTACCTCTTCTTCAGCCTGTGAGTGTTTTAACTCTGTGCCTCCATGCTGCTTATGCAGGAATTTCAAGCGGGTGCTCGAGGAAAGTTTGGTATCCAAGAGAGGTTTATCGGAGGGAGATGCACGGGAACAAGGGCGAACCTTGAATGAAAACATGCGAAAATCGTTTGTAGCATATATTCTGTTTTTATATCAGGAAGTGACAGATCAATTGGGTATTCTTTCTTTTATGCAGCTGAGTTAACAACTCTGGTATTTCTGGAAGCATAAACTTCTGCAATGTTTTCCTTCTCCGCTGATTCAGAATGGAGACCTTGATAACTTTGAATTTCTGGTTGCTTGGCGTAAAGTTGGATTTTGATTATTTCAAATGAAACACTGTTTTAACCTTCAATTGTGTTGTTGCTTTGACAGGTTTTGAATGTTATTGTGATGATAGTCCTTCCATTTTCCTTCACAGATCACAGTACAAGAAGTGGTGAGAAACTAATCAATCTTGAATGAAAGGATGATATCGTTTGACAGCTAACAAAGCTTTTTAGGTGGCCTCTCAGTTTTCATGCCAGTATTTGAGATAACAGTGAAAATAGTACCGAAGTCCTTCTCTGAAGTCAATTCCGTTGGAGTACCCATCAACAATGTTATCTCGCAGTTTAGCAATACCGGGACCAGCGTCAGCTCAGGAAGTCTTGGAAGCAAACCAGAAGACCTAAGGGGTAACATCTTCTGCTGAGGATGGAAACTCCGCCACATGCGGCGAGATGATCTTTTGTAAGCTTCCTCCAACAAACCGAGTGATATGCGTACCTACCGGCCGCTGCATGCTGCAATGTTCTCCTTTTCATTGCGACCCATGCGTAAAGGGTTTGATGTAATTAAGTAGAGTCTTTTAGTATGTATTCGAACAAGCACTAATGGGTATCAATAATCATTTGAAATGTTCCTCCCCTTGTTTGCCTAGTTATCGGTCTCTGCTATGAATGTGAACGAGGTATTAATGGTTAAATCTGAACTAGGAATTGTAATTTGATTACCAATGTGTACTACTTTTGTTAATTCTTAGCATTAATCTGTTGTATCTGAAGTTTGACTTGTGGTTTGAATTTTAACAAAGGAACAAATTTGAATTCTCATGAGTTTCCAAGTTTGATTCACGGTTCTTCCATCCAAACATCAAAGCCAAAATTCTCATAAACCACCAACCTGTAATCCTTCTCTCATAACTCCTCCTCATGAATAAAAAACAAAGCTCCTTGCACTAAGTCCAATTTAATATTCGTAACTAAAGAATTTGGATGACGATGAACCTGGCGCTCGAATTATAAAGATATAATCCAATAGCATCACTCTTTTTGAGGTCTTTGAGAAACTCCGAGTAGAATGACTGGTAGAAAGAACCCTAAGGCCTTGAGATACTTAATTGTGAGGACGATTACTATCTATACTTTAAATAAAATGTACCTGCACCAGCCGATTAGTTATAATAACCACACAAAAGATAAGATGCAAAAAAAAAGCAGGCGAGACCTTAAGGTCAAAAAATAGGGTGCAACAGATGCCCCTATTTAAGTTACTCCTATTCGGAGGTACGGAGATTGGAATCTCCGTTTCGACGAGATAGGAGGGACTTAAATATAAACATTGCACGAATTTTTTGTCATAAGAAGCCACCGTATGCAAATGATATGCAATGATATGAAAATGCAAGACAGAGCTCCCGTGGGAATAACTGGGCAAGACACGTAGAGAGCAAACTCAACGATATGAGACACCGCGAGAAGAGAGAACAATCAACATTGTGGATTCTCCGAAATGAAGATGAGATATAATAATACCATCAGGAACACGGTAGCTTGGATCGTGAAACAGGATCTTGAAAGTGATGGGTAGCCTGCTAGCAACGTGTGACGGCCTAATCAAGGATGTTTTGTTGAAGCAAAGAAATGCGTGCTACCCACTGTTAAACGCATGGTAGCATAAGCAAAGATATTTGACTGAAAGAAAGGTGTATTACCTACTATCAAATATATGACAGTCTAAGCGAAAGTAATAACCAAAAATGAGGAAAGATTACCTACTACCATATGATAGTCTAAGGGAGGTATCTGACCGAAAGAAGAGGTGTATTACTTACTATCAAATATAGGACAGTCTAAGCGAAAGTAATAACAAAAAATGAGGAAAGATTACCTACTACCATATGATAGTCTAAGGGAAGGTATCTGACCGAAAGAAGAGATGTATTACTTACTATCAAATATAGGACAGTCTAAGCGAAAGTAATAACCAAAAATGAGGAAAGATTACCTACTACCATACGATAGTCTAAGGGGAGGTATCTGACCGAAAGAAGAGGTGTATTACTTACTATCAAATATAGGACAGTCTAAGCGAAAGTAATAACCAAAAATGAGGAATGATTACCTACTACCATATGATAGTCTAAGAGAGGTATCTGACCGAAAGAAGAGATGTATTACTTACTATCAAATATAGGACAGTCTAAGCGAAAGTAATAACAAAAAATGAGGAAAGATTACCTACTACCATATGATAGTCTAAGGGAAGGTATCTGACCGAAAGAAGAGATGTATTACTTACTATCAAATATAGGACAGTCTAAGCGAAAGTAATAACCAAAAATGAGGAAAGATTACCTACTACCATATGATAGTCTAAGGGAAGGTATCTGACCGACAACTATACTGGAGGTTGTCAGGCTTTGACGATGATCTCTGGGAGGGATGCAGACCGACTGATTAGCGAAATATGTCTTCTCAAACAAAGAGAGACCAAGCGTAATAAACTTCATCGGACTTCTCGGAAGATATGTCATTTGATGGAAATAAACTTGCGTGCTGAACTCACTGGGGAGTAAATTCTTGAAGAGTATTTCCTGTCGTAGTTGTAGGTATCGTTGTAGACTGTAGATGTAATTTGTAGATTGTAGATCTTCACCGGGGATCTTCGGAAGAGATGTGAGCCGGTTGAATTGTATTGTATATCTTCTTGTAAAATTTTCCTTGACTTCTCTTGGGAGATGTTACTTGATGGAGATAAGCTTATGTGATGATCTCATTGGGGAATTCATTCTGAGGGTAAATGATATGTCTTGTAGAAATTGTCGTTTCGTCGTTTTGAACAAGATTCTGATCAAAACGAGTTGCTCAAATAAAGAGATTACTTGCAATCCAGATGCATATTATCGAGGAATCCTAGTAATATTTGCTGGAGAAATATTTGCCTTCATAAAATTCTTCCTGGGGAGCCAGGTGCAAAATAAATGCACATTGAATCCAATATTCAAAGGTTGGAGAAGTCCAAAATGTGATTGACAAGGACCGAAGTTCAACTCAGGAAGTAACCGAAAAGAAACTGTCAAGCGAGACTCGAGTATTGAGGCATGAACTCAAATGGGAACGTACTAAAACAACCGTCTTCCATGAGGACCGAATTTCATGGGGAGAATAGAAATATTGTGCTCTTTCTGCCTAGGGCTGAAAATTCTACTTTGAAGGAGAAGACACGCCCAACCATTCAGGGATAAACACGACCAAAGCGACAGAACAAACAACAAAAGGATGCAAAGAATGCATATGCCATGTGATCTATCTATATGTTATGCGTATGCTGATGCTGACAAAATAGACAGAGATGGAATAAACATCTCGGCGGAGGGCACTCAAACCTAATCTTCATAAGTCAAACATAGTTTGGAGGATGTACACTTGCTTTAGGAAACCTAAAGCTGTTGAATATGCCAGAGTCGAGGCTTCATGGGGATGAAATAAACATCTGCTTCGCTTTAAATTTCAGATGCCCCAATGAGAAAAGGTCGTCTCGTCTAGATGCCCCGCTGTCTTCGAACTCTTGTAGAGGTTCGCAGAAGCTCGACGTAACTGCCCCTGATTGATGATATAACCGAGTTTTCAAACTTGTGTTCTAAGTAAAGTCAAACTTGTATGGATCAAAACCTCTTGGAAAATGACTTGCCCCAGGTTAGCAAAGTCTTCAAATTTAAATCGATGGTTTCTTCATGTAATCTCTCTAAGACATCAGGCAAATCTGGCCAGTCAGAACTGTCAATTCTGAAACTGTTAATGCAACACATATGTTTGTCTTGAAGTTTTGAAAATAGATATCGCGATAACTTGTGACAAAATCACTAGTTAGGATATTAATTTATGATGCCAACGTCAGGTTGAGCATAGCTCATAGGAGTCAGGAAACAATATCTCATTGAGTATGCTTTCAAACTAAACCTTACTTCAATTAGGACTTTGTGGGTTATATATATAAGTGGTCAAAGTATATTTGTGCCCCACCCAAATTTTTGGAAAGATGTTCATTTTTGATATTACCCTGACCCAGGCTAAAAATGAGGTTTTGACATGGGAGAGAAAAAACAGATCTTTTCTCAAAGCTTAAAAGAAAGGTTGACTATTTCTGGTGTTATCTAGGATGTCTGAAACAAGAATGCCTTACGTCATTAGTAGGTTTTTTATCCAAAAGCATACGAAAAGAGATCCTGCGTTTTTACTTCATCATCCTCCCCCCAATTATTCACCATAGTGAGAGAATTGGATATAGTTGGCATTATGATGTTTTACGAGTGAAACGAATGGATTTCTTCAAGACAAACATTTTATTGCATTAATTATTCAAGATAAACAAGCCATACAAGCCAAATATGCTTTTAATCGAAGAAATGAAATACGCATAAGCAAAAAGAAAACACCCTGGTGAGCCCTTCTTAGGATTTTATTCAGCCTTTGCATGGAATGGAAAAGCCTGCAGAATTGTCTGATGTGTCGCCTTCGGATCCATTTTCAGGCACTATATTGGTACGAGCTTCCCGAATAACCTTGGATCATGTTCGCGGAGGATGAACCATGCTGAGGTGGGGGATTACCTTGCACATAAGGAATGGACCCTTTAAAGGATAAAATTCCATCCTTAACCAACCTTTGAACATCTGCCTTCATACCGTAGCATCTTTCAATATCATGGCCTGGAGCACCTTGATGGTATAGGCAGAATTTGTCAGCTTTGTACCAATACGGAAGTTTCTTGGGTATCTTGGGCGGAGCTCTCGTCTGGATGTGACCTTTTTTAATCAAAGTTGGGAACAAGTCGGTGTACGTCATCGGTATGGGATCAAACTGATCGTTGGCTGTCCGATTTTGTTGATTTTGTTGATGTTGTGGCTGCGGATACCCTTTCTTGGATCGTCCTTGCTGCACAAAATTTACTTCATGTTCTCTTTTCTTCGTAAAACCATTCCCATACTTCTTAGCATCATTGGGAGCACTTCCTTTCTTGACTAGTCTTCCTTCACGAACACCTTCTTCTAAACGCATCCCCATATTGACCATTTCAGTGAAGTCGCTGGGTGCACTTGCCACCATCTTCTTATAAAAGAACGGATCTAGGGTCTTCAGAAAAATCTTAGTCATCTCTTTTTCCTCCAATGGTGGTATGACTTGAGCGGCTAACTCGCGCCAACGTTGAGCATATTCCTTGAAATTCTCTTTGTCCTTTTGAGCCATGGCCCTCAATTGGTCACGGTCTGGAGCCATGTCCACATTATACTTGTATTGCTTGACGAAGGCTCCTCCTAGATCGTTGAAAGTTCTAATCTTTGCATTATCCAATCCCATATACCACCTGAGTGCAGCGCCTGTTAAACTGTCTTGGAAATAATGAATGAGCAATTGATCATTGTCAGTTTGGGCGGACATCTTTCTAGCATACATGATAAGATGACTTTGAGGACAAGTATTTCCTTTGTACTTCTCAAAATCAGGGACCTTAAACTTTGGCGGAACCTTAACGTTTGGAACTAAGCACAGGTCAGAAGCATTCTTTCCAAACAGATCCTTCCCACGAAGGGTCCTCAATTCTTTTTGTATTTCGGAAAATTGGCCTTGAAACCCATCCATCCTTTCTTCCAAACTCACAGTTTTGCTGGGTACCCTATGAGGAATTGGTTCGTCTAGGATATGTGGAGTAATATTCACACGTGGAGGTGCACTAGTCATTATAGCAGTAATGGTAGGGATAGCTTGGACGTTGGTCATGGCAGGGACCTCGGGAACAGGTGGACGATAACCGGCCGGAGTAAAATAAGGAGGCATTCCCCACGGGAAACCTGGCGGCATACTGTAGGTCATTTCAGCAACAGTAGACACCACTGGGATCGGTGTTGAAACTATTTCGGAGATAACGGCCCTTTGAACTTCTTGGTTGTTGAGTGCAGACTGGTTAGACAGAGCTTCAACTATACCATTCAACCTTTCCAATCTCTCTTTCAGAGTTGTAACTTCGTCACGGAGCACCATATTCTCTTGTTCCAATTGATCCATCTTTTGGCGTTGATTGGCTCGAGTGTTATACTGGTGATTCAGTTTGAGACGTCGACTGACAGATAAAGACAGAAGACGAATGAGGACGCAGAAGAGGAGAGACACATGCATATGTAAATGCTGGATGCATGATGCGAGAATGCTAATGCAAGCATGTAAGGATGAAATGTTTCATGGAACTCAAGTTCTTATAAACATTACAGAGTACCAAAGAAAATCATTTTAATATTTTTATGCATATATATATTTTTATTTTATCGGATTACAAATAAATATCCTCTTAAGAGTCCTAGCATAATAGCTAAATAAAAGCTAAGAAAGCCCTAAGGAAGTCCTTCATCTTGTTTGTTGATTTGTTCCTCCACTTGGATCTCCTTGAAGGTAAGCTCGTCTATGATCAAGGTCTAAAGAGTAGTTGGATAGAGGAAAATAAATCCTCCATCCCTTCTTTTGCTCTTGTTGAAAAATGAGAAATGGATCCCTCGTTTACTTGGATCTTTGATGATGATGAGAGTCTTTTGAACTTCTAATGATCCTCCATGTTAAGGGAAGCCTTCTATTGATCTTCAATGATAAGGAGGTCTCTTGTATTTGTCCTTTGGAGTTTCTTGATTCTTCAATTGATGCTCCTAACTTCCTTAGGTCATCCAAGCTAGGACTCTTAAAAGAATATTTCAAAAATATTTTCTTATGTAATCCCTATTGGTTCTATAATGTTTATAAATAAACTAGGAATTCCATGAAACTTAATGTAATATGATGCTTAAATGATGCAACAAACACAGGTATTCACATAAGGACACACAAAGATAAACAAACAAGGGGGACCCTAGGTTTGCAACGAGCTTGGAGCAAAGGTATACCCATCCTCAAAGGATTTGGACTAAGGTTGATTGTACCTGCAGAACAAGGTTCTAAAAGGTTCCCAAAGTCATTAGCCCATCTTTCGGATATTATCAACTTCCCAAGTACTCGAGGGTTAATAATATTCTCAAGAGAACTTCTTTTGAGTGTAGCATCGCGTAGCACTATTTCAGGGGTACCCCCTCATAGTCCCGCACTACGTCCTAATAAAGGCCAAAGTTGGGTTAAGGTAACTACGGTCCTCAATTTCATGGGCTCCAAAGTCGAAAGTAGTGAGTGTCTTCACGATTGATCGTTCAACAGTACTATTTCGAAAGGGCCTCAACTGAGCGGGATTCTCGATTCAACTTAGTAGGGATTCCACTCCCAATAAGCCTCCTCGAATATATCACCATCCTATCTTAATTTCTCTCAAAGTTCGGGTGTAGAACTTTATCTCACCACTCAAGGACAACAAACCCCAAAAGAAACATAAGAGAAAGCATGTAAACAATTAATCAAGTAGGCAGATATATAAAGCAATAAACAGATAAAATAAGATAGGGAAACCCACTAGAGAGTCCCCAGTGAAGTCGCCATTTCTGTCGCGGTGAAAATCGGATACCAAACTATTGATTAGTTTGAATCTTTAATTCATTTTGCAACCGAACTTTGATTTGTCCAAAGGAAGGGATAAAGATCGAAATTCCCACAATGCAATGCAAATGCAAGCTAGATTGTTTTAGGTTCGGGGGTTGGTTAAACTTAGGGAAGGTACTAGCATCCTAAGTTTCTGTAGTACTCTACAGGAACCTCTTGTTTTATGTTGGTTTACTGCTAAGTGTTTATCTGCTTAATGGTTTAGAGACCCTAGGGGTTTATTTCTAAGTATACTCGATAAGGCATCGCACCTTGTGCCTACATATCCTTACGGGAGTGGAATCAGAGTATGTTGTAGTTCACCCTAAAGGGTTAGAGGAGTTCTTTGACTGTGGTCAAAGTTCCTACGGGTTTAGGGTAGTTGATTGATTGGGTTTAGGAGAAGAGACGAGTCTTCATTTTAAGGGAGAGATAACCGCCACAAATGTAAAAGGGGTTGTAGGAAATGGTCTTTGTGTTATCTTAAGAAAAGGTCTTACATACTCGGATGGTCGCCAAGTATGCCTTTGTCGTTCTTAAGGCAAAGTCCCTACATGTTTGATTGTATTGTTGTGGGGTGGAGATTACATCTCACTTAAGATGATTAACATCTATTCTCTAAATGTGTTTGAAAAGTCTGTATTGTTTTGATTGTTTTGTTTCTATGTTGTAGAAAGATAAAGACAAGGTCCTTCCTATGGGGTAGGTCCTAAACTTAAGTGAGCACCTCGAAGAATCAAGGATCGAGGGGAATATGATGCGTATGATGTGCGACTACACACAACGTTGAATTATGTGTAGGTTTTTCCTTTGGACGGAATGCGATGCGATGCAACAAGATATAATGACTTGCGATAAAGATAAATTGCCGAAAAATAAATACGGAAATATAAATCATACACGAACGCATGAAAGCGCTAGGTGAGTGTGTGCCTTGTGAATAAAAGCAGATAAAGATAAATTATATACGCATGAAAGCGCTAAGTGTATAGATGTGTAAATGTGTCGTGAGGTGAGATTGATTTGTACTTTACGATGTTGATTAAGTCGATTGATTAAATTGATTTTTGTTTGAATAAGAAGTTGATTTGATTTTAGACGAGGTCGAATGATTTTAGTAAAAGGAGTTGCATTTGATTATATTTTAGCAAAAATTAGATCAAGTTTAGGAATTATTAAGCTGATTATTTTTAAAGAGGTCCTATTAAGTAAATAAAGTTATATTACATGAAAAAGCTTTTATTAAATTAAATAGTTAAAAAAAGTTTTATTATTATAGATGGGAAAAGGTTATTTATGTAAAATATAAAAAGTGTTCTTTTTTTAGAATATGAACAATTATTATATTAAAAAAGGATTAAATTGATGACATTAATGAATTAGATTAATAGCAAATTAATTAAAATAAAAATGTTAATTGTTAATTAAATAGAGAAAAAGGATTAATTACACAAAAGGGTTATTAGATTAATAAAAAAACGGTTGATTTAGGCAAATGATTAGATGATTGATAAAATATTAAGTTAAAAGAAAATAAAAAGATTTATTAATTCATTTTAATTAAATAGAATAGGTGGCTGATTAAGTTATTACTAACTGTTTTAATTATTTATTAATAAAAACTAATCTGAATTAATTAAATTAAAAACTTAATGATTAGGTTAAAAGGTGGCAATTAACGGTTGTTTAATGAGGTTAATTAGGGGTTAATTAGGGAGAGCGTATGATTAGGTGCGCGCGAGCTTAGGAGGGTTTACGGTGGGATGTCGGGTGGACTGCTTGATCTGGTGATCAGGCGAGACGTGCGGTGGTGTGTGATGGTGCATGGTGATACGGTGTGTGCACATTCACAGGATTACACTAATACAAAATTGGGGGGGAAACGAAAACCCTAATCTCCATTTCTCCTCATCGCCGACGGTTCTCTTTCTTCTCGATCGCCTTCCTCTCGCTTCGGCTTCCTTCCCAATTCGAACCCCACCTACAACACAAAACTCAAACAAATAGGTTAAAGAACAAAATTTTACCCAAATGAGAGACACTAAGGTCTCCGGCGTTGCATCACACTTGTGATTTCCGGCGATGGTTTGCGATGGACGAAGGATTTGCAGATGGCGCAAGGGTTTGCAGATGGCGCAAGGGTTTGAGGATTTTAAACGAACACGGAGATAAGTTCTTCTTTTCTACGATTTTGCGGTTAGGATTTGATTTTGGATTTTTGAATTGTTTGTGGATCGCTGTGGTTTTTTTGTTGATATCGTTTTTCTTGTCGTGCCCCCTCGTTCCTTTCTCCTCCCGATTTCTCCACTTATATAGCCAAGCCTTTGATTTCGAATTGAGTACTGCGATGAATACCTTCCTAATCGATTGCGACATGTTTTTTACTTTTGGAAAGAACATTAATTCTTGCTTAATCTCGTATGATTTCTCTCCGAAATCTAATGGACGTCTTTCTTGTTCTCATTCAACAGGTCATTGATTGTGGCCCTCTTTGTATGGGAAGGAACTTTCCATTTCCGCAACGACATGCTCTTGGACAAATTGAAGACCTTCCTCTTTAGATTCAAACAGGTATGCGATTTGGTTTCCAAATGTTATCAATATCTGCGATTTCGATTGACTTTCACTCTAATCTGACCTTTCCTTTATCTGTAGGAACTTTGAGAATAAATTGGACCAACTCAATTCCGTAAGGGCCCGACTGGCACGACTTTATGCTGGCCTTACCATTATGCTTAATGAACGAAGATTGGTGATGAAGATTTACTGCAAGGTTGGCTGGAGTCTTCAATGTTGCTGATGCAAACAAATGCATGTTTGTGGAGCGTGTAATTTAGCATTCCAGTTTTTGTGACTGTGATTTCCTTTGGAGCCTTCACCTTTCTTGGAGGGGATTAACACTTGATGGTTGATTATTAACGGTTGCCTGTATGTCTTGCAGAAAACCTCGGGTAGACGTAATGAGAAGTATCGATCATACTCCTGGCCAACAGTTTTCACAACACTGTCCAGAAGATGGAGTGAAGGAAGCTTATGATCTGCAGACACCTCGAGAATACGAGCGCAGATAGCATACGCGATCCCTCTAGCCTGTTCCCTATGTTGTTCAACAATGATGGTAAGATCAGTGATGATAGGTTTCACATTAGACGCGAGTTCAGCCAATAACAACTCGTAAATCTGAACAATTTCTTCGGTTGAAGGTTGCAAATTTCTCAGCCTTTGGGTCATCCTCACGTTGCCTCGGCAAAGTCTTGAATCGACCACCAAGTATTGACGGTGGGGGGTTCTGTCCATTCTCGTTGCTCATGTTAATCAGTCGTGTGGTGCATTTCGCTAACACCTTCTTCTTGTTTTGCAGCAGTGTTGTCATGAACAAAGGGTTGCCATTGTTTGAGGGTATCAGTTAATTGTGTACTGGTTTGGTTTGTAGGGTGTTTGGAGTGGGAATTCTGCCAGGTTGATGGTGGCGGTACTCTGATACATATGCGTCTTGTTCTAGGAGTTATGATAGAGTGAGGACTGCTAGACCGTATGCGTTATGTCACAGCTTTCGTAGCTTGGAAGGTCGCCATAGGTAAGCCTGACGTGAGTTTCCTGATTTTATAGTTCGATTACCTCTTCTTCAGCCTGTGAGTGTTTTAACTCTGTGCCTCCATGCTGCTTATGCAGGAATTTCAAGCGGGTGCTCGAGGAAAGTTTGGTATCCAAGAGAGGTTTATCGGAGGGAGATGCACGGGAACAAGGGCGAACCTTGAATGAAAACATGCGAAAATCGTTTGTAGCATATATTCTGTTTTTATATCAGGAAGTGACAGATCAATTGGGTATTCTTTCTTTTATGCAGCTGAGTTAACAACTCTGGTATTTCTGGAAGCATAAACTTCTGCAATGTTTTCCTTCTCCGCTGATTCAGAATGGAGACCTTGATAACTTTGAATTTCTGGTTGCTTGGCGTAAAGTTGGATTTTGATTATTTCAAATGAAACACTGTTTTAACCTTCAATTGTGTTGTTGCTTTGACAGGTTTTGAATGTTATTGTGATGATAGTCCTTCCATTTTCCTTCACAGATCACAGTACAAGAAGTGGTGAGAAACTAATCAATCTTGAATGAAAGGATGATATCGTTTGACAGCTAACAAAGCTTTTTAGGTGGCCTCTCAGTTTTCATGCCAGTATTTGAGATAACAGTGAAAATAGTACCGAAGTCCTTCTCTGAAGTCAATTCCGTTGGAGTACCCATCAACAATGTTATCTCGCAGTTTAGCAATACCGGGACCAGCGTCAGCTCAGGAAGTCTTGGAAGCAAACCAGAAGACCTAAGGGGTAACATCTTCTGCTGAGGATGGAAACTCCGCCACATGCGGCGAGATGATCTTTTGTAAGCTTCCTCCAACAAACCGAGTGATATGCGTACCTACCGGCCGCTGCATGCTGCAATGTTCTCCTTTTCATTGCGACCCATGCGTAAAGGGTTTGATGTAATTAAGTAGAGTCTTTTAGTATGTATTCGAACAAGCACTAATGGGTATCAATAATCATTTGAAATGTTCCTCCCCTTGTTTGCCTAGTTATCGGTCTCTGCTATGAATGTGAACGAGGTATTAATGGTTAAATCTGAACTAGGAATTGTAATTTGATTACCAATGTGTACTACTTTTGTTAATTCTTAGCATTAATCTGTTGTATCTGAAGTTTGACTTGTGGTTTGAATTTTAACAAAGGAACAAATTTGAATTCTCATGAGTTTCCAAGTTTGATTCACGGTTCTTCCATCCAAACATCAAAGCCAAAATTCTCATAAACCACCAACCTGTAATCCTTCTCTCATAACTCCTCCTCATGAATAAAAAACAAAGCTCCTTGCACTAAGTCCAATTTAATATTCGTAACTAAAGAATTTGGATGACGATGAACCTGGCGCTCGAATTATAAAGATATAATCCAATAGCATCACTCTTTTTGAGGTCTTTGAGAAACTCCGAGTAGAATGACTGGTAGAAAGAACCCTAAGGCCTTGAGATACTTAATTGTGAGGACGATTACTATCTATACTTTAAATAAAATGTACCTGCACCAGCCGATTAGTTATAATAACCACACAAAAGATAAGATGCAAAAAAAAAGCAGGCGAGACCTTAAGGTCAAAAAATAGGGTGCAACACTATCGAGTCCTCCATGCTATCATGAGATAACATCCCAGAGCGGTGATCCTCCGCTATAGAGGAATGTTTTTCCTCTTAGTTTGAGATCAGGACTGAGATTTGAGGTTTAGTAGGTCGCGGGGGAGCTTCTCGACCTGAGCATGTTTCATTAGTTTTTAAATTAAAAACTCAAATTTACCCTTAAAGTAAATGAACGTTCAAGGAGTTTTGAGATTTTCTTTTTCAATTTGCCCTTACTTAAAACACAAAATAGGGGAATAAATCTTTTTCTTACACGCTTTCTCTTAAGCTTTCATGTTTTCTTCTCACAATCTTCTTCCAAGTGTCGCCTCCTCCTGCTTCATTTCATAATGCTTCCACATCCGTCGTCTTTGTTTCTCAACGCCACTGCCTCTATCTTTTGTGTTTTTCAACGCCTTTATCTTTTGTGTTTCTCAAGTTAGTTTGATTTTTAGTTCTTTGTTATACACTCTTTTCTCTTTTTTCTTCTTCTTCTTTCTTTTCTCTCCTTTTGTTTTTCTTTTCTTCACTACTTACTTGTTTTTTTTAAGTCTTCTTCCACTTTTTTAAAGTCTTCATCCTATTTTACTTAATTTGTTTCTCCTCTATTTTTTACTTTTAAGTAATAGTAATTTCATAAATTTATTCCTCTTCGTCCTCTTTTATTTATAGACAATGACAACATCTTCTTTTATACAGTCTCTTAATTATACATTTATTATATCCTGTAGCCAAACCTTTAAACCAACCGTAGTAATATTGACATAACATGGTAATTTAACCATTGTAATCATCTAAATAATAAGAAAAAAATGACATGTGGTTAATGTAATCACATAACTATTATAGGAATAAGTAGAGCAAGAAGACATCCATTGAGAAAAAGGTGATGTAGTTGCTTGCTTTAAAACACCACCAGATGTTAAAGCACTATTACATGCCAATTTAGAGAAAGAGAGAATTGAAAAAGGAGTAGAATAAATGATAATGCAAATAAATGAAGACTAATGATGAAAAGAGGCTTGCTGAGACCTTTTCACATGTTGTCAAAAAGACTAAAGGTTCATTGGACTTAATGTTTAAGAAGACTAAGGAAACAAAGCAAACAAGCATAAATGATGTGTATGATAAACAAGCTTGGGCAAGAACTATAGAATATATTGCTCGTTATTTTATATACAAATGGAATTATCTTTAATGTAACAAGGGAAAAAGCCCATTGGAATATATTGTCCTCATTTGAAACCTCAAAGCTTTTGTGAATGAGGGTTCCACTTCTTCAAAAAGCGTTGGAATATACAAAAGGCTTGTTGAATAATCATGAAATGCAAAGTATTAAATGTGGATGTTCGATTATGTTAGATGGTTGGACGGATAGAAAAAGTAGAACCCTGATAAATTTCTTGGTTAATTTTCTGGCTCGAACCATGTTTATGAAAAGTGTTCATGCTTCTTAATACACGAAGATGAGAATAGACTACATGATTTATTGAATATTTTTGTTGAGGAAATGAGTGAAAAAATATTGTCCAACTGATTATTGATAATGGAAGTAATTATATGATGGACGATAAAAGTTTGACTTTTAGAACACACGTGTTTAGGACTCAGTGTGTTGCCCACTGTATAGACCTTATGTTAGAAGATATAGGAAAAATTACAAGGGTTCATAAGGTGATAACATGCATTTATCATCTTGTAGTTAGCTCTATTTTTGCTTATTTTAGTGTCATACAAGTTACTTTAACTGCGGTATGCTGTTTTTGTACTGGATATTTCATGTACAGATCAATCGACAACGTCTGCAATGAAAAATGGTGAAAACATCACAAAATGGCAAGTAGAAGACTGTCATGACAGGTACGTAAGGTGTAACGCCCGTCATGCCTCATCCTGAAGTTTCCCGTCAAGCAAAAGAAAAAAATGAACGCTTGTTTGAAGACCATGACGGGCAAGCTGTAAGCCTTGCCAACGCCTGTCATGGACCCACAATCAGAATTCTCACTCAAAGTGTCACGACAGGCTGGCCTTCATATACAAGATACCCGTCATAGTGCCCAATCTGAGTTTTCCAGCATTTTTTCAACCGCTTGCACCATGTTCATATTCGTGTTTTACACAAATCCTGCATATTTTAAGGCACTTTAAGAGTCTGAGTTTTCCTATAAATAACATTGAAAATAATTTTAAAATCATCCAAGCTTATTTTGAGCACTATATTCACTAGTTTAGAGCATTGAAATTCCACATTGAGATTTTTATGCAAGTTTATTTTCTACATTTTTGAGTTATTCTTGTTGTTGTATTTTGCTTTCCGCATTGCTATTTAATTACTCTGCTACTGTATCAGAAATAGGTCTCCCTTCAGAGGATTCATTTTAAGAAAGAATTCAGCTTTTATTTAATTCCAAGTTCATTTACTTGATTTTTATTATGTTTTCATCAAATACATATTATTTAATTGCTTATTTTACCATGTCTGAGTAGATTTATTTAGGGTCTGAAAAAATGAGGATCGTTGAACGATAAAATTCATACGAAATGCTTAATTAATTAATTAATTGTAATGAGAATAAAATGTTGTTTTGCGATTTCTATTTTTAACTATTATATCACTACTACAAAATAGACCTTTCATCACACTAAACTACAATGGTTTGACGGTTAATCGTGGTAATATCTTATTTTTGGATCCGTTTTGTTTATTTATATTTATGAAAATACATTGCATTACGGTCAAACTAATAAATCATTGTCATACCCCAATTTTGACCTGGCATTTTAAAGTTTCATTCATCAGACTTTATTCTTGCTTCGCATCATCTACATAACATAATACGCCTTTCATATCATAACATTTTCATCATATGTGCATTATATCCATTATTTATGTCATCTAACCATCGTACATACAAAACAAGTGTATTTTTGCTTGTGGTCTAAGCTCAGGTATCGCAAGTTCGAATCAAGATCCATACCAAGTTATCAGGTCAAGTGTGTACTCGGGTAATAGTTGGAGTTCAGTTGGGTCTGACCTAGTCTTGGTCAGACAAGAGTTTGATTCATCAAAACTCAAAGGGCTATAAATTCAAGGATTTGATTCATTGTTCGTTTATGATTCAAAGCTCTAGTCCATTCATGTTTAGCCTTAATTCTCAAAGATCGATTCATGGTGGACTCAAGGATCGATTCGGGTTTTAGTGAAGAATTCATGAGTTTTGGAATTTGGTTTTAATGAAAGATTCAAGTTTCAATAGTCATGTTGTTCTAAGTTGAGGAGCAAGAATATTATGAGTCCAATTTGAGGCATTTGATTCAAGTCTTAATGAAGAGGTTCAAGTTCGGTGCAAATGGTTCTAAGTGTGTTCCATATGAATTACAAATCAAACTCAAAGCAAGCCAATTACAATTCCAAGTATAGTTCAAAAATAAAATTTAGAGGGTGCAAATAATTGTTCAAGGCCCATCAAAAAAATACAAGCCCAAATCAATTTCTGCCAAAAGTTCTACAAAAAATCTACTCATGAAAAAATGATTAAAAAAAATAATAAGGAAGGTCAATTACAAAATATGGCCCAATTTCAATTACAACATAAATCTAAAACCAATAAAAGCCCATGTTATGACAAGCCAAAAAAAACAACTATCTCATGAAGCCATTACATGCTAGCTTCACACGACCCCACCAAGGTGCTTCAAGATTTATCCAACCATTTGCATCATCTACCAAAACAAAGACACTACACATATGCTACACCTAAAGCACTCCAAAACATTGCCACACTTCATCAACAATACCCAACCGCACCAAGGACAATAAAAAAAGCTTCTTGCGCAACAAACCTGCACCCCGTGACATCCACTCCACAAACTTGCAAATTCTGCAGTATAACAACAAAACTTCTGCACACAAGGTACAACCTCAACAACCAACAAAATATGCAGTGATAAAGACCTTACACAACAATAGGACAGATGCTAAAACTGAACATTCAAGTTTTACTTGATTTTAAAAAGGGAGAGAAATTGAGGGATACAGACAAAATGAAAAAACCATAAAAGAAAAGACAGGGGGAAGAAAAAAGGATCTGCAAAAAAGAAACTCTTACCTTTCCCCTCTCCACCGTCGTGAATCACATGAGCTTGCCTCATTTTTTTAACACAACAATAACCTTCAACGCCTCCATATCTCTCTCTTTTTGAAACCTGTGTTTGCAATCCAATAGCCGCAACTTCCATCATCACTCAACCCTCCGCCCTATTACTTCCACAAACAAGACACACTTTTCTTCTCTTACCCTTTTTCAACCTACATGAACACAATATCCACCTCATTCATCATCTTATAATACACATAACATACACAACAAACCATCCACTATACTTCTTCTTCCAACAACGCCTTCACCATGTGAGTCGTGAGCTTCTGTCCAAACACAAAAACCGATATAGTAACAGTGAACCCAATTACTATCTCCTTCACCATTACAGCTTAGTGAAACCACTGACTACAAACCACAGTCATGCACGACCATCGACCTCTCACCAATCCTTCATTGCCGCCGGAAGTTGAAGAAGAAAATTGAAGCAGGAGAGGAAGTAGTCGCGAAACTAGAGTGAACAGGAGGGCGATGCTGTTGTTCATTGAGCAGATCCACTTCTTCATTTATTTATTTTTGTTCGTTTAGGCGAGTGAGAGAGATAAAGACTAAGGGGTCGCAAGACGAAGGAGATGCGAGGGGGTAGTCAACATGAAAACAAACCTGAATCATAAACATTGCTTGGACCCTTTTCACGTTCCATGTTTGATAGGAGAATGCTTTAGTTTTATTCGCGTTAATTTTTTCTGAATGTTTTTCTGTGTGTGGTTGTCGTGCATGTAATAGGGTTTGGGCCAGGGTGGTCTGACCCAGATATGCTTCTTTTTTAAATTGGGCTTCTCCCTTCTTTTTTTTTGTTGGCCCATTATTCTGTTTTAATTAGTTTTCTTTTAGATTTAATTAACTCTCTTTTAGTACAATTAGTATCTTGTAATGACTTTAATTTAGAAACTTCAAAGTTTTTATAGAGCCTTTTAAGATTTTATTTTTCTCTCTTTTTTTTAGTTAGTTACTTTGATTTTTAAGATTAGAATTTTATATTTTAAGAATTGTAATTTCGTTTATTAATACTAAAAAATGAACAAAAAAAGTAAAAAAATGGAAAATACCAAAATATTTAATCTCTTTTCTTGAACATAAAAAATTTATGAGGGCCTACTAGACTTCGTGTGTGACCTAGGTTTCACTTGAGTCTTTAGTTGAGGCTTGCGATCTTAAATCGTGAAGTGGTTACCATTGCATCACTCACGATCTTTTGAACTTGTTTTATATTTTACTCTTTATCTCTCACATTGATCATCCCTTGTACTTTTCTATGTATCCATCTCCTGTTTGATGTACTTTGTTATTTTCTTTTCCGTTGTTTTGCTAGTTAGACATCTTAGGAATTAGGACCGAACTCTAAAAGCATTCTTGATCCATATCAAGCCATAACCCTAACTTGTAAGTCGATTGCCTCGCGCATCACCATCAACCTTGTTTGCATCACTTCAAACTTTTTCTTAATAAGCAATAAAACCCTTGATCCAACGTCAAGTGGCATTTTTCTCAATAAAATTAAAAACACAATAAAATACGATTAGGACTGTGCACCACAAGCCTTAAGTGGCGGGGAAGGAGTGAGAATGGATCCCCCCTACACTCACTCAGAGTATTTTGAACACAGGGCGCTCGACTTGGTCGTTCAAAATTTCCACCTCTACCCTTAGTCTTTAGTGCAATATTAATCAAGAACAACTTTCTTTCAAAACCCTAAAAATAATATCAACTCACCAAACTTCCTTTTCGCCTTAGGGCATCATTCAAAAATCCTTTTTCAAGGTATAAAATCAACCAACACACAATCATTTCTCACCGTGGCCGAACTGCGGTTGCTCTGATTTCTTATACTTGTTGAGAATATGTAGGCATCGGATTACAATGATCCTAACGAGCACTCTTCTTTCTTTTCCCCCTTTAGTCTTCCGTTCTTTCTCAGAAAAGGATATGTTACGTCCATTCTACCGCAAACAGATAACACATAAGACTCCACAAGCGAGCCGCAATATGTAACACCCCAAATTTAATTGGAATATTTATTTAATTGATTTAAATAAGAATATTCGCATTTCAGTGATTTTCGGTGGTTTTGTGGAATATAGGAAATTAATGGAATTTGGGTTATTTATTTTGAATAATAGTATATAATGTGAATATATTAATATTATTATTAATTAAAATAAATACAAGTTGACTAAGGGAAAATTGGATATTTAAGAGGAGTTAGTGAGGGTAAGTTGGGAAAAGCCCAATTGTGAGGCCCAAGACTAGGCTTAACAAAAAGGAAATTGTGAAGAGATTAAGACTAATTTGTTAGACCGTGAAAAGAATTGAGGCCAGAGCTCTGAGGAGGAAGATTGGAGGAAAGAGCTTCGAAAGGTTCCCTGAAATATTTGAGAAGACCTTGATCGACAATTAAGGTATGAGAAGTATTACCTTCATGATTTTCCATGTGTAACTTTCAATGTATTTAAGGTCAATTTAAGGTTTAAGGGTTTTGAGGGTGGATATGAGAATTAGTGATCTTTGGCCTTCGTGGCCTAAATATATTATTGTGAATCTAACCGTGGAATTCATTGGTGAAAAAGGAAAGTTAGGCCTTCGTGGCCAAAACCATGATTTATTATTTGTCTAACCCTGAAGGGATATGAATATTAGATAGTGAGTAACTCTGATGCCTGCAGGGTAATTGTAAGGAACTTATGATTTAGAGCGTGAATATGATACGAGATTGGCCTAAAGAATCGTAGGTTTTGTGCCTTTATCGCTGTAAGACCTTAGGGATGATTTAGGGATGTTTTGAGGGCATTGGGGAAGTGAATCGTGTGGACTTTTGGGTTGAATTAAGTTCTGGTGCATATCAGAATTTGCTGTCATCGCACTGTTCGCCTAGCGAAGAATGCTTCGCACAGCAAACAATGTTGTTCCCAGACTCGCCTAGCGAAGAATCCTTCGCGCAGCGAAGAAACTCGCCCTAGACTCGCCTAGCGAACATGTCAGCGAACGTAGCAGAGTTTCAAGAATGTTGATCGCATGCAGCGCTGCCTTGATGTTCGATTATGTGATTTCTGTGATGAATTAACATGAGTATAACTAGGAATTCCGTGTGATTAATATGCGATAATATGATGATTACCATGAGTATAATCATGAATTCTATGTGATTAATATGTGATAATATGATGAATCAACATGAGTATGACTGTGAATTTTATGTGATGTGTATATGATGATGATGATATTATTATAATGAGCTACGATGACATGATGTATGATGATGATTATTATGATGAGCTATGATGACATGTGATATGGTGATGACTATTATGATGAGCTATGATGACATGATGTATGATGATGATTATTATGATGAGCTATGCTGATATGATTTTGATGATGATGATTATAATGAAATATGATGCACCTATGATGTTATTATGTGGATGATTTGTGACGTGTGCATCATGCATTCATGTGCATCCGGACATCGGTTCAGGACCTCGATTACTTTGGCTTCAATCTCATTGTGCGGATGTGAAGTGTTTTGATGTGCTTCGGTTCTCTATTAGAATCGATCTTATTGATGGAGATCTATGGAGGATTGATGGCCCAGTGTCCATCGAGCCGTGATGATTGTTACCACATGCATTGAGTCTTGTTGCATTTGCATTTATGAGTGATTTGGAATAATTTATGATGTTGTGGCCTTGGAGGCCTATTGATGAATATGATGATGTTGAATATGACTATGACGCCATTTTATATGCTGATTTTCATACATTGATTATTGTGAATCATTTTACTCACCCTGCCTTTGAATGTTACCTCCACGTGGGTAACATGCAGAGGACCAGATTTAGCCATGGTTGCCGATGAAGACTTTTGAAATTTTGAGTTGTTGGCCTTTGGTCAACTTAGAGGATCTTGCTCTGATAGTGTAACACCTGGTTGGGGTCTTTGAGTCGAGCTATGTTTTATTGAGTTGTTTTAATTACCTTTCCGTATAAAGAAAACTTTGGAATATGCCTTGTGAGTTCCGCTGCCTTTGAGCAAATTTTGATATCTTTTGGGAAAACCCGTTATACACGGAGCATTGAATTATTTTGAGCTTTGAGAAATGTACGCTCTTTGGGGTGATTTATTTTTGAGTTTAACATTTTACTCTGATGACTTTGAATAAATGTGCCTTTTAATTGTGGGGTAGAAAAGGGTGTTACATTAGTGGTATCAGAGCAGGTCGGTATGTCCGACCAAGTTGTATAATGTTATTTGTTCCCTTGTATGCGACATGTGTGTGAAAACACTGTCGATATACGTTTGTTTTCTAACCTTTGTCTGCAGAAGTGGGAATGACACAAGTGGGGGAGAAACTTGTGCTTTTCCAGGATGCTGCAAGTTTGGAGTGGCGGCTCAGTGTGTTGTTGAACACTCTTATGGTTTGGTAAAGATGGTTTATGCCCCATCATGATTTTTGGCTGTCTATTAGAAAATTGAGGAATTGATCACCCTTAATCTCTTGTTGATAGTATAAGAATTCATGTTGGATGGGATAGACGTGTCTTGTAAGCTTAGATGACATGTGCAGTGAATTGTTTTGAGTTAAGCTAAGTGCTTACAAATTGTTTTGGTGAGTCAGTACAGGATGGTGCTGAGATGTTTATTTTGATGGAAATTTTGAGTGTTAATAAAGTGGAGAAGTTGGTGGTGTGCCAATTATTTGTGATTGTCCGGAGGTTTTTCCTGATGAGATAAGTGATTTACTGCCGGAACGTAAAGTGGAGTTTGTGATTGACTTAGTTCCTGGAACTAGTCCAATATCGATGGCTCCATATCATATGTCTTCATTGGGATTGAAAGAGTTGAAGAGTCAACTTGAATATTTTTTTGTGAAGAGATTCATTTGTTTGAGTGTGTCACTGCGGGGTGCACCAATTTTGCTAGTTACGAAGAAAAAAGGTTATGTGAGACTGTGTGTGGATTATAGACAATTGAAAAAGGTGACTATCAAGAATAAGTATCCACTTCCAAGGATTGATGAATTGATAGATCAATTGGTTGTTGCAAGTGTGTTCAGTAAGATAGATTTGAGATCTGGGTATCATCAGATTCGTATGAAGGCTGAAGATATTCAGGAGACTGCTTTTTAAAACAAGGTATGGACATTGTGAGTATTTTGTGGAGTATATGAACAGGATTTTTTATCCTTGTTTGGACAAGTTTGTGGTTGTATTCATTGATGATATTTTGATATATTTAAATAGTAAAGAAGATCATGCTAAGCATCTGAAAATTATGTTATCAGCTTTGAAAAAGAAGCAGTTGTATGCAAAACTGTTAAAGTGTGAGTTTTGGTTGAAGGAAGTGAGTTCCTCAGTCATGTGATCTCGAGTAAGGTTATTGTGGTTGATATGTCGAAGGTTGAAGCTGTATCGCAACGGGAAGTTCCAAAACCTGTTTTTGAGATTAGAAGTATTCTTGGCCTGGTAGATTATTATCGAAAATCCATTAAAGGATTTTTCCAAGTTATCTTTGCCATTGACGCAATGGACTAGGAAGGTTCAAGCTTTTGTTTTGGATGCAAAGTGTGAAGAAAGTTTCAAGACCTTTTGAAGGGGCTGATAGCAGCTCGTGTTTTAATTTTGCCAAATTCGGCAGAACCATTTGTTATATATTATGATGCTTCGTTGTTGGGATGGGAAGGTGTGCTAATACAACATCAACAAGTTTTAGCTTATGCTTCAAGGCAACTTAAAGTGAATAAGAGGAATTATCTGACGCATGATTTAGAGTTGGTTGTTGTTGTGTTTGTGTTGAAGCTTCGGAGGCATTATTTGTTTGGTTCGAGATTTGAGGTGTTTAAAGATCATAAGAGTTTGAAGTATTTCTTTGATCAGAAAGAATTGAATGCGAAGCAGAGGAGATGATTGGGACTTTTGAAGGATTATGATTTTGGTTTGAATTATCATTCGGATAAAGCAAGCATGGTAGCTGATGCATTAAGTAGGAAATCTTCGCATATACCGATGATGACGGTAAAAGAGTTAGAACTAATTGAGCAATTTCGTGATATGAGTTTGGATTGTGAAGAGACTCCTTATGGAGTTAAGCTTGGTATTTTGAAGCTTACTAGTGGTATTCTTGATGAGATTCGAGAAGGTCATAAATCTGATTTGAGTTGGTAGATCAATTGAATTTGAGGAATCAAAGTAGAAGAGCTAATTTCCGGATTAATGAAAATGGTATCATAAGATGTCGTGATAAAGTTTGTGTTCCAGATATTGTTAAGTTGAAAAAGAGTATTCTTGAGGAAGGACATCGAAGTAGATTGAGTATCCATACCGGAGCTATGAAGAGGTACCCAAATTTGAGGAAATTATTTTGATGGCCAAGGATGAAGAAAGAAGTGGTTGAGTTGTGCATTCTGGTTAGACTTGTCAGGAGTCGAAGATTGGACAGCGGAGACCGTTGGGTCTAATGCAACCATTGGATATTCCAGAGTGGAAATGGGATAGTATTTCCATGGATTTTGTGTCGGGTTTGCGGAAGACTGTGAGAGGGATATGATTTGATTTGGGTAATTTTGGATAGATTGACTAGATCAGCTCATTTCTTACCAATGAGGATTAATCATTCTATGCTGAAGCTAGCTGAGATGTATATTGAGGAAGTTGTGAAGTTGCATGAGATACCGTCGAGTATTGTGTCTGATAGAGATCTGAGATCTTCCTCGAGGTTTTGGGAGAGTTTGCAGACGCTTTGGGTACCATGTTGAGATTGAGTTCTGCCTATCATCCGCAGACGGATGGAAAGACAGAGAGAAATATCCAGTCTTTAGAGGATTTGTTGAGAGCTTGTGCGTTGGATCAAGGTGGATGATGGGATAATCATTTGTTGTTGATTGAGTTTACCTACAACAATAGTTATTATTCTAGTATCAGAATGGCACCGTATGAGGCTTTGTGTGGTAGGAGGTGTAGGACTCCTTTGTGTTGGTTTGAGTCAGGCAAGAGTGCTATACTCAGACCTAAGATTGTACAAGAGACGAATGAAAGATCAAGATGATCCAACAAAAGATGAAAGCGTCAGAAAAGTTACCATGATAAGAGGAGGAAAGCACTTGAATTCCAAGAGGGAGATCATGTGTTTTTGAGAGTTATGCCGGTAACTGGTGTTGGCCGAGCTTTGAAGTCTCGAAAACTCACACCACATTTTGTTGGTTCGTATCAGATTTCACAGAGGGTGTGGGAAGTAGCACATCTAATTGCTTTACCGCCGTCGCTTGCGAATTTACATGATGTGTTTCATGTGTTTCAGTTGAGAAAGTACATTCTAGATCTGTCGCATGTGATTCAGATGGATGATGTACAAATGAGAGATGATCTGACTATTGAGGCGTTTCATGTTCGGATTGATGAACGAGAAGTGAAGCAACAACGAAGTAAAGAGATTTCCTTGGTAAAGGTAGTTTTGGGAGGACCAGCTGGAGAAAATTGGACTTGGGAGCATGAGGATCAGATGAGGGAGTCGTACCCGACTCTATTTCCTTGAGGTAATTTTCGAGGGCGAAAATTATTTAAGTGGGGGAGAGTTGTCACACCCCAAATTTAATTGGAATACTTATTTAATTGATTTAAACAAGAATATTCACTTTTCGGTGGTTTTATGGAATATTGGAAATGAATAGGAATTGAGTTATTTATTTTGAATAATAGCATATAATATGAATATATTAATATTATTATTAATTAAAATAAATACAAGTTGACTAAGGGAAAATTGGATATTTAAGAGGAGTTAGTGAGGGTAAGTTGGGAAAACTCCAATTGTGAGGCGAAAGACTAGGTTTAACAAAAAGGAAATTGTGAACAAATTAGGACTCATTTGTTAGACCGTGAAAAGAATTGAGGCCAGAGCTCTGAGGAGGAGGATTGGAGGCAAGAGCTTCGAAAGGTTCCCTGAAATATTTGAGAAGACCTTGATCGAAAATTAAGGTATGAAGAGTATTACCTTCATGATTTTCCATGTGTAACTTTCAAAGTATTTAAGGTCGATTTAAGGTTTAAGGGTTTTGAAGGTGGATATGAGAATTAGAGATCTTTGGCCATCGTGGCCTAAATCTATTATTGTGAATCTAACCGTGGAATTCATTGGGGAAAAGGGAAAGTTATGTCTTCGTGGCCAAAACTATGATTTGTTATTTGTCTAACCCTGAAGGGATATGAATATTAGATAGTGAGTAACTCTGATGCCTGCAGGGTAATTGTAAGGAACTTGTGATTTAGGGCGTGAATATGATACGGGATTAGCCTAATGAATCATAGTTTTTGTGCCTTTATCGCCGTAAGACCTTAGGAATGATTTAGGGATGTTTTGGGGGCATTGGGGAAGTGAATCGTGTGGACTTTTGGGTGGAATTAAGTTCTGGTGCGTAGCAAAATTGGCTGTCATCGCACTGTTCTCCTAGAGAAGAATGATTTGCACAACAAACAATGTTGTTCCCAGACTCGCCTAGCGAAGAATCCTTCAGCAGCGAAGAAACTCGCCCCAGACTCGCCTAGCGAACATGCCAACGAACGTAGCAGAGTTTTGCAAATGTTGATTGCGTGCATCAATGCCTTGATGTTTGATTATGTGATTTCTGTGATGAATTAGCATGAGTATAACTGAGAATTCCATGTGATTAATATGCGATAATATGATGATTACCATGAGTATAATTATGAATTTTATGTGATAACATGATGAATTAACATTAGTATGACTGTGAATTTTATGTGATGTGTATATGATGATGATGATGATTTTGATGATGATGATTATTATGATGAGCTACGATGACATGATGTATAATGATGATTATTATGATGAGCTATGATGACATGATGTATAATGATGATTATTATGATGAGCTATGATGACATGATGTATGATGGTGATTATTATGATGAGCTATGCTGATATGATTTTGATGATGATGATTATGATGAATGATGATGCACCTATGATGTTATTATGAGGATGATTTGTGACGTGTGCATCATGCATTCATGTGCATCCGGACTTTGGTTCAGGACCTCGATTACTTTGGCTTCAATCCTATTGTTCGGATGTGAAGTGTTTTGATGTGCTCTGGTTCTCTAGTAGAATCGATCCTATTGATGAAGATCTATGGAGGGTTGATGGCCCAGTGTCCATCGTGCTTTGATGATTGGTACCACATGCATTGAGTCTCGTTGCATTTGCATTTATGAGTGATTTGGAATAATTTATGATGTTTTGGCCTTGGAGGCCTATTGATGAATATGATGATGTTGAATATGACTATGACGCCATTTTATATGCTGATTTTTATACATTGATTATTATGAATCGTTTTACTCACCCTGCCTTTGAATGTTACCTCCGCGTGGGTAACATGCAGATGACCAGGTTTGGCCATGGATGCTGATTAAGACTTTTGAAATTTTGAGTTGTTGGCCTTTGGTCAACTTAGAGGGTCTTGCTCTGATAGTGTAACACCGGGTTGGGGTCTTTAAGTCGAGCTATGTTTTATTGAGTTATTTTAATTACCTTTCCGTATAAGGAAAACTTTGGAATATGCCTTGTGAGTTCCGCTGCCTTTGAGCAAATTTTGATATCTTTTAGGAAAACCCGTTATACACGGAGCATTGACTTATTTTGAGCTTTGAGAAATGTACGCCCTTTGAGGTGATTTATTGTTGAGTTTAACATTTTACTCTGATGACTTTGAATAAATGTGCCTTTTAATTTTGGGGTAGAAAAAGGTGTTACATTAGTGGTATCAGAGCAAGTCGGTCTGTCCGGCCAAGTTGTATAATGTTATTTGTTCCCTTGTATGCGACATGTGTGTGAAAACACTATCGTTACACGTTTATTTTCTAACCTTTGTTTGCATAAGTGGGAAAGAAACAAGTGGGGGAGAAGCTTTTGCTTCTCCAGGATGTTGCAAGTGTGGAATGGCGGCTCAGTGTGTTGTTGAAAACTCTTATGATTTGGTAAAGATGGTTTATGCCCCATCATGATTTTCGGCTGTCTATTGGCAAATTGAGGAACTGATCACCCTTAATCTCTTGTTGATAGTAGACGAATTCATATTGGATGGGATAGACGTGTCTTGCAAGCTTAGATGGCGTGTGCAGTGAATTGTTTTGAGTTAAGCTAAGTGCTTACAGATTGGTTTGGTGAGTCAGTACAGGATGGTGCTGAGATGTTTATTTTGATGGAAACTTTGAGTGTTAATAAAGTGGAGAAGTTGGTGGTGTGCCAAATATTTGTGATTGTCCGGAGGTTTTTCCTGATGAGATAAGTGATTTACCGCCGGAACGTGAAGTGGAGTTTGTGATTGACTTAGTTCTTGGAACTAGTCCAATATCGTTGGCTCCATATCATATGTCTGCATTGGGATTGAAAGGGTTGAAGAGTCAACTTGAAGATTTTTTTGAGAAGAGATTCATTTGTCTGAGTGTGTCACTGTGGGGTGCACCAATTTTGTTAGTTAAGAAGAAAGAAGGTTCTGTGAGGCTGTGTGTGGATTATAGACAATTGAACAAGGTGACTATCAAGAATAAGTATCCACTTCCAAGGATTGATGATTTGATGGATCAATTGGTTGTTGCAAGTGTGTTCAGTAAGATAGATTTGAGATCTGGGTATCATCAGATTCGTGTGAAGGCTGAAGATATTCAGGAGACTGCTTTTTAAAACAAGGTATGGACATTGTGAGTATTTCGTGATGCCAATTAGTGTGACTAATGCACCATGTGTATTTATGAAGTATATGAATAGGGTTTTCCATCCTTGTTTGGACAAGTTTGTGGTTGTGTTCATTGATGATATTTTGATATATTCAAATAGTAAAGAAGATCATGTTAAGCATCTGAAAATTGTGTTATCAGCATTAAAAAAGAAGCAGTTGTATGCAAAACTGTCAAAGTGTGAGTTTGGTTGAAGAAAGTAAGTTCCTTAGTCATGTGATCTCGAGTAAGGTTATTGTGGTTGATATGTCGAAGGTTGAAGCTGTATCACAATGGGAAGTTCCAAAACCTATTTTTGAGATTAGAAGTATTCTTGGGCTGGCAGATTATTATCGAAAATTCATTAAAGGATTTTTCCAAGTTATCTTTGCCATTGGCGCAATGGACTAGGAAGGTTCAAGCTTTTGTTTTGGATGCAAAGTGTGAAGAATTTTTCAAGAGCTTTTGAAGGGGCTGATAGCAGCTCATGTTTTAATTTTGCCAAATCCGGCAGAACCATTTGTTGTATATTATGATGCTTCGTTGATAGGATGGGGAGGTGTGCTAATAAAACATCAACAAGTTTTAGCTTATGCTTCAAGGAAACTTAAAGTGCATACGCATGATTTAGAGTTGGTTGTTGTTGTGTTTATGTTGAAGCTTCGGAGGCATTATTTGTTTGGTTCGAGATTTGAGGTGTTTAAAGATCATAAGAGTTTGAAGTATTTCTTTGATTAGAAAGAAATGAATGCGAAGCAGAGGAGATTATTGGGACTTTTGAAGGATTATGATTTTGGTTTGAATTATCATTCGGATAAAGCAAGCATGGTAGCTGATGCATTAAGTAGGAAATCTTCGCATATACCGATGATGATGGTAAAAGAGTTAGAACTAATTGAACAATTTCATGATATGAGTTTGGTTTGTGAAAAGACTTCTTATGGAGTTAAGCTTGGTATGTTGAAGCTTACTAGTGGTATTCTTGATGAGATTCGAGAAGGTCATAAATCTGATTTGAGTTGGTAGATCAATTGAATTTGAGGAATCAAAGTAGAAGAGCTGACTTTCGGATTAATGAAAATGGTACCATAAGATTTCGTGATATAGTTTGTGTTGCAGATATTATTAAATTGAAAAAGAGTATTATTGAGGAAGGACATCGAAGTAGATTGAGTATCCATACCGGTGCTATGAAGAGGTACCCAGATTTGAGGAAATTGTTTTGATGGCCAGGGATGAAGAAAGTAGTGGTTGAGTTGTATATTCTGGTTAGACTTGTCAAGAGTCGAAGATTGGACAACGGAGACCGTTGGGTCTAATGCAACCATTGAATATTCCAGAGTGGAAATGAGATAGTATTTCCATGGATTTTGTGTCGGGTTTGCCGAAGACTGTGAGAGGGATATGATTTGATTTGGGTAATTATGGATAGATTGACTAGATCAGCTCATTTCTTACCAATGAGGATTAATCATTCTATGTTGAAGCTAGCTGAGATGTATATTGAGGAAGTTGTGAAGTTGCATGAGGTACCATCGAGTATTATGTCTGATAGAGATCTGAGATCTTCCTCGAGGTTTTAGGAGAGTTTGCAGACGCTTTGGCTACCACGTTAAGATAGAGTTCTGCCTATCATCCGCAGACGGATGGACAGACAGAGAGAACTATCCAGTCTTTAGAGGTTTTGCTGAGAGCTTGTGTGTTGGATCAAGGTGGATCATGGGATAATCATTTGTCGTTGATTGAGTTTACCTACAACAATAATTATCATTCTAGTATCGGAATGGAACCGTATGAGGCTTTGTGTGGTAGGAGGTGTAGGACTCCTTTGTGTTGGTATGAGTCAGGCGAGAGTGTTGTACTTGGACCTGAGATTGTGCAAGAGACGACTGAAAGATCAAGATGATCCAAGAAAAGATGAAAGCCTCACATAGTCGTCAGAAAAGTTACCATGATAAGAGGATGAAAGCACTTGAGTTCCAAGAGGTAGACCATGTGTTTTTGAGAGTTACGCCGGTAACTGGTGTTGGCCGAGCTTTGAAGTCTCAAAAACTCACATCGCATTTTGTTGGTCCGTATCAGATTTCACAGAGGGTGGGGGAAGTACTATATCGAATTGCTTTACCGTCGTCGCTTGCAAATTTACATGATGTGTTTCATGTGTTTTAGTTGAGAAAGTACATTCTAGATCTGTCACATGTGATTCAGATGGATGATGTACAAATGAGAGATGATATGACTGTTGAGACGTTGCCTGTTTGGATTGATGAACGAGAAGTGAAGCAACTGCGAAGTAAAGAGATTTCCTTGGTAAAGATAGTTTTGGGAGGACCAACTGGAGAAAATTGAACTTGGGAGCGTGAGGATCAGATGAGGGAGTCGTACCTGACTCTGTTTCCTTGAGGTAATTTTCGAGGGCGAAAATTCTTTAAGTGGGGGAGAGTTGTAACACCCCAAATTTAATTCGAATACTTATTTAATTGATTTAAATAAGAATATTCGCATTTCAGTGATTTTCGGTGGTTTTGTGGAATATTGGAAATTAATGGAATTTGGGTTATTTATTTTGAATAATAGCATATAATATGAATATATTAATATTATTTTTAATTAAAATAAATACAAGTTGACTAAGGGAAAATTGGATATTTAAGAGGAGTTAGTGAGGGTAAGTTAGGAAAATCCCAATTGTGAGGCCCAAGACTAGGTTTAACAAAAAGGAAATTGTGAAGAGATTATGACTCATTTGTTAGACCGTGAAAAGAATTGAGGCCAGAGCTCTGAGGAGGAGGATTGCAGGCAAGAGCTTCGAAAGGTTTCCTAAAGTATTTGAGAAGACCTTGATCGACAATTAAGGTATGAAGAGTATTACCTTCATGATTTTCCATGTGTAACTTTCAATGTATTTAAGGTCGATTTAAGGTTTAAGGGTTTTGAGGGTGGATATGAGAATTAGTGATCTTTGGCCTTCGTGGCCTAAATCTATTATTGTGAATCTAACCGTGGAATTCATTGGGAAAAGGAAAAGTTAGGCCTTCGTGGCCAAAACCATGATTTGTTATTTGTCTAACTCTGAAGGGGTAGAAATATTAGATAGTGAGTAACTCTGATGCCTACAGGGTAATTGTAAGGAATTTGTGATTTAGGGCGTGAATATGATAAGAGATTGGCCTAATGAATCGTAGGTTTTGCGCCTTTATCTCCGTAAGACCTTAGGGGTGTTTTGGGGGCATTGGGGAAGTTAATCGTGTGGACTTTTGGGTTGAATTAAGTTCTGGTGCATATTAGAATTTGTTGTCATCGCACTGTTCGCCTAGCGAAGAATGCTTCGCACAGCGAACAATGTTGTTCCCAAACTCGCCTAGCAAAGAATCCTTCAGCAGCGAAGAAACTCGCCCCAGACTCGCCTAGCGAACATGCCAGCGAACATAGTAGAGTTTCACGAATGTTGATTACGTGTAGCGGTGCCTTGATGTTTGATTATGTGATTTTTATGATGAATTAGCATGAGTATAACTGGGAATTCCATGTGATTAATATGCGATAATATGATGATTACCATGAGTATAATTATGAATTCTATGTGATTAATATGTGATAATATGATGAATTAACATGAGTATGACTATGAATTCTATGTGATGTGTATATGATGATGATGATGATAATTTTGATGATGATGATGATGATGATTTTGATGATGATTATTATGACGAGCTACGATGACATGATGTATGATGATGATTATTATGATGAGCTATGATGACATGATGTATAATGATGATTATTATGATGAGTTATGATGACATGATGTATGATGGTGATTATTATGATGAGCTATGCTGATATGATTTTGATGATGATGATTATGATGAATGATGATGCACCTATGATGTTATAATGAGGATGATTTATGACGTGTGCATCATGTATTCATGTGCATCCGGACTTCGGTTCAGGATCTCGATTACTTTGGCTTCAATCCCATTATGAGGATGTGAAGTGTTTTGATGTGTTCCAGTTCTCTAGTAGAATCGATCCTATTGATGGGGATCTATGGAGGGTTGACGACCTTTTGTCCATCGTGCTGTGATGATTGGTACCATGTGCATTGAGTCTTGTTGCATTTGCATTTATGAGTGATTTGGAGTAATTTATGATGTTGTGGCCTTGAAGGCCTATTGATGAATATGATAGAATGAGTGATTAACCAAGAGAAGATGATTAACTCAAAAGATAACAGGTTTTAACGGACGGACCGTGATCAACAAAAGAACGAGTGATTAACCTGGAATCTTTGATTAACCCAAAGAGAAGCCTGTGCTAACAGACATACTGTGATTAACTAAGGAAAGGCAAATGGTGTTTTACTGGCAGGCAGTGATTAACTAAACAGGAAGGAAAAAGAACCAAGGGAAGGTTGCAAATTCTAGTGAGGATTAGGTTTCAACAGAAAGACTATGTAAAACCGAAGAAAGAAAAGGTCAACTTCGTTGGGGAAGAAGAGGAATAGATTTTAACCAAAGGACGAGTGATCAACCAAGCAAGGATTTTGAATAACAAATCTCAAGGGAAACCAATGATGGATTGGCCAGAAGAGAAGAGGGAAATAAAAGAAGAAGGCTACTTCCCAAGAGGAGGTAAGGGTGCAATTGATCAAGGATCGACTCGATAGGAGAAACA
The DNA here is from genome assembly GCA_963859935.3 of Lathyrus sativus. NCBI lineage: Eukaryota > Viridiplantae > Streptophyta > Magnoliopsida > Fabales > Fabaceae > Lathyrus > Lathyrus sativus. The sequence continues at coordinate 674,312,226 of OZ012738.1, read as the reverse complement.
GGGGAAGCCACAGTAAGGAGATAGAGGCGACTACTCCAGAAATAGGTTCATTCACCCCCTGCCCAAAATATTCAGAATGAGTGTAGGAATTCTCCATTCTCATTCCTTCTCCAACACCAAAGTGTGGTGCAAGAAACGAAAAGGACAACACAACAGTGCAAAATTTGTACAATGTTCCAAATGCATTGCAAATCTTCAACTCCACGGGGGAAAAGAAAGGACAAAGCTCAAGAAGATCCAAAGGAGGAGGAAAAGGGGAGACGACTAATCAAAATGAAGTTTCGGTTAATTAATTAAAGGGCGAAGATGTGCTAACAATTTTCCAAAGGAAAAAATCGTTAAAGCAAAAAGGAAAGTTTATTAATTAAACAAGATTAAGTTCATTCCAAAGAGGAATAAATATTAATGCAAGCAAGGATGGAAGTAAGCAAGGATGGAAGTAAGACAATACCAAATTCAATTAGCATGCATCACAAACCAAGCAATCATGTGATTACAGATTAGGCAAAAATGAACATGTTCATACAATGCCAAAAATGCAAATAAATGCAAAATAGACAAAATCAGGCATTATAAAATGCACAAGCATGCTCCAGATAGAAGTTATAACATCCATAAAATCAAACATATCAATCCATGGGAGTTGAAAGAGGAAAGAAAGCAAACCATACATGAAAAATGTACAAAAATGACCTTCTGGACCAGTGTTAATCGATTAACACTTTGCCTGTGCAAAAGTGTTAATCGATTAACCCTTTAAAAACAGGCAATTTTTGCTGAAAAATGCATGGTTAATTGATTAAAACTTTTCCTGTGCAAAAGTGTTAATCGATTAACATTGAGATAGAGTCTGAAAAATAAGTTTTCAAAAGCACTTTTGTCCAATTTTGATTTGTGCAATCCTTCATATGTTAGGGCAAATGATAACGCGAAATCATATCATTTATTCGACTCGATTTACATGAATTTATTTACGATTATTGTTAATTTGTCTTGATTTATATTCTATTATACGGTTAATTCACTATGTTTTGCAGATTATGGAGAATTTGGATTAAAGAAAGAAAAGAAGAAGAAATGGAAGGAAAGAAAGAAGAAAGAAAGAAATAGAGAAGAAAAACTGAAAGTAGCAGAGAAACAAATTTTTGTGTGTGTGATGCTCGTCACAGCTTCCTCACGATCGTCACAGCCTTCACGATCATCATGGACCCTCATGATCTTCACGTGCAACACGTTTGTCACAGCTTCGCCACGACCGTCATGAACCAAATATGAGAAGTTCGTTCAAAACAGAAGTGGCCGCGAACACCTTCAACTTAATTTCTTCCTACACTTTCTCCACTAACTGCCTACTACAGGAAGTTACTCCCACTTCCCCCATAACTCATGCATGATCTCTGGAAGTTGAAAAATGAAATATCTTCTATAAATAAGCCTGAGATTCAAAGCATTGGGGGGAGCCTTCGACGTATCGAAGTGCTGCCAAAATTTCTATTGAAGCTATTTTTATTGTTTCTTTTATTTCCTTTTCTTTTTCTCTTTAGTTCAGAGCATTGTATTTCTTTCTGCAATTTTATTTCTCCATAGTAGAATTCTTCCGACATTGTGGAGGACTACTCGAGAATTCAATTTCAGTACTACTTTCCAGGTTCTTATTAATTGAAAATTTATTTTGTTTCCTTCATTATGCATGTTATAGCATTTTGTTGTTTATGTTTATTTACGTTTGCATTAATTAGCATGTCTAGCTAAATTAGTTTTATCGGTATGTAAGCAAATCAGTAGGACGGGATTCGATAATAATCGGCGCGCCTTACCTTTTTACAAACATTCTTTCTGGCCGTAGTTTTTAATCTAAATTCCTAAATAAACCTTTGTCACGACAGTGAGAAGATATTTACAGCGGTTTTGCCATGAGAGTGGAAAACTGATTAAGGTTTGAGCCGGCACGTGAGAGCGTGGGGCTTGAACCGGATAGTAAAAACTAGGCATTGATTTTAAACACAGCGAAAGCGCTTTAAAAGAAATCAGAATCTATTTGTTTTTAAAAAGTAGTTTTAACCCCGAATGGGACTGCGATAGCGTACATTCCGCCTTAGAATTATGACCCGAGTCAACAACCATCGTGAGGCAGAGGTCTTTAAACGAGTATTTTATCCTGAAAAGTGTTTGCAAAGACTAAAAAGCATCGGCGACCTGTCGAATCCCCGAAAACTAAAGCATTACATACCGATATCCCTTTACCGCTTTTCCTTAAACCAATAACCTTTATTTCTTTTAAATTTAATTTCGTTCGCATTTAACTTTCCTAATTCCATTAGCCTTAGCTTTACGCTGCAACAATAGATAACGGTAGGTTGACATTGGTCTCTGTGGATTCGACAAATCTTTTATATTACTTCGATATTTCCGTGCACTTGCGGGGCATCAAGTTTTTGGCGCCGTTGCCGGGGACCAACAATCAATATTGTGATTCCGTTGTTGCATAGTATAGACTAAGGCATTCTTATCTCAATTACTATGTATAACCTAAATTTCCCTTATAACTACCACCCCCAATATTATAACTACCACCCCCAATATTTTGAGGAACCACAAGATCCGCTTAAATCTGACCTCGAAATATTATTAGAAGATTTCAATACGACGCATCCTCACCCAAATTCCGTCTACAATGACCACTCCCAATATTTTGAGGAAATGCAAGATTTCAATACATCCGACCTCGAACTACTACTAGAAGATCTCAATGAGATGTTTACTCACTCTATGATAGAATCTATGATGGAGCGCTTTGTGGAGACACAAACTCTCCAAAATGAAGATTTTAGAAAACAACATCTTCATATTAATGAAAATCTTAAGCAAATGAGCACTATGGTCGATTCCCTCGCGATTCACAGCGAGGCTTTGGAGACTCAAACTGCCTTTCTTACACAAACACCTCTAGGACCCTTCCCTGAGAGACATGTGGATGTTGTAACAACCTGTAATGAAGAACATATTGTTGAAGAGGGAGGTTGTCGAAGAGGTAGAGAAGGAAGCACATATTGTTGCTCCTCCTCCCTATACCCCACCTATTTCTTTCCCACAAAGGGTTGTGGAAGCTAAGGTAGACTCCCAATCCAAAACATATGTGGAGATATTGGAAAACATCCACACCAATGCACCTTTGTCTAAGGTCCTTCGTAAAAAAAGAAAATTCGAGGACCATGAAACTAGGGTCATCATTACGGTTAAAAGGGTAAGATTAACTTTTGAGATGGCGGATGAAATAACTAAGCCCAAATTTGAAAAACTAATACTCAGGATAGATCCAGAACCACCACCACAAGTTCAAAACAACGAACCACCCTACAGAAGAAAGAAAAGAAAAGGTGAGGGATATGAGCGATGGCTTGATAAGTGGCCATGGAAACCAAAGACTATTCAAAGTTCGATCGAGGAACCATTCTCAAAAGAACCACCATGAGTACTTGCGCTCCTTAGCCGTCGAGCTATCGACGTTAAACAAAGCGCTGTGTGGGAGGCAGCCCACAAGGTCTTTATTTTAAGTTGCTTGTTTAAATTTGCAGAAAATAAAGAAATGTATCGCTTGTTACGCTTTAGCTTTATCTAGACGAAAACTCTTTAGATGACGATCTGTGCCCACGGACATCCCTACGAGTTTCACTGCTGGTGGTGACACTGTTGATGAGTACTCCCTCTGGAAGTGAGCAACATGATGAGTTGGTTCTAGAATTAAAAAAACAAAGGTATCTCAAAATTCCCGCCGCCGAAGTAGCAATGATCAACAAAGACATGGACATCAAAAGCAGGATCATAGAGGATTTGGCACGCAGTAGCATTCATACAGGTTCTATGTTTCCTTTTTCCACCTTTTATTAAAACATTGAGGACAATGTTTGGTTTAAGTGTGGGGGAGGAACTCTACCGTTTTTATTTTATCGATTTTTAGTCTGATTTATTGTTTTATATTTTATTTCATACTTTTAGGAATTTTATCTGTTTTTAACGTTATGTCAAAGTATTTGCATGTGTTGTCGAGCCTTTATGCGTGGTTTTCACTTGTTATTCAATTTCCCCAAAATTTCAAAATTTCAAAATTCTAACCTCCAACAATTTTTTGCTTCGATTCATGACATGGTACTCTGAGAGTATATAACCTGTTCAGGCTATGTTAGAAAAACTTGGGAAAGTTTTGATAAAATTGATATCATCCTGACACCCTTAACCCCCTAAATATGCAAAATCAATTTGAGTACCCATTATGCCGAAACCTTAAAGCTCCAGTTTCTTTTAGTAATCCCTAAGTAGTTTATTTAAGCAGTCAACACCATCCTAAACACACTAAGTAAGAAACTGATGCAAATAAGTGTATGATCTCTGGTTTAAAATGAGAAATTAAGAAAGAAAAAAAATTATGAATAAAAAGACATGTTCCTTCTAAGTTAGGTGCTCCTCACCCGATCACTTAGCCCAACGGTACAAACTCTTTAAGTTCAATTGATGCTTAAGCATATTTGCAGAGAAAAATGAAATAACAATGAGATCATAGTCACTAACAGGTTTACTTGCCATGAATGTGTATGGATAACGAGCTTAATGTGATTGCACTAGAACGAAATGAGGTGAAAGAGAGCATGAGATATAGGTTGAGTTATAGCGGCACGATTCAGGTTGGTTTGCATAAGTAGGGAGTTTTTGAAATTGTGTCGTTACGGTATCCTTTATATTTATATTTAGTACCTATCGATCTAACATTAGCCTAGAAGCCACGTATGATTAGAGTCTCACCGTGTCTTTGTTTCAAATTATGCTTATTTCTTTTTACCGTGTTGGTTGATTGCTTGAGGACAAGCAATGGTTTAAGTATGGGGGTATTTGATAACGTGAAATCATATTGTTTATTCGACTTGATTTACATGAATTTATTTGCGATTATTGTTAATTTGTCTTGATTTATGTTCTATTATATGGTTAATTCACTATATTTTTCAGATTATGAAGAATTTGGATCAAAGAAAGAAAAGAAGAAGAAATGGAAGGAAAAGAAAGAAGAAAGAAAGAAATAGAGAAGAAAAATTGAAAGTAGCAGAGAAACAGATTTTTGTGCGTGTGACGCTCGTCACAGCTTCCTCACGATCGTCACAGACCCTCACGATCGTCATGTGCAACACGTTCGTCACAGCTTCGCCACGACCGTCATGAACCAAATATCAAAAGTTCATTCAAAACAGAAGTGGCCACGAACACCTTCAACTTAATTTCTTCCTACACTTTCTCCACTAACTGCTCACTACAGGAAGTTACTCTCACTTCCCCCATAACTCATGCATGATCTATGGAAGTTGAGAAATAAAATATCTCCTATAAATAGGCCTGAGATTCACAGCATTGGGGGGAGCCTTCGACGTATCGAAGTGCTGCCAAAATTTCTATTGAAGCTATTTTTATTGTTTCTTTTATTTCCTTTCCTTTTTCTCTTTAGTTCAGAGTATTTTATTTCTTACTGCAATTTTATTTCGCCATAGTAGAATCCTGCCGACATTGTGGAGGACTACTCGAGAATTCAATTTCAGTACTACTTTCCAGGTTCTTATTAATTGAATATTTATTTTGTTTCCTTCATTGTGCATGTTATAGCATTTTGTTGTTTATGTTTATTTCCGTTTGCATTAATTAGCATGTCTAGCTAAATCAGTTTTATCGGTATGTAAGCAAATTAGTAGGACGGGATTCGATAATAATCGGCGCGCCTTACCTTTTTACAAACATTCTTTCTGGCCGTAGTTTTTAATCTAAATTCCTAAATAAACCTTTGTCACGACAGTGAGAATATATTTACAGCGGTTTTTCCATGAGAGTGGGAAACTTATTAAGGTTCGATCCAGCACGTGAGAGCGTGGGGCTTGAACCGGATAGTAAAAACTAGGCATTGATTTTAAACACGGCGAAAGCGCTTTAAAAGAAATCAGAATCTATTTGTTTTCAAAAAGTAGTTTTAACCCCAAATGGGACTGCGAGAGCGTACATTCCGCCTTAGAATTATTACCCGAGTCAACAGCCATCGTGAGGCAGAGGTCTTTAAATGAGTATTTTCTCCTGAAAAGTGTTTGCAAAGACTAAAAAGCACCGACGACCTGTCGAATCCCCGAAAACTAAAGCATTACATACCGATATCCCTTTACCGCTTTTCCTTAAACCAATAACCTTTATTTCTTTTAAATTTAATTTCATTCGCATTTAACTTTCCTAATTCCATTAGCCTTAGCTTTACGCTGCAACAATAGATAACGGTAGGTTGACATTGGTCTCTGTGGGTTCGACAAATATTTTATATTACTTCGATATTTCCGTGCACTTGCGGAGCATCAGCAAACAATCATGAACGGAAATCAAGTCTAAAAATAGCAAATAAGCACTTATGTGATCAACTAATACATCAAGATTGAAGCTTAAATCAAGACATAATCAATTAACAAACGAGAAAAAATGTCAAAACTACATCACAAAAGATACGGTAACGATCGAAATAGTGAAAAGAGTGAGAATTAACCAACCTACAAGACTGAGATTTTCCTTGGATGTTGTTGCAAAGAGAGTGTGATGAAGTTACTCAAAGAAATCTAGAGAAAACAGAATTTGCAATCGAGTCGTAGTGAAATCGAGCAAAATCCGACAAAAACTCCAAAATTGAAATTACACCGAATAAGCTTGAAGTAATCACTTGAGATGAATCCGAATGCGATAAAACTCCGGAAAAGAAACAAGAATTTTCAAGATGATGATGGCTAAGATCAAGAGAAAGCACTTCCAATGAATAAGTTACTACTTTTTAATGGAAGATTTGAGCTCTAGTGATGTTATGGATGAAGGTGAAGAAGATTATGAGTAGAAGTTGCAGAAAATTCGAGAGAATATGAGAGAATTGAGAGTGATCAAGTGTGAAAAATTGAAAGAATGATTGGATCCTTTATGAAATGGTGATGATTTGCTTATATAGAGTTTTAATTCGGAGTTGCTAGGTTCGAAGTGAGCTTTGGATGTAGCCTTGGAACTAGCCTTGGAGTTAGTTAGCCTCAACTCACTGAGTTAGAGGTTAACTCAGTTAGTTAGGTAGTTGACTCGGTAACCATCCCAATGAAAACTTGAATCTAAGGGCTCACATGCTTGGAAATGAAGCAATATGGTGGTCTCAATCCCAATTAATGTATTGGAACAAATGCCTTGAAGTGTGTAGAAATGTCTTGAAGTGTCTAGAGTTGTCTAGAATGTTCCACACAATGCTAGAACAATGTAGACCCCAAAAATGAGAAGTGGAAGTTGATGTCCTGAAAATGCAGCAGATTCTGCAAATTTTGCAAGGGTTAATCGATTAACCCATTTGCACAATTTTGCCTAGAAAATGATGTTGTGGTCTTAGCTCTAATTTTCGACCTCTTGCTCTAATGAACAGGTATAAAAACCTTTATTTTGTGCTTATTTTGATGATGTGATATCTTCGGGAGGATGTAATTAATCGGGCTCGTAAAACCTGGAAGTTCCTGCAACAAAGATCATAGAGAAAAAAACAAATGCGCATGACAGTGATGTGAATGGACATGTTTATGTAAAAGGTAAAAGGGAGGTCAAATTCGGGTTACGACAGTATCCAAGAGCACCGACTCAACAACTCAATAACTGGACTGTAGTGGAGATACCCGAAGTCACCTTTGTAGAAGAGTAATTTTCCTTGTTTTGCTTCCAAATCCTATTCTCTACCCAAGACATAAGGATTATTTTATAGGGCCCTCATGTTTTTAATTAATATTTATCATGAATCAAATGAACCTTTTGCATTCAATTGTGTTCCCTATTTTTCTTTTTTTTTTTACTTTTGCATAAATAAAGTGGCAATGTTTTCTTGCATTTTCCTTTTTTTTCATCTTCTCAAAATAAAGCATAAAATCACCAATCATGTAGATCCACCTCAGATTCCATTGATAACGATACTGTTAAGGTCCGATATGACTTTGATAACCCAATCTACCATACAGATGAGGACTGTAATGAAGATTGTGAGCTCCCTAAGGAGTTAGCCAGATTGTTAAAACAAGAATCAAAGATCATTCAATCGCATCAAGAATCAGTGGAAGTTGTTAATCTCGGAACAAAGGATGACAAGAAAGAGGTCAAGGTAGGCGCTACCCTAGAAGAGGATGTGAAGATAAGACTGATCGAGATCTTACGCAAGTATACATATGTGTTTGCTTGGTCATACCAAGACATGCTCGGATTGGATTCTGAGATCGTGGTACATAAACTACCTCTTAAGGAAGATTGTCCACCTGTAAAGGAAAAGATGAGACAAACATGACTCAATATGGCCATAAAGATCGGGGAGGAAGTATAAAAGCAACTGGATACATGATTCTTGGAGGTATCCATTTATCCTCAATGGGTCGCTAACATCGTGCATGTACCTTAAAAAGATGGTAAGGTGCGAATGTGTGTCGACTACATAGACTTGAATAGAGCCATCCCAAAAGATGACTTTCCACTACCTCGCACTAATGTGTTAGTAGACAACACGACTCAATTCTCTAGGTTCTCCTTCCTGGACGGCTTCTTTGGATACAACCAGATTAAACTGGCCCCAGAGGATATGAAAAAGACGACATTCATTACCCTTGGGGAACCTTCTGCAGTAAGGTTATGCCATTTGGTTAAAAAAACGCTGGTGCAATGTATCAACGATTGATGGTGACTATCTTTCATGATATGATTCATAAAGAGATTGAATTCTATGTCGAAGATATGATTGCAAAATCACAAACTGAGGAGGAATATCTCATCCATCTGGAAAAACTGTTTACAAGATTGAGAAAGTTCAGGTTGAGGCTAAATCCTAACAAGTGTACCTTTGGGGTAAGATCTAGCAAACTGCTAGGTTTTATTATGACCCAACAAGGGATTGAAGTCGATACAGAAAAATAAAAGCTATCCAAGATATGCCAGCTCGAAGAACAAAGAAGGAGGTTCTTGGTTTCCTAGGGAGATTAAACTACATTACCAAATTCATATCTCACCTAACAGTCACCTGTGAGCCAATACTCAAGTTGCTTCGTAAAGATCAAGCAATCATGTGGAATGACAATTTCCAGAAAGCGTTTGAGAAAATAAAAAGATATCTGCAAGAGCCACCGATCTTGATGCCTCCCGTGCCAGGAAGACCTCTCATTATGTACTTGACCGTTCTGGAAGGACCTATAGGATGTGTATAGGGGCAACATGATGAAACGGGTAGAAAGGAACACGTTATCTACTACTTAAGCAAAACGTTCATTGATTGTGAGACATGATACTCAATATTGGAAAAAACATGTTGCGCGCTTGCTTGGGCTGCCAAACGCTTAAGGCAATACATGTTGACTCACACAACATTACTGATATTAAAGATTGATTCGATCAAGTACATCTTCGAAAAGCCTGCTCTCACAGGACGAGTGGCCCGTTGGCAGATGGTACTGACAGAATATGACATCCAATACGTCTCGCAAAAAGTTATAAAAGGGAGCGTGTTGTATGATTATCTTGCCCACCAACCTGTGGAAGATTACCAGCCCATGTATTTTGACTTCCCCGATGAAGAAATCATGTTTGCCAGAGACTATGAAACATTAGGCCCAGACGATGGACCCGAACCAGGATCGTGATGAACGCTCATGTTCGATGGTGCCGCAAATACTCAAGGAAATGTCATAGGGGAAATTATCACATCTTCTACTGTTTTTCATATTCCCTTCATTGTGAGGTTGTGTTTCGAATGCACCAATAACATGGCTGAGTATAAAGCATGTATCTTTAGAATTGAAGCCGATATTGATCACAAAATCAAGATTCTAGAAGTATATGGGGATTCTGCTTTAGTCATCGGTCAAGTCAGAGGTGACCGGGAAGCACGTGACAGCAAATTAATCCCATATCAAGATCAAGTCTTGAAGCTAATCCCATACTTTAATGAGATTACTTTCAACCACATTCCCAGAAAAAGAAATCAATTGGCAGACGCTCTCACCATGCTATCATCCATGTTCAAAGTTAAGTGGAAAATGAGGCATCTGCTATCCGTATTGAATATCTTGATGAGTCAGCTTACTGTTTGGCAACTGAGGTAGGAACTAATGATCAACCTTGGTTCTATGATATCAAAAGGTATCTAGAAAAACAAGAGTATCCAGAGAACATTTCCATCACAGACAAGAAGTACTTGAGAAGGCTCTCGGCCAAATTCTTATTAAGTGGAGATGTGCTTTACAAGCGGAACTATGACTTGGTCTTACTCAGATGCATGGATAGACACGAAGCAAGTCGAATCATAAATGAAATCCATGAAGAATCCTTTGGGACACATGCCAGTGGACACATGATGGTTAAAAAAATATTGAGGGCTAGCTATTATTAGATGACGATGAAAACTGATTGTTATCGTCACGTGCAAACATGCCACAAGTGTCAAATCTATGCAGATAAAATACATGTGCCACCAGTTCCCCTAACTTTCGCCATGTGGGGCATATATGTGATTGGGCGCATCGAGCCAACTACTTTAAATGGTCATCGTTTCATCTTAGTGGCCATTGACTATTTCACTAAATAGGTGGAAGTCGTATCATATGTCAACGTCACCAAACAAGTGGCCGCTCGCTTTATCAAGAAAGAGATCATATTTCATTATAGGGTTTCAAATAAAATCATTACTGACAATGGCTCAAACCTCAATAACAAGATGATGAAAGAATTGTGTAAAAACTTCAAGATCGAGCATCACAACTCATCACCATGCCGTCCAGAGATGAATGGCTCTGTTGAGGCAGCAAATAAGAACATCAAAAAGATTATTCATAAGATGGTGAAGACATACAAAGATTGGCACGAAATGATAGCTTTTGCTTTGCATGGTTATTGCACTTCAGTACACACTTCCCTGTTGAGGTAGAAATTCCTATATACGGCATGGGTGTAGTGCTCCCTGTTGAGGTAGAAATTCCCTCCTTGAGGATTTTGATTGATGTCAAGCTCGATGAAGCAGAATGAGTGCAGGTAAGACTTGATCAGCTTAATCTTATCCACGAAAAGCGCATGGCAGCCATCTGTCATGGCCAACTATACCAAAAGCGGTTGAAAAGGGCGTTTGACAAGAAAGTTCGTCCTTGAAACTTCAAAGTGGGAGACTTAGTATTGAGAAAGATTCTGCCAATCGACACAGATCCAAGGGGCAAATGCACAATTAACTATGAAGGTTCATATGTTGTGAAAAAGGTCTTTTCTGGAGGAGTCTTGATATTACCAAACATGGACGGTGAAGATCTGTCATTCTCTGTGAAGGCAGACGCAGTCAAAAAATACTATGTCTGAAAACAAACCTTGTGGAAGACAAAAAGAAAAGGTCCAGGCAAAAGTTAGGGTTAAAAAATAAAAAAATAAATATAAAACCCGATAAGTTGAAAACCCTCGGGGCAACTTTGGCACAAAAAAAGGGTATCCTGGTAGACTGAAAACTCGAAAGGGAGGTCTAGGCAAAAGTTAGGGATTTTAAAAGGCAAAAGGTTGCGGTCTGTGAAGAATTTGTCAGCTCATCACTAGAATCGAGGGAACTCCAAATGGGAAAGATCAATCCAACCACCTTCCTCAGAAGCGGTGTACAAAAATCTTCGAGCCCATAGGGATCATAGCAGAATTGGAACTCAGTGGAAATCTGAGTTTTTCTCATTGCCATTGTACTTTTGTCATATTTTTGCAATTACATCTTTTAGGAATTGTATCCTTATGTTAATTACCCATTTATGGGTCACTTTATCATCAATAAAATCTCTTTCATCAAATTGTGTTCCACAATTTTTACTTTTACTACTTGTTTGCAAAAGGTGGAATTTTTATTCTTTATAAACATTGTATTGAGATTTTTGGGATAAAAATAATAAACAACAAAAGAAAACACGAAGTTACTCTCTGGTTAAGGTGTATAAAGGATAACCACGATCTCTAATAGACGCATCGGTACACAAAGCATCATTAAATCAAAAAGATCACCTAGACTCGACCAAGTCGGGGGCAATCTAACCAATCAGCACAACTTGTCTGTTAAAACCAACTTGAAGTGATCCAAATCTTGTCACAGGGATGTTGGGAAGTTAAGCTTGACACCCTAAACCAAAGCCTAACCATACTTAGTGCAACCATTACCCATAATTTGTATCCTCATATCCCTAGCAACCTGAGCATACATTTGCATTTTGCATACATACCTTGCATACATTCTGCATCATTACATGCATGATTTTTCAGTCGTTCTCAAAGACGCGAATTTCCTGTGGACATCCTGTCAAGATTCTTTTAGGGTGTTTACCCCTTCTTCACTTACCTTTTGTAAGTATTTTTCAAGAAGTATCTCCTCCTGCTTTTTGCATAGGAGTCACCTTGCCTTTTGTAAGGGATTTCATTACCTTTTGTGTGAAATCTTACTCTTTCACTTTTTTTTTGTAAGCGTTTCTCGCTGCCTTTCGCATGCAAAATAACTTTGTATTGGATACAAATATGGGAATATACGAATAATATATTTTTGTGTCGATTAATTTGGACGTGTGATGCCTGTGTGCCCAAGAAATCAATGGTCACCATACTCCGAGGATGTCATCTTCGTCGTTGTGTTTGTGAGTTCAAATGAGGTTCTGATACCCTATGCAAGTTTCCTCTGCCTTTTGTAGGAAGATGGTTATTGCCCTCAGCTTACCTTTTGTAAGTCTTTTCGTGTCTTTTTCATGAAGTATCTCCTCTTTGCCTTTCGCAATGGATTCAACTTACCTTTTATAAATCCTCCCGTGCCTTTTGCACAAGTTCTTTTCAGCTTATCTTTTGCAAGTATCCTCTCTACCTTTTGTAGAAGGAATCTTTTTCCAAACCTTTTATTTTGGAGTCCTCTCTACCTTTTGTAGATAGAATTTTTCTCTTAACATTTTGTTCAGGAGTTCTCGTTACCTTTTGTACGAGAAATTAAACCATCAGTGGAGTGATATTCCACATGTTCTTTCTTAACCTTTTGTTAAGAATATCCTCATACCTTTTGTATGGGAGATTATATTTTCTCCTAACATTTTGTTCAGGAGTCCTCTCTACCTTTTGTAGGAGGAAATGTTTCTCCTAGCCTTTTGTTTAGGAGTCCTCTCCACCTTTTGTAGAAGGAAACATATGTTCCTCCTAACCTTTTGTTCAGGAGTTCTCGTTACCTTTTGCACGAGAAATTAAACCATCAGTCGAGTGATGTTCCACACGTTCTTTCTTAACCTTTTGTTGAGAATATCTTCTTACCTTTTGTATGAGAGATTATATTTTCTCCTAACCTTTTTTTCAAGAGTCCTCTCTACCTATTGTAGGAGGAAACACCCGTTTCTCCTAGCCTTTTGTTCAGGAGTCCTCTCTACCTTTTGTAGAAGGAAACATATGTTCCTCCTAACCTTTTGTTTAGGAATTCTCGTTACCTTTTGTACAAAAAATTAAATCATTAGTGGAGTAATGTTCCACATGTTCTTTCTTAACCTTTTGTTAAGAAGATCTCCTTACCTTTTATATGAGAGATTATATTCCTCCTAACCATTTGTTCAGGAGTTTTCCTTGCCTTTTGCAAGAGGAAAACAAATCATATATTTCTCCTAACCTTTTGTTCGGGATTCCTTGTTTCCTTTTGCAGAAGGAGATTTATTTTCTTTGCCCTTTTGCTAACGTCTTCTACCTTATGTAACATAATATCCAAAGTACTCCCCAACTGAGTCGTGTTTTCCTTTTACAAGAAGCCTTTCTACCTTTTGTAGGAGTTTCAGATCACAATTATACCACTGTATCACTTTTGTCAGAATCTTGGAAGGATGTTTCTGTGTCAAAACTGGAAAAGCCCGTCATTGTGATATTCATTGAGCATACCACACATTTCATATCATAGCATAAACTACAATATTCTTACACTAATTCCATCCCTTTCCGCGGCCGAAAACCCTAGGTATTCTAGTATTTAATATACTTTTACCTTGAATGTTTGAAAACTATTGAGTTTCGTACCTTCAGTTCCAAGAAGATTAAATAGTGGCAGCTGTCACACCCTCATCTTCTCCTTAACATTTCATATCATACATTCATCATATCATACATCATCATGGTGCATATCAAGCATGTGAGTTTACAAGGAAAGGACATCGAAGGTATATTTGTTTCAAGGTAAGGATTGGATTGGTTCAACATTCTTTCATCTAATTCAGATAAGAAAATTTGACCTAATCTAGGTCAATGAAGAAAGGATGTTATACGCTCTTGCTGGTTATTTCTATTATGGGACCTCTTGAAGATGAGTTCATCATCTTAGGGCTTCCCTCAATTGTTTGTTTCACAAGTCATTTCTTTATAGATGGTGCAGAGGGTTGAATTAAGGTCTCCTCTTCATATTTATACTTGATAATGGGCCAGAGTTTTCTTCGTGATCTTATCAAGACGAGATATTCTTGCTACTTAAGTCATGAACTAAGATCTATCGAATAAGACTTGTTGTTTTTCTTGAATTTAAAATCAATCAAAGATTGGGGATCATTGATTAAGGTGGTATAGAAGATAAGTTTATGAAGTTGTGTGAACATGTGCATTACTATTTCAGTCACTCGTAATTCACAAATTTGATTGTATTCACTACAATAAAATATGCGTTCAAGTGCACCATGATTCGAAATTTTCAAAAGACTGAGTAAGCATGTTTCAAGACATCGGTGTATGGATTCATCATATTTCAAGTATATGTTTTGATTCATTATCCAATGAGTGATTCAAACTGAAAAGCCATCCATGTGGATTTCTTCAAATACAATTTACTTGAAAACTTAGGTATTCATCTTCATACAACATAGTTTCTAGTTCAATGTTCAAATGACATTCAAATTTACAAGCCATAATTCAAGATTGTAAGTTCAAAGACTCAAGGCCTATTCCATTGCAAATTCAATTATCCAAATTAGATTCATCATTCCAAAACTCAAGATTCAAGTTCAAATGCACGAGTATTACAAGGAAAATTTTATAGCATCCCATTTGTGGCAATTCATAAATGCTAAGTCTCCCACAAGTATTGCCTAATCTCACAAAAGTTAAATTAAATGGAACTTAAAGAAACTAAGTCTTTTGACTCATTCCATCAAGTCTAGCCACGACCTAGCACTACCCAAGGCTTCACCAATCTTCAAGTTAGCGTCTAGTCGCCCAAGCCATCATCCACGGTTCACTTTCGCGTTTTGTGTTACCATGGCCTTTTCATTGTGCCAAGTCTTCATCAACCATACAAACTCATCATCCAAGCCTTTCTAAATTCCCTCATCGACACATGAAACACAAACGAAAAGGTTAGAAGTCAAAATGGAATAACATCAAAATTCATCCAAGAACAACAACAATTTGTATCTCATGATGCCATTGATGGAAAAGTAATAATAATACTAATAATAATATAGCCTAATTATAGATATGATTGTACGACATATTATGATAATACAATAAACGTGTACCTGTCATGGTTGAATCCATTTGCCTTGCCTGAGTGTAAACTGAGAATACTACTGCCCTCTTTTTGATGGAACGGTTACGCTTAAAATCTAACCTAATGGGATAGTCAAATATATAACCATCAGATGAGGGAAGGGACCTCTCAGGGGACTATCCAAAAGAATGACCCAACCCATCACGGGTCATTCAACAATTAAGCTCAATACAATATTCATTTAATTAAGTAAATTAATAATTGATATAATAATTATATTTTATTTAATAATTAATTAAAGTAAATCCATTATATATTTAACATTCTCCCACTTGGATGACTTTAATTAATTATTAAAATAACACAATTATAATAACCAAATATATCAATCATCTATCATCAACATAATGTGAGAAAGCACAAAATTTAACAATGTATAAATTGTATCCGATAGGGAAACAAATCACACATTTCAAATACTCACATATCATATAACGATAATGAATATGAATTAACATAATATAATGTAGAAATATGTAATCCAATAATGGTCCAAGCATCTTAAATGCTACAAGAGATATGATTATTAAATTGACATCATCTTATACATATCTCATTACAATAATTAAATGCAACAATCAGACTCCCACTAATCTAAAATATCAAATGACTTAACTACACCCATGTTGGCTACATGCCTTTGAAAAACACCAACAGTCAAGCCTTTGGTCAGTGGATCAGCCAACATGTTCTCAATGGCAAGATGTTCAATTCGAGTCTGAAATTCAAGAATTTTCTCTCTCACAAATAGATACTTAATATCAAAATGCTTTGAGCGAGAAGAGCTCTTAGTGTTCTGAGAGAAATGTACAACAACAGAATTGTCGCAATATATCATAAGTAGCCTAGATATGCTTTCAACAACTTTGAAGCGAGAGATTAAGTTCTTTAGCCACATAGCTTGACAGGTAGCTTCATAGCAAGCTACATATTTTGCCTCCATGGATGAGGTAGCTGTAAGAGTCTGTTTAACACTCTTCCACAAAATAGCTCCTCCTGCCATCATAAAAATTAAGCCGGAAGTAGACTTTCGGTCGTCAAGGCAACCTACAAAATCAGAATCAGAATAACCAATGACCTGAAGTTGATCAGACTTCTGATAGGTCAACATGTAATCCTTGGTTCCCTGCAAATATCGTATGACCTTTTTAACAGCTTTCCAATGACCCAATCCTGGTCTACTCAAGTATCTCCCTAAAACATTAACTGCATATGCAATATCGGGACGAGTACAAACTTGAGCATACATCAAACTGCCAACAGCGGAAGCATATGGGACTCTTTCCATTTCAGCAGTTTCTTTATCATTTTGAGGACATTCAGATTTAGAGAGTTTATCACCCTTTTGGGCAGGAACAGCGCACGGGGAGCAAGACTGCATATTAAAGCGTTTAAGGATTCTCTCAATATATCCTTTTTGAGATTATCCAAGAACACCACGTGACCTATCACGAAAACTTTGGATGCCTAAAACAACAGAAGCATCACTTAGGTCCTTCATATCAAAGTGGTTACTTAACATTGTTCTTGTCTCATTCAAAAGACTAACACTAGTGCTAGCAAGAAGGATATCATCGACATATAACACTAAGATTATAAAATCTCTCCCAATGGTCTTTAAATAAATGCACTGATCTGAAGCATTTTCATTGAAACCAAAAGAAGTGACAACTTTGTCAAACTTCAAATACCATTGTCTAGACGCCTGTTTTAATCCATATATGGATTTCTTCAGTTTGCATACTAACTTCTCTTTTCCTGCTTCAATAAAACCTTCAGGTTGAATCATGTAAACATCTTCAACAAGTTCTCCATTCAAAAAAGTTGTCTTCACATCCATCTGGTGAAGTTTCAAATTAAAGTGTGCAACCAAAGCCATAACAACTCGAAAAGCATCTTTGGTAGAGACGGGTGAGAAAGTTTCTTTGTAATCAATCCCTTGTCTTTGACTATAGCCCTTTGCCACTAGTCTGGCTTTGTATCTATCAATTTTACCATCAGGATTACGTTTAGTTTTGAAAACCCATCTGCATCCAATGGCCTTGAAACCAACTAGTAACTCTGTGAGATCCCAAACACCATTAAGAGACATAGAATTTAATTCATCATGCATAACATGCAGCCAATTAGAAGCATGAGAACAAGAAATTGCTTCATTAAAAGTGGTAGGATCATCATCATCATGAATGTCAAACTCATGCTCTTGGAGATACACAACAAAGTCATTTGATATTGTAGGCTTTCAAACTCTCAAAGAATGTCTCAATGGAACAACTTCAGTAATGTCACTTGGTTCAGCAACACCAATGGCTCTAGGGTATCAATTTGTACATGCTCATCTATTTGTGGTGACACAACTTGATCATTATTTTGAATTACTAGAACCACAACCTCATTATGGAAAGGAACGCTTGGTATAGGGAGAAAAGTACGATCTTCTTCAAGAGTAACTGGTCGTGGCGTAGAGACTCCACTATCAAAATCACCCTCAAAGAAAATTGCTCTATCAGATTCAACGACTCGTGTAGAATGAGAAGGACAATAAAATCTGCAACCTCTAGACCCAACACTATATCCGATGAAGAAACCACTAACAGTCTTCATATCAAGTTTCTTCTGTTGAGGATTGTAATGTTTGACTTCAGCCTTACAACCCCAAACATGAAAATGTCTCAAACTTGGCTTCCTTCCTATTAATAGTTCATAAGGAGTCTTCGACACTGATTTACTAGGCACCTGATTTAGAATATAGACAGCAGTTCTCAAAGCATCACCCCAAAGAAAATCAGGCAATGACGAATGACTCATCATGCATCTAACCATGTCCATAAGCGTGCGATTACGTCTCTCTGCAACTCCGTTCTGCTGAGGAGTACCTGGCATAGTGTATTGAGCCTCAATACCACATTCATCTAGAAATCTAGCAAACGGTCCCGGATTTATTCCTGTCACATCATATCTACCATAATATTCTCCTCCTCTATCAGACCTCACACATTTGACCTTCTTTCCTGATTTCAATTCAATGGCAGCTTTAAAAGATTTGAAGGCATCCAAGGAACTAAACTTGTCTTGGAGAAGTTCTATCCATCCAAATCTGGAGAAGTCATCTATGAAAGTGATAAAATACTTGTATCCACCCATAGCAATGGGTGTAATAGGTCCACACATATCTGTGTGAATCAATTGCAGTACATCTTCACACCTATTCGCTTTTGTATTCCTGATTTTGGCAGTGAACTTTCCTTTGAGGCAATCAACGCAAGTTTCAAAATCAGAGAAGTCAAGATTAGGCATAATACCCTCCTTAATTAGTCTTTCAATACGAGGTCTAAAAATGTGCCTAAGCGTCTATGCCACAATATCGAAGAATTCTCATCTTTTCTATTGCGCTTTGTCCCAACAACAGAGTTGACAAACATCTCATTCACATTCAACATATATAAACCATCACGCAAATTTCCAGAACCAACAATAGCGGAATTAAAACAAACATCAAGTTTTCCATTACCAAAAACAAAAAAGTAACCACATTTATCCAAAACTGAAATAGAAATCAAATTCCTTCTCATTGAAGGTACATAAACTGCATCCTTTAAAATCAAAATGTGTGCAGAAGGTAAAAACAAGGAAACAACTCCTATCTCCATCACTGATACTCTAGCTCCATCTCCCACAATGACCTTCGCCTCAACATCACTTGGTTTCCTCAGGCTTGTGAACCCCTGCAAAGAATTCACGACATGAATAGTGGCACCTGAGTCCAACCACCAAGTATTGGAAAGAACATCTACTATATTTGATTCAAAACAAGCTAGAGCTAAGAGTGTACCTTGTTTTTCAAGTTTCTTTTTCAAGATAAAACAATCATCTGCCTTATGTCCATACTTCTTGCAGTACTTGCACTCTCCTTTAAGAATATTTTTCTTAAAAGACTTATTCTTAGGCTCCAAATATTGTGTTGTTCCTTTTCCTTTCTTATCATCAAAATGACGTTTTCCCTTATGGAAGTTTTTCTTATAATTCTTTGTTCCTGAAGTAGAAGCAACAAACTGAACACTTTGAGCTTTTGCCTTTTTCATAGAATCTTCCTCTTGAGTTACTATGGGTATCATCTCATCCACAGACCATTCAACTTTCTGAGTATTATAGGAGGTCCGCATAACATCAAAATGGGGAGGCAGAAACTCAAGAACCCTCCAAATTAAAGTGCTCTCACCAATTTCAACTTTGAAAGTTTTAAGCTTATTATAATAGTGGACCAACTTCATAATATGCTTACGCACACCACTAACACCATCATACTTAGTTTTGTCAAACAGAGAGAGATACTCACACTTCTTAGCCTTATCAAAACAAGTGAACTTCTCACCAAGTAATCTTTAGCACTCTCACTTTCTGGTATGCTTTGTCTTATAGATTTTTCCATAGTGTAAGATATCACCTTAAGGCACACTCTATTGGAGTGTTCCCATTTTTCATAAAGAGTCATTTGAGCTTCAGTAGACGTGCCAGTAATAGCGTCGGGCTTTTCAGTTCTCACAGCCAAGTCAAGGTTGGCTATAGCCAAATAAAGGTCGAGAGACTCTTTCCAGTCCTCATAATTTGTCTCATTAAGAGTTTTGACAGAGTTAGGAAAAGAGATTGTCATGGAGGAATAAAGAATCATTAAATAAATGATTATGTAATATAAAAATTGATTCCTCATATACCATCCAAATATTTTCCTAATATAAAAAAAACTCTAACTCATTATGATCTTGCATCAAGGATACAATAATAAACAGAAACTTATATTACCAAAATTTTAATATCGATAGGATATTTAAACATGATAAAATAAGCATAAATTGTCAACATTATTTTGTATCATAACAAAATTACACTAATAACAATATACCGATTGGATATGATTATTATTAATATAATATAGATCATAATTACAAATAAAATTTTATTTATTCTGAATTTATATCAATAATAATATAATAATAATATATGTCGATAGGATATACTTATCATTATTATAAATAATTATTATTAACAAAACTAATTATACAATTAACACGCAAAATTCATATAATTACACTTATAATAGTCAAGATTATTATCATATGAATCAACAATATTTATGCTTGAGAAAAAATTATGAAAAAATTTTATTATGCATGATAATAATTAATTAAATAAAACAAAATTATATATCTAAAAATAAAACAATATAATTTCTTAAGATATAGCCACGTCTCCTATCAATGGGAAATTAGTTATAACCTAAAATACTAGGCTTACCAATAAGAAGTGAGGAGCCGGTATCTCGGAGGAACCGGTATTTCAGGACTGAAAATATTTGCTCTCATTATACTATTAAGCGTCAATATTCCATAATTAATTAAATAGCAACTTCTTAATTATTGAAAAGTTTTAATTAGAAGCAAAGAAACTCACGCAGGAATGGAAAAAATTAAGAGGGGAAGTTTCCATGTTTTTTCTAGTTTTTTTTCCTTTAATTAGTCTTGTGCACGTTTAAGTTTAATATCAATTGAAAATTGAAGCATGCGTATATTCATAAAACTGGTACACACAGATTGAAAAATACGCACATATAGATATAAAAAAAAAACATAATTAACATAGATCAAATTTACAAATCTATAAATTTCAAATAGCCATACAACATATCTATGAGACTCTGATACCAATTGATGGAAAAGTAATAATAATACTAATAATAATATAGCCTAATTACAGATATGATTATTCGACATATTATGATAACACAATAAACGTGTACCTGTTATGGTTGAATCCATTTGCCTTGCCGGAGTGTAAACTGAAAATACTACTGCTCTCTTTCTGATGGAACGGTTACGCTTAAAATCTGATCTAATGGAATAGTCAAATATATAACCACCAGATGAGGGGAGGGACCTTTCAGCGGACTATCCAAAAGAATGATCAAACCCATCACGGTCATTCAACAATTAAGCCCAATATAATATTCATTTAATTAAATAAATTAATAATTAATATAATAATTATATTTTATTTAATAATTAATTAAAATAAACCCATTATATATTTAAAAGCCATAACCCAAGCAATTCAAACCATGTTCTCACAACTACATTATCACATGATATAATATGTCACACAAATATTTTCAATACACAACAAATTCACATATTTCAAAAACCATGCACACATCCCTCCAAAATTAGAATATCAATAGGGACCATTTGCATATGACAGAAGAAGAAGAAATAGAGCGCAACAGCAAAATAGCAGGAAAATACAACAGAAGTTTAGCAAACAATGAAATAAAACAGTGTGCAGTAGCAGAAAGTACAACAGAGGTTCAGCAAAAGTACAACAGTGAAATATCATGTTTTTGGCAAAGACACATTCTGGACTTAGAAAAACAACCTTAGACACTGCCACAAGCAAGATACTTCAACCGATGTTCAAATCATAAACCCTAATTTTCTACTATAAAGCCATGATCATTCATCAGTTCAAGACAGAGAGGAAAAATCTGGAAAAATTAAGAAACCTAGCAACCAAGTTCAGTGCTCATACACCTCAAAAAAATCTCAGCAAATCTGAGCAATTTCATAGCCATTCATACACAGAGAAAAAATCACAAAAAAAAAAAACACCAAACCATTTCAATATTTAGAAATTCAAACCAAGCCATTTCAATTTGCAGAAGAAGAAAACAGAATATAAGGAAAATCAGAGTGTACCTGAAACCGTGTTGATTGGCTCGTATAGGTATAACCTCCTATTTTTTTATTTCTTTTGAATAATCACTTAATTGCACCGCTGTCCATCACATTTTTCTCACTTTTATTGGAAACTTGAACAAATACGAGAGTGAATCGAGAGATGAAATTAAGAAATCATGAGTAAGATGTAGAAACACGATTAGAAACTGAGAGGCACGAGAGTTTGAGGGTGACGGTTTGAACCACGATACAAAGTGAAACACAAAGAAGAAAAATCGAGAGAGATGAAGGGATGAGCGTTGAGAAGGGTGAGCGTTGAGCGACATAGCTGTTGTCGTATTTCTTTTTTCGCTTGCTGAAGCATTAGACTCTGATTCGTGTTATCTTTTTTCTTTTCTTTTGCGTTAATACAACGGCTGGTAATATGAACATAGGTTTCCACATAACCCTTTCAAACCGGATCAGGCTAGCAGGTCAAAGTTGACCCGTTTTTTGTTTGATATTGGATCGCCCCTCTTGGGCTTCTTGTTTACTGATTTTTGGTTTTGTTGTTTTAAAGTTTCAAAAACATAACTCTTTTTTTTATATATATACTAGCGTCCAGACGGGCACTCGCGTGCCCGTCTGTCCGCTTTTTTATTGCACACATATAAATATAAATGATATATTTTTATTTTATATTAATTTTACATGGAAGTTATGTGGGAAGTTATTAGTAGGGAGTTATATGAAAGATGATAGTAGTAGTTCAATGGAAGTTATTGTGTAAGTTATATATTTTAAAATAAGGGTAAATTTGGTATAAAAAAAAGCTAGACCAAAAATCAAGTATTACCTTTATATATGTTATAGATTAGTTCTAAAGTATTAGGTTGAATATTTTAATTTTAGGATTAGTTTTAAGATCAGTATTAGGTTTAGTTAATTTTAATTTTGGGATTATTATTTTTAATTTTAGGATTAGATATTTTAATTTAAGGATTAGAAATTTTGATTAGTAATCTTTAATTTTTAATGATGAAAAATGAACAAAAAAATGGTAAAATCAAAAATACAAAATGTTTAGTTCTTAGAATTAATTTGAGGAATGAGAGCTTTTGTAAGTGTCAGTTGGACTTCGTGCGCGACCTAGGCTTGACGTGAATTATCATTAGAGACTTGTGAATTTATATCGCAAGGTGGTTGTCGTTACCTTGTTTTTAATCATATACTTGTATTGTGGATTCATTTTTTTTAGTTTAGGACACCTCTGACACACATAGTTCCTCTTGGGTTATTCTACAATGAGCCTTTTTGTTTCTCACTTTGATTATCCCTTGTACTTTGTCATGTATCCCTCCCCCGTTTGATGTACTTTGTTATTTTGTTTTCCATTATTTAACTAGTTAGACATCTTAGAAATTAGGATCAATAACCCCAAAAAGCATTTTTGATTCACATATCAAGCCATACCCAAAACTTGTAAGTCGATTACCTAGTGCATCGTCATCAACTTTGTTCGCATCACTTCAAATTTTTTTCTTAATAAGCAATAAAACCCTTGATCCAATGTCAAGTGGCATTTTTCTCAATAAGATTCAAAAAAACAATAAAATATGATTAGGATTGCGCATAGTCTTTAGTGTGATCCTAATTAAGAACAACTTTATTTCAAAACCATAAAAACAACATCAACTCATCAAACATCTTTTTCGCCTTAGGGCATCATTTGAAAATCCTTTTTCAAGGTATAAAATCAACCAGCATACAACCATTTCTCAAGCCTTCGAACTACGGAGCTCTGATTCTTCACTTCTTTTAAGTGAAGATACGTAGGCACAAGGGTCACAATCCTTGACGAGCACTCTAATAAAAAACCAACCCCTCTTTCCCTTTAGTAAGTAGACTTTTAGATACAACACCAATTCGAGCTAGACAACTTAAATGGTCCCCATCGAGTACGATGGATGCGAGGGGTGCTAATATATTTCCCTCGCATAACCGACTTCCGAACTCGAAACTTGGTTGCAATGACCATGTTCTTTCCCTAAAGGTTTTATCATTATTTCCCTTTCCCTCTTTGGGATAAATAAAATTATGTGGCGACTCTGTGTCATTTTTCGCGTAGTGATACATATCACTGCTGAATGCAGTCTTCTAGCCGAAACAAGCCTATATCAGGTAAACTACGCTCAAGGAAACCCTTATTCTAATACTTATAAACCTGGAGGGAGGAATCATCCAAATTTCTCTTATAAGAACAATAAACCCACTCAAAATACTGCACCTTAGAGACCACCGGGTTTCCAAGCTCAAAGACCGATACAACCAACTCAAGCTACCCCTCAGAAATCAAGCCTAGAATAGATCACAAAGAGCTTTATTTCAGCTCAAACTCAGCAAAACAAAGGATTCATGAATCAAAAAATTCATATGAATGAACTGATTACCTAATTAGGCACCTAGGTTGATTATGTGGTAACGCACAACAAGATGTTGGAAACCCAAATCTCACAAGTAGCACAATAACAAGCTGCTCAAGCTACACCAGGAGGATCATTCCTTGGACAACCTCAACCTAACCCTAAAGTCCATGCTAATTTTATTTCCTTACAAAGTGGAACCACATACGATGGACCTATAGATACTAGGTTGAATAACAACTTGCTAAAAAACCCTGAGCCCCTAAAGGAAAACGTTGTGAGTACACCTGAAAATCAAGAAGTGGAACCAGAGAAGCAAAAAGAGAGAATTTAAAAATAAGAAGGCAGGTAATGATAACCAAGTTTATGTACCACCCCCTCCTTATAAACCATCAATTTCATACCTCTAAAGACTTAAACAAACCAAACTAGATAACCAATACAAAATGTTTGTAAAAGTGATTGAGAAACTCCACGTTGAGATTCCTTTCACTGAAGCTATCACCCAAATACCTTTGTATGCTAAATTCTTGAAGGATATCTTAATAAAAAAACGTAAATTTTATGACCCAAAACCATTAGAATTCAATTCAATCAATGAGAGAAAATTAGCTAAAAAAGAGAAAGACCCTGGAATTTTTTCTATAACATGTGTTTTAGGAAGTCATGTTATTGATAAGGCACTACTGGACTTAGGAGCCAATGTTTGTTTAATGCCTTTAGTTGTCTATGATAGGTTGAACGTAGGAGATATACAATTAACTAGGATGTCCCTCCAATTAGATGATCGATCAGTTAAGTATCCGATCGGTATATTAGAAGACATTCCAGTTAGGATTGGCCAACCTTGTATTCCAATAGACCTCGTTGTTATGGATATTAAAGAAGACGAAGAAATCCCTATATTTCTAGGAAGACCATTCCTATCAACAGCCGGAGCCGTAATAGATATCAAAAAAAGGAAAAATGACCTTTGAAGTAAGTAAATAAAAAGTAGAATTCATCTTATCCAAATTACTGAGAGCCCCTGTTGTAGATAACTCATCTTGCACCATCGATATCATTGATGAGTGCATAAGAAAGTTAGATGCAGAAGCACCCACATCAACGATAAAACTTCCCTTAAATCCCATAATAGAAGATGACAGATTTTAATCAATGACACCCTATGTAGGTGACAGTCTTTACGAATGCTTAGCACCCACCTCTGACCATATGCTTGGTCTAAAGAAACCATCAATAGAGCTTAAGGAATTACCCAAGAATCTGAGATATGAATTCTTAGATGAAGAGCTTAATTATCCTGTTATAGTTAGTGCACATCTGAGCAGTAACAAAACCAGTCAACTTTTAGAGGTCCTACGAAAATATCCCGCAGCTCTAGGCTATACCATTTACAACCTAAAGCGGATAAGTCTATTTGTGTGTATGCACTGGATTATGCTAGAGGAAGATTCTAAACCCTCTAGAGAACACCAGAGAAGGATAAACCTTATAATGAGTGATGTGGTCAAGAGAGAAGTGCTAAAATTACTTGAAGCTGGAATAATTTACCAAATCTCGGATAGTAAGTGGGTAAGCCTTGTACATGTGGTACCTAAGAAAGGAGGTATCACAGTTGTGCAAAATGAAAAAAGGAGAATCAGTAGAAAGACGTGTAGAAAATGGTTGGCGTATGTGCATTGACTATAGAAAGCTAAACAAAGTAACCCGGGAGGACCATTTCCCCCTTCCAATCATAAATCAAATGCTTGAACGTTTAGCTAGACACTCTTATTTTTGCTATTTGGATGGGTACCCAAGATTTTTCCAAAACCCTATTCACCCGGATGACCAAGATAAAACACCTTTCACATGCCCTTATGGATTATTTGCCTATCGACGACTGCCATTTGGGCTATGCAATGCCCCTACAACCATCCAACGGTGTATGATGTAAATATTCACTAATTTCCTTGACGAGATCATGGAAGTTTTCATAGGTGATTTCTCGGTGTGCGGATCCAATTTTAAGAACTGCCTTTCCAACCTTGAGAAAATCCTAGAAAGGTGTGTAGAAGTTAACCTAGTTTTAAACTGGGAGAAATGTCATTTTATGATAAAAGGTATAGTACTAGGACACAAAGTATTAGAGAGAGTCATTGAGGTTGACAAATCTAAGATTGAGATTATAGAAAACCTCCAACCACCAAAGACAATTAGGGAAGTCCGAAGTTTTCTAAGACACGTCGGTTTCTACCGACAATTTATCAAGGATTTCTCTAAGATTACTAAACCTTTAACTGGTCTCCTAATGAAATACGTGTAATTCCTCTTCGACAAAAAATGTCTCAAAGCATTTAATCTCCTAAAACGAGCACTAATATTTGTTCTTATCATGCAACCACCAGATTGGAACCAACCATTCAAGATCATGTGCGATGCAAGTGATTTCATCGTTGGTGTTGTCTTGAGACAGCGTGAGGACAAGAGATTACACGTAATATATTATGCTAGCATAACTTTAGATATCTCCAAACTAAATTATACCACTACTAAAAAGGAACTCCTCGCAGTAGTGTTTGTAATAGACAAATTCCACTCCTATTTAGTTGGAACCAAAGTTATAGTATACATCGATCACGCCGCCATTCGATATCTTCTTAGCAAAAAGGATGTGAAGGCTAGATTTCTTCGCTGGATCCTGTTGCTACAAGAATTTGACCTGGAAATCTGTGACAAAAAAAGGAACTGAAAATGTGGTGGTTGACCACCTGTCAAGGCTCAAATATCTAAAACCTGGTCTTATACTTATAAATGATTATTTCACCTATGATAGATTAATAACTTCAGTTAAGGCAAATCATGATGATGACCCCGACGAATAGGAAATACATATCAAAGAGGCACTAGTTATGACGAACGTACCCTGGTAGGCATATTTTGTTAATTAGCTAGCAGACGATATCATGCCCCCTTACTTAACATACCAACAGAAGAAGAAGTTCTTCCACGATGTAAAACAATTCTATTAGGACAAACCCCTTCTCTTAAAAAGAGGCACCGATGTTATATTTTGGCGTTGTGTACCTGAGGAGGAAGTGGAAAGTATTATAGCTCATTTCCACTTTGCACCCTATCGTGAATATGCAAGCACATCAAAAATGTGCGCCAAGATTATTCAAGCAGGCCTTTACTGGCCAACATTATGGCATGACGATCATCCTTACATAGTCAGATGTGACCAGTGTCTACGCACTGGAAACATATTGAGACGCGATGAGATGCCCCTAAGTAATATCCAAGAAGTTGAAGTTTTTGATGTTTGGGGAATCGACTTTATGGGTCCTTTTCTATCCTCCATGGGAAACAAGTATATTCTTGTATGTCGATTACGTATCTAAATGGATCGGGTCCATTGCCTCACCTACTAACGACACACGAGTAGTCATTAGAATGTTTAAGCACTACAGATTTCCTAGATTCGGAGTTCCTTGCCTCGTTATAAGCGATGGAGGATCTTATTTTATTTCAATAATTTCCGTGAACCTTTTAAACAAGTACGTTGTGAAACATAAAATAGATACACCCTATCATCCACAAACCAGTGGAAAAGTAGAGGTGTCAAATAGGGAAATCAAATAGATCCTAGAGAAAATAGTTTCTACCTCTAGGAAAGATTGGTCCTCTAAGCTACAAGATGCATTGTGGGCTTATAGGACTACTTATAAAACCCCTATAGGAACAAACCCATTTAAATTAGTCTATGGTAAATCATGTCACTTACCCTTCAAATTAGAAAACAAGGCATATTGAGCCTTTAACATGGATTATCTAACAGCAAGTAACAAGCGCGTACTTGACATCCACAAGCTGGAAGAACTCTGCCGTGATGCCTATGAAAATGCTATAATATATAAAGAACGAACTAAGGCGTATCATGATAAAAGGATAGCTAGAAAAGAATTTAAATTAGGTGATCTCGTACTTTTATTCAACTCTAGATTATGACTTTTTCCAGGAAAATTACGTTCCAAATGGTCTGGTCCATATACAGTTATAAAAGTCATGAAATCTGGTGCAGTTGAGATTAAAAATCAATTATCTAGTCCTTTCATTATAAATGGGCAAAGACTAAAACATTGTAATGATGGAGGCGTTCCTATATACTACTTTGGCCATACTTTGATAGAATTGCCCCTTGTTACTTCAACAATGTGAATTAAAGCAATCTTCGAGTTGTCGATGTTAAACAAAGTGTTGCGTGGGAGGCAACCCACGGTCTATTTTATTTTATTGCATATTTTTCATTTTATAAACGGTGAATTAATTAATTAATTATTTTCTTAACAGGACTGACTTGTTTGATGTTTACATTTCAGGTTTCAGGTCTCTTGCTCTCCATTTCCATTAACTATATTTTTAGGATGCAGAGTTTTGACAACATGCACGTACAGTTCAGGGATGAAGCCCAGAGGAAGCGTTATGTGGTCTTATCTGAGTGACCTTTGCTGCCAACCAGATACCCTGAGCCCACTTGCTTAGAAGCCATAGAGCTCGAAACCAGTGTTAGATGCATATGTCACCAACTCCAATGGGATGAATACTCTGAAGCCATGAACATCAAGGATCGGAACCTGAACCTAGAATTCCTCAGTTCACTTAACTAAGAGCCTTACCATGGTCGTGGTTTTAATAGAGGATTGATCACCTTCAGATTGTTTGGCTATGAATACATGTTTACCCACAGAGAGTTTGCTAACCTTCTAGGTTTTTAGAGCGGCATGGATGTTGTGCCTGAAGTACTTAATTGTGATTTCATGCAAGAAGAGATAGACACTTTATAGAGTGATATTACCGGTGGAGACAACCTTGACCCATCCACCCAGCTTTCCAATTGTATCTATAACCCAACTTTTATATACTTTCAGATAATATTGCCCCAAACCTTTTTTGGAAAAAGTGAAAACTGTGAGTCTGTTAGCGTAGAAGATATTTTAACTCTCTTTTCCACCACCCAGTCCCGTCCTGTTGATTTTGGAACCTTCCTTATAAAGAACTTACATTGTATTGCAAAATCAACCGAAGGACCTACACATGTAGGAGGAACAGTAACCCATATTGCTTATGCATTAGGCCTCCTGAACCAACTCTCCCACCTTGTCCCTTATTGCGGCTAGATCCTTATTAATTTAAAACATTGTTTAGACTGCGGCCTAGTGAGAATATTTTTCTTTAGCATTAAGCATTACAAGTTACTAATCAATAATGAAACAATCCATTACTTCTCTTTACCCCACCAGGGAAGAACTAATATCCATAAGAAAGAAAATTGGACCTATGCTTTAGAAGACCAAGGAGAGACCCCAACCAGACCCATCATACCTCCTGTTTTAGAATACCATCCCCATCCCCCTCAAAAAGGACCATTGTTCTTTCCTCTAATTTTAATATACAGAGGCATAACCTTGACCATGAGCTCACTGCCATGCGCCAGGAGATGATATCTCTTCGTCAAGAAATTACTGGTCTTACTTTGCAGATGGAAGTGATTGACACCACTCATGCCACAAAGAAAGATTTCCTTTACCAGGAGACCTACAATCTTCGTCACCAGATCGCAGAAGCCTGGGCATCCTGCCCTCATCAAGACCAGGGTGACTGACACAAATCTCTTTAGAAGATGTTGTTCTAGTCTCTTTCACATCAGACACATTAGAAGCATTGAGAACATTTCTTACTATATGTGTGGGGGAGGATTTACTGCTTTTCATTATTTAGCTAATTCACCGTTATTAGACTCAGTTTTTCTCTTCATTAGATTCATTTTTCCTCATTAGATTTATTTTTTCGTCCATCAAATTTATTTTCAATCATTTCCCATTATTAGTGACATTTATTTCTTCTCAAGTATTATTTCAATTATTCATTATTTTAGTTATTCATTATTTTTATTCATTTTCCGACCAAATTTTAAAAATTTCAAAATCTTTGCTAGTATTATTACTAACCTATATAAATTCTTCAATATATTTTTTCAATGTTGGAATTCTATCAAAGAAAAATGCCACGGGTACTGAAGGCCTATACACCTCAAGATGTGCACCAAACACCCCTTAAGGCCCATGACTCGTGACCAAGGCTCAGCAGCCAACCCACTAAAGATGGCACTCACCATCTAGAGGTGGCACCTGCCACGGGTACTGAAGGTGGAAATACGGGACAAAAGCAAAAGGCTTCATTTTATCCCCATTTTTCAACTTACCATCTTCTCCAACCCACTTTCTTCCACCATTAACCCATCCTTCTCACAACTTTAAAAACCTTCATTCTCAACTGAAAATCCCAAAACCCCATCTCTAAGCATTAAACTAAAATACCTCATTTTTCTTCAACAACAATGGCAGGAATGGGAGACGGAAGAATTGTTTTCCGTGAAGGAAGAGATGGCACAAACCAAAGGAGGAAGTTTGAGGAATTGCTGACTCACAAAGTTTTTTGCCACACGAATGTCAACGACTCTTGCTTGTATAGTTTACGCATTTATCATTGTGTTTACTACTTGTTGGAGAACTTAGGTCTGCAAAACCTATTTGATCGTAGAGAGCCCACATATGAGAGTCTGACTCAAGAATTTTTAAGCTCGCTCATTTACTCTGTCAGTCTGAATAGCACAAGCACTATAGGCATGATTAAATTTTGCATGTTCAATGTGGAATATCAATACACCACTGATGATCTTGTAGGTATGTCGGGATTTCCCTATGGGGAAGGTGTTTTATGTGAGGCCCCAATAGAGACTAAGTGGGCAATTGAGGTAGGTCAGTTCTGGAGAGAATTGACAGGCCATACCACTATCTCTTTTGAAGGCAATTTGGAATTTGATATTCACAACCTGACCATCCGTGTTTTCCGCCAAATGCTGGTAGACACTATTTTTTACCGGGAAAATTCTAATAAATTAAATGCTAAAGAGTTTCTTTATTTATAGGCAACACTTACACGGAGGCCAGTGAATTCGGCCTCGTTTATGATAGCTCACATGTGCACCTTGTGAAAAACAAAGGGACTATATCCTTTGGAAGTTGATTACGTCCATTGCATGCGCTCTAAGGCTCAACAATGAGCTGGCTACTTTGATACCCTTACCACCCCACACAATTCACCTAAAATTCTTAAGGAATATGCAGTTGCATAGAGTTAGGAGAGAAGGAGGTTATCACCTCATGGTTCATAATGAAGCCATCAAAAGTGTTAATTTACCTTTTTCTAATCGTACTAATGTATGACATAAAAGAAATTGTACTTTTGATTTAGATGTTTCACCTGTTACTAGACCGGTACCACAAGATTACATAGGGGATGATGATAATGATGATTAACATGATCAAAGAGACACATCTCCCATTCATAACTCCTCACCCCTTCATTTTTCACCCACACACACTGCACCTAGTACTTCTAACCATTTTGCAGGTACATCTTCTGATTTATATTTGATGAAGAGATGATGAGAGAGAAGAGAGCTCACGAGGAAGAGCGGGATGGTCTGTTGTATGCCAATTACAAGCAACAACAAGACATGATAGAATTCATGCGAGAATCACAGAGGCAAACAGACTGTATGATCCGCGGTCGCTCGCGGATCAAAAACGAGTAATTTTATAA
Source organism: Lathyrus sativus (assembly GCA_963859935.3). Lineage (NCBI taxonomy): Eukaryota > Viridiplantae > Streptophyta > Magnoliopsida > Fabales > Fabaceae > Lathyrus > Lathyrus sativus. Next base: position 674,279,839 of record OZ012738.1, on the reverse strand, counting down.
AAATGCAGTACAGCGACAGTGACTCGGAATATCGTTCTCACAAGGATTCTTGTAGTGATTAACCAATTACAGTAATGAAATAAAAAGGGGGTTTTTGGTTCGATTAGGGAAGAGTAATTAACAAGAGTAATTTTCGAAATAAGTTGTTATGAAGAAAATTGATTATGAAATAAGTCAATCTACCGATTCGGTTCCTACTATCATTGATTATTATAATATTGATCTTCTAAGTGTCATTCCTATCTGGATGCAAACTCAATGGCAAGCGCAAAAATGTTTGTAAGATTTATGATCCTAATGTCCGAATTAAGCAAACGGGATAAAACTTCATGAATTAAGCAAACATGATTGTTCAGACACACAAACGAATTAAGCAAACGTAAACGTGTCTATGCCTAGGACCATACAATCAACCAAATTAAATCAATAATATCATGCAATCGAATTAAGCATACAAGAACATAAAATTATTGAACGGAATTAACAAATAGTAATAATACTATAATAATCTCAAGTGTTGGAACCTGAATTACGGTAGACCGACTCAGAGGGATTAGTTCTCCATAGGATTCGTAAAAGCTTCAAGGTTTTTTTCTCGTGAATAGTAGGTAATGTGAACAGTAACACGATTTCTCTTTAAAAAGGAAAATAATGGATCAAAACCCAACTGGGTCAAAAATATAACCCAGGCCCAAAACATCAAAACTAAAATAAAATTCCAATGCTGTAACTTGAAACGGAAATCTGGAATTTTGAGCTCCGAATCTGACTTCGACTCCAACACGAAAGTTGTAGCTCTCTCTCTTAGCTTTCCGGCGATATTTAGAACGCCTCAATCGAATTCCCGGAACTCCAGTTATGATCGTTTCCGTGCAGACTGCTAAAGCTGAAAAATAGTTGCGAAAATTAAATTAAATCAAAAATAAAATAAAATAAGAAAACATGATAAAATATAATAATAAGCAAAATAACATAAAGAAATGTCTAAGTAAAAATGTAGGATAATGTGCATAAATATGCACTGATCACTGTACCCTCCGATCAGTGATGCAATCTCAACTCACGATAGCATCCGAGCAGCAGCACCTAGAGGCCGCACTTATGTGTGTCCTCACTCTCGTGCATACTAACCAGGGGGCCATACTAGGTAAAATCTCAAGTCTATTGGAGTATAACGCTGCACTCTTAATGCATATCTAGCAGCTCGAGATATCTCAGAGTTCTTGATGTCGAAGCCGAAGCCCTCATCAATGACATCCAAACCAGGAAGAAGGTGACAGTGATGGACATGAGTAGTAGATTATCCGGGTTTTACCTATCCTTTTTCCACATTTTATCGAAAAACTGGGGACGATGTTCGGTTTAAGTTTGGGAGAGGATCTTTACTGCTTTTATTTTTCTTTTATGCTTTATACTTTTATGGCTTTTTAGTTAGGTTTATTATTATTTTTAGTTTATTGCATTTAGTAATTTATCATTTCATGTGCTTGACGAGTCTTTATGTGTAGTTTTATGTCGTTTTTTAATTTCCCTCATTTCTTGAGCCATACCGAAATTTTTTTAAAAAGAAAACAATGTTTATTTTGAAATCCTACGGCTTTTAGACAAGTCACTACAACATTTGTTGTCTCTGGCAACACTTTTTTAGGTAACATGTAAAAATTGTTGCCTAAAATTCGTATGGCAACAATTTAAGGTTGTTGACAAAAATATATTTGCAACCCTTGATAATCGTTGCCTAAAATACTTTTGGGGACATTTTTAGAGCGTCACTCTTTTAGTTGTTTTGGCAATGATTGCTAATTGTGCCCTTAACTACTTTTGGGGACGATTTTGGAGCGTCATTATAATACTTCTTTAGCAATGTTTGATAATTGTCCCCATAAATATTTTTGGGGACATTTTTAGATTGTTACAATAGTTATAATAAAAGATTACATCCTTCAATGTTGTATAAAATTTTAGCAACATCAAATTTTTGGTGGCAATCTTCCTTCCAAACTTATCCACTAAAAAATATTTCCTTCTAAACATTATTAAAAAAATTTAAATATAAAAAATCATCTAACACATAATATAAAAATATAGTAATATATTATTATATTATGTATCAGATAAGTTTTTATATTTATTATATCATCTAACACATACCTCACATTTAAAGTGAAAGATTTTTTTGAATAATTTTTTATATTAAATTTTTTTTATATTATTATCTAACACATCTCACCATTTAAAAAAAAATTATATAAAAAATCACTAATATCTCTCTAATCATGTTTTAGAATAAAATATATATAATATTATTAAAAACCTCAAAAGAAAAAAAAGTTGATAAAATAACAAACACCCTGTGGAAAAAAAACAAACACAGAAAGTTCTTCTCCTCCCTCTTCTCGATCTCGATCTCTCTCTGCTCATGCGTTTCTTTCGATCCTTTAAAAAAGGAAAACAACACTCAAATCCAATCTCACCTATTATCCTCTATCTCAGATGAAACAAATTGTAAGCAAAACATGTCAAGAACACAAAGGGAATTAAGAACCCTAACTATAAAACCCGTTTCGTTTGGCCGAATTGGAGCAAATTACAACGTGATTTCAAGGGGGAAACAATTATAGCATGTGCAAAGAACATAACCGACAGAGAAAACGCGAAGAAAGCATAAAAAAATTTCAAACCGAAGATTTTAAAAATCCAAAATTCGTGGAGGTATGAATTTTTCGACAAAGATTCTGACCATAGATTAATTTTCAGTTGTTGTGGTATGATTTTCTGCTTCTTATTGTTCTGCTTCGATTTTCAACTTTGTTCCTTCTTCTATTCCAATTTGTTGTCGTGGTTTGATTAGTTTATTGGTTGAGTGTGGAGTTTGAAATTGTTGGACTGATTTGTGTTTTGATACAATTCAATGTTTAGGATATTGAGACTTTTAAGTTGTTTCATAAAGTAAATTTTTAGGATGTAAATGGTTGGATAAATTATAAATGGTTATATGAAAGAGGGCTAGATCAATGGAACATATTTTATTACATGATTCTTAGGAAGAGAATATCAGTGAACAAATATGTTGCAGTCATTTTTTGGGACGTTGAGCCAAGTGGTGCAAAAGGGTTATATCTAGGAAGTGTTTTATAAAAGCTTTTGAAAATATAATTTAACTATTTCAAGTGTGAACTTTATATACAGGGGATTTTAACAAGTTATTGAAGGTGAAATTATCGTGTAAACACAATTATGTTTAAGGATCTTTAACATACATTAGGATTGGAGAGGTTCAAGAAATGTAGTGTAGTATTTCACCTTTTGATCAAGTATCTGAAAAGTTGGTTTTCTCTGGATGGAGTGTAAATTTTGAAGCATAAGTCATGTTGGAAGAACTGCATGGGTTATATATACAATGTATTATTTTGGTGTTATCTTGAATATGGTATAGGGTGAAACACTCATTGGTCAATCAGTAAGCGTTTTTTTTTTTTTATGATTTCCAATTAATTTAGCTAGCCGATTCAGAGTCCATATAATATAACCAAAAAGTTTAAGTGGTAAAATTTTCATACTTGGTATAGTAATATGCATTCATTTTCTTAATGATTAGACGATAATATTACAAATATTTGTGGAATCAAATTGTACAACAAGATTAAACCTCCTCAGGACTAGAATGTAAAGCTCTGACTTAATCCACTATCTCCCAAACTATTGAATACACGCCTTATGGAAGAAAAAAATTCACAAGTTAGAGATCCTAGCACGATTATTAGAATTAAAATTAGATGATCTCTTGTATCATATTATGTACAAACCTTTTATATTTTTATTATATAGGTGCACCTTCATTTTTTAAACTGTCATGTTTGGTAATATACCTATAAAGACATCTATGGTAGATTCCCAGTGTTCAATGAAATCCTCAAGTGAAAGTTCAACCTCTATGCGTACATGTTGTCCATTTTGAATATTTGACTCACATAATCTATTCATTGCCTTCTCTTTGATTGTACTGCCTTTGGTTTTTGTTTAAATTTTAGAAACATACTTCCTACACCCCTTATGATTTTCAAGTGTTGTATTAAGAAATATTAAAAGGTAAATATATTTAGTCTTTATGAAATATTTTCTTACAAGGTTTAGTTCTTCTAAATATTTTAATGATGTTTAGTATTCAATTTGATTATTTTTAGAGGCTAAACTTAAGGGAAGAGTTTTACTACATAGGTGATACATTGTTATAATCATCAAAAGTGTAGTGGGAAGCATAATTGTCTTAAGGCTGGTGGTGACTAAGACTTTGAGTTGTATAGGATTGAACATAAATTTGTTTAGAAGCATTTTTTTTGGACCAACTTCATTAGAAACTGTTCAAAGTAAATCAGAAAGAGAGTTTGTTAGTGAGAAATTATTAAGAATAAAAGAATAAGAAAATAAGGTGCCATGGCATTTTGTTAGGATCAAATTCAAAGGAATCAATGACATTGTTGTTGTTTTTCTAGATGTAGCTCTTTTTTTGTTGTTGTATTGTAAAAAGCGTAGCTTTGTGAGATTGCTACCATAAGCAATACATTGTATATATTAATATGTATGTATAGATGGTAATTGGGTCAATGCATGACAAATATAAGTTTTTTATTTATTTCCAGAGGAACAATTCATGGCTAGGCTTGCCGTTAATGATAAAGGGGTTATACATTGCTTCTTGTTATCGGAGAATTGATTTAACTGAGAAAATCATTATGAACATGAGAAGGTATGTTAAGTTTTTTTGCTTTTTTAGACTATAATTAGATTGACAAATGAGGAGTTTAATAATTCTAGAATGAATTGACATTTAATTTAAGCATTACTGTATGCATTATTTAGATTAAATAATATAAAATATTCACTCTATTGCTATAATATTAGATGTGTGTTATTATGATATGCATTTGTATCTAAATTGAACCTTTTATGAGTAAGTCTGGACACTTTTTAGTATATGAATAAGGTTTAGATTATAAAATATGAACAAATTAAAGGTTTCCATGGCTAACTATAAGGAGCATTCTCACCATCTTAATTTACGCATCTATCTCATTTTGGTTTCAATTTTTTTTGTTCCATTTATATTGCTTTCAATTTTGTGTTTCACTTAAAGTATAACAATCTCTTAATTTCACATCGGATTGATGCCATCGCCCCTTCAGAAATTGTAATTTTATGTTCAAATGTAGGAATGCTTTCTATAATCGGTGATCTTCGCCTTGAACTGACTTCTCTCTACAAGCTTACGCCAAGGGTTATTTATTCATTCACTAGTTAACTAATAGAGTATTTTTCTTAATTATAAGTAGGATGCAAATTTTGTGTTTACTGGTGTTGTAACCCATCCTGGAAACCTGATGGTATGACTTAGTTGTAGGGTTTTATCTTGTTAATAATATATTTGTTGTTAAAAAGAAGATAGTGGATTAGACTTTTGTAAGTACAGTCTTGGTTGATTTGTTCTTATTTTCTTATGCAGTAAGGTATCAATGAAGATGTTGACGAGGATGACGGCACAAGTGACCAATTTGAAAAGGATAATTCAAGTGATGAGGATAAAGTAGGTGAAGAATTTCAAGAGGACATGGATGATGAAGAGGATGATGGAGATGACGATTAGTTTTACAAACATAAATGAGTTGGATGTTGTTGTTTTAGACTTGTGCTTAAGCATTAAACTCAAAGAAACTATGCATTTTGTCATTTTAGTAGATTTATACATTTAAGTGTTAGATTTATAGTATTAAGTAATGTTAGACATTTTGTCTATTACGTGTACGTGTTTGAGTTAATGTTTAAGTTTTAAACTTAAAGAAACTATGTATTTTGTTATTTTGCTAGATTTTATTAAAACAATTTTTGTGGTACATGCAATTTATGTTGTGCAATTCTTATTTGAACGGTTTATTTTATAAAAAATATTCCTAAATAACTTCTAGAAACATTTACCAAGTGTTTTCAATATTTCACTTTTAGAGAACAATTGATAATTGTCGTAAGATATGACAACATTTGAAAATCGTTCCCACAGTGTTCTTACTCTACCACTTTTAGGGAACATTTTTCAATCGTTACAATTTTTAACAACATCTTGAAAACGTCGCCTAAAATGACATGGAAAAACGTCCCCTTTTCCTAATGTTTAGGGGACGATTTAGAAAAGTGTGCCCAAAAAGTGAAAATAAATGTTCCCTTAAATAATAAGCAACGCTTGCACAGAGGATGGCTGTAAAATGTCCCCTGTTCTTTTAGGCAACATTTTTCTCATTTCTGACAACACTTTTCAGTTGTTGTCAAAGAGAAAAAATGTTGTAGTGAGTTTAGGATAGGATGCAAGGACTTGGGAAAACTCTCAAAAGATCGGTATCGTCCTAACACTGTGAGTCTCCAAATTATAGAGATCGATACAGATACTTCTTATGACATGACCTTGAAATATCATCTCTGAATGAGTCCTTAAGTAGTTTATCCTAGCAGTCAGCACCATCTGAATTACTGCTAAGTGAACAGACCGATGCAAATAGATGAATGATCTCGTGCCTCAAAAAGAAAAAGAAAAAGAAATAATAAAAAGAAGCTTGAAAAGGAATTTGCCTTCTAAGTTAGGTAACCCTCACCCGGTTACTTATCCCAACGGTAGTGAAAACTCTAAGAAAAAATGCATATGTGTCTGTATTGAATAATCAAATTGTTGAATGCTGGTACAATATCGATCATTATCACTAACAGGTTTGTTTACCATGTGAGTACAGATAACAGGCTTAATGTGATTGTGCCTGAATGAAAAAGGATATAAATATGGGATGAGTAAGTTAGGCCAAAGTATAATGACATGATGCATATTGATTTGTATAGGAGGGAGAGTTATGACCGTGATTGTAGAACATGTTACTATGATATCCTTAATTTACGAGTTAGTACCTATCGATGTGACCTTGATCGAGTTAGAGTTCTTAGCCTAGGATGATTACTTGTGTTTCTATTTTTCTTGTTGTATTTATAATTTTTGCTTGAGGATAAACAATGGTTCAAGTGTCGGAAATTTTGATGACACCGAAACACACCACGTATTTGGCTCGACTTGTGCATGTTTTACAGCTATTTACTGTCATTTCTAGTGTTATAATGGTATTTTGTCTGTATTTCATGTACATTGCCAAGAGAGAGTCATACTTGAAGAAACAGGGCAAAACAAAGGAAAAAGCAATGAAAAATGAGCAGTTTACACACACAGTGTCCAACCTGGCATTTGCCATGGAGGTAGCCATGTGGTGAATGACACGTCCCACGTGCCAACGGTCATAAAGACCATTTCCTGGAGCTTTATGAAGGTGGCAGTCGCCACCCCTACACGGCGGCCTCCATCTTTGCTTTTAACGCCCCGGTCAAATGGAAGTTGGAGAATCACCCCACTATTCCCTTTTTTCCTCACACGAATTCTGAAGTGGTTACTTGATTTTAAAGGCTTGGTACTAGTATAAATAGGACTTAGATTTTACACTTTGAATCCTCCAAGCTTAGTTACAATTTAGGCATAAATTCACACTGTGAAAAATAATAATTCTTCACACCGGAGGGTTATTGCACAATTGTTGTAATTGAGTTTGGAGCACTTTATATTATCGTTTTTAATCTTGCTGCCATTTACAGTTCATCGAATTTATTTCCTGTATCAGATTAAAGTCTCTGATTGGAGCATGTTCTTATTAATTTCAGTCTATTTACATTCTTATTGTCTTATTTATTTTCTTTTTTTACTTTATTTATTTTCGTCGCTCTGCTTTACTTTATTTATTTTCATCGCACTGCTTTACTTTGTTTATTTCATTGGACTGCTTTACTTTGTCTACTTTTACCGCACACTCTTTATTTCAATCAAATCACTTATTATGTTTAATTTCTTTTTTCAAAAAAATAAAGCAAAAATGTTTACCGTAACCATGTTCGGCTAATTTCGTTAGGGATGGAATGTGAGGACCGTCGTTTCGACGGTACTCCATATATTGTTTCTATTGAGTTACTCTTGGGGATGTTTTCATTTTAATATAATATTTTTGTAATTCATTTGATCAGTTACTACGAAAGTAGAATCGTGACACGTCGGGTAAGATCAAAAGTCGCGTGACACTTAAAATTAAAATTTATTAGTTTTTAGTTAATAAAAACCGCAAAAGCACTTTGTTAATTAATTAGAAGAGTTTAATGTGACTAGAAGGTGATTTTAAAACTATTTTCGGACGCATTTATAGGTTTTGAATCTGGTTGTCAGAGAAAATACCGGAAACCATTTTAAGTTAAAGTTTCCAATCAAGATTACTTTTCAACTGAGCTAAAGAGGTGATTACTAAAAAAGATTTTCTACTTTAATGCAATACCAACCGGTTACGCGTGAGCGGACAGTGCAGATTTAAAGATTAAATCTGGTTCTGAAAAATCGAAAGTGACGATTCCTTTTTAATTAAATTCTTTTTCTTGGAAGAAAATATTGCCCTGTAAGTAGTTCTATTTAGAGATAATAGGAGTTTCGGTGATTGAAGAAAGCCACATTCTAGTGTTGCACCTTTGGATTTATTAAATCTTTGTTATTCTATTTTGTTTATATTCCATAATCTTTTTACGGTCGCCTTAAATAAAATTGTAGCAATAGAAGAAGATAGATTGACCATTAGGTCTCTGTGGGATTCAAGAACCTTTTATATTACTCTGATAGACTCCATATACTTGCGGATAGCACGCTTCAGTGGGTATGCTCAAATTTTGGCCTATGTGGCTGAAAATGAGATATTAGCGGTCTTGGAGGCCGATATCAACAAATACTAGTTGTCAAAGCCATTAAGTCTGAGAATTCTAGAGAAAATCAGTCTAGATCTACCGGCCAAACAACAGCTTCAGAAATTTGGTGGTTAGATTGCATCTGCAATGATGAGCCTTTGGGGTTCGAGAAATATCCATCTATCACGACCAAGAAAATGAAGGAACGGGGTCTTTTAGAAGATAGACTTGGGAGATGGGACGACAGAAAAGCCGACATACATTATTACCGAAATCCTCCCATACTTGAAAGCGAAAGTAATCAAAGTACTGAAGGAGTTCAGAGATTTCTTTGCCTGGGACTATGATGAATTGCTCAGACTTAGTTATGATTTAGTATAATTAAATTTATCGATCATACATAATAAGAGGTCAGTGAAGCGAATCCCAAGAAGGTTCGCGCCAGAAATCATGTCAAAGATCCAAGATGAAATCTAGAGATTAATCATAAACAAGTTCATAAGACCTTCCAGGTATGTTGAATGGCTAGCTAATATTGTTTCAATTATTAAGAAAAATGGCACCCTCAGAGTCTTTATAGACTTTAGAGATCTTAATGCTACCATCTCTAAAGACGAATATCAGATGACAGTGGTTGAGATGTTGGTCGATTCAGCGGATGGATTCAAATACCTCATTCTCCTCGATGGATACTCTGGTTACAACTAGATTTTCATTATAAAGGAAGACATAGAAAAAATGGAGTTTCGATGCCCAGGGGCCTTAGGCACATACATATGGGTAATGATGCCTTTTGGCCTGAAGAACGATGATGCCACTTACCAGAGAGTAATGAACTCGATTTTTCATGACTTCATTGAAACATTCATGCAAGTGTACATTAATGACATAGTTATCAAATCTTCATCCGAGAATGGCCACCCTGTCCATCTTCGATAATCGTTTATAAGGACGAGGAAACATGGGCTTAAGATGAACCCATTAAAATTTGATTTTTGTGTTCATGCAGATGATTTTCTTGGCTTTGTTGTCCATAAGAAGGACATAGAGATGAATTCAAACAAGACAAAAGCCATATAAAATAAAGAGTCTCCGACCAACAAAAAACAGCTCCAGTCCTTGTTAGGAAAATCCACTTTCTAAGAAGATTCATTTCAAATATGAGTGGTAAGACAAAATTATTCTCACCACTACTATGTTTAAAGAAAGAAAAAAGGGTTCAGGTTGGAACCAGAACATCAGCAAGCCTTCGATGAGATTAAGAGGTATTTGTTAAAGCCTTCAACATTATTACCTCCCATGAGGAACAAATGTATGAAGATGTACATTGTTGCATCTGAGTCAACAATTAAGAGTATGTTAGCCCAAGAAGATGATGATGGCGTCGAAAGAGCCATATATTATTTAATTCGAATCATAAATGATGTTGAGACTAGATACACTATGGTGGAAAAATTGTGTTTATCATTATATTTTTCTTGTACTGAACTCAAGCATTATAAAAAATCTTCAGATGTGTTTATTTATTCACATTTTGACTTAATTAAACACATGTTGTCGAAACCAATTTTACATAGTAGAGTTGAAAAATGGACATTATCCCTAACTGAATTTTCTTTAACTTACACACATTTAAAGGCCATGAAAGGCCAAATTATTGTTGATTTCATCGTGGATCACGCAGTAACGGAAATAGCACAAAACTATGTTGTGTTTCTAACATGGAAACTGTATTTTCATGGTTCCACTCATTTCAAATGAACAGGCGTGGGAATCTTAATCATGTCCCTAGAAGGAATTCCGACTAAGTATAAGTTAAAGATCAACAGCCATTGTTCCAACAATGAGGATGAATATGAAGCCTTGATAACAGGTCTTACAATATTATTATACTTGGGGGCAACCAGATTCGAGATCAAGGGTGACTCTGAACTGGTAATCAAACAGTTAACAAGAGAATACAAATGCATTAAAGAAAATCTGTTAATATACTTCGTCAAGACAAATTCAGTGCTTAAACGATTTGAAATTATGGATATTGAACATGTACCGCGAATAAAAAACCAAGAGGCCAATTATTTGCCCCAAGTAGCCTCAGGCTACAAGCTAGCAAAGAGAAAATTGAAGAACTTGACTGAGGTGAAAGATAAACTAGTATCGACTAGCATTATCCGACCAGAGTTGTCAACACCAAAACTGGTGGGAGTAGAGAAGTTACTAGAAAATTTTAAAACTTTTTCCATCGACAATATATAAAATGACGACTTCAGAAGGGATATTATTGAGTTACTTAGAAACCCGACAGGAACAACCGATTGAAAAACGAAATACATGGTGTTGCAGTGAGAATCGTGATACCAAGCTATTGATTAACTTGAATCTTAATTCTTAAATTCACAACCGGACTTTAATTTATCCAGCTAGGAAAGGTTTAAAGAAATAAAAACCTATAAAAATGCAAAGCAAAAAGCAAGGCTTAAAGCTAATCAAAGAGAGATCTAAAGGTTCGAGGGTTGGTTATGCCTAGGGTAGGTATTTCACATCCTAAACATCTGTAGTACTCTACAGTAATCTCTTGTTAATATTTGTGTTTGCTAAAGTTGCTTGCTAAAGGAAATGTGCTAAGTGTAAAGATATAAAGTGTAAAGTATGTACAAAGTTTCCTCAAAGTTTTCTCGCCAAGAAATTGCATCTCGTGCCTACGTATTCTGACGGGAATGGAATCAGAGCAACCGTAGTTCCCCTAACTAGGGGTGAGGAACTCTTGACTGTGGTCAAGGTTCCAATGGGATGTAAGCATTCATAGGGAAGTACTTACATGGAGTGCGGCGATTCCTGAATCTACGTTGAGATTGTTATGGTAGAGAATGTCCATGGCGGGACGCTAAACATGAGTACAGCGACTCAGATCCTAAGGCTAGGATAAAGGTTAAAGGTGAAGGATATCCACGGCGGGACAACTACCTGGAGCACGGTGACTCCTATCCTAAATTGAGAAAGGTAACAGGAAGTTAGTGGTTAGTGAGCTTGCCAAGACATCGCATCTCGTGCCTACGTATTCTCGACGAGAAATCAGAGTCTTTGTAGTTCCCCTCAAAAGGGGTGAGGAGTTCTTGACTGTGGTCAAGGTTCCAGGGGGATGTAAGCATTCATAGGGAAGTACTTACATGGAGTGCGGCGACTGCTGAATCTAAGGTTAAGTTAGAAAGGAAGGGAATGTCCACGGCGGGACAACTAAATAGAGTACGGCGACTCTAAGTCCTATGGTTAGGATAAAGGGTAAAGAAGGGAGTGTCCACGGTGGGACGACTAAATAGAGCACGGTGACTCTAAGTCCTATGGAAAAGGTAAACATTCACGGAAAAACATCGTGACCAGAGAGCACAGCCCCAAGTCATGACATAAAATCAAGTGACAAGATGATTATTAATTAATTTTAATATAAATACTTAATAATATTAACTAATAATTTAGTTAATCAAATTAAATAAATATATTTAAAACAAATAATAATTATCACTGTCACTTGATTTTATGTTATAACTCTGGGAACTTTGTTAAAACCCGTTGTACAGGTGTTTTATCCCTAGTACACACCCTGTGGTTGGTTCTTTACCCAGACCTCACACTGTGATCTTGAACCTTTGATCCTGCTATGTGTGTTTTGCATCCCATCTTGCATACCATTGCATTGTATTGCATTTGCATCTTTGCATGGTTCATTGCATACCTCTGTTTGTCCAGTCGCTCATCTCCAGTTGTCTTCATCTTCCAGTGTGCCTTTGAGTCGTCAAACTGATTCCTCGACACCGATATCAAACTAGAGCTGATTATAGACGTAAGATGTCAAAGCAAGAAGTACATAACGCAGAAATCTGAATGGAGATTAATGAATTAAAATCAGGCGTGACTAAACTCACCGAGATGCTTCAAGTCTTGATGGCCAGAGGAGAATCTCATAGGACCGTCATTCAGGAAGTTTCAAGTGTTGATCATGCTCTTGTTCAAATATCGCCTTCAACTTTGCCAGAGTTTGGTTTACCTCCCAACTACTCTCCACCCCTTGCATCTACTGCTATGATTGGTCAGACTTTCATACCAAGTTTTCAAGCTCCCGTCTTTGCTGAGCCCAGACCTGTGGTCCACACTGTTGCCCAGAATGGTCGAGCTCCCTTTGAGACTCCTTTCTTTGAATACAATGCTGCCAGTGCTCAAGGGGAAGACCATGAAGATTTTGTTGAGCCTGAGATTGTCCGTGAACAGTTTCAGAATATAGACAAGAGACTCAAGGTCGTCGAGGGTATTGATTTCTTCAACATTGATGCAGACAATATGTGCTTAGTTTCTGGCCTCGTTATGCCTGCTAAGTTCAAGACTCCTGAGTTCGTAAAATATAAGGGTCACTCATGTCCAAGAGTCCATCTGTTCATGTACTTCCGAAAGATGGCAACCTACACCAACAATCAGAAGCTGCTCATCCATTGCTTTCAGGACAGCTTGAGCGGTGCTTCTCTCAAATGGTATATGAACTTAGAGCATAACAACATTCACTGCTTCCAGGATCTCGCCAACACTTTTATGAGGCAACACAAATACAACCTGGACATGGCTCCTGATCACCATCAACTTCAAAATATGTCTCAGAATGAGAAAGAGTCTTTCAAAGAGTATGCCCAGCGATGGAGAGAATTGGCTTCCCAGGTTGAACCGCCTCTAGCAAAGAATGAGCTAACTGGAATGTTCATGGATACTATGTCCCCTCTTTATTGGGAAAAGATGATTGGGAGTGTATCTCCAAGCTTTATGGATCTGGTGACTATTGGCCAGAGGTTAGAAGAAGGACTGAAAAATGGTAAAGTATCCAGAGCTGCTGAATCTTCTAATGGTGCGAAGAAATCCTTTAGGACCTTCCATAAGAAGAAAGAAGAGCAAACCAACGCTGTTATAGCTGAAGTGAGAAATCCTCGTCCCCAACCAAGTTATAATCACTCTGCTATTGCTGCCATTACTCCTACTATTGCTGTTGTCACCGCTTCACGACCAGCTCAGATTCCTCAACATCCAACTGTTGGACAGAACCAGTATCAAAATAGGAATCAATTTGATCCTATTCCCATGACATACACAGAACTTTATCCTGATCTGGTTCAACAAGGGCTGATCGCTACAAAGGTTTTGCATTCTCCTCCTAATCCTTCTCCAGCTGGATTTATAGCTGATCTCCATTGTGCTTTTCATGAGGGTGCCCCAGACCATGATTTGGAGCATTGTTATGCAATGAAAGCCAGAGTGTGTGATTTGATTAGAACTGGAATCCTTGATTTTAAGGATAGTCATCCGAATATTCAGAACAATCCCTTGCCAGTACATCAAAAGTGAAGCTTCAGACTGACTTCAGCAGGCTGTCTTCCTAAACGCTAGTGTTTCAGACAAGACGACTCATCCTTGTCCTAATTTAGTCACTAGGTCTTTTGTTTCTCGTTGTTTGTACTTTCCTTCATTTTGTTTAAGTTGTTTGCTTTTGATTAGTGTTTGTACTTTCATATCAATGAAATGAGCATTGCAACTTTTGATTTTAATTCATTTTGTCTATTATCTGCATTTTTATACTTTCAATTATTTACTCTTTGTCCAAATTTTTGATTATGCAAATATTTGAGGGAGAATAATGAAAACGCTATACCCATAACTGCTGTCAGTATCCTTTCAATCAAACTTTATTGACGATGTAAGGCATTGTTTCAACCCCCAAACACTGGAGAAATGAGGAAGATAATCCCTCGTTAACCACTTCGAGCCTAGAAGTAGGAGTTTCTTTCGTTACAAAAAAAACCCCACAAATTTAACCTTGGGGTGGGTAGTTCTCAGTTAACTCAGTTGCATGTTCATGCGAAACACCTTTCATATAAAGGTTGCAACCATAATTTTTCCTTCGCACACAACAAACAAGTGTCGAAGATGTTTTTCAAGCCAAACAGCCGATGATGGTTCACCGTAATCATTAAATCCAGACAGTCACTCTCTTTCTTTAAAAAAAAATCAATCAAAAGAAAAGTCCGCTAAGTCAAAACCTATGAAGGAGACTTAGGCAAAACTGGGACATCCCGCTGACTGTAATCTTCGCAAGAAACAGTTCAGACAAAAGTTAGGGATAATAGAAGAGGAGATCTTTAAACATTTACCCTGAAAATCCTCAATGTCAGAACAACCAAATGTTATAAGGAAGTAGTGACTTCCATCTCAAGAGTCCTTGGACTTCTGGACCATTATGATGGCTATAATCAGTGCAATTCCTATAGGAACCTGAGTGTATACTCTGAGTTAACTGAGCATAAGACTGAAGATCATCATGTTGAGTGGGTGGGCACAAATAAACTTTGAGCCTTTATCCTTTGTTTCTTAAACCGTGAACCAGGCCATGTTACAACCCTTAAAAGACCTAACTGAAGCAAAGTTATTTTGAAAGCATACTACAACAAGGTTGCGTAAACTGACTCCAAAAGATCTTTACGGATCATTTGTTTTGGCATCATACCTTTTTGCTTTACCTTTCACTTTTAAGTGTCTTGAACCACCGTGTTCTGACCAATGACTCATTTATTTTGCAAATGATTTTGATTTCAAAAGTTGCATGAACTTTGCATTATCATGTTTGTATGAACACTTTTGTTTACAAACTGCTTTCCTCCCAAGGAACTTTTAAACTTTGAGAAACTTGGTCGGTGATCCTATCAGGGGCAAGTTCTTTTCACATCCTGTCGAAGAATCAGTTCAATATTTGTTCAAGGCAAGGTCTTCTCAGATTGGGTTTATCTAGAAGATATTTTAAGACTCGGACTGGGGCAAGCCTTCCAAGCACCCAGCAGATCAGTCATCTTCAACAAGCTAAAGCAATTATCAGTTCATCTACATCAGACAGCCAATCTGGGGCAGTTTACTTGAAGAATCCCCAAGCAGAATGAAAGTGATCTCTGTGTTGAGAAATCAGTCTTCTAGTCTTGTCTTCTCACCAAAAGAGTCGAGCCTTGTCGTCTGTGTCTGCATTTGCATTAGATCATATATCATCTGCATAATTCATATACATATGCATAACATGAGTGTTTCATTCTCATTTGCATTTCTCCCGAGGTCGTATTTTATTCACGTCTTACCTTGTGGTCAAAGTCCAACTCGCTTGGCACCTACCAAAAAGATTTTTTGTGTCGTGTCTATCTGATGGTTTTCTAGATATTTACCTTGATTCTGATGTTTTTCCAGAATCTATCCGATGTTTTTCCAGATTTGTTTCTCTCTCTGATATTTTTTCAGATTGAGTCTTTGTTTTGATGTTCTTCCAGAGCTTATCTGATGTTTTCCCAAATATTCCCTTTGATTCTGATGTTTTTCCAGAATCTATCTGATGTTTTTCTGGATTTGTTTCTCTCTCTGATGTTTTTTCAGATTGAGTCTTTGTTCTGATGTTTTTCCAGAACTTATCTGATGTTTTTCCATATATTCCCTTTGATTCTGATGTTTTTCCAGAAGCTATCTGATGTTTTTCCGGATTTGTTTCTCTCTCTGATGTTTTTTCAGATTGAGTCTTTGTTCTGATGTTTTCCCAGATACTCCCTTTGATTCTGATGTTTTTCCAGAATCTATCCGATGTTTTTTCGGATATGTTTCTCTTTCTGGTGTTTTTCCAGATTGAGTCTTTGTTCTGATGTTTTTCCAAAACTTATCTGATGTTTTTCCAGATATTCCCTTTGATTCTGATGTTTTTCCAGAATCTATCCGATGTTTTTCCGGATTTGTTTCTCTCTCTGATATTTTTCCAGATTGAGTTTTTGTTTCTGACGTTTTTCCAGAAACTCCTTAGTACTTATCTGATGCTTTTCCGGATATGTATTTATGTTCTGATGTTCTTCCAGAACTCCTTTCTTGCTTATCTGATGTTCTTCTAGATACATCTTCAAACCTTTTCCTGTACATTTAGTGCTTTCCTAAATGTTTCGGATGTACCTTCAGAATCTTTGTCTTCATCTAATGCTCTTCTAGATGTCTTTACTTTGTTTCTGGATGTGTCTTAGAGTTTATTCGATGTTCTTCTGAATGTCTCTGATGTTTGTTTCTTTGTCCCTGGTATATTTCCCAAGTTTCTCTTCACCTCATTCAAATGATCTTATGAATATTGTGACTCTTTTCCATCCAGTTTCGTTCATGGATGATGATTGTTGCTTCCTCAGTGTTGTTGTCTTTAGTGGTTACTCGTTGTGTCGTCTCTGTCCCGTTCTACTTTCGTGTTTGTCTGCATTTTAGCATCTCATCATTTTCATCATACTAGAGTTCATGGCATGTCAGCATCGCATTTTTTTTCTTTCTCTTGTTCATAGCATAGCATGTCATTGCATCTAAGGGCAAAATTTTCGGTTATCTGTATTTAAATACCTTCCACCATGATTTCATGAGGATTTTCATCACTCATGTCATCCGGTGAGGATATTTAAATAGGGGCAACTGTTGTACCACAAATTTTACCCTCGGATTCTTGATCATTTCATATCATTCTAAGTCGGCTATTTTCGCATTCTTCTAGTTAAGTATTTTATTTCATCATTTAATCGTGCTTTTTAGTCTATTTTATTTTTCCATTTTTATAATTTGTTTTTAATCTTAAGTATTATTTAGAATTGATTTAGTTTTTAATTTAGTTTGTATTGTTAATATAGCTTCTCTTTTTTGGGTATTTTCTATTTTTTATTTATATTTTAATTTAGTTTACTTTTAAATTTAGTTTTTATTTTTATATAGATTTTAGCCGTTATTTTTAACTTAGTTGTAATATATTAGTTATTTCTAACTTAGCTTAAATTAATATGTAACTAAAATATGAATTAAATTAAAGTCAAAATTATATTACAAACTATATTACAATATAGGCTAAGTTAAAAATAACGGCTAAAAACTATATAAAAATAAAAACTAAATTTAAAGGTAAACTAAATTAAAATATAAATAAAAAATAGAAAATACCCAAAAAGAGAAGCTATATTAACAATACAAACTAAATTAAAAACTAAATCAATTCTAAATAATACTTAAGATTAGAAACAGATTATAAAAATGGAAAAATAAAATAGACTAAAAAGCACGATTAAATGATGAAATAAAACACTTAACTAGAAGAATGCGAACATGACCGACTTAGAATAATATGAAATGATCAAGGATCCGAAGGTAAAATTTGGGGTACAACACTTGGCACTAAGTTACTTCATTATTGGGAACGAGTTTGTCATACCCCAAATTTTCCCCAAGTCATTCATTCATCGAGAACATTTGCATTAGTTCAATAAAACTCGACATTTGTCAACTTTAAGTCCATTTTAAATTCAAAAATCGAGTTAATTGTATTTCATGCATTTTCATCGCCTCATGCATTGTTTTAAGTCAATCTAAAGTCATCAGAATAAAATTTCAACTCTATAGGAAGACCGGTAAAAGTGATTCAACATTGTGCGTAAAATTAGAAGACAAAATATTTTGAGCTTTGACTTGTATCAGATTGTTTTACAAAGCTTCATTGCACGTAGGTCGTGTTGGTATGCTCATTTTATTTTTTCAACTACTTTTTCGGTTGCATTTTTATAGGCCCGAGCTTTTTTAACCAGTCATTTTTTAAGATTAAAATTTGATCAAAATTTGTCTATCTCCCAGAGGTTATTTCGCACTAATCATTTTAGTGTATTTGTTTTATTTTTCTATAAATTTTTGCGCCCGATTTTTATTTATTTTGGGTTCTTTTATTTTTGTTTTTTTAGCCAAAAATAATCAGTAGAATTAAATAAATTAGCTGTATTTTTATTTTTATTATTTTAAAGAGTTTGATTTTATTTGATTTAGTTATTTTTAATTTTTTTTTATCACTAAATAGTATTCAAAAGGGTAGTTTTGAAAATTAATAAACCTAAAAACCCTAAACTATCATGTATTAGGTATCCACGTGATTCCCTCGTCGGAACCAACAATCATTTGGGCATTTGCGACGTGCACTTCCAGGTGGGAAGTTACCCACGTGATTCCCAAGTCGGAACATTCCCAATGCAATTATGTTTTGTTTGTGCGACGTGGTAATCCTGTAACAAACTTGTCGCATTCAATTCCAATATTCAATATGTCTGAAAAGCTGAGATATTTTTTATTTATAATTTTGCGACGTGCTTTGCATGTGGGAAACTTGTGACATGTTACACACGTGGCAAATAAAGGGATTTTTTTTGAATTTTCAGTTCCCACTTGTTTTACAAGCCACAACTGAATTTTTTAAAATTTCAAACTTCCCTCCCTCTTAAAATTCCAATTTTTGGTTGAAGATTTTAGGTCTGAATAATTTATTATTTAAATGGTTCAGTGACGTGGGAATCACTTGGCAACATGATTTTTTTCGCACGTGATTATCACATCACTCAATCACTTGGCAATCACTTGGCAAAATGGACTTTTTCTTGTAGTGATTTGAAAAATCTAAAACAAAGTTATTTTTTGTTAAGAAAGTTTGATGGTTAACTACTAGATGTCTATGAATAATAGACATCTAGATGTCTATCAACAACAACACAATAAACAAAAATAATATTTATAAATTATCAACAAAAAAATATCAACAACAAAAATATAATTATTCTAAAATTTTATAATATATCAACAAAATAATATATCAACAACAACACAACACAAAAATATATCAACAAAAAGTATAAAATTTTCTTCTAAAATTATATTTCATATATCACCAAAATCTCAAAAATAAACTAATTGAAATGCTTAAATATCTCAATGTGCTAACTCTATCCAAGCTTCCAATTGAACTTCTTAAATCCTAGATCTGAAAAAAAAAATCAACAATTAATAATTAGATAAACATAAAATAAACGGTAAAATATTCACAAAAACAACCTATAGACCAATCACCCTAAATTTTTTTTGAAATTTTCTTTGAAAATGGAGTTGTGATGGAGGCAGTGGTAATGGAAAAAGGAAGAAAATTGGGGAAGAAGGAAGAAGAAAGCAACTAATGAATGAAACGAGATGTTGCTGAAGGAAAATTTTGTGAATTAATATATAGGGAGTCTTGTGACGTGGTGAACACGTGGGAAGGTAACCACGTGATTCCCACATCGGAACCAACAATCATCTTGGACATTTGCGAAGTGCGCTCCCACCAACAATCATGTTGGGCATTTGCGACGTGCACTTCCAGGTGGGAAGTTACCCACGTGATTCCAAGTCGGAACTTTCCCAATGCAATTATGTTTTGTTTGGTGCGACGTGGTAATCCTGTCACAAATCTGTCGCATTCAATTCCAATATTCAATGTGTCTGAAAAGCTGAGATATTTTTTAATTATAATTTTGCTACGTGCTTTGCATGTGGGAAACTTGTGACATGTTACACACGTGGCAAATAAAGAGACTTTTTGAATTTTCAGTTCCCACTTGTTTTACACGCCACAACTAAATTTTTTAAAATAAATTTCCCTCCCTCTTAAAATTCCAATTTTTGGTTGAAGATTTTAGGTCTGAATAATTTATTATTTAAATGGTTCAGTGACGTGGGAATCACTTGGCAACATGATTTTTTTTCCACGTGATTATCACGTCACTCAATCACTTGGCAAAATGGACTTTTTGCAGTGATTTGAAAAATCTAACACAAAGTTATTTTTTGTTAAGAAAGTTTGATGGTTAACTACTAGATGTCTATGAATAATAGACATCTAGATGTCTATCAACAACAACAACACAATAAACAAAAATAATATTTATAAATTATCAACAAAAAAATATCAACAACAGAAATATAAATATTCTAAAATTTTATAATATATCAACAAAATAATATATCAACAACAACACAACACAATAATATATCAACAAAAAGTATAAAATTTTCTTTTAAAATTATATTTCATATATCACCAAAATCTCAAAAATAAACTAATTGAAATGCTTAAATACCTCAATGTGCTAACTCTATCCAAGCTTCCAATTGAACTTCTTAAATCCTAGATCTGAAAAAAAAATTCAACAATTAATAATTAGATAAACATAAAATAAATGGTAAAATATTCACAAAAACAACCTATAGACCAATCACCCTAAATTTTTTTTGAAATTTTCTTTGAAAATGGAGTTGTGATGGAGGCAGTGGTAATGGAAGAAGGAAGAAATTGGGGAAGAAGGAAGAAGAAAGCAACGAATGAATGAAACGAGGTGTTGCTGAAAGAAAATTTTGTGAATTAATATATAGGGAGTCTTGTGACGTGGTGAACACGTGGGAAGGTACCCACGTGATTCCCACGTCGGAACCAACAATCATCTTGGACATTTGCGACGTGCGCTTCCACCTACAATCATCTTGGGCATTTATGACGTGGGCTTCCAGGTGGGAAGTTACTCACGTGATTCCCAAGTCGGAACATTGCCAATGCAATTATGTTTTGTTAGGTGCGACGTGGTAATCCTGTCACAAACCTGTCGCATTCAATTCCAATATTCAATGTGTCTGAAAAGATGAGATATTTTTTATTTATAATATTGCGACGTGCTTTGCATGTGGGAAACTTATGACATGTTACACACGTGGGAAATAAAGGGACTTTTTTGAATTTTCAGTTCCCACTTGTTTTACAGGCCACAACTGAATTTTTTAAAATTTCAAACTTCCCTCCTTTTAAAATTCCAATTTTTGGTTGAAGATTTTAGGTATGAATAATTTATTATTTAAATGGTTCAGTGACGTGGAAATCACTTGGTAACGTGATTTTTTTCCCACGTGATTAGCACGTTACTCAATCACTTGGCAAAATGTTCTTTTTCTTGTAGTGATTTGAAAAATCTAAAACAAAGTTATTTTTTGTTAAGAAAGTTTGATGGTTAACTACTAGATGTCTATGAATAATAGCTTGGCGTGCAAGTGAGTTTATGTCATATTTTAGATTTTACTATTTCTCTAGTTGATTAGAAGCAAGCCCGCTTAAGTTGTTGAGAGTTAGGGGGTGGATAACTAACCTCCTTTTTATTTGTGTGGGGGGTTAAGTTTACCTTCCTCCATCATGCTATCTCTTGAAGTCCGTCATATTTGGATTTTAGCGTGCGATTCAAACAAAATTAATTCTTTTACATTTACTTATAACATTTATCAATCACAGATCTTTTATGTTTTACCTAATTCTTTTAAAATCACTTCAACTAAATAAGTTTAAATACAAAATACGTTATAAAAAAATTCTTATACAAACATATTAACCAAAACAAAACAAAAAAGGACAACTAAAATAGTTTTTGTTTTTTATACAAACATATTATCCAAAATCTATTAAAGTAGCTTTAGAGTCTTCAAGCACTTGACGTTAATATTCCTTTCTCCATCACCATCATCAAAGGTAGAGTTACTATCCAAATTATCTTTAATGTTCAAACTACTTTCCGAAGCTGTTGTGAAACTTTCAATCTCATCCAAAAATTTCATAGTCAAATAGTATGGAAGGTAGATTGTGTGTTATTAAACTATCCTCATCATTGGACAAATTTTGATTAGAGATATGATCAGGGTTAGGGTTAGGGTTATGATCAGTTGAACAATCTTCTACATTTTTATTGAGTTGAGTTTGGACATCACAAGGAACTGGAGTTCCATAATACATACGATACTCCCAATCATAATCTGTATAAAAAAAATAAATATTATTGTTAAATAAATTACAATATACGTAAAAATAATTCATAATTAATAGAAACAGATGATGCATTAAACAGTATATACCTAATTCATTATAAGGTGAAGGTAGGAGTTCAATTGAACCTTCAAACATCCTGATTATTAAAAAAAAACACATGCAAAATTAATGAATATAACATAAAGAATACATAATCACTTCAAAATCATACAAGGTATAGAAGAGAGTTTATGTTACCTAGGTAAATTTTGATCAGGTATACGATTAGTTACACGATCTTTGATATTTGTATTAGAATATTTTAATTCTAATTCGGATTTAGTTTCAACATGATAAGTCATTGAAGTTCCATAAATCATTCGGTACTCCCAATCATCATCTGTATCAAAAAATAAATATAGTTGATAAATAGTTTACAGTAGATAAAAAAAATTTATAATCAATAAAAAAGTTATCAATTAAATTATATACCTAATTCATTATATGGAGAAGGCAGAAGTTCAATTGGACCTTCAAACTTTCTGAAAATAAAAAAATTACAAAATTAATGAATATACACAAAGAATACATAATAACTTTAACAACATAATGTAGAGAATAGAAGTTTTATTACCGAGACATAATCTGAATTTTCAATCGAGTAACTTTTAGTTTTCACTTAGGTGTTGAAAAAATAGTTGAGTGCTTATTTATAGCTTTCAATTCAACATTGTTTTTTAATAACAAACTTTTTAAACTTATCTTATATGCAGCTCTTTCATCACATCACTTTTTAACTTTATTTATATTTTTATCTTTCTTTTCTTTAGTTAGTAACAAACATTGAGATATTTCAGGAAAAAGATTTATTTGATTATATTTTAGTTTTTTGTGGATATAATATTATATTTCAACAAACATTGAATATTGTTGTGTTGAAAGTTGGAGAAGAACGACCAATTCCAAGAAGCACACGCAGACCTCTCTCTCCGGGGGGAGTTGATTTTTTCCATTCTTATTTTGGATCTAACCAACGTCTCTCAGAAAAAAGAGAAGAAAGGAGAATTGTTTTTTTTTTCGACATACACAACGTCTTCAGCTAACTTCTCATACTCAACCAACTTTAAAAACTAAAACCAATATATCATTCTTTTTTATTATTCTACCACAGAGGACACACCATAACTCTTCTTCATTTTTTATCTACTGCAACAACATGTATCCTTTTTTCAAAAAGAACACACAACTATTATACCATTTTCTCCACCATCTCATGAAGACCACCCTTTCATTCTACACTAGAAACCATGACATATTTCTTCATGCACACTACACCATCCACTCTTCAACTTTTCAAGTAGTAAAACTCAACAAGAAGCCACTTCTTTTGTATACCCTTCATCACTAAGAACTTCGTACATTTTTCTCTACTGAAACATAAACTCCACTCAACTTATTTTCTCCTTCCATAAACTCACAACCCAACTAGCTACCAATCTTCTTCATTTTCACTCAAAACATCTCAATCTCATAACTCACCTCATACAAAAACAAAGCAACACCAAAACTAAATCTTCAAAAATTCACCATGGCTCATCATGTAAATACACTCCATGAAAATAAATCCCCCTCACTCTTCATAACCATCTTCATCTCTAAACAACCATCGCCATGACCACCCTTCATGGAAAATCGACTGCCCAACAACAACTCCACAACACCGCCACGGTTTTTCCCGACAAGCACCATTTCCACTGCATCAAACAACAATAATGTTGCAAAGAACAACAATTTTCGAATTATAACTCCTTGTGTCAAAGCAGTATTGACAGAGTCTGTTATTATTGAAATGCTCTATCAAAATTACGTGAATGTCGAAACGTCAGAGAGAGAGAGAGAGAGTTTTTATTTAGGAAATTCCCCAATTGCCTTCGTTATGAGTACGTCTTCCCCAATTCTAATTAGAATTGAGATATTCAATTAACCTTTACAAATGTTGTATACAAGAGAAAAAGTAGCTATCCAAACTTCTAAACTTTAACTTTGATGTTGATCCTATAAGTATTTGACTACACAACCTAAGAGGGGGTGAATTAGATTTTAAGATGTTCTTAGAGATTTATGATACTTTTCTTTTTTCTTTAAATTTTTCAGAATTATGAACGATGAGCGAATGATAAACAAACCTAAGAGGGGGTGAATTAGATTTTAAGATGTTCTTAGAGATTTATGATACTTTTCTTTTTTCTTTAAATTTTTCAGAATTATGAACGATGAGCGAATGATAAACAAAAAAGTAAAGTGATGTAAAGTAAATGGACACAATGATGTATACTAGTCCCCGTTATCAACCAAGGATACATCTAGTCCCCTCACGCTCCATGAGAGATTTTCACTATTGATAGATCTTTATACAAGCATCACACTAAGACTTCTCCTACAATCTTCTAATAACAACAAAGAAGCCCACCACTTCCTTAATTTCACAAATACACCAACAACTATGGTGAACTTTGAATTAAACCAATTCAAAGGACCTTTATCTAATAATCACCAACACTATGATGATTGTCACGTGAAGGTGTGAAAAGTACACAAGAAGGGGGGTTGAATTGTGTTTTGCGTTTTCTTATTATTTAGCTTCTGATCAGAGTTTCAGAATCAGAAATGATATCCAAATTCTGAGTTAATTCGTTTGGAAGCGGATACAACAGAAATAAATAAAATAACAGCAAAAGACACAAAAGATTTATGTTGCTTCCTCCTCTAACTGAGAGTAGTCTAGTCCTCTTGCCTCACAAGAGCTTTTCATTATAACCACTTCATGATTACAAACGCTTATGCTTCTGCATAAGACTTTTACAACTGCTCAGACCAAATGTCTGAGACTTCCATTGCTTAGAGCACATGTCTAAGACTTGCCTTTTGCTCACACCATCTGACTGAGTCGCCTGATCATATGTCTTTTGGTTGAGACTTTCCTTTGCTTATAACACATGTCTAAGACTTCCTTTACTCACACCATCTAACTGAGTTGCCTGCTCATCTGTCTTCTGGTTGAGACTTCCCTTTGCTTAGAATACATGTCTAAGACTTCCTTTGCTCACATCCTCTGGTCGAGCCACCTGCTCTTTTGGCCATCCAGACTAAGACTTCCCTGCTTGCTCAATCAGACTAGCTGAATAAGACTTTCACAACTCAAGCATTTAAGCAATGAGACTTATGTGGCTTACGCATCTTGACTCAAGACTTGTTGCTTTAATCCCAATGAGACAGGACTTTTTGCTCAAGCACATAGCAGGAGACTTAATCTAAACTACTGAAGGCTCAGCAAAATAGAGAACAAGGTGTACATGATACACGCATCAGAGGTACGGGAGATCACCATAACAAAGACCTAAAGAGCTTATGATTTCTAAATATATACAGGGCTAAGAAATCTTAAGGCTTTTAAAATTACAACCTAAAACAGGAAATATGCATATTACATAGAGTTGATAATTGTTTGATCCCGCTACTCCTTCAACAGAAGAATCCTTGTTAAAATTCAAGCTTGAATCTTCAGCCATATATATAGCCTTTCCAGAAACTAGTCGTTGAAAATGTGACTTGATCAAGTGTCTTTGCTTTTGCTACATAGTACAAGAGACGTTGAAGATAGATGCACAACAGATTTTTGTGTGTAACACGTTTAACCTTTGAGTCTTTAAGAGGTTTTGTACTAATAGAGCCGTTAGGAGCAGACATCCATAAAACGTACCAGCTTTTCTTGAGCCTTGCAATCTTGTAGACTCGAGATGACAGACTGATAAGAAAATACAACTTGCTTTCAGTAGTACAGATAGTCCACAACTTTATCACCAACTCAAAATGGTACCAAATGCTGATATACAATTACTAAATGTAGAAACTCGTCTGAATGCTGAGGCCTTCAGTTCAGAGTCTTCGTCAAACCACACTAGCAATTGTTCTTCAGACTCTGCTACCAGAAGCTAGCAACGAAGCAACTCCAAGTGTATCTTAAGTAAAATAGATTCTGATTATTTATGTATAAGAACAAGAACTTGCATAAATAAAACACACATCAAATAAATCATTGTTCTTTTAATACTTTTATTATCATCAAAACTTAAAGAGAATATGTCAAGAACAAATCCTGTTCTAACATCACATACACTTAAAAAGCACACCACTTTTTATTTACAAATAATTTTTACCACGCACTTGATGATCAAGTTACAATAAAATGATACTTTTGAATAAAAGATAATTTTTGGACAATTTTCAAGAATAAATAATTATTCTTCCCCTTCAATACAATTTAACAAAATATATATAAAACTTAATTGCTCATAATATATTATGAAACTTTTTGAATGATTTCAAAGCTATGCATAAAGTTTCAACATTTTTGAAAAAGAATGAACACTTAAAAAATTGTTTGAATTGATGTGAAAAGTTAATAGTGAAAGAGGTAATTTAAAAACTAATAGTTCACGAAGGTTTGAAACATTTTTATGAAGGTTTGCAATAGTTTGAAACATTTTTATGAAGGTTTGCAATAGTTTAGAATGACAATAGTGTGAAAAACCTTTATGAATTGATGTAAAAGTTTGAAACATTTTTATGATGGTTTGCAATAGTTTAGAATGACAATAGTTCATGAAAAGACACAATTTTGAATTGTGTTCGGGACTTCTTAAGTCGGTTAAACATATATCTTATTTAACAAATACTAGACAATTTTGAATTTCAAATAAAATTTAAAATTTCAAACAGCAACAGGTTTTGTTAAATCAGATAATCATATATTAATTAAAAAGTGAAATAGACCTGAATTAAAAAGTGTTGACAACTTCTTAAAAAAAATAAGTTTTTTATGCCTTTGCTTCAAAGGTTTTTATGCCTCATAACTTGAGACCTTTAGAGATGAATATGTGTATTATTCTTTTAGCACCTAAAGTTTATACATAATGAATTGCAATTGAGTACCTTATCATCAAAATCAATTTCCTATAATGAATTGCAATTGAGTACCTTATCATCAAAATCAATTTCCTATTCTTCCAAACAATCTATAAGTTTATGCATTCTTGATTCCAAACTTTTTCTTCTTTGATAATCTTTTTGTACTCATCAAAATCAAGAAAATCAAGGTAAGAACGATAAACATATCTTCTTCATAGATCTTAGCTTATTTTTTCCCCTTGATCTTAAGAAATATCAAGTGACCCAAAATTTTCAAGTCGATCCTTCGGTTACCGCTACTCCTTTGACAAAAGTTTGTTTTTTAAAGCTTTCACTCATCCGAATCCTCGTTAAAAAATCTTATGCAATCCCTCGGAGAAATACTTCAACCTTTTTCCCTTTAGGCACCTGCAACTCCTTCACAGCCTCTTGCACCTCAAGGATTCTAAAACTGAGGTAGGCAACTCCTTCTCGGCCTCTTGCATCTCAATGATACTCCTTCTCAGCCTCTTGCACCTCAAGGATTCTAAAACTGAGGTAGGCAACTCCTTCTCGGCCTCTTGCATCTCAATGATTCTAAAACTGAAGTTGTGGCTCAAATGCTCCACCTCAAGGATTCTAAAACTGAGGTTGTGGCTCAAATGCTCCAGCTTTGTCTGTGTGTATATTACACTCAGACTCTTACCTAACAGAGGGAGTAATTGAATATTGGTTTCCCCTACTGTAAGTCCTCAACATAATGTTTATTTCCATATCAGAAAAAGGAACAAATCAGTAAATTTTACAACAAAATTTCATAGAACTTAAAATTAGCATGTGATATGTCATGTTTCAGATTATGGAATCTAAATTATTGTTTGGGGATGTATTCAGTTTGTATAATTTGAAATAGATATACGATGATTCGAGCAAATTTAAAATGAGACAATAACAATAATTTAAGGTCTTCATCATCAGTCGTTATAGTTAAAAACATCAGCAGGTTTGAAGAAAAAAACAGTGCTCAAAATTCAAGGTCTTCATCATCTCTCGTTATAGTTAAAACATCAATAACAATAATAACAATAATAATAATAATAATAATAATAATAATAATAATAATATAGCAAGAAATGGCATGAATATGTAGATGAACCACACAGTAGTCAACAAAACGAACTTGAATCAACCATCATAGTGAAGTTTCAAAATTTCATAACAGTAAAAAATTAAAAAGTCAACAAAATAAATCATGGAAGAATCATCCCTTAACAACATCAGGAAAATCACACAGAAAGAGCTCTCAATTTCCTCAAGCGCTTGACAGATGGTGTACCGATTATTGTCCTCCGAACCTTCTTCAGTTTTGCCTTTTTGGTCTGGGAAGACATCTCTCTGATGGGACCTGGCGGAACGCCCTTTTTGAGCGCACTTCCTCTTGGTGTGACAGAGGGAGGAATTCTCAAACTCTGAGGAGGTAAAGGACTGTGTGGCTTCCATACCAAGTTATTTTTCATGGAAAATCTTACCCTCTTCAAACTTTTCTCCCCACTCTTAGCTACTGCAGAGTCTTCCGCGTCTCCACCATTCAATTCAAGATCCTGAGATATCTTTCCTTTAGAATTGTTAGATCTTTTTCTCTTCTTAGATACAGACTCGGTAGCTGTTGGAGTAACGCATAAACTTGCATCACCGTCATCCAAACCTGCTTCGGCTGCAACCTTCTCAAACTGCTTTTGGAGATTTGAAATCACAGTCTCTGTCAAAACCAACTCGTTGTCAACCTCTTCAACAATCAAATTTCCACCATTTTCAGTAGCAACATTCTTATCCCCGTTCTCAGCAGAATCCTTATCTTTCTTCTTCTTCTTCTTACTCTTCTTTTCCTTCTTCACTTTGTCAACAGACTCTTCCTTATCCTTCTTGCATTTCTTCAGCAACTTACCATTAACAACATCAGCATCAACCTCAACATCAGGAACCAAATCTGACACTACCTCATCACTCCTTCCAACAGAATCAGGAATGGAAAACTCAAACCCTGAAATAACAGCATCCTTCTCCAACTTCAAAAACTCACGATGCAGTTCAAACAAAACCTTTCTATTCCCCTGAACACAATCAGGAGCAGAAGCCAACTCAAACAACTTCGAACCAAACCCCATAGCCAATGCAATTGTCCCCAAATTCACAACATCAACATTACCATCATCACCTTCCTCCCCACTCTTCTTAACCTCCAACAACTTCTTCCCATTCCTCAACAACACATCAAACAAACCATTCTTAATCTTCCCTAACAAAACCTTATCAGGCAATTTACCCATCACAGCAAAAAACGGCTTAAAAAGCACTTCCAAAACACCTTCCTTAACCGGAAGAAAATGCGTAAGCTCGTCGAGAAAAATCGAAGCAACATGATAATTAACACCATTCCCCTGCAACAACTTATCTTTCGAACCAAAAGTAGCATCATCCAAACAATTCATAATAACCTTCACAAATTCCAAATCCCATGAATTCTTATTAATTAGCGAAAAAGTCTTTGAAACGAATCTACGAATCAGAAGATAGAACTTATCTAACCTCAACGCATCGATACCGGACCATTCGCGACGCATGGTGATGAAGAAAGTGGAGAAATACTGAACGGAAAACGAAGGATGGAGTATCAAGAGAAGCGAAGAGAGTCGATCGATGAGTTCGGCTTGAACAAGAGGCTTATCGGAGTGCCAAACGCAGTAAAAGAGACCTTTCCATAGCTTCTTGGCGTCTTCTTCGGGAAGTGGTTGAGATAGAGAAGGAAGCCATGATTTTAGGAGGAGACGGAGAGCTTTTTCACGGGAAGATTTCTGAGAAATGGCTAGCTGCTTTATGATTGAACGGCCGAGTTCTGATGAAGCGTTGTTCGCCATTGATGCCGCCGAGAAGAAAGTGAAAGCTAAACCCTAGAAATAAGGTTGATAATATATTAGTAGTTAGTTGGGGGTAGAAATATAAAAATGTAAAGAGTTTAACTTGCCGTAGCTATATGCACATCAATACTTTAGTTTATTTTATTTTATTTAAAAATTCATCAACCAATCACCTAAATAATTTTAAATAGGAGCTTAGTCAATATAAAGAAATTTTATAAGGTCATCAATAAGAAATCACAATATACTAAATTATCTAATTCGTTTTAAAACATCAGCATGATTTGTCGGGATGCAAATCGGGATACAAGTCGCTCATTAGATGATTATGTAAACTTATTTTAAGACCATGATTCATATGACAAGGACAAAGGAGCAAGCCTTGTTGGTACAGGAAAGACAAGGGTTCAACAAAAGACAATGACAAAGGAGCAAACCTTGCACGTCAAGATTCAGATGATTCTGATGATATGGTGGTTATGGTTACAGTTGCAAATGACCATGTCGAACCCAAGATCTAGTTCCTCGACTTAGGCTGCTCGAATCACATGTCTGGTAGAAAAGTATGGTTAATGGTTTTGACGAGTCGAAGAAGAGCAAGATCAAAATTGATGATAATAGCTTGTTGCAAAGAGAAGGTACTAGTAACATAATTATTCAAAGGAGTAATTGAGCAAAAGCCTTGATCAAAGATGTACTTTATGTCCCTAGAATGAAGTGAAATCTGTTAAGTGTTGGACAACTGGTCGAAAAGGGGTTCTCAGTGGTTATGAAAGATAAAGCCTTAGAACTTTTCGACATCCAGAATAACTTGGTCTTGAAATCTCCTTTGTTGAAGAATAGAACATTTAAGACCATGATCAGTTCGACTTAGGTACAATGTCTGAAAATAGTTTTCAACCACAAGAATAGTTGGTTGTGGCATCTGTGGTTTGGCCATCTGAACTTTAGGTCGCTAAATCAACTGATCACTTAAGATATGGTAACTGGTATACCCAGTCTTGAGATGCCAAACAAACTTTGTGAAGGTTGTCTAGTCGAAAAGCAGTCCATGAAGTCTCTCATTTCGACTATGCCAACGAGGTTATCTTGCATACTCGAAGTTGTACATTCAAATGCATGTGGTCTTTTTGAAGAGCATACCATTGGTGGAAACAAGTATTTTGTTTCATTTGTCGATGAGTACAGTCGAAAGCTCTGGATCTATTTGATCAAACGAAAGGACAAAGTATTTGAAATCTTTAAGAGATTCAAGATACTTGTCGAAAACCAGGGTGAAAAGAAAATTAAAGTTCTGCGAACGAATGGAGGTGGTGAATACACATCTAAGATATTTGAAGCATTTTGTGCAGAACATGGTATTGATCATGAGATAACTGCTCCTTATACTCCTCAATATAATAGAGTAGCAGAAAGAAGAAACAAGACCAAATTGGACATGGCGAGATGTATGTTGAAGCAAAAGGATTTGCCAAAATCCTTATAGGGTGAAGCTGTTTCGACTGTTGTTTATATTATGAACAGGTGTCCTACTAAGAAGCTGAAGAACAAGGTTCCTGAAGAAGTGTGGAGTGGAAAACGACCATCAGTGAGTCATCTGAAGGTGTTTGGCTCTATTTTCTACAAGCATATTCCTGATTCTAGGAGAAGGAAGCTTGATGATAAGAGTGAACCTATGATTCTGGTATGATATCATAAGACTGGAGCACACAGGTTGTTCAATCCAATTAATTAGAAGACTGTGATGAGTCGAGACATTATGATTGATGAAAATTATGCCTGGGATTGAATTTATAGTAATGCAATTGACAAGCCACTAATAAGCTATGATTTTGATGAAACAAGTAATGATGTTGAAGTCGAAGAAGAAGTTGAAGCAATTGTTGACACTCTCGACACAATCGAAGTTGAAGAGGATATGGCTGACACAAGTAAGAGACCTCAACGAACTAGAGCTCGTCCAGCAAGACTTCAAGATTATGAAGTGGTTGGTGATGATGAAGTCACAATAGATGGGGAACTAGTTCATTTTTCTTTACTTGCAGGTTTTGAACCAATCAACTATACCAAAGCCTTCAAAGATAAACAATGGAAGCCTATTATGGTCGAAGAGTTACAAGAAAGTGAAAGAAATAACACATGGTGTTAGACGACGGTGACTTGTCTAGAGGGGGTAAATAGACACCTAAGCCAAAATCACCAAATAAAATTTGGGTTTTTAAAGTTATTTGAAAAAGAGTGCACACGAAAGGTTTTGGTGTGGATCGACAAAACTCGTCTACACGAACCTAGTTATTAGAACTCGGATATGCAAAGTCAATTATGGAATGATAAACACAATAATCGAATTTAATCTTTAATTGAGTATCACATTATTACTCGATTAAACTAATTACTTAGTAATGCTATTTCCAATGATAATAAGCAGAAAATATTGAATTAAGTAATTTATCAAACACTTGGTGTGCGAACGAATTTTCAGAATTTCCCTTGTGTTGTTGTTGATATAAAAACCACTTATAATCAAAAGTGATTATAATCTAATTAACAACCAAGTTAAAATAGAAAGATCACAGGAAAATTCTTACGAGTCGATTGATTAATCAATGCTATTTGACAAATTGCGTAATGAAAAATAAAGCGAGTAAAGAGATAATAGAGAGATTGACACGAGGTTTTGTTCGCACACTTCCCCACTTTCGTCCTCGCGTGTGAGTACGTCTGCGCCTAATTTTCAATATGGAATTAGGATACTTTCTTACTATGCAAAAAGTCTATATACAAGAAAAAATTTCAAGAGTAACCATACAAACACTATTGGTTCTGATGTTGATTCAACCCCTTTTCTTCTTTTGATCTTGAGTAAGACCAAGACAACAGTGGATGTCAATTGACTTGTCAATATTGTTACTCCTTTGCATTCTTTATCTCCAAAGATTTCGCGCACGATCAATTACACCGATTTTTCTACAAGACTTTAATTTGTTGTTCTCCGTTACTTCCTTTACGTTATTTATCTCTAAAGGGTCCTTTGCGTACTTTATCTCCAAAGGCTTTCACAATGTCGCAATCCTCTCTTGAACGTCTTGCACGAAAATCCCCAAATCTTCACAGGATCTTGGAGGACAAGCTCGCGATTTTTTCGGATGAAGACCCCTACAAATATCAACCAAATATCTCGGCTACACAAGAACTCAATTGGACCTTATTAGGCATTCGCCTAGCTGGCACCCCAACATAAGATTATTATGTGTGATTTTTCAGTGTGTAGAGATAGGATGAAGGTTGAAGACGATGAGCAGATACAAGCTAATTTTATGGTATCACCAGTTTGGAATGAAGCATGATGATGTATTTATAGTTTTAGAGGACTGGTGGCAAAGAGGTAAATTTTGGAGTAAAAAAATAACAATACTGGCCAACTTAAACAACATGTGTCGGTCTGAATGTTGGATGTGCCGACACACACTATTAAAAATAACATCATGTGCCGACCTGAAATGATCCATGTGACAACCCAAATGAAACAGAACCTACATCCTTATTTAGGACAGTAGATGTGTTGGTCTGAAACATGTACGTGCCGACCCAAATGAAACAGAAATTACAACCTTATTTAGGATAATAGATGTGTCGGCCTGAAGCACGTATGTGCCGGCATATAATGGTAAAACTTGCAGTATGTGCCGACCTGAAGAAGGTGTGTGTCAACCAAAACAAGACAGAAGCTATTGACTTTAATATTGAGTTACATATGTAGTGCATTTTTGTGCAGAAATCTATTTTTCATGTTTTTGGGCAAGTTCAAGGTGGTTTTTGGTGATTCCTAAGACCTCTAATACAAGAGAGCCACACATACTCAGAACTACTGTTCAATATACTAGAATGCGAAGTAATTTCACTATTTTGACATCATGCAAAACATCTCATGGTGAAGTTGCACTCATACATGGGAGTTGGTCGAATTGTCAGCTCATACAAAAGCTATCAAAGTAAAGTGAGTGTTCAAGTTGAAGCACAATGCTAATGGGTCGATAGCAAGGTATAAGGCGAGATTGGTAACTCGAGGATTTCTCCAGAGAGCAGGACTCGACTACTCTGAAGTATTTGCACCTGTTGCAAGATTGGAAACTGTTCGACTAGTGGTGGCCTTAGCATGCAAGCAAGGTTGGTCAATATTTCACTTAGATGTGAAATCGACATTTTTTAATGGACCTTTAAATGAAGAGGTGTATGTCACACAACCTCCTAGTTTTGTGATTCAGGAGGAAGCAAATAAAGTATACAAGTTACACATAGTGCTCTATGGTCTCAAGCAGGCACCTATGGTATGAAACAAGAAGATCGACTCATACTTGGTTGAATTGGGATCTGTAAAATGCAAATCTGAGTATGGTGTATATGTTCATGTTGTAGCACAAGATATAATAATAATCTACTTATATGTCGATGACTTACTAGTAGCTAGAAATAGCTTGAAGAACTTGTTGAAGTTCAAAGAGTGATGAAGAAGGAATTTGAAATGTCGGATCTGAGAAAGTTGACATACTTCCTACGCATGGAATTTCAAATATTGAAGCAAGGCATGATGTTGCATCAAAGAAAGTATGTCAAAGAGATACTCAAGAGATTCATAATGGATGATTCGACTCCCGCATCTTCGCCTATTAAACTAAATTTAAATTTGGGGAAGCATGGAAAGGAAGACAAAGTCGATGCAACTTTGCTCAAATAGATTGTGAAATCTCTGAGATATTTGTGCAACAGTCGATCTAATATATGTCTCTTAGTCGGATTAGTGAGCAGATACATTGAGTGAACCAAAGGTGTCACTCATGATGGCTGCAAGAAGAATCTTGAGATACTTAAAAGGATCCGCAAACTATAAAATTTTATTTCGACGAGACTCTGAAAGTAAGAAGTTATGGTTACTTGTTATTTAGATGCTAACTGATGCGGAGATAAGGAAGGTCGAAGAAGTATTACTCGATATTTCTTTCAAGTATTTGGTGCCCAATTTCATGGTGCTCGAGAAATCAACCTGTGGTGGCATTATCATCGTGTAAAGCTGAATATATAGCAGAATCCTATGTTGCGTGTCAAGCAATTTGGATAAGATACGTACTTGAAGAAATTGAGGTCGAAGTGAAGAAACCTCTGGTACTGCAGATCAACAACATGTCAACCATAAATCTGGCGAAGAATCTAGTTTTGCATGGAAAAAGTAAGCACATCGAAGCTAGATTTCACTTCTTAAGGGAGAAGGTGAATAGAGGTGAACTTGAAGTAAGACATTGCTCAAGTGAAGCACAATTGGCCGATATTTTCACCGAAGAATTAAAGATCGACAAGTTCCTAACTTTGAGAAAGAAATTAGGAATAGTTCTGATCGACAATGATTAGCGTGTTTCGACAACTTGGATTATAGGGTGTATGTTGAGATATTAGATATAATCCAAGTTGTATTATGTTGCCCAAGCCCAAAGTTAATTAAGGTTTATGGTTTGTTATTTAGTTTGTTATTTTAGTGTATATAAATAGACACTTTGTAATTCAGTTTTATTCATTCAATAATATTAATACTTGTTTTTTTTATTTTCTCTTTTTCTCTGCTCACAAAATGTGTCTCACATTAACAGAAACTAACTCTAAGTTAGTTATCTTGGCATAAAAATCACTCCTTAATGTCATTAGAGAATTTAGGAATAAATGGATCAATGGTATTTATTTCACCCCTATTATAATTTTTTAGACAAAAAATACTGCTTAGGTCATTTTAAGTTATTTTTTTTAACAAGTCAGTCTTTTATGTTTTTTTTTCTACAAACATATCCTATTTGTTTTTAAATTGTAACAATCAAGTCCTTCAAGTTTTGTCTGTTGTACAAATTACAACATTACTGTAACAAAACTGATATAAAACTGTAACAAGTATTACATGAAGATATCAAAAATCATGTCTTACTACAAATGTTATATGAAGGTACCAAAAATTATGTTTTACAACACTAACATCAAAATTAACAATAATCATCACTTCTGAACTAAAATGCACATCAATGTTAAAAAATCAAAACTAACAACATTATGACATAGACTGTCATCTTCAACATCTTCAATATATTCTTCATTATCTTCTTAAATGACACATCAGTGTCGTTTGTGTCACATAAATGTTTTTAGAACATAGTTTGTTTAAAAGATCAACAATAAACACATTACTTAAGGTAGTATTTTTGCCATATTTTTTTCTATCAATCGTATCTATAAAAAAAAAAACTACTCTAAAGATAAGTAGGTTGACCTAAGATTGTGAGCATAATAGACTAGGTCTCCTTGTATTTAGAACTTCCTAACTAAAAGATTTTGGTTTCCTCCCGTCTTTTGTAATCATATCTTATTAACATATTTTCTTTAGTCCAAAAATATAAATAATATTATATTAACAAAAACTATCTATTTCTTTTTTTATAAAGGAGATTAAATTATATTAATTTAAATGTTGAAAGTTGGATTTCTTTTAAAGGTTATATTAACTCAAAGTTTAGATGTCGAATAACGCTCCTTACAAGATAATGGAAATAAGAAGCATAGTCAACTGCAAAAATTTAACTCTTCACCCATGAAACAAATTTTGTATATTAAAGCCTGGTGCACTGAATAAATTATGTTTACACTGTCGACTAATAACGATAATATATTTTGTCAACTCAGTTTGTAAATTTTAAATTACTTATATAATTTGACACTTTAAAATATTATGATTGGATGTATGTGTAATACTTTATTACATCGACAATACACTATCATTAAACTCTTTAATAAATAAGTATAAACAATTATAAATTAACTTCAAAATTTGAGAGTATTTCCATATCTAAAAAATTAATATACTCAAACACTTCAGAGAACCATTCAAAACGAAAATTTAATCTCCTAAAATACATGCTACACAAATTATCTTATACTACAAATTACCAATACAAGATGATAAATCACTTAAAACTTGTCGCTAGTTCAACTTTCAAGCTTCCTTATCAGTAAAAACAACTTCTGATCGACCGCAAATTTGACACAGTGGGAAGGATCACCTCTCAGCATCAGCTGAAGTCCACCAAATGATGCATATACCTCTCTGAAGTAAGATACAAAAATACAGTGAGAGACTAGCCAGTCTCATAAAACAAAAACAAGTAATCGGATTCATGAATTTCCAAATTGAAACTACAAAAGTAGAAGAAAAGTTCCCATTGAATTTATTTTCTTGATAAAGTCTAGATTTGATATGCAAAGCCAATCAAAGAATTTTCTGATGAATCATGTATAATGACAGCATTATAAACATTCTACAGTCCTAAGTGATATTTCAGATTAAAATAAAATGGAGTAAGACAAATACAACAATATAACGTGAGAAACATTTACATACACTTCAGGTGGAGAACGTGAAAGTCCGTCAGCTGTAATGTCATATAACCTTCCATACATGATGTATTCAAACTTTTCTTGAATTGAAACTGGGCCATCCTGGAGGGGAAACCAATTAGTGTAAAGACAATATCCACTACTTGTGAGAGAATAAAATCATTTAAACTGCTTTAGCTTTAACATATATTTATCGTAGATAACATGAACGAAACAAACATTATCCCAACTGAAAAGCTCAATAACATAACATTGTGAATACAATTTGTATGTGAGATCAAAAGAATGCTTTTATTGGATAAGTCCGCAAGAGATCAAGCAGATGATAAAGCATATATTAGTGTTGGATTATGTAGATAAATAACTGCTTCTATATTTGATAAAAATACAATATAGCATGGAGCCACAAATGAAATGTACCTTGGTATTTAAAACAAGAGATGGAGACAAAGCCAACAAGAATATTTCCTTTCTGTTCATAGGATAAATCTCTGTATTTACATCTAGAAGCATGTACATGCCATACTTCTCACTTCGTGCAACAATCCGAGAAACTACAAAAAGATGGTAAAAAATATAAAGCCATATCCATCTGATTTACTCATACACGTAGTTCTTCAGAAAACATCACATTTGCATCCGCACTCATTGTAACTTCAAATAGATAACTAAAAAATATAGCACCCAATAATCAAGACACAGAGTGCTGCTTCACCTCAGTATTAAATTACATAATTAACTCTATGAAACAACTTCGCATATCTAAAACACCCATAACACAATGAGATACACATACCCTTGTCATACTTTTTACCATCTGGGTCTATATCTTCAACCTTAAAAAAGTCATTGAAAAAAAGCTCACTCATCCCTCGAAGTGAATTAGGCGCGTCTCACTAAAAACAGATATAATAAACATTAGAACTGGAGTTTAGAGAGCATCAGGTTATTTATACCTATTGAAAATTACAAATTGTGCACAGTAAAATGAAACTACTGCAACAACCAACCTTCTAGCATCTCAACCTCAATCAAAACATTTTCACAAATACTGGTAATGCCTTACATAACATGATTAGAACATCTCAACAATTACCATATTCAATATATTGAATCATATCTTCTAACCTCATAACTAAGCAAATAAAAAAATCACTCAGGTTATTCATTTTTTTAAATAAATAGCCTTCAACTTTGTTTAGACAAATTTTCAAACAGATGGTATGCATAAAAAAAGGTAGAACAATGTTTATACCATCGCTCACACACAAATACAAATCAACAAAGTACATTAGCATTCACATCAGAAAAGTTTGATCAATCGAATTTAAATGAGAGAAAAAATGGCCACAAAGTATAAAAGCAGTGAATAGAAGTGGAAAAAGCTAAAGAAAGAAAAGATGAAGCAAGTCTGAATTAAAATGGGTGAGTGATGGAATACAGATTATAGAGATGGTGTAAGAAAAGCACCGTGCGACGGAGAAGAAGCTGAGGCGCGAGGGAAAATGAAGAAGAGGGATTTTCCTTTGGGTTAAAAAGCCAGTTTTATTTAGGGTTTTGGTTCAAACGAGCTGGAGAGGAGGGGAATAAGGAATTTTAATTAAAAATGTGTTTGGTTAGAAGGGGAGTGAGGAATTTTATTAATAATTTGTATTTTTATTCTTATGATATTATATAAATTATATGATATTAAAATGTGAAAAATTCATGCGCATTTTTGTTGGTAATAAAATTTCTAATATGAGCGATTAAAAAAGTATTTATTTATCGCGTAAAATTAAAAAATTGAGTACAATTAATTTGACTTATAACTTTTTAACATAAATTAAACTATATGTCAATAACATCGTTTAAATTGTTATGAATTATATAACAAAAAAAATATATAAAATAAATTATTATTAAATATTAATTGGTTTAAAATCTATAACTATATATAAAGGGGATATAAGTTTTTTGGTGTGGCCTATTTTTGTTCCAAAATTACCCTTCATTATTTTTATAAATAACTTTAATTGTTGGTAACTTTTGTTGGTTACCAATTAAAAAACTAACTTCCATCTCTCACAAAAAAACTTCACATTTATAACTTCCATTAATTGTTTTGTTTTGACACTAGGTTTATCTCCATTGTTAAAAATCATCTTCTATTTCTATCTCCATTGTTAATACTAGGTTTATCCATACAATCAAACATCAAATCCATATCAGGAACCAACCCAGGATACTTCCTCAAAACTACAACAAATCCCAAACACTGCACATAGTCCTATTTTACCCTTTATGTATTCAAATTATCATTTTCAAAGATAAATTATAAT
Source organism: Lathyrus sativus (assembly GCA_963859935.3). Lineage (NCBI taxonomy): Eukaryota > Viridiplantae > Streptophyta > Magnoliopsida > Fabales > Fabaceae > Lathyrus > Lathyrus sativus. The sequence goes on along the minus strand of OZ012738.1, from coordinate 674,239,745 downwards.
AAGTGAAAGACGGTTACATCATTCTTAAATCAAAAAACCATTTTGTGACTGTTTATATTTAAAAAAATATATATAAGATAATTGAATAACTTCCCACATTTGAAATTTTTTACTCATTTTTATCCGTCACTTTTCCTTCTCATATGGCAGCAACCGATAAGGAAAAGATTTTACCAACAAAACTTGCATGTACAATAGAATTTCAAGCAGCAAATTTGAAAGAAAAAAAAGGTAATATCCATCTTATCTAGGAAAATTGAGATCTATCTCAATCTAAAGTATATCACTATCTTATACTTAAAATTTATCATTTAACCAACTATGTTACTATTTATCATTTAAATGTTGGGATAATTCAATCATATAAATGTTTGAAGAAATTATATTACACAAAAATGTTAAATTTTACATCCTACTTTGATACAATTTTGTTTTATTTATATTTTTTTGTTGTATATAATTTTTTTTATTCTTTATGTTTGACTATGGAATAATTCATCTCAAATTTACAATTATATTGTTATTGTAGAATTCATGCATGCTTGATTAGTATAGTTTCAGTTTTTGTTGTTCATCACTTATTTCATATAGTTAAGAATAATTTGTGTTCAAATGAATAATTTAGAACATTGTTTTGATGTTATTTTACCCTATTTTTAAAATAATTTGTATTCATTATCTTGGTGGGAACAATGTTTGGTCAAGTTTATGATCTCTCAGGCCAATTCTTCTCTCTTTTTATTTCTTTTTCAATCATCATCTTTTTTTCTTCAAGTTATCGTTTTCCGTTGCATATACTTATTTTTTATTTATTTTAATTTTGATTATAATTAGTGATATTTGGTCGGGGTATATTTTTTGTTTCTAATCTTTCTTGTTTGATTATAATTGAATTAGTTGTCATTTAAATTTACATATTTTGTTGTTATATTTTTCAAAGTGTTGATATGTATTATAAATGGAAAGATTTTTTTCAATAGAATAGGTATACACAATTATATACAATGACAATTACAATATTAAATAACTCGCGTATCTATTTGCTTATCTATTTGCTTGAGTAACTTTTCACTCATTCAACTTATATATACAAAATAAAACACATAAAAAAGAGGATAACATAATTTCAGTATTTTATTTTTTATTTCTATACGTGTGACCTTCATATTAAACACATCTTTAACCATGAGGAAAAAAAGAATAATAATATTAACAACAAAATTTATTGTGAATTATTGAAAATTTGAAACACTAACAATTCACTTTCTTAAATTAGTTGAATTTTATTGTTAATTTTTTATTTACAATTTTTACTTTTTATGTTAAAGACATGCAAAATAAATGTCATATTACTTAAAAATTTAATTTGAAAAATAATTTAACTTTTAATTAATTAAAAAAATGATATTTTAAAATTTCTTACAAACATGAGAGTATCTAAAAAATTTAAATTTAAAGCATAATTATATAAAAAAAATATTCATTTATCTTTTAACGTGTGTTCATTAAAAATGCAAATAAACGGACACAGGAGTGTCCGTATAAACGTTAGTAATATATTCTTTATTTTCATAAGGGTAATACTGAAAACTCCTATGAAAATAGAAACTAATTTTAATTCTCTTTGGATACTGGGTAGATAGCTTGGAAGCAAAGACTGTTAATCTATTTTTTTCCTTCAATATTATCCTTAAAATATACACACGTTTATTTTTCTATGCTGTGCGCATTAAAAAAACGGACAGACGGGCACGAGAGTGCCCGTCTGAACGCTAGTATTTAATAAAATGAATAAACAGAAATAAATAAAATGAATGGTTTACAATTTGATATAAAAGAAAATATGATAGAATACATAATAAAATTAAAAGAAAAAAACGAATATAACTAACCATAATTTTTTTTATATAAAAAAAAGACAATGATTATGATTTATATTAAGTATAGAAATTATAAAATAATTTGAAGGTGGAGAACAATTATAATAAGTTGATCGAAACAATCCAGAATAAGTAATAACACGAAAGAAAACGAATAGTTTTGAAATACTAAAATTAAAATGAGAATATTTTAGTAAATATAATAATTTTTAAATATCAAAACTCATATTCTCTCCCCTCCTCTCCAAATCCCTTAATTAGGAGGAAACCATGCTTTTGTATTAAATTATTTTGCGTAAAATACAACAAACAAAAATTTATATATTAAATATTTCAAATGAAATAATTGTTTCTTTAAAAGATAAATACAATTAAATATTTAAATATATTTTGAATAGAAAGATAGCCGGTTATGAAAATTATTTCTTATATTTTAAAAATTATTAAATATTTGTATATATAAAATATTTCATAAATTTTTTTTAGTCTAGAATATAATATATGTTAGTATATTCTTGATGTATATTTAATATATAATACAATGTATTGTTATTCAAAAATACGGTTTTATTCGAATGTTATCAATTCTCTTATATTTTAACATAATATTTAGAGTTTATTGAAAGATAATCTTTCATAATGCTTTTATCCGGTTGATTCACTATCTTCTAATGAGAACTTTTTTGACAAATAGTGCTCAACTCTTGTTTGCATTTGATGCTTTACCATTGAAAAGAAAAGCAATCACATAAAAAGGTGAATAAAGTGATCGAGATTGAAGTCATATCGTAACACTCCGACGATATTAACAATTGTCGAACTCAAAGTCGACGCCGCAATTTTCTTTTTTAAGGTTTCAATCCATACTAACAACATATGTCAAAGATCCTCTCCATTCTACATTCCTTCTTTATCTAGCACACATAAGCAAAAGACAAATACCTTATTAGCACTGCATTAGCTTATAAAACTAAATAATAACAGGATTTAGAAACTAAACTAAAACGAAAATAAGGGAAAACTATTTACCAAAATTCAAAAACTAAATATCTAAATTCAAAATTCACGAGCGTCGCACATTATGCCTTGTTGAAAATATCAATAATCTCTGGTAATAGTGCCTAAAAACTTGATGGACAATTTACTGGCAAGTGTACTAGCGTTGTTATCAAAGTAGTAAAAATAAATCCGTCTACATAGGGATTGCAAATTTAGAACAAGAAATATTATTCGATTTAATTAAAAATAGTTAAGGGGGGGGGGGGGGGGTTTCAGGTTTGTTTGGTCGAAAAAACAAGAAATAAGTTTTGATAATAATAATGAGAAAAACAGTAGGTTGTATCATCATAATTCCCTATTTCTACTTGATTGACGAAACACACATTAACAGACATGCAATGACTACAAAGTTATATGACAGATTAACTCAACCAGTACACCCAATCCTTTGGCGTGTAGCTCACTAGCCTAATCGTTAATTCCCTGATCCCCCAAGTCAAATATATCATCAAACCAAGTAACACAGCGCACTAATCTCTAAGTCACAATTCCTAATCATATTATCCTTAATCAATTAGCGAATTCAACTATTAAAGTATGTCAGATAGATAGCCATAGGATCAGTAGTCACTGATTATCAAGATCGATTTTAATGTGGTAACAAGCAAAAAGCAATGTGCACAATCAATAACTGAATAACAACAAAAAGTTAGAACAATAACATTAATTTCAAGAGGCGAGTTAACACGTTTTTGCTCTATTTTCATCATTTTCTCATTAAGTGCCTTTTCTTAACCAAAAATTATTTTTTATCTCTAACTTGCTCATTTCTTGTCAAAATTGATCAATTTTTCTTGCTAAATAACATGCATTGTTAGCCCGTCATCAATCACACTTATATTTCCTCATGAAATCTAGCTAACAGATTGAGGTCTGATGCTGGAACACATACATATTGGCGATATGCCAAAATGCATCTTGTACATATGTTGCATTACCTAATGTAGCCAATCACATAGAATAACACTAATATTCCTTTATTTGTTTAGTATGTGCACGAAACATGGTTGACATCCTACAAAAAAGGTTTGTTGTTGCATGAACTAACAAAGTCATTCATTTAGGAAACACGACAACGAACAACTGCATTGATGTGACTTTGAATACATTATTACTAATTATCAGATAATGGCATCCTTTTTCTATTTAGGTTTTTAGGCTTGAGTATGCTCACTAGAGACTAAAAAACATGTTGACTACCAGCAAGGGGATTTATGCAGAAGTTTGAATGTTATGAACACCATGTTAAAGTTGCAACTAGGTTCAATCAGAGTGTCATTTCAAAAAAATTATTGCCAACATTGAGCATCAGTATAACACTGCATTTTACTCCATATTACACGACTTCGTTTCAAGACAGTGTATACAACATGTTGGAAAGGAGTTGGAAACGGTAAAAATTGTTGGTTCTGACAAAGATGTATGTTGTTGCTTAATTATAATAACACATATATTACCTTGTGCATGTCAACTTGCAGATCTTCAAATCTCTAGGTGAGCTTATTCCTTTAGAAGCGATTCACTTATTTTGGAAGAAACTATACATTGAAGATCATGAGTTCACTGAAGAAGATAATAGGACACAGTTGAATTTAGAAAAAGAGGGTGAAGAGTTGAAGATATTTCACAATACACTAGATATTGTAAGTTAGAGGGTGATGAAGAAAAAAGTTTAAAAACTAATACATTCATCCACAACTTTCATGTGTCTACCACTAGTGAAGTGCAAGCCAAAAAGGAGATATAAGAAGAGTAAAAAGGGTCAAGAGAGTAATATCGCGATCTTTCGTAATAGAAGTATGTTGAGGGTTCGTAGGAAAGTTAGACTACGAAAATATCGTGTACAAAACCAATTGAAAGTCAAATTATATATTATATTCAAAATATAAAATGACTTAATTAATTTTAAAATTTAGATTTTATAAAGAAATAAAATATATTTAAAATTTAAATATATATTAGAAAAATTTATTGACATTACTATATAACCTATTTTAACTTTATTTTTACAACAAAAAAAACTAATGTTATTGTATATATTAGATCATCTAAATAAAAAAATAAATCTTCTTTAATAAGTTAATATTAATTAATGTTTTTAAAATTTTAATCTTATGTATTACTTGTAAATAGTGAAGATTGAGAAACAAGAGTGTGTGTGTGTGTGTGTGTGCGCGCGCGCGTGCGTGCGTGCGTGCGTGCGTGCGTGTGTGTGTGTGAATTGGGTTTCATAGCGAAACACAATTATCATCAAAATACTTACAACCTCTAAGCTGTTAAACAACACACTTAACTCTCTCAAGCATCCAGGCTTTCACATATCCACTTAAGGAAATCATCAACCCACAATGGATACCTTCCATTGCCTTTTTGAGAATCTTGGCTCTCGCTAGCCTCTCAAAGAATCAACCTCCAAGCCGTTAGAAAATGATTTGACCCTCTCAAGCAACCTGACTAACAACTTACCCGCTCAAGGAATAACACCTTTTACAAGTATTTTTTTTATGCAGTAATATGCTTCTTACAAGCTGATTACACAAATGAAGTACATGAACACCTAAGTGTTTCTAGCAAGTTATGAGCAACAACTCCTTACTTTCTAATACAAAACTATCTAAAGAATGAATCTCTGAGAGATTATAAAACATTAGTTTTCTATTGCTTAAAAGCTTTCTTAATGAGCACTTTAACTTCTTTCATGGGCTTTAAGCTTCTTTTGATGAACACCTTTCTTGAGCAGGTAATGCTTCTTCCCAGCTTAACCATCAAGATCGACTAAGTTACTATGCTTCACTTATTGATGTTTCACTTGACTAGTTATACATGGTTTACCGTTGTACACGCATTCAAAAACTTTGCTTCAACTTCTTCTTCATTGAGCATTCTTCATTTAAGCTTCAGCTTGTAGCATTTTCTTCAGTACTTTGTCTTTGCATAGCGTGTTATCATCATCAACCAGCTATTGGCAAATCAGCAACAAGTCCATCCAATCAGCTTATCTTCAAGCTTCTTGATCTTCAATTTATAGAGCTTAAGAGAATAAACCCGTTGAGGGGTATTCTTGAAAACATATTCTAACGGCAATATCCCAATGTTCACATGAAGGAATGATCAACATCACTGTACAAAAAGCTGTTTTTGTGCCACTTTATCGAGGTAGAGGTCACCGTTTTTGTTTTCTTGTGTTCAGCTCAAAACCATTCTTATCTTCAATCTTTCTAATGTCTTCCGAGGCTTCAGATATTAACTTGATGAAGCGTGTCGTAGAAGAGTCAATTCTTTGCAACTTCAGAAACCCAGTCTTCATAATTCTAAGATCTTTGTTCAGCAAAACTATCTTGAGAATCTTTAGCACTTATTCTTTTAGAAGTAATGTCTTCAGAACCTTGTCTTCAGAGTCTTCAAAATTCATTAAGCACATTCTTGTCTTTAGAGTCTTCAGTACTTCGTTCACCTGAACCTTGTCTTCAGAAACTCTTTAAAACTTTAGCTTCAGATATTGTGTATTCAAAATCTTCAAAACCATGTTCACCTGAATCACGTCTTCATAATCTTCAAAACTTGTAACATTAGAAGCACATCACACTAGAAAGCATTTTAAACTTACTTATAAAGTCTTAATTAGAAATCCTGTTACTGACATTCCTTAGAACCGTTGCATTAGAAGTATTTATGAATCTTAACTTTATCTTGTTCACACATATGTTTTTTACTAGAATGTTGATAACAGAGTCTGATGACATCACACGTCTTTTTATCAAAGTCAAAATCATATTGACAACAGTCACACATTAGACATAAATCATATCATACATAATTGTTCTCTTAGATAACATGTGCAGATACCATCAAAACTCAAAGATTAGATTATTTTTATATCATATTAATTTTGATTGTTTAATTTAAGCAGCAAATAAATTTATTATATTATATTGTGTTATTAAATATTGCATTTAACAATAGATATTAAAACTAGTAAGAAAATTTTGAAAATTTGTAACAATAAAGACACTAAAAGCATTGGAATGACATGAATTAGGGGTTATGGTGTAGAGAAGAAGGTGAAGGAAAGCAAAGCATGGCAGGAATTGTAAACCTAAGTATAGGAGGCCCGTCGTCAATCCTAACCACGTCACGCCGTTCCCAATTCACCAAACAGTTGGACTCTGTTGACCAAAAATGGAGTAATTTGCAGCACAAACTCAACACCAACGCCAGATTCACTTGCCTCTTCTCAGACAATAACAAAAAAGAGGTGTTAACTACTATTTCTTTTCAATTGCAATTCGATTTAATAATCGAAATTTGAACTACTTCACTGTTTTAATCTGTTTTTAATATTCATGAATTATCATTTGCCTTATCCTTAGCCAATTGCCAAGCGTTTTAGGGATGATTGTGAATTATTTTTCTCTTTGCGATTTGAGTATTGTAATTTCTAGCATTTCATGAATTCTACACGTTAGAATGACATTTCAAATGGATTATTGAAAAAAGCCAACAAAAATGGATTAAATTAACTTAAGGAGTTTATTATTCCTACTAATAGAAAAGCATAGAATGTAGGGCAGGCGCTGCAATTTGAATATTGTTCAAAATTCGATTCGACAACTAGATCGTTGAACTTGATTCATGAACTAAATGAGTTGAATATAAGTAAAAAATGATGTTCGTTAATTAAATGAGCTGAATTTAAATTATGTATACTTCTACATCTTAGGTTCATGAGTCAACTTTTTTTATGGGAGAAACTTTTCTGGTGGTAGTCAGCGGCAGCAGGTTGCCACCGGAAATGGCTGTAATTAGCTCTTGTCACATAATTAGAACCTACTCTAATACCATGCTGAATTTGTGATTTCTGACCACACTCAGCTCTATTTAAAATAGAATATAGAATGAAAATAATAGATAAAATATATGCCAATTGATACAATTTGCTAATTTAAATCCTAATAATAAATATATGGATTTGATTTTAACCGTTTCTATATGCACTTTATTGTCACACGACTCTTAGATCTGAAGGTAATCTCATAATGCAATGCTGATCATCATTTTCTTTTCCTTTACCGATAATCTTTCGAAGAAGCCCTTCTTAACTGAACTTGTCTGGTTTGTTATTTACCTTAATTTATTCTGTTAGCCTGTTCATGTAGCACAGTTTTAGTTTTTATGATAACCAGCAAAATTGCATTATGCACTTTAGTTTGAGAAAGAAAAATAATTCTCACTATCGGTTTATACTGATCGGTGTCACAATTAATTGTCCGTAGAAACTAGTTTATCACTAAAATCAATTTCATATCTTGTGATGTTGGGTAGTGTATATTGTCTTTGGTACCTGGCAAAACTGGTGTGAAGGAAATGAAACTATAATTGATTTTGGATTGCAGGATCAAGCTAGAAAGGCATTAGAAGGTGCACTAAGTGGGAAGAAGGTTGAATTTCAGAAGTGGGACAAAGAAATCAAAAGACGAGAAGAGGTAGGAGGTGGAGGAGGTGGCACCAGTGGTGGTGGAGGAGGTTGGTTTGGGTGGGGTAGATGGTTTGGCTGGTCTAATGATGATAATTTTTGGCACGAAGCAAAACAAGCTAGTCTTACTATACTCGGCATCGTTCTTGTAGTAAGAAATTCTCTCATACCACTTTCAATTCTTTTGCTGATAGTCATAAATTTGAAATTAATATTAAAACTATTTTACCTTCCCTTCTCTCCCTTCTTTTGCAGTATCTCCTAGTTTCAAAAGGTGATTTAATCCTCGCCAGCATCATCAATCCATTGCTGTATGGACTTCGAGGAGTGAGAAATGGATTCGGTCTCACAGCATCAGGAGTTTTGACAAATAGTTCTAACCGTGATCAGCCTGATTTTGACGGCTCTTTGAAGAAGGAAGGCTACAAAAGTGCTTCTGCTAAAGAGAATGTTGTAAGAAAATGGGGTAGTGATTAGTATTTAGTGGATTTACTTGTTTGTAACACAAAAGGTTTTGTCTTCCCTTGGCATGAATAATTAGTTTTGGTTTTCTCTGTGGTTGTCCTGAGAATTTAGGTCATGTGCAAAATATTCTTTACAAGCTTGCAAATGGTAAGGTGTTTCTCTTAAAAACTGAGTTCGGAGTTGTTGGGTTAATCTCGGCGCTTCTTTTTTTTCTAAACCTATAAGGTATTTTCTTCTCTCTGGTTCTTGATTAGTTAATTATATGGAATAGAAACCCTGTATGTAGTAATCTGATTGAATTATTTGTTCATTTCCTTTTCATCTGGAGATGAGTCACATGAACAGTTAATTTGCAGATAAATTGAGCTGGCATGAAAGCTGGAATTTGCTTGTTTTGAGGCATGAGAATGCATCTGAAGATGAACCAATTAACCACTTTTGAAACACAAATTTATGGACAAGTTTTTCTTAAGAGTGTGCAAGGTGAGTCATCGGAAAAATGTCCAAATTTTGTTACATGTTATACAAGAAACAATATAATAATAATAATAATAATAATAATAATAATAATAATAATAATAATAATGAACGATTGGATTGGTATTTGATGTCAAATTAAGAGTGAACATGATCATCTATCTGTAAGACGATTCTATAATAGCTACGTGCTTTCCTCTATCCTCATCATATTTCCAACCAAAATGACGGACCTGATAATATAATCGAGCTACATTCCTGTTGTCCAATAATTAATAGAATGATTACTAATAACTAAATCCTTCCAAAAATAATTATTCAACTTTTCATTAGCTGGCAATTCACTCATTGTTTAATAAGTCTTCAGCAAAATGCCACAATGTAAGATTGTAATCAATCTCCTACAGAAATCATAGATTCTTATCTCTAAAGTACTATTTTTTTTTATAGAATTATTGAATATCTAAATAATTTCCTTCTCTTAATTACATGAATGAGAAATATTCAACAGGTATACAACCTATTTATACGATTTTTAAGTTTTAAATTGTTTTTCTTCTCCAAATTATTATTTTTCTCTATTTTAACTGACCGAGGCAAGGTTTTCGGTCTACCTCTCTAATTTATTAGCCAACTCTAGCTTTATTAAAAAAAAAATGCGGACATATGCGACTATGCGAGACAAACATGTTTCTTTAATATTAGGAGACCGTCTCGTTCTTAACCGTGGTGGATGCTGATTGTCACTCTAACCATTTTTGTAAATAAATTTAATTATTTTTATTTATTTAACTATTTATCAATCTGATTTTATCAATTATATTGGAGTTAGTGTAATTTTGTAATGATTATTATAAATTTGTCTAAAAAAATAGAATAATAATTTTAGAATGAATATTCATTATTTGAGCAAGATGTGTTACAAGTGACCTTCACGATGACTAGGTTACATCTCCCCCATATTTGTCGTTCAATATTTCTGTATTACGGATCACCACACGACCATTTCTTTCTCTCTCTTCTTCATGCAACATTTTCTTTACCATATTTCAATCTTCTGTTACCCTTCCATACATTTCTCTCTAGTCATAATCCCAACACAATCCCTCAATTTGTAACATTTTCTATTCTTCTATCTAGCGGGTTTGTTTCTTTGTTGCTAACTATAAGGTGGTGGTTTGCCACCTTTGATGTCTTTGACTGTTGGAGTGATCTAAACTCCAATTGCAAAAACATGGATTCTGATCGTGAGATATCCAGTGATCATGAAGAAAGTGGCAATGAGCCAACGAAAAACATTAGCAGACACATGAGTGAAAGTTCTATGGCTGCCACCGAAGAAGATGACGACGACGTTGAGAGGAAGATTGATTTGGGTCCTCAATTCACTTTGAAAGAACAACTTGAAAAGGATAAGGTTCACTTTTCTTTTCTCAACATTCTTTCATGATTCATCACATGTTTATCATTTATGCATTTTGTTAATTGTTTTCTTTGTTGGATCCTTAGGATGATGAGAGCTTGAGGAAATGGAAGGAACAACTTCTTGGAAGTATTGACATGAGTTCCGTTGGAGGTATAGTTATTTATCTTCTCTGAATCACCGACACCTCTAAACAATACATGTATAAAGCCTGCCACGTGTCAGTATCTGACATCAACGCAACACTGGTGTATTACTGTCTGTGTCTATGTTTGTGCTTGATAGATTATACTACAGAATTTTACCTAATTTCTCATATTTTTTTTGTTATGAATTACTATAAAAGAAACTTTGGAGCCAGAAGTGAAGTTTCTGAGTCTGGCGATAAAATCGGAAGGGAGAGAAGATATGATTCTACCTGTACCCGAGACAGGAAATCCAAATGGCTTATGGTTTACATTGAAAGAAGGTTGTCGTTATAGGTTGATGTTCACATTCCAAGTAAACCATAATATTGTTTCTGGTCTTAAATACACCAACACTGTTTGGAAAACTGGTCTCAAGGGTAAGTAAGTACATTTTAGATGATTGATTAAAATTTTAAATTAATATAGTAATTTGTGAGGTTTTTTACAGTTGACAGCACTAAAGAGATGATAGGAACATTCAGCCCTCAAGCAGAACCTTACACGCATGAAATGCCAGAAGAAACAACACCATCTGGGTTATTTGCCAGAGGGACATACTCTGCTAGAACTAAGGTCTTATTTTCATATGTCTATGACTATTATGTTTGCTTTTTGAATTTTGATTCTTATGTTCTAATCATCATTTTGTGAAATGAATTTTGAGTCTTATATTTTAATGAATATGAATCTTATGTTCTATCCCCTTCACATCATTTCAATGCTCTTTTCATGAGTTTGATATGAATCTACTTATACCTCCAACAACATATGCAATGTTTGGTCATCATCATCATCATCTACTATGTCCTCTCCTCGCAATCCCTCGTGTTCTATCTCATCATCATCTATTATATCCTCTCCTCGCAATCCCTCTTGTTGATCTTTCATCTTCTTTGGATAAACGTGCACCTTTCTTGAGTGATCGAGAATGAATATAACAAAATTTGTTGTGCCACCAAAGGACCTTTCATATCTAGATCACACATACAAGAAAAAAAGATCTAGAGTTTGCTTTCTTCTACTAGCACCATCTAATCTTTGAAAAGACACCATGTGTTGCTTGCCTTCTAAATGATCTTCACAAGATTCAACAGTTTTCCTCTGTATGCATGAAAAACATTCACCACTCTCTTTTATTATTATCATTCCTTGCATAATATACAAGGTGCCTAGCTTTTTCACACGAGCAATAGTCATGCTTCATTTACTGAGCTTCCATCTCCCACCTTTAAATTGATTTGTCATGCATTAGCTTGAACATATATCTATAGTGAGTGATATAACTCTCCATCAGGAACTAATTATGGCACCATTGACATTAACTATAGATTATCAAAATTCTTTTAATTATTTATTGGATTATACAGTGCATTTGTTGACTTTCCTTTTTGTTTGTGGATGAATTTTCAGTTTGTTGATGATGACAAAAAGTCTTACTTGGATATCAACTACACTTTTGATATTAGGAAGGATTGGCTTTAGTTTATGGATGGATTTTTCTAAGTTGCTTTTCAGTTGTTTATTTATTTCTAATTATGTTTGAGATCAGAAATCTTAACAATGATCACAGAGTTTAGGAAGAAATCAAAGTCATATTCATTTGGCACATCATTGTCAATAAAATTGAATTTGTCTCTGTGCTCTAAGTTACTTCTCAGTCTTGCTCATTGTAATTATCCTAGTAATAATAAGTAGCATTTCTTCGTTTTATTGTTTGTTATTTTGTGATGATACTTGAGCACACAATGTGTTGAACTCATTTGAACTTGTAAATTTCAAATGCAAAATACATTGTGATCTTTGAAGTTGGTTTTGTTATATCAAGTTAGGCAAGTTTATTTTAGTTTTAAAAAATGATTTTTATGATGGTACATATTTTTGTTATTACTTTTTAAAATTTTAAATAAATAATTGATTTGAATAATTTTTTTATAAAATATTATTTTAAATATTTAATTATTCTACTATTTTTTTAATATAAGCATTTTAAAAAATTACTTAAATTTTAAGTTATTTGAAATAATTTTTTTTTATAAAATTTATATTTAAAATATATCTTTTTTAAAAAAGCTATGTGATTTTAGCTATATTTTAATCTTCAATAATATTGTTGGATTCAAAAACTATTTTTTTTAATTTATAAAAAAAGAATTTTATTTTAATATTTTATTTTTTTTATAAAAAACATTTTTTTAAAAATAAAACAAATAGAATCTTATACTAAATGTACATATTTTAAATATTATGTTGACTAAAACATACATGTATATTGATAGGACGATTTCCTATTAAAATTATGCATTTTGGGTTTGTACACTAGGATGAAAAAGATTATTGTAAGTATGGATCAGTCTGCAAATTCCTTCACCCAACTCAACTAATCTTTATTTTTATTTTTTTTAAATAAACTATCTAGCATGGTCTTTAGAATATATATATATATATATATATATATATATATATATATATATATATATATATATATATATATATATATATATATATATATATATATATATATATATATATATATATATATATATATATATATATATATATATATATATATATATATATATATATATATATATAATTAGAAGAAATTGATAAAAACTGTTGTAGTTTTATTCTTCAGGCAAAGACTGGTTTATATAATGAGAATACAATAAAAAAAATTAATTCTCTCCTTAATGGAGAATAAAAGAAAATAAATGTAAACAATTAAATATGGAAATAAAATATTTTTCATCACCCCCCTCAAGTTGGTGTATAGATATCTATCATGCCCAACTTGTCTATAAAATGCTTAAAGGTAGGTTTTGCCAAACTTTTGGTTAAGATATCTGCAGTTTGCTGACTTGAAGTCAGAAAGGTAGACATATGATTCCAGCATCTAACTTCTCCTTTATGAAGTGTCGATCAATCTCAATATGCTTGGTTCTGTCATGTTGAACTGGATTATGAGTTATGCTAATAGCAGCTTTACTGTCAGAGTACAATTTCAATGGAAGCTCATCTTTCATCTTAAGTTCTTTTAAGACTCTAAGGATCCATAATCCTTCACAAATACCTTGAGACATAACTCTAAACTCGGCTTCTACACCACTCCTTGCTACAACGCCTTGTTTCTTGCTCTTCCATGTCACAAGATTACCCCAAACGTAAGTACAATATCTAGAGGTTGATCTTCTATCGGTGAATGAACCTGCCTAATCAGCATCGGTAAAGATAGACACATTCCTTTCACCAGTCTTTTACAAAATAATCATTTTCCAAGATTTCCCTTCAGATATCTCAGTATCCTATAGACTGCCTCAAGATGTTCTTCGAAAGGAGAATGCATAAACTGACTTACTACACTGACTGAGAAAGAAATATCAGGTCGAGTGTGTGACAAACAAATCAGTTTCCCAACCAATCTTTGATATATTCCAGTATCAACAGGATCATTACCTTCTCCCCAAAGTTTAGCATAAGATCCATAGGGGTATCTGCAAGACGACATCCATTCATTCTTGTTTCTTTCAATAAGTTTAGAATGTATTTCTGCTATGAAACCATAATACCATTCTTTGACCGAGCAACCTCCATGCCTAGGAAATATCTCATGAATCCCAAGTCCTTGAATTCAAAGTCTACTGCCAATTTCTCTTTTATCCTTGCCATTTCCATTGTATCGTCTCTAGTAAGGACAATATCATCAACATAAACAATTAGAACAACAACTTTCTCATCGTTGGAGAATTTTGTGAACAAGGTGTGGTCAGTCTGTCCTTGAACGTACCCTTGATTCTTCATGGACTGAGTGAATTTTTCAAACCAATCTCTGGGAGACTGCTTTAATCCATACAAAGACTTGTTTAGTTTGCATACATTTGATCCAAATTTATTTTCAAAACCAGGAGGAATGTCCATATATACTTCTTCTTCTAGATCACTATAAAGAAAGGCATTTTTAACATCTAATTGATGTAGGGGCCAATCCAGGTTAGCAGTAAGAGATAAAAGAATTCTTATAGTGTTCAATTTTGCAACAGGAGCAAATGTCTCTGAGTAGTCTATACCATAGGTATGAGTGAAGCCTTTAGCCATCAAGCGAGCCTTGTACCTTTCAATTGACCCATATGAATTGTACTTCACATCAAACACCCATTTGCATCCAACTGTCTTCTTGCCATCTGGTAGCGACGTAACATTCCAAGTTTTGTTCTTTTCAAAAGCTTTCATCTCCTCAAGTACAACTTCCCTCCATTTTGGAATTTCTAGAGCAACCTGTACACTATTTGGAATTTCTACACTAGACAATTATGAGATGAAAGCAGACATAGATGAAGACAAATTTGAATATGAAATAAAATTGGACATGGGGTGTTTAGTGCAAGATCTGACAGGTTTTTTAATGGCAACAAGATCATCTATATCAGGATATAAAATACGACTCTCAGAAACAGAGATACAATTGCCTTTCCTTTTGTTAGGAGGTTGATCATTCCCTAGTTCAGATTCCTGGCAGTGTTGAGATGTGGACCCGTCCCTTCGTTTATGGTGCTTTTTCATAAAAACTTTCCCTTTCCAAGTCCTGTTTCCTAATTCGAATCTGTTTTCTTGAAGTGACTCATTATTTTGTGGCATTTCAATTAGATCATCATTATCATCGTTTTTAGGATTCTCATTGTTTTCTACAAGAGAAAATGTAGGCTCGGATTCATAAGGCTCCTTACTCATAACAAGAGTAGGATTAGATACAGAATCATGGCCATTTTCTGTTGGTGCAGATGTAGAAGTCTCAGAATTTTGTGGTACATGCAAAGATAAATTTTTCAAAAAACTCATGTCCTCAATTTGAAACGAGTCTTCCTTTATCTCCCCTCTTAAAGATGAGTGTCATCAAAGAAAGGTTTATTTTCAAAAAATGTAGCATCCATAGTGACAAACATTTTCTTGTTTTTTGGATTAAAACATTTATATCCTTTTTGGGTTGAGGAGTATCCAACAAATACACAGTTTATAGCACGTGGCTCAAGTTTTCCAACACTTTTATTTTCATGAACAAAAGTTGTGCAACCAAAAATTTTTAAAGTCAAATCAGTTAAAATAAGAGTACTAGGAAAACATTCTTTGAAGGCATTAATTGGAATTTGAAAATTGAGAATTTTGTAGGGCATTCTGTTAATTAAATACGCAGTTGTTAAAACAGCTTCGCTCCATAAATAATTTGGTACTTTATTCGAAAAAAGTAGAGCTCTAGCAACCTCCAATAAATGTCTATTTTTCCTTTCGGCCACTCCATTTTGATGAGGAGTATTAGGATACGAACTTTGATGTACAGTCCCATTTTTTAGAAAAAAAATCATCCAAGATAGTGTTAAAATATTCTTTGCCATTATCACTTCTAAAAACTTGGATATTTGTTTGAAATTGGTTCTGCATCATTGAAAAAAAATTCTTTACAGCCTGACAAACATCTGATTTCCCCTTTAACAAGTACACCTAACATACTCTTGTATGGTCATCTATAAATGTGATAAACCATTTTTTGAGAGAGAGAGTGTGTACTAGTACGGTTAGGGCCCCAAACATCACTGTGAATAATAGAAAATAATTTTGATGGTTTATAAGGCTGTATTGAAAAGTGAGAACGATGATACTTTGTAAACTCACATGCTTCACACTTAAACGAAGAAAAATTCTTATTGTGAAATAACTTAGGAAACAAGTGTTTTAAATAACGAAAACTAGGATGACCTAATCTTAGATGCCATACCATAATGTTGTCATTTTTATTATTCAAAATAGAAAAAGACTCAAAGCAGGAACTTATTGTTAAAGGTAGTTGTGATGCAGATCCAATGTCAAGGTAGTAGAATCCTCCACTCTCCTTAGCACTGCCAATCATCTTCCTTGAGTTCAAATCCTAAAAGACACAGTGATATCGGAAAAAATTAGTTTGACAATTTATATCTTGGGCTAATTTACTGACGAACATTAAATTACACGATAAGTTTGGAACATGAAGGACATTTTTAAGAGTTAATATTGGAGACAACACAACTGACCCTTTACCTGCAATGGCTGAAAAAGAGCCATCTGCAATTTTTATTTTTTGATTACCTGCACATGGACTATATGAAGAGAACAAAGTAGATTCACCTGTCATGTGATCAGAGGCACCTAAATCTACTATCCAAGTATGACTGTGACTGACACTAAGAAGTGCATAATTACCTTTTATTGCTATAGAGCAAGAAGGGGTTGGAGACTCGAGGAGTTTGTACAGTTTATCTAGTTGTTCTGTAGTAAATAGAAGCTGAGTTGTAGGGGATTTCTGCCCTTGATCAGAATTACTAGCCTAAAATGCACAACCATCTTTCTTCTTCCAGTTCGAAGGTTTGCCTTTGAGCTTCCAACAGGTTTCACGTGTATGCCATTCGCGCTTGCAGTGATCACACCAAGGAACTTTATATTACCTTCTTCCCTCGTCAAGGTTCCTAGTAGCCAAAGCTGAACCTTCATATTCAGAGCTTCGTAGTGTCTTCTCCATCATAATTCCTTGTCGTGCCTCCTCCTTTCTTATTTCTGCAAAAGTTTCACAAAGAGTTGGCAATGGTATTTTTCCTAAAACTCTACCTCTTACGTCATCAAGGTCTTTATTGAGCCCAACGAGAAACATGAATACACGATCATTTTCTTGCCTCTTGAGAAACAAAACAATGTCTTCTGTACACCTCCAATTATCATCATAACAAAGATCCAACTCTTGCCATAGTGTCAACAACTCATTGTAATAAACAGTTACACTCATGTCACCTTGTTTCGCATGCCATAACTTTGATTTTAAACCAAATATTTGGGAGGATTTTTAAATATCAGAGTATGTTTCCATAACAGCTTCCCACACATCCCTTGCGGAAGGCAAAAACATGTAAGAGTTTTCAGATTTCCGTTGTTTGTAACAAGGATCTCCTAATGTCGGTTCAACTGCTGCTCCTGTTAAGAAACCAAGTTTCCCTTTGCCATCCAACACCAACCGAACGGTTTGAGCCCATTCATTATAGTTATTCCCATTCAGTTTAGGGATATTGACCTTGAGGGAGTATAAGGAACCCTCTTGATCATTACCGCCTATGTTGGAATAACTATCACCAAAGACAAATTTCCTATTTCCATTGTTGTCGTTATTACTGCCAAAACCAATGTTAATGTCTTAATTACTGCCGTCATTATTGCCACTGTTTGTGACCACTGACGGTTTCTCTCGTTCGCCATCTCCGCGATCGCCGCCGTTTCCGCGACCACCTTCATTGTTGCAGCCACCGTCGTTGTTACTCGCCATAAGAGGTTAAACCGGTATATGAATCAGATAGGATAAAAAAGCGGGTCAAACAAAAATCTTTACAGTAAACCCACTAGTTGTAGAAAGCTTTACGGTAACCCTAACCCAAAGCTCTTGATACCATATTGAAAGAAATAGATAAAAGCTGTTGTAATTTTATTCCTCAGCCAAAGGCTGGTTTATAGAAAGAGAATACAATAAAAATATTTAATTCTCTCCTTAATGGAGAATAAAAGAAAATAAATGACAATAAATATAAACAATTATATATAAAAATAATATATATATATATATATATATATATATATATATATATATATATATATATATATATATATATATATATATATATATATATATATATATATATATATATATATATATATATATATATATATATATATATATATATATATATATATATATATATATATATATATATATTGATCTGACCTGATCAGGAGGGAATCACGATATGGCCACACGCCGTTGGACGGTACCTGTTCACCGGTGATGAGAAGGAGGAGGGGGGTGTACCTGCAAGACACTCCGATGCCAAAGTAAGAAATTGGGCAGAGTGGAAGCAAAAGTACAGAAAGGGGCAAAAAGAGAGTTACCTGACCCTCTTGAGGAAGAAGGTATTTATAGAAAGACCCCAGCGTTGGGCCAACGGTCATTTGAGATGGGATGGATGACCAGGCCCAACCCTAATGACTGCTAGGGCTTACGTGGCGTAGTGAAGACCAGGACGTGGTCTTCGCCCTAGTCCAACTGCTCCTAGATCTCCGGAAAGTGGGTTTGACCTGCTCTTTCGGAGGTGGGCAGTTGGTTGATGACGTGTCCCCGCGGAGGGGAGCACGTGGAGAACGTGCGTCGGGCACGTTGTTCTCCCCGCGGAGGGGAGCTCGGGAGGTTCCCCGGAAGCAGGTTGTTCTCCCCGCGGAGGGGAGGAACCACGGTCGTGCTTTGGTGTGCTGGGGATGGATCTGCTCGTCTGGTACGAGGGATGATGAGATGCTGTTTGGTGCGCTGCTTGTGTCCGGCGGCATGCTCCGCTCGTCTCGAGTGACGCACGTGCCCGACATACCCGATCCGCCTGTTGGGCCGTACGTGGTATTGGGCCTGCTGAGGTCGGGTCCATACCGGAACAGGAGCCCCCCAAGTCGAAGCTCTGGGGAGAGAGAGAGGACTTAAGGTCGCTGTGTCGGGGAGAGAGAGAGGACTCAAGGTCGCTGTGTCTGGGACGGGCACTCGTGCGGAGATCTCCGGTCGTCGACGGAGCGGGGAGAAAGCAGGTGAAGGGGCGCGACTGTCAGGTTGCCGCCACGTGTCACGCGTTAAGCGATCGTAGGGGCGGCTACCCTATGTTATTAATGAGCCTAGGGTCACTTCGAATCCTGCGCCGGGTTATAAACATGGGGGTCCCCGCTCATTCTATTACTTTTCACTCTGCCGTTGTGTCTGCGAAGCTCTGTCATCTCTGCTCGTCCGCCGCTTGCCGTCGATCGCCGCCGCACCGTTTGATCTTTCCTTCCATCCGCCGCCGTTACAAGTGAGTTCTCTTTTCCCTCCTTTTTTATTTCCGTCATTTAATTGGAATGTGTGGTCGGGGCATGATGGATGCCCCGAGGAGGGACGCGAGACCCGCCGTGTCTGGCGAACTTTCTGATGAGTGTCCCGGGGAGGATAGGCTGGTTCCGATGAATGTCCCGAGGACGGGGGCTTTCTCCGATGAATGCCCTGAGGACGGGGGCTTTCTCCGATGAATGCCCCGGGGACAAGTGCCTTTTCCGGTGGGTGCCCCGAGAAGGGATGGCGGGTCGGCTTTAGATTCCCCGAGGAGGGTAGACGGGGAGCGAGTGTTTGTTCGTCGTTTTCCGGCCTTTGTCGCCCTTTCACTTGACCTGCGGTGGAAGGGTGGATTTGATCCTGGCTATCGAATTCACCGTTGTCCTCTGCTTTCAGGTGTAGATGTCGGCTCTGGTACCGGGGATAATGGTCGAAGACAACGAACCCGAGATTCCGGAGTATGACGATGAGCGTATTGCCCCGTCCGAGGAATGGGCGGCCGAGGAGCCGCTTTCTACCCCGTCCTGTTTTGTGGCCGATGCGTCCGACGTGTATGCCACGGTTGAGGACACGCCTATAGGAGAGCCACAACACTGGCAGGTGTACCGACCAAAAGAACATCATCGCATCTGCTCGCGATATGGGCGGCGGATGTTCCCGATGCATGAGTTCTACTTTAAAGAAGCTCGGCTCCGGTTACCGTTCTCCGCCTTTCATCTGGGGCTTTTTGACTGGTTGCGCCTTGCCCCGTCCCAACTGCACCCCAACGCCTTGGCTTTCATCCGGGCTTTCGAGGTGGTGTGTTTCTACCTCTCGGTGGAGCCGACGGTACCGTTATTTTTCCGCATCTTCCACCTGCAGCGGCAGACGGTGAATGGCCGCTACGGATGGGTTTCTTTTAAGCAATCGACCAAACTTTTCAAAGCCTATAGCGATTCTGTCAAAGATTTCAAAAGCCGTTTCTACCTCGTCAAACCGATCACGCAGCACGGCTCGGATACTCTCTTCGAAGAAGGCGAGCGAACGGTAGATGGCCAGCGATTCCGCGCGTGGCTTCCTAAGATACATCTACTGTGGACTGCGGAGCATTTCAGCCGAGGAACGGATAGGTATATCGTCCGGGCGGGGACTCTCGAGGAGAAGGACATGGCCGCCTATTTGAAAATAGTCGCCTTTGTGCGGTCTCTCCCTCGTCGAAGCTGGTGACACCCGACGGTCGGTATATCCTTGACGCGCAGGGGAATGTGCGCACTAAGAAGCGTTTGATTAATACCAAGACCCTGCTCGGTTGTGCGACCGGGGCGGCCGCTCTGGATTACCTAGGTAGGAATGTTCGTTTTTATCCCCATGGTCGGGGCTTTGACCATCGCTAACTCTTTTCTTTGTTTTTGCAGTGAACATGTCTTCCATCGAGGAGCGGGTGAAGCAGTTGCGTGCCACTAGGAATGCTGCGGCCCCGAGGACGAGGGTGAGCCAGCTGGTCGGACAGGAGGTCGCGACGCCGGGGGGGGGGGGGGGGGGGCAAAGTTCGTCCTCTTCGCCTCAAGAGAGTCAATCTCCTGCGTCTCAAGGAGCATCGAAGAGGCAGAGGTCCGAGGAGCCCCGAGGTGTGGTAGATCTGACGGTCGGTACCGCTGAGGAAGGTTATGTTGTCCTGCCCTGCCATCAGCATCCGGGCTATTTTCATGGTTCCCGTTCTCCCACTGTCTCCGCTGGGGAGATGAAGGCTGTTCGTCAGGCCGATCGAGAGACTCGTCGACGTGTTCTGGCTGAGGACTTGGTCGCAATGATGTGGACGTTCACGATGGCTCTTGTGCTGAACGAGGAGGGCTGCTCCGCTGCTGAGCTGTCCAAACTGCAGGGGGATCTTACTTTCATGCAATCGCGATTGGCCAAGCTCACTAAGGAGTTGGAGAAGAGCCAGAAGGATGTTGCTGAGCAGCGAAAACGGGAAGAGGGTGCTGAGGGGAAGGTGACTTCGCTGGAGGAGAAGCTGGGGAAAGCGACGGCCGAGGTGCAGGCGCTGAAGGTTCGCACGGAAGTTTTGGACAGCGCAGTCCGTCCGGCCGAGGACGAGACAGATGGAGATTGACGGTTAATCACTCGCGCTGACCTGATTGCCCGTATCCGGGTGTTGGAAAGCGACTGTCTGGAGGCTGTTGAAGTCGGATTCAAGAGTGCTGTTGAGCAGGTTCAGGTCGCCAATCCTGGTGTCGTGCTGGCCGTGGATGGGATCGGGCCGTACCACGAGATTTTTGACGGGAAGGTGGTCGATCCCTATCTTGTTATTCCCGAGGAGGAACCCGCGACTGCTGACCGGGCGGACGAGGTAGCATAGGTTGTCGGGCCTGCCTGCTCGTTGTTTTTATGGCCTGCGTGCCGATGTTTGTGATCTCTTTCTTTGGGCCTGCGTGCTCTGTATTTGTACCATTGACTACTGGGCTGGTGTTGCACCCTAAAATTTGCCCAACCTTATTCACTTGGTTTATGTTTCAATGTCATTAGCATTTGCATATAGAGTCATGTACATAGGTTACTCATCGGCATAGCATAAGCATAGCAAGTCATACAACAGGGGGACCAATCATTATTCTCATCTCTAGAGGCCTATCAAGAGGTTATTATCCTGATTCAATCTCATTCAAGTCATCAGAAAAGAATTTGAAAGCTATCAAGTCAATGGGTCAAGCAGTTAATCTATCTCCTGGCTGAGGGTATCTGGGGATCATCAAGGAAAGTATGAGCTGTGAATTGAAGGCACGGGGAGTATCTAGACATCTTGGAGGACTTAGAAAGTCATTTGGAGAAGGAGACAAGTCATTGGTGTGATCACAAGTATTGCAGTTGAAGACAGTCAACTAGGGTTTCATCTGGGTCAACCCTGGGTCAACTCTAGGTCAATTGACTGATTGAAAGGCATTAAGGGCTATTGGAGAGATGTGGGGTTCATAATTTGACATGGAGAATAAAGATATGTTGTTATGCTAAGAATAAATCAAGATAAATCAAGGAGAAGAGGAGGTTCTAAATTAGGGTTTCTAGGTAAAATTCCCTAGTTTAGGTCAAACTTCCAAGCAAAATAAGTCAAAATGCAAGCTTCAAATGGATCCTTGGCCAACATGAAACTTGTAGAGGATCTCAAGACCTTTAATTTGAGTGGTGGAAGACATCAAGGAGATTTCTAGAACTCAAGTTATAGCTCTTGCAAGTTAGGGGTCACCAGATGGCACTGAAATTTGTCTGTGCAAGTTGACTGTCTTCTGACAAACTTTTGGCCCTCAAGGATAATTTAAATGGACTTTGAACAAGCAAGAGAGGTGTTCCTCATTGTCTCCCCTTTCCAAAAAGGTATGGTATGCCTTCATATGATTTAGGGAACTCTACTTATGGCTTGTGCAAGACAGGGGTATTTTGGTAATTTGGTGATTACAGGTCATTCATAGCATATGCTTAAAACTCATACAAGGAAGCTTCAAATGGAAAACTTCCCAACATCAAAGTTGCTCAAAATGGGATTTTAAGGCTAGATAAGATGTTGTGAGAGTTTGAAAATGCATGGAGCATGGATATTTTAAAATGGTCAAAATGGCTTGTAAATGGCTTATAAGTTGAAAAAGTTGGAATTGAATTTTGGTTTGAGAGATCTACAAATCCAAAATGGGGCATATGATAGATGATTTTGATTGGAAACATCATTTTGAGAACAATGGTTTAGCCACATTTTTGAGTTTAGGCTTAAAAATTGGAGTTTCTTTGTAAATTTGTTATTTGCACTTTAAGGCATCAAAAGGAAAGATGAGAAAATGCTACATAAAGGTTTGTAAGACCTTATTTTCATGTCATAATACCATATGAGGAGAATTTAAGTAAGATTGCATGGTTTATCATGAGATGGCATGAGATTCACTCAAGATGACAAATTCAAAATCTCATTACGTGATACATTCTAGAAACTTCATGGAAGGTTCTACAAACTTCCACACATTTCTATTCTCATCTATATAAGCCCTAGAGTGACTCCATGCATTGGTTGGTGATTCTAAAAGCTTGCATGCTACACTTTGATTCCTTCACTCCAAAATTGCATTTTCATTCCAAACTCCATTAAAACACCATCAATCACTACAATTCTGATCATCATCATCATCTATAATCAACATTGAGCATTTGGCAAAGGAAAGGCTCAAGAATTCGTGGCTGGATTATGAGATCTCCAACTTCACTCCAACTTGCATGAAGAGTTGAATAGGTTGATTCAAGAAGATAGAACAAGAACTACTGCAACCAGAGGCTTCAACATTCATCAAAGACCATACAAAGCAATTGGCAAGGTCTGAATTGGAGGAGAACCATCATCACCATCATCACTTGCAAGGTATGCATTTTCTCATGAAACTCTCTATTTATCCATAGTTCAAGCATGTTGTTAGGAGAAATCTAATAGAGACCAATTAGGGATGTTGTATGATGAGTTTAAGGGCTGTTTGTGAGGTTTGCTTCCATGGTGTCAATTCTTTAATGATCAAGAACTCACGATTTAGTGTACTATAATCTTAGGTATTAGGCTTAGGATAATCCCCATAAGATGTAGTACATGATAGGTTAATATGAGACCATTTGATTACCATGCAAACTAAGGTGCGAAAATGGTGACCACCCCTTGTAGCCTTCGTATTTCTTTCTTGAGGGAGAGTTAGAGAATTCTAGTACCATGGCTGTGTAGAGGGAGAAGAGTAGATGAGTTTTCATCTTTGGATCGTGAAAAATGGTGGAGAAATGAGAGAGTTAGAGAGGGTGGAAGTTGCTTGCATGAGTTCTTTTTTTTAGAAACCCTAAGTGTCCAAGGTAGAAGAGATAATCTCTACCATTGATTCATGTTGGGATATTTGACTTTGTCCCTCAATCCAGCGGCCTAGATTTTATTAAACTTCAAAAATTCATAACTAAATGGAAAATGCATATTTTTAACTCATTCTTTTTTTAATATTTTCCTTAACATGTCTAGAAAATTAAAAAAATATAAAAATTGCATTTTATATTTTTTTCGCATTTTTTCCATATTTTACAAATAAATGCATATTTTGAAGGTTTTATTTCATACATGATCTTGTAGATTTTTGTTCTTACACTTAGAAATAGATTTTTTTCCCATTCTTTTTTGTGGTGATTAATATTGAATTGTAGTATTCCCAGAATTTATTACTAGATTTGTTAGAATAAAATTTGGTTAGTTTAGATAATTGAACTTAGGATATTTTAATTAGGGTTAAGTAGTATACTTGAACTTCAACATTTCATTTTTGAAAATTCATAACAAATTAGAAATTGCATATTTTTAATTCATTCTTTTTACATATTTTTCTTTAGGATGTCTAGAAAATTATAAAAAATAAAAATTGCATTTTATTTTTTATTTGATATTTTTCCCATATTTTCCAAATAAATAGCATTTTAAAAAGTTTCATTTCATGCATGATTTTGTTAATTTTTGTTCTACTAGATGCTTTAATATTTTTTGTCCATTCTTTTTAGGTTGTTTAGTTTAGACATTAAAATTGTAGAAACAATTTAGTTCCCTTTTTTAGAAATTAAATTTAGGGGCTTAGTGTAGGTGTGAACAACATGGATAAAATTAGGGTTTTTTAGGTGATGACTTAGGAGGTTTGATTCTTTCCCTTAGGACTTAGGGTTTAACTAGATTAGTTATGGGACTATAGGGGCTATGGGTAGTTATTAGATCCCTTAGAGAAAAAGTCAGGACTCCCCTACTGCTATTAATACTCTGTGTATGTCCGATTGACTGGTGTGGTGTGCCCTCTGGGGATTATTGCTTGCTTGCTTGGGTATTGGGGTTGTCTGGGGACTTAGGAGAGCTGAAGACTTGTGAAGATGAAGCCACTGGAGATCCAGATGTTGAAGATCAACTTCCAGAGTTGAAGAGAAGATTCTTGCTAGCAGATGCAGAGGAACTAGGGTTTAGGAGCTAGGCAGAGTTCTAGGTTAGAAAGTTTGTTTCTCAAACATGGATTGCCTTGTCTGCATCCATTCTTCTCTGTGATTCAGAGTCTCTCTAAGACACTCACCCCCTTCCTTTGGAAGGCTTGGTGATAGTGTCTAAGAGATAGAACTCTTGAGAGAAAATGTCTTTTGTGTTAGAAGCAGTCTGTTCACCACCCTTGGTAGTCAACTGATTGCTTAACACCCAATTCACTCTTGTGACTAATCCCTCATCCTGGAGGTTTGAGCTTGAAGAAAAGCCATTGCAGATAGAAGACTGATGATCAAAGCCCTTGCCTGAAGGTCATGAAGATGGAGATTGATGCTTGTTGAAGCCTGTAGCTGATTGGAGATTACTTGAAGCCAGATGTTGATTCAGAGCTGCTGATGCTGTTTCTTTTGCTGTTGTATTTTATTGCTGATGTATTGATTGGTTTTCTGGACTGTATTGTTTGCTGTCTACCCTGCTGGGTTGAAAGTGAAGTCTGTTCACTTTTGCCTATTGTTTTCTAGGTTCGAGGTTGAGTGGGACTCCCTTGCCTCGCTTGTACTGTTGCATCCATGCATTTTACCGCTTTGTTATATTTGTTATTGTTTCTGTTTCTGCCTATCCCGTAGGATCTCTGTTTCTCTCTGTGCAAGAGAGGAGCATGATAGACACTAGGTCTTAACCCATGCATGATAACATTAGGTTAGTTTGTTTCCCTTCGCAACCGTAGGTTAGAGTTCTGTCTCTTCTTCCTCAAAACAAACAGAAAAACACGTAAAGATTTCAAACACAATAAAAGACACTTCTTTCGTAAAAGAATGTGAACTCATCAAAACGTCATTTTTGTCCGCTTGGACCGCTAATCAGAAAACCTTTTTTCAGAAAGAATAAAATCAACCAAGACAAGCTTGTGTCTTCCGTGGCCCGAACTACGTTTGCTCTGATCTTTCATGCTGTATGAAAGTACGTAGGCATAGGATGCGATATCCTAGCGAGCAACCTTCCCCTCCTTTCCCGTAGGTAGGCGAACTACGTTGACTCTGATTTCTCGTTCCAGACGGGAATACGTAGGCATAAAGTGCGATACTTTGCCGAGTCATTTTTATTTTCATTTTATTTTCTTTTTCACCCTTGACCTATAGTTTAGATAGAATAACAATCCATACCCGAAAACAAGCGTGGATCCCATCGAGTACGATGGACGTGAGGGGTGCTAATACCTTCCCCTTGCGTAACCGACTCCCGAACCCAGGTTTTGGTTGCGATGACCATACCTTTCCCGTGTTGTGCGAGGTTTACTCTGAGCGTTTCCTTTCCCTCCCGTGGGATAAATAACGCGCGGTGGCGACTCTTCTGTTCAGCCGGCGCCGATTTTCGCAGTAGCGACAGCTGGTGCCCGCTTTTTGTTTAATATATTTTTCGTGGATTTTCTAAGTGTGCGCTCGTTACTTGCATGTCGTTTTATGCTCGTTTTTCGTGTTTGTTTATTTGAATGCTTTTGAATGCCTTTGATGTGTATGATATTTCTTGTAAATTTTCTAAGTGTGCGCTCGGTGTGTTAGCTCGACGATTTGTTACCGGTAGTGCAGGGAACCGGCCGGTTTGGCCGGCGACGTAGCCGGGCCGTTTCGGGGGTAGTTCTCCCCGGGGCGTGGACATCCCATCGCGAGCTGGGCGTCCTGCCGCTTTTGGTACGGCGGCGAGGAATCTCGGTCGAGGTGTTCCTTGCCGAGCAAGGCCTTCTGCCCGCGCACACGAGAGGCAGGGCTTGCTTTTCTTTGGTCGCTAGTGGACGCGGGGGTGTGCGGTGGTACCATGTCGCCCCCCAGTGGTTGGGACGATGGGTCGTCGCGGGCAATGTTCTAACTGTAGTACCGCTTAAGCTTCGCGGCGTTCCATGGTCGAGCTAGTTGTTCACCGTGCAGGTTTTCGAGGTAATAGGCCCCGTGCTCCGTTTTGTCCCGGACTCGGTACGGGCCTTCCCAGTTCGCAGCCAGTTTTCCCTCGTGGGAGTCTTTCTGATTTCTGCGTAGAACTAAGTCGCCTGTTTGAAAGTCGCGTTTTAGGACTTTGTTGTTGTGGCAAAGTGTTACTTGTTGCTTCAGCCGGGCTTCACGGAGGGCTGCCCCTGAGCGGATTTCTTCGACGAGGTCGAGCTCTTCTCGGAGGGCGCCGTCATTGTCGTCGGTGTCCAGGGGAGCTTCCGTTCGTCGGGATGGTTCGCGAATTTCGACCGGTATCACGGCCTCGGTTCCGTACGTGAGGCGAAATGGGGTTTCCCCCGTGGTTGAGTGGGGAGTGGTGCGGTATGCCCAGAGGACGCTGTGGAGTTCTTCGACCCATGCTCGTTTGGCGTCGCCGAGTCGTCGTCTGAGTCCTCTGAGTATAACTCTGTTCGCCGACTCCGCCTGGCCGTTTGTCTGAGGGTGTTCGACCGAGGCGAAGTGATGTTTGGTTCCAAGTTTGGTGACAAAGTCGCGGAAGTTTTTGTCTGTGAATTGTGTGCCGTTGTCGGTGACGATGGCGAGTGGGACCCCGAATCTGGCGAGGATGGTGCGTTTGTAGAATCGGAGTATGTTGTGGGCGGTGATTTTGGCCAGAGCTTCGGCCTCGATCCACTTGGTGAAGTAGTCAACGCCCACGATGAGGTACTTGTTCTGGTATGAACTTAGGGGAAAGGGCCCGAGGATGTCCAGCCCCCACCAGGCGAATGGCCACAGAGATGAGAGGGACGTGAGGTCGGTCGGGGGGGCGAGGTGCATGTCCCCGTGTCGTTGACATTTATCGCATCGTTTGACGTGTTCCTTCGTGTCGGACTGCATTGATGGCCAGTAGTAGCCTGCGCGTAGGGCCTTCCGTGCTAGGGATCTTCCACCGAGGTGCTGCGCGTTGATGCCTTCGTGGATTTCTTCTAGAACGGCTGTACTCTGGGACTTATCTATGCATTTGAGGAGTGGGATTGGGAAGCCTTGACGGTATAGTCGTCCCTCGAGGAGGACGTACGAGCAGGCACGTCGTTTCGTTGCGCTGGCCTCTCTAGAGTTGGCCGGAAGGTGGCCGGTGCTGAGATAGGTGTGGAGCGGGGTCATCCAGCAGTCAGTGTCTCCGACGGCGTTGATGTCGAGGGGCGTGGTGGTCGCGCTGGTACTTGGTTGCGACAAGATTTCTTGAATGACCGATTTGTGGCCGCCTCGCTTTTTGGTGCTTGCCAGTTTGGAGAGGATGTCGGCCCGGGTGTTCTGCTCGCGAGGGACGTGCTGAATCTCTGCTGAGTCGAAATCTCTCAATTTTTCGGTGATGAGTGCGAGGTATCCGGCGAGGGTATCATTTTTTGCTTGATATTCGCCTCGGACTTGTGAAGCGACTAGCTGGGAGTCCGTGTAGATTCGGATGTCCCTGGCTCCCAGGTCGGATGCCAGGCGAAGGCCGGCGAGAAACGCTTCGTACTCGGCCTGGTTGTTGGTCGTCAGAAAGGCCCGTGTGAGGGAGACTTCGATGACCGTGCCCTCGTCGTTGTCGAGGACGATGCCGGCGCCGCTTCCCGTGGAGTTGGAGGAGCCATCCACAAAAATGGTCCAGAGGTGGTTCCCGGCGGTGGGGTCGGGTGGTGTGGTCATCTCGGCGACGAAATCGGCCAAGGCTTGAGCCTTGATGGCGTGCCGGCCCTCGTAGGTAATGTCGAACTCGGAGAGTTCTAGCGACCATTTCAGCATGCGTCCGACCATGTCGGGGCGGCCTAGTAGCTGGCGGATGGGCTGATCGGTGCGGAGCACGATGGCGTGTGCGAGAAAATAATGTCGGAGTCGGCGTGCTGCTGTTACGAGGGCCAGGGCGACTTTCTCGATCAGCTGGTATCGGACTTCTGGGCCGTGGAGAGCTTTGCTAGTAAAGTAGATGGGCTTTTGGCCTTCCTCGGATTCTCTGACGAGGACGGCGCTGACGGCTTCGTTGGCCACGGCCAGATATAAGTATAGGGTTTCGCCCGTCGCGGGGCGTGTCAGTACTGGTGGTTCAGATAAGACGCGTTTGAGGTGGCAAAGGGCTTTCTCACATTCGTCCGTCCATTCGAATTTGGTCTCCTTCCTGAGCAGTTTGAAAAATGGGAGGGCGTGTTGGGCCGACTTCGCAATGAATCGTGAGAGGGAGGCAAGCACGCTGTTGAGGGACTGGATGGCCTTCTTCGTGGTCGGCGTGGTGATATTGGAGAAGGCGTGGCATTTGTCTGGATTGGCTTCGATCCCCCGTTCGGTCAAGTAGTAGCCGAGGAATTTGCCGGCGCCGACGCCGAAGGTGCACTTCTCCGGGTTGAAACGCATGTGGCATGACCTTGCGGTATCGAAGACCCTCCGGAGGTGTGCCGCGTGGTCGTCCTCCGTGCCGGATTTGACGATCATGTCATCCATGTATACTTCGAGCATGTCCCCGATTTCGTCGTGGAAGACGCGGTTCATCATCCGCTGGTATGTGGCCCCGGCGTTTTTGAGGCCGAAGGGCATCACATTATAATAGTAATTGCCCGACGCCGTCATGAAGGCCGTGGCTTGTTTATCGTGTTCGGCCATCGGGATCTGATTATATCCCGAGTACGCGTCCATGAAGGACAAGAGCTTGAAGCCCGCGGAGTTGTCGACGAGTTTGTCGATGTTGGGGAGGGGGTAGGCGTCCTTAGGACATGCCCGGTTGAGATCAGTGTAGTCAACACACATGCGCCATTTTCCATTATTCTTTTTAACGAGTACAACATTGGACAACCAGGTTGAATACCGGGCTTCCAAAATAAAATTTGCCTCTAAGAGGTCTTTTACAGCTTGTTCGGCCGCTGCCGATTTTTCGGGGGACTGGCGACGCCGGCGTTGTACAACGGCCTTTGCGGTCGGGTTGATGGACAGCTGGTGGCAGGCGACCTCGGGGTCGAGTCCCGGCATTTCCGCGGCGCTCCAGGCGAAGAGGTCGGCATTCTCGCGGAGGCAGGCTTGGAGCTGACGTTTCGCGAGGTCTGGGAGTCCTGCGCCTATCCTCACGGTTCTGCTCGTGTCTTCCTCGAGGGGGACGAGCTCGAATTCTCCATCCGGGATGGGGCGCGCTGGGTGTGAGGGCTGCCCGTTGACTTCGTTGGTATTTGTTTCCTGGTCGAGCTCGTCGGTGAAGCGACTGTCGAGCTCAACGGATCCGACCAGCTCCGTTGGTTTGTCCTTTGGCGTAGCGCTTGACGTTTTCTTTTTGGTCAATGGAGCGATGGAGTCTAGGCCTTTCAGCGCGGCTTCGAAACATCTTCGGGCGGCCTCGATGTCTCTGTTGAGGGTTACCACGACTCCCCTTCTTGTGTAGTATTTCATCTTCAGGTGGACGGTGGAGGGTACCGCGGTGAGTTCTGCTATCGTCGTCCTGCCCAGGATGCAGTTATAGAGGGATGGGCATTCGATGACTAGGAAGCGGACGCTGATGTCCCTGGCTGTTTCCTCTTCTCCGAAGGTGACTTTCAATTCCACGTATCCCCAAGGTCTCGTCGTCGTCCCGTTGAACCCTTGAAGGTCGGAGCCTACGTAGGGAGAAAGGTTGGATTCGTCGAGCTGGAGAGTTGTGAACAGATGTGAGTACATGATGTCAACCGAGCTCCCGCCGTCGACGAGGAGGCGCCTGACGTCGAAGTTTGCCATTCGGGCACGTATGAGCAAGGGTATGTTGGAATTGGGAGATCCCCCGGGTAGTTCCTCGAGGTAAAATATGATCGGGTTGGAGCGGCCTCGGAATTTGTCGAGCGTGCTCATTTTGCCGGAGTTGTTCGCGATGAGTTCGTCGAATTTCCTTTTCACAGATCCTATGGATAGATTCCTCGTGGCTCCATCAGAGATGACCATGGCTCTGGGGAAGTATTCCCATCGGCTGGTTGGTCGGATTGGCTCGTCGACTAGGTTGGGTCCTTCGGGGATGCCGAGTTCTCTGCCCGCGAACCAATCCTCGGGGCGGCTGACGCACAACGCGACCTGGAGCCTGCTGCTGTCCTCTGGAGAGGGAAGTTCCTCGATTTTCTTGGCTTCCGGAGCCTCTGGCCTAGGTGGTTCACCTCCTCGGGTGTATCGCTTCAGGTGCCCATCTTTGATTAGAATTTCGATCGCATCTTTGAGATGGATGCAGTCTTCTGTCACGTGCCCGTGGGTCCTGTGGAATCGGCAGTATTTTGATTTGTCCATGTTGGGTTTGGGCGGCGTTGGTCGCGGAAAACGGACACCCCCCTGTACGAACTCGGTTTTAGCGCATTCGGCCAGTATGCGTTCACGTGAAGCGATCAACGCTGTGTACTCTGTGAATCTTCCTGCTGGGCCGTGTGTTTCGCGTTGTTCGCGGGGTTCGCGGGGGCGGTCTTCCCGACGGCGGTATCCTCCCCGTCGATGGCTCGAAGCTCCGTCGTCTCGGTGCCCGCGGGGGGCCTCCCTGTCTCGAGTGTCACGAGCGGAGTTGGCCGCCTGTGTTTCCTCGAATAGGATGTAATGCGCGGCCCTGTCGAGGAAATCTTGGAGGGATGTTGGCCGGTGTATTCCTACGGCCTCGTAGAATTTGGAGTCGTGGCGCAGGCCTTGTTCCATAAGTAGCGTTTCATTTCGTCGGAAGTTGTCACCTGCACTGCTTCCCGAGTGAACCTTTCGATGTACTTTCGGAGAGGTTCGTCGGGGCCTTGGATAATTGCCCCGAGGACTGCTTCTGTCTTCGGGTGACGTCGGGACGCCGTAAAGTGTTTGGAGAATAGGTCCTTCAAGACCCTCCACGACGTAACTGATTCGGGCTCCAGACTTTTGTACCAGGTCATAGCGCCTTTCCTCAGAGTCGTCGGGAAGAGTCTGCACTTGATAGCTCCCCGGACGTTTCGGTAGTCGAGCATAGCCTCGATGTCTTCCAGGTGATCGTCCGGGTCGGATGTGCCGTCGTATGTCGACAGCGTCGGTGGTTTCTCCATCCCCTGGGGTATGGGGGCAACCATGATCTCCCGGGACAGCGGGGTGCGGTAATCGTCCTCGTCGCTGTGCGCCGGGGATCTGTGGGGAGATGAGTCGTTCAAGGTATGCCCCTGGTTTCGGGTTCTCGATCTCCTGCCTGAGTTCTCGCCTCGGGGGTCCTCGGTTGGGATCGCCGCGGCGTTCTGGTTCCTCGCGCGAACGTGTCTTGCCGGGGATCTGCTGCGTTCTCGTACCACCTGTGGGCGGTGTCTCTCCAGCCGCGGTCGGCGATTTCTGGGTCGAGGTGAGGGACTCCTCGAACCTCCGTTCTGGTCTTCCCGCGGGGGGTACCTCGGAGGGCCGACGCGTTCTAATGCTCCAATTCTTGCATTTTGTTGGAACATCAGCGTTCGTCTGGTTGATGGCCGAGAAGAGAGCGACCACCGTTCGGTCCGCTCCCGCCGAGATGGGAACGGGGTGGAATGCTGGCGGGCTCGGGGGTCGGTGATCGGCCTGAAGGGGCCGTTCCGCGGATGATGGTGAAGCAGTTTGCCCGTCCCTTTCGTCGGCTTCCGCCGGACGTGCCGTTCCTGTCTGCTTGCTCCCGTTGGTGGCGACGTTGAGCACAAGGTCGTGCAGAGTGTCGTCGCGGTGTGGACTAGCCATGATCGTGGAGGTTTGGTGAAACTTTTGGTTTTCTGCTCGGAGTAACGGGGAAGTTTCAGATTCCCACAGACGGCGCCACTGATCTGACCTGATCAGGAGGGAATCATGATATGGCCACACGCCGTTGGACGGTACCTGTTCACCGGTGATGAGAAGGAGGAGGGGGTGTACCTGCAAGACACTCCGATGCCAAAGTAAGAAATTGGGCAGAGTGGAAGCAAAAGTACAGAAAGGGGCAAAAAGAGAGTTACCTGACCCTCTTGAGGAAGATGGTATTTATAGAAAGACCCCAGCGCTGGGCCAACGGTCATTTGAGATGGGCTGGATGACCAGGCCCAACCCTAATGACTGCTAGGGCTTACGTGGCGTAGTGAAGACCAGGACATGGTCTTCGCCCTAGTCCAACTGCTCCTAGATCTCCGGAAAGTGGGTTTGACCTGCTCTTTCGGAGGTGGGCAGTTGGTTGATGACGTGTCCCCGCGGAGGGGAGCACGTGGAGAACGTGCGCCGGGCACGTTGTTCTCCCCGCGAAGGGGAGCTCGGGAGGTTCCCCGGAAGCAGGTTGTTCTCCCCGCGGAGGGGAGGAACCACGACCGTGCTTTGGTGTGCCGGGGATGGATCTACTCGTCTGGTACGAGGGATGATGAGATGCTGTTTGGTGCGCTGCTTGTGTCCGGCGGCATGCTCCGCTCGTCTCGAGTGACGCACATGCCCGGCGTACCCGATCCGCCTGTTAGGCCGTACGTGGTATTGGGCCTGCCGAGGTCGGGCCCATACCGGAACATATATATATATATATATATATATATATATATATATATATATATATATATATATATATATATATATATATATATATATATATATATATATATATATATATATATATATAAAGTTTTATTAATTGTAAGAACTTAAGTTTAAATTAAATTTGAGAATCAAATTTCTTTATTCAAAAAGAGATACATCTTACTCTTTAAATTGTATTTTACACCATTTAAATTTACTTTTGGACATGATTTGAATTGAGAATCGAAACGCAAAATCGTAAAACTTATTTTATATTAATATATATATATATATATATATATATATATATATATATATATATATATATATATATATATATATATATATATATATAAATATATATATATATATATATATATATATATATATATATATATATATATATATATATATATATATATATATATATATATATATATATATATATATATATATATATATATGCTCTGACTATGTAACTTAATGTAGAAAATTAATATATGTGTTTATATTTATAAGTTGTTTTAGAAATATCAAACGTGTCCAACGAATAAAGAAAAACTGTCCCTTTAGAACTATTCACAATAAAGTTGCAAATCGAACATTTTTTTTTCTATCTCTCTATCCATCAGACATGATTGAACAACCGATTCTCTTCCACTCATCCTTAAAATCTTCAACAATTTTTCAATTTCATATACTGCTCTTTTCAATAGCTTGTCTCTGATATCATGATAACTAGGAGATTTGTAGCCAATTCCGTATTTTCTAATTACATCACACATTTTTGCTAAGACAAAATTTTTGATACAGTTAAATGGAATGAAACTTATATAAAAGAACAATGCAACGAGATCATCTGCTTCCTCCTTTAGAGATTCTTTCATCATTTGATTAATTGTAGATTGAATCTCCTTTCCTTTTTGTTCACTGTTGTGTATCTCGAATGTTGGAATTCCCCCATCCTCAACAATTTCATCCATTTTTATTTTCTTGACCGATGTCTCTTTACTAGTAGAAACTACATTTAGCATTATTAATTTCACATCATATGAAACTTGTGCGCACGGCTTAGAACCTTCGCTAGTCCCCGCAAGATGATGTTTGAATCTGAAAATTTCTCCACTAATGATTTTTTTAGCAATAACAACATTAACATAATAAAAAAATAAAATAAAAATAAAAAACACATGATAATAGCAAAACATTGTAACAATCACCTAGATTACAAACTATAATAGCATTCAAAGACACATGATAATAAAACTTGTAACACTTTAACAAACATAGTAACAAACCAAGGTTATATACAATCACATAATAACATAGTAACATAATATTGCTCTGTTTTTTATTTATGAAGAAGGCTCACTTTTTAGATATTTACCAATCAAAGAAGAAAACTCACAGAATATTGTCGTTGAAGTTCTGGTTCGGCATCGTACAAGTGAAATGACGTTAGAGTCCAAAAGTTTTTATTTTTCATTGCTCTGGTAAATGAAAAGTCTAATGTCTAATGAAAAAAGAGGTTATTTAAAGTGGGAGAAATTTTATTGGGTTGGGATTTTGTTTGCAAGCAGTTTTCGCGCGAACAATCTCTGACCTCCTGACGCAGGTTTACTTGCGGAACCGACCATACAAGTCCCATAACTATCTGGTCGAGTATATGCGATGGTGGCTGAATGGTGTTCGTTTTAACAAATTGGAAATAATCTTGAATAAAAAATGCGTAAACTTGAATGAAAGACGAATAAAGTAAACGAGAAAAAGCAACAAGATATCTTAAAGTTGGTAATGTAAATTGACTTAAAAGGAAATGTGGACGCGATCGTACATTTTGCAGGAATGAAACTCTTTTCTCTTAATGTTTGGTACTCAGAGTGTTTTTCCCTTACAATGTTACAAAATGCACCCCTTAAAATGAACATGGGCATTTCCTTAAATAGGAAAATAAAATAACTGCCATGTTGGCTTTGGTGTCGCCACATATCCTTCCACCACTTTTGTAACTTCCCACGTTCTCAGCTTTTCAAATTTTCTTCTCGCTCAGATGTTTTCATACTTCACATTGAATTCCTTTCCCACTAGTCGACACCTTCGACGAAAATAGGTCTGAGTCGACTCATAAACTCCCTCTGCTGGCGTCGACTCACATCGTTTCCTTTACCTCCTTTCCTAGCCTGTCAGTCCACAAGTCAATTTTTGTGTCACCTTTCCTCAGTCGAAAACTTCCAGCCAACAAGATGCCCTCTCAAAACCCAGTTTCGACTGAGCATGATGTCGACTGAGAAACTTAGTGTTTTGGTTTTCTATGAGGTTTCGGCTGCACCTTGGTTTTGACCTAGCAACACCATCATTATTTTTCCTATCGAGTCAGCCACGCGTCACCCACAGTCTGACGTGATAATGACATCTTTCTGCGCCACGATTTCCAAGAAAACTAATCATGCTTGGTCACATCCCAACGTTATAGGTTTTAAACCACTCACACTCACTCTAGCATCGGAACATTCCCCTGTCTTTTCAACTGCATGCCAAGTTTCCTATAAATAGCTTTCTCTACATTTGGTTTTCTTTTTCCAACTTCGCTCATACTATACTTGCCTTCAAGCTTTTACTTTCATAATTCCTTGAACCATCTCTTTCAATGGCTTCCTCAACCACTTCCGCTGCTCACACCACCGGAAACAACCCCATTATGTTTGTTCTCTCTGAAGCCGAAGCACTCAAGCCTCTTCCAAATCTAATGTTCACTGATGATGCAGTGGTAGCTACCTGGCAACGTCAGATGATTATCCCCTTCGCGGTGGCTGGAAAGTTGCATGCTTTCCATGGGCCATACCCTGATAAAAAACCCAGCCATGAGGAACTTCAAGCATTTTTTCCTTGCTACCTTCCTATCATTCCACCTGCTTTCCAAAAAGGTGGAACTCTCGACCTCAAGTTCATTGCGCCAAAGGCTCGTATTTTCAGGTCGATGCCTACCCCAGGCAACAAAGATTTACATTTTCTGGTTGAACAACGTCCAAGGCAAACATTAGGACCAATGGAAGGCAGCTGACATCTTCAATGTCATCCAGCTCTCCAAGAATGCTCATAGGGTCAACCCTTGTCTACTGTTGGCGTCGATGTTTTTTTGGGAAGGCTCGACCAACATATTCTGTTTCCCCTGTGGCATGTTGATGCCGACGCTTTTCGAAGTGGCGGCCATCACGGGTCTTTCTCCTCTAGGTGAAACCTTTGACCTGGCCCTAGAAACGGATGCCACCTTCGACTTCGAACGTGCTGGTTTTTAGAACTTTATAGAGGTCCATCATGATAAAGGTTCTAACGAAGTGTCAGATGAAGAACACATCGCCTTTATTACTCTCTGTTTGTCCTACTACCTCTTCTGTCCTGGATCTTTACAAATATCTAAGAGTTATATCAACCTAGAAATCCAAATACATGAAGGTCGACAGGTATCTTTGAGTAAGCTTATACTATCATCTCTCTATCATTCCCTTGGTCATCGACCTTGAGAATAAAACTCCTTCATGAAACCACCAAAGCCTTGAATGTTTCAGGGCCTATGTGGTTGTTGCAGGATTAACTTAACGCCACATTCGAGCACCAACTGGGCTATCCCGTGTCTGCAACAATGCAGAGTTTGAATAATGACCGTCCCATAGAAGGCGTTCGACTCACCTTAATAACTATGCAGAAAACTCTCAATAAAACTCTCTTTATGAAATACCTCACCATGTTTGCAGAAGTAATTTCCTTCGTCCCTGGCATGGCTCCTTTTGTGCATCAACGGTTTGGTCCGTCATACTCGACGGGATCCGCAAAGGGAAGGTATTAGCACCCCTCACGTCCGTCGTACTCGATGAGATCCGCGCTTGTTATCTATCTAAATGGTGTTTATTTATCTAAGCTACAGACCACAGGGACAAAAGAAAAGAAAAGAGACTCGATAGAGCATCGCCGTTCTATGCCTACGTATTCTCTCGTACAATGGGAAAGGCAGAGTCAACGTAGTTCGGAAAACTACGGGTGAAGGTGAGGAAGGTTACTCGCCAAGAAATCGCCGTCTTGTGCCTATGTATCCTTGTTTGGTACGAGAAATCAGAGCAAACGTAGTTCGGGCTGACACGAAACCACATGTTGATTAAGTGTTTTAATCGAGTAGGGTTAAGCCTCCGTTCTAGCAGTTAATGTAACACCCCAATTTTTAGTAATTATTTATTAATTAAATTAATTGATTAATTATGTGATTTTAGGCCTAATTGAATTAACTAATTTATGTGATTTATTTGATATAATTGAATTAGTTGATTTATTAAATTTATATAAATTATTTGATTTACTTGAGTTGTTTAGATTAATTGAATTATTGGACATATTCGAAATAATTGATTTAATTTTATTATTTAACTTATATGATATATTCTAATTCGTAGAATGATATAGAATTGTTAGATTAATTGATTGGGTCTATTTGGTGGTGTGAATAGACATGAGTTATTAAGCCCATTGGAATTACTAGGTTAATTAAAATTGTGAGAATTTTTATAAAATAAGAGAAATGGGATAGAAGAGAAGAGAAAGAAAGAAAAGATAGTAAGGGGAAAAGAGGCATAGAGAGGAGTGGAGAAGAAGAGGAGGAAACTCAAGAGAAAGAGCGAAAGTTCAACAAATTCAAGGTAAGAGTGGGTTTTTATATGATTATTGGGGTTATTTGATAGTGTATAATGAATAGAAACATGTTTAGGAGTAAATCCTTAATTTTCATGATTTTATAATTGTTAGGTTTTGATGATAATATGTGATAAGTGATTAATAATTGTGTTTGAAATTGGTATAAATTGATGATATTGAAAAACTAGTAGATTATCATCCTGTAGCAAGATAGATTAATTGCAATGAAAATTAATTTCCTCTTAAAACCTCATGAGCTGTAGCGATAGAACTTAGATGACTAAAGGAAAATAAAGTGATACTATTAATTATCATGAATGTTGTAGCAAAAATAAGAAATAAGTAGTAATTGGAAAGTACCCCTCATTTACACTTACTGTTGCGCATAAGAATATGGAAATAAAATAATGGTAATGACATTGTAAAATCTTTTCTTCCTCTAACCACTGTAACAATACCATTTAGCTGGAAATGATATTGAGAATTCTTTTAATTCTCTATATGTTGTAGCCAATTATTAAAATGTGAAGTAATTAATAAATGTGAGTGGTACTTCTTACTGTAGCAAACCAGAAAAGTGATTTATATATATATATATATATATATATATATATATATATATATATATATATATATATATATATATATATATATATATATATATATATATATATATATATATATATATATATATATATATATATATATATATATATATATATATATATATATATATATATATATCATGAATTGTAGTGCCATCCTCCTAAGAATAAAAGGTGAATTTCCTTGTGCACTTCCCACATGTTGCAGTGCATTAGTTATAGTTTAGACAATGAAGTAGCACTTACTTTTAATTATTGACCCTGTAGCGTGAAAGAAAATTAAGAGGTGGAAATGAATTGCAATTCCTTATGGAAGATAATGGAATTGTCGTCTTTGTCATTGATCTGAACAGAATATATATATATATATATATATATATATATATATATATATATATATATATATATATATATATATATATATATATATATATATATATATATATATATATATATATATATATATATATATATATATATATATATATCAATGTGTAACCTTTGGTCATCTATTTAATTATGATACAACCTAATTATAGGAAACTAATTATGACTAATTACAACAAAATATTCTATTCTATCACCTTAGTCTTCATATTGTAACGCTATAGGTATGATTGGAAAAGGAAAATGTGACTTTTCTTCACTTCTTTGACATGTAGTGTAGAGAACCATGTAGCATTTTTCTGTTCATAAAGCCCTGTAGCGATAGAACGAATGAAACAAGTGTTTACCCATAAACTGTAGCGGCAGAGAGCATATGAAATGATTTGTGACCTTTCTTTCTATTTCAATAATAATTAAATATTAAAATCTTGTTAAATATTAATTTTCTATATTAATTAATGAATGTTTATTTAAATATTAATTATTTATTCCAATAGTGATTATTTATCAAAATGTTGATTATTTATTAAAATATAATTGTTTATTAAAATATTAAATTATTTATTGAATATTGAATATTTATTGAGTAATGAATATTTATTTGAGTATCGAATTTTTAATTATTGATGATGATTAATTATTTTATATTTAATTAGTGATGTGTGTTTTGTTAATTGAGGTTGAATTGTATTGATACTTTTGGATTACTTGTTAATTATGCTGATGATGTTTGAAGTAAAAATGCCATGATTTTTAAAAATGTGTTTGTATGTGCAAATGTGTGGTAATTCAAGTATGATGAATTATTGAAGATATGCATGAATATTAAGATTAGGGAATGATCTTAATTGCATATGATTGTTGAATTTGCATACGCATCATTTGTGTCAAGAGGCAATGTTGTTTAGTTCCGTGGGAGCTAGTGACTTGTCCCAAACCTAGAGCGGGGTTTGAAAGCTTAGGGAATGAGCTTTTTGTGTGTTATTGGTCTAGGGAACGTACCCGGTTTAAGTGTCAAAACCGAAAAATAATAACGAGTGTTGGTACCACATGGCATGAGTTGCATTGAGTCTTGCATTGAGTTTTGCATTGAGTCTCATTATGTATATTTATGTGCTATGAGATTACGTGTGATATGTGAAACTGATAAATTGGTGAATTATGGAGCTGTGTGTATATACTTATGAATAGTATGGTTACTGGAATAATATTGTGTTGATAAAACTTTTGAAGTGTGAGAATAATAGTGATTATGTTTGTATGCCTTAAATTATATATTATCTTATAATTTCAATAATTATGTGAATTCTCACCCTTCTGTTAGAATGATGTTTTATACGACATCGCTCAGGTACTGAGGAGTAGAGTTGCTTCTAGCACGGGGTAGCCATTGGAGTAGCTTGAGTTATGTCTTTATTTATTTTGGGTCGAGTCATGCTCTGATTATGTAACACCGGGGAATATTTTGATTTCATATTTGGAGAGATATTTTATGTACTCTACTTTATTCTGTTGTTGTTATTTTGAATTATATGAAGAATTGGCTTTTAAGCCTAAGTATTAAAAATGAGATGAGCATGAGACTTTTATTATGTCTATCATGATTAAAGCAAATCCGCTGCTACATGTTAATGTGAAGGTGTATGAAAAGCAGGAAGTTATTTTTATATTATTGAGCATGACAGGTGTTGTGTGATGTTTTGAAAAGTTATGTGACACCCTTTTGTGAAATGCATGATAATTACTCTGATCTATTTATATTTATTCTGCGGGGTTAGAAGGGTGTTACAGTTAGGGACGATGCCTGTTTGCGGTAGAACCAAAGTTTAACAACACTCTTTTCTGAAAATGATTTTCGATTAATCCCGAAGGATAAAAAGGTTTGATGTTTGTTTTTGATGTCTTTTATGAAGAAGTGAATTGAATTGGGTTTGTAATTCATGTTGCACTAAAGACTATGACTTAGGAGCGAATGCGGTCGCATATCGCCTAAAGTGCATACACTAAACACTCTAGACAATTGAGAGGAGGCCCCCCAATCATGATTCCCCAAGTACTTAAGGCTCGTAGCGTACAACACAAATCATTCTTTATTAAGTGTTTTGAAGTGTTTAGGAGATGAGAAGGGAGACACACATAAGGTCTAAGGGAAACTCGGCCCTAACGTTTTCATGCAAAATGGTCCTAAAGTTGGGATTGAAAGGGAAATCTACCCTAATGTTAGCATGCTTGGATTGAACACCTAATGTCTCCCCTACTCCTGAAGAGACTAGGGATCCTAAGGGATCATGGCAAAGGAAACCAAGTAAACATAAAGCAATTCAATCACAAGTAGAGATGCAAGAAGGAATGCAAACATGAAATGCAAACACAAAAGATGCAAAGAAGAGTGGGAGGAAAAAGTGTGGGACAACAACCACCACAAGCACATCTCAACCAAACAATGCAAGCAAAGGAAACAATGCAAATGATCATCACTTCGAACCACATCCATAAGCATGCATTCAAGTGGAAATCGAACACGCGTGTCAAAGAAATCATGATTAAACAATCAAGAACAACAACACAATATCCAAAACATCTCACTCTAAATGCATCATATCGATCCATGAAGATTCAAAGTGAGAGAGCACCAAAACAATCTTGAAAAACAGCAAAATAGGCCTGCTGACACAATGTTAATCGATTAACACCAGGGGTTAATCGATTAACTATTGAAAAATGTTTGAAATTTTGAATATTTACACTGGTTAATCGATTAACCAATTGGTTAACCGATTAACACTATTCCAACAGCAGAAGACAGCAGTTAAAAAGCACTTTTCAGCAACTTATCCAAGGTGCAATCACTCCAATGATCATACAACCAATTAAGCACGAAATTAAACTAGAAAACAGGGATTCAATCCTCATGTAAATGCATTTAAACAGCACAATCACAATTCATATGAATCAAATCAACCAAAAGTCAATAAAAAATGAAGATCCACATGATAATGCACAATAAGCTCGAAATAATAATGGATCTAGAATTCCAACCTTCAAAGAGGAGAATTGCTTCGGTTAATGTTGATTCAATCTCAATTGCACAGATCCGAGCAAGAAATCCAGAATTCTTTCAAGATCCACTTGAGTTCTTGTAGCAATAATGGAGATCCACCAAAATTAAGCCGAAATAATCCAAATAATCACTTCTAGATCCACTTCAAAACTCATATCCAAGCTTGCACGAAAATTGGATGAAGAAATTGATTCAATGAGGATGATGGATGAAGTTTAGAGCTCAAGAATTCATTGATTCCAATGGAGAATCAAAGAATTCCAAGAAAGAGCTGTAATGGAGTTTTGGTGAGAAAAAGTCGAGAGAATCTAGAGAGAATGAAAGTGAATTCTTAAATGAGAATGAAATTATGAGGATTGTCCTAGTGAGATTTGGAGTAAATCAATTAAATACCTCTTAGGTTTGGATCCAAATGAGGTTTGGAATGTGGTTTGTGAAAATATGGAATGGGATTAGGAATGAGAGTTTGGAGGGAAAATGAAATTAACCAAAATTTGAAGTGGTTCTAGATCCTTCCTAAGTGTAAAATCAACTTCTCATGTGATCAAATTTGGACCCCAAAATGACTTCTCTTGAAAATTCACGTGCATAGCAGAAATTTGCACTGGTTAATCGATTAACCATTTGGTTAATCGGTTAATACCTTCAAAAATTCAAATTTGGCCTGATTTTGCTTTGGTTAATCGATTAACACCTTCAAAATTTTGAATTTGCCTCCTTTTGGAGGGAAATATGCACACTTGCCCGTTTTCAACTATTCTAGGTCCTGATAAGCCTCTGAAACTTACCTTTGAATGCTTTAACCCTGAGAATGCTCGAGATAGCCTGAGTGCCGACTGCTGAGCTAAAATATCCTACAAAACAAAAATAAAATCGGCCGCTCGACCGCTGGGCAAAATAAATTCCAGAGTTGTTGTTGCTCATTGTTCAGTCTCTTGCACTAAAAGAGCCCTGAGCCACAGAAAAACCTTGATCTCATGCCTCAAGAGAAAATGCTATGCTATGCA
Organism: Lathyrus sativus; assembly: GCA_963859935.3. NCBI lineage: Eukaryota > Viridiplantae > Streptophyta > Magnoliopsida > Fabales > Fabaceae > Lathyrus > Lathyrus sativus. Next base: position 674,195,765 of record OZ012738.1, on the reverse strand, counting down.
GGAATGCGAAAATGCAAAGAAACAAAAGTCAGTTAAGGTTAAAACGGAAGGACAAATTTTTGGGTACAACAACATGTCTTGGAACATGTCACAACATTATACTGGACATGATGTTTGACTATCATGGCAGAACATATGGTTTAACATCTTGCTAACAACATGTTGTTTTACCATAATGTAGCCATTCCAAAAATTACAGAACTTACAATCTCCCCATTTGCCAAATTTTGCCTAAAACACCCTTAACACACATCAGAGGATCCAAAAATCACGGAACTTACATTAATAAAACCCATCTCATCCTAGTTTTTTTACTCATAATTTGGTGTTTCTTTTGAAATAGAAGGAGTCTGTGTGCCATTATGAAGCATCATGCTCTGCCTTTGTTGCATTTTTTTTGTCAATTTGATTACTTTATGCTTGTTAGTTTTCTCTTTATTTTGAGTTTTGTATTGATTCTATAATATAAATAAATTTACATTATTTCTATTTAATTTTTTATGAATAAATTTTTTTTTCTAATTCATGGATTAAGTAACTTGATACCGTTATGTCACAAAAAATATTTTACACATTAATTTGGTATTTTCGCCGCATTTCAGTCCTTACGTACGACACTTCGGTTATGTGGTCTCTATGTACAAATCGGCTTTGAGCATATTGCGATTTACTTGATTCAATCTTTTTGCGCTTGTCTTTTGTTTACTTTTTTTTAATTAATTAATTGAGTAATTTAAAATTTGGTTTAATCATTTAGTTTTGCTAATCAATTTTAATTAATTTGATTATTTGACTTAATCAGATAATTTTGATAATTAATTTTAATTAGATTAATTAATCAATTAATCAAATTCCAATAATTTAATTTTATTAATCAATTTTAATTAACCTAATTATTTTATTACGTTAAGTTTTAATCAAATAATTTTGATAATTAATTTGGATTAATTTAATTAAGTGATTTAATCAACTTTGATCTTTTGACTTTGTTAATAAAATATCAACTCATTCATAATAGTTTCTTCAAACTATTTTCAACCCGTTCAGAATTATTTTCAAAGTTTCGCACCAACCATTTTTAAAACGATCGTCAAACACTTGATCTAACGTCAAGTCCATTTTCCCAAATAAAAAATCGAAAACACTTAACAACTATTAAACACTTTTCAATAAAAAGATAAAAAAGGAGCGGGTGTAGTCAAAGATCTCCCGAGAGTGAGGATCTGAGATGTAGTTCTCATGGTTCGAGCTCTCATCATCCTAATCAATTTAACACATATTAAACTTCGACTAGCTTCGAATGCTTTTTCTCAATCATATTTCAAAATACATAAAAATATCGAAACTCTTTCTCAAATAAGATGAAAAAGAAGCGGGGTATAGTCAACGATCTCGTGAGAAGGATGACACGAGATGTAGTTCTCGACCATCTGAACTCTCTCATCAATTCAAAAATACTTCAACACATCAAACTCTTTTTTCTCACCGCCGCGCAATATTTTAAACCCTTTCATAAACATTGTGTCTTGAGATGATGCAAAACATTGCTTCGTCCACAACTATTTAAGTTGAGATAAGTGGTGTTCCTCACGAATGTTGATTTGTAAATCTATTCTACTGTGATGCGAACGTCCGTTCCTTGCCTATTTTGTGTAAAACAATATTTTCTGTCGAATGCGACTAAGTATTTTTCACTAGAATCGAGCAACAAACAAATATTTTCTACCCATAACTACGATTGCTCTGATTTTTTTATTGCATTATGAGGATACATAAGCACGAGATTGTAAAGTTTTGGCGAGCACCCTAATAAAAATAAAACCGTTTTGTCCTTTTCTTTTCCTTTTCAATGATTGAGAAGCCTAACATTTCTAAGCAAACACTAACACACCCAACTAATCAAACGGTTCTTGTTGAGTGCAACATACATGAGGGGTGCTAATACCTTCTCTTTGCGTAATCGACTCCTGAACCTTGATTTGGTTGCGATGACCATATCTTATCCTTTCATTTAGGGATTTTATTGATATTTTCATTTTCCCTCTTTGAGAATTAATAAATTTCGGTGGCGACTATGTTATGTCCATCCCGCGAGCGTGCATTTGAGCCTTGCGAGGTCGTTCTAATTTTTCGAGGTAATACAACAATCATGCACTTCATGTTTGTTACCCCTGTATCTATAACTCTAAAAGAAAGAAAGACAAAGAAGCATACAACATAGGAAGAAAGAGAAGATGTGCACATATTTATATTAATAATGAATTGAATATGTTACAAAGAAACAACAAAATGACTAGATAGATAGACCTTCAATGGCAACTCTATTATGGACAAACACTATCCCAAGTCTTTAGTTGGTGTCCTCCGTTAGAGCTTTGAGAGGGTGTATTTAAGTTGTCTCCTTCGGTTGGACGAGATGTCAAAACCTCCCGCTGCACGTTTACCCACCGATGTGTTATTGGACTTTCGGCTTCATCGGGGAAGTAGCTTGAGGATGAGAGTTGAAGCCTTAAGACCAAGGAATAGCACTTGTTGAATGCTCTAGTGAGGTGCTTTTTTAACACTGGGGCCGAAACGTCCCGACTCCTGCTTTGCTCTAGAAAGGGTATCGATCTCAAGTGATAGGCATGTGGTTGAATTCCTGCATACTGGTGATTCGACTAGTGTTGAGGCAATAAGCTTCTACCACCACACGATGGGCGACTTCATGCCCCGTGTAGGGAGGCCTATCGCCAGCTTTGCCCCTTAACTAGTGTTGAGGCAATAGGCTTATATCATGTACTCATGAACTTTCCTTCTTATGACTCATTAAAATTATCCCATTACAATATTATTCTTATATTTTGTCTTATGATTTCCTTATTTTTCTATTCATGAGGTTTGCATGGTTTATCTTAATGTGTTATGAGATACTTTTGGGGAACACCCATATCATTGTAGGCAGTTTCACGCTTTAAATATCGGTGTGACTTTGTTAGAAATGTCATTATTGATAAATTTTAGCTGGCGGGAGTATTTTTTGAAGAAAAAGGCACCTACGAAGTTCTAAACTAACTCATAAGAGACAAGATCGACAGTTAGGCCAACATATGTCTTGGTGTACGAGTCAATAGGAGGGAGACAAACACGTGTAGACTTGACTAGAGTTTTCTCATTTATGAGACTAAGGACTAAAAGTTATTTATTAGAAAAACAACTCACAAAGTCGATTCGAATAATGTGACCAAACATGAAGAATTTATTCTAACAATCAACAAGTTGTTATACTATTTGTGTTTGACACTTTTCGCTTTCTAACACTCGAGGCAGTGAATTTTCACAAAGTCTCCAAAAACTCATTTATAAAATGTTGTGTCTTCTAAAACTTTAAACGAGAGAATTCTTTCATTTGTGTAATTCTTATTACTTTAGTGAAAGATTTTAATTTTGACTTTTAATTTTTTTTATTGTAGAACTCACTTCTCATAATTATATTTTATATTATTTTAATAATAAAATGAGTAATAAACAAACCAAGTATTTGACCTTGAGTGGTAAACGAGCACATGCTAAGGAACGAATATTTAGGAAATATCAAGTTGGATTAAATTATGTTGCTCCAATAGAAATTTTAATCAAAACATAAAAATAATCAAAGACACAACAAACCAATATGCATGCAAGACAAGACAAGACAATACATGTTCTTCATTGATGATCAATTTGAAACTTTGGAAGAGACAAATACATGAGGAAGAACATCCACTGCTAGTTTCAAAATAGGTTCCTCAGTGGTTTCAAATGAATACAGTTCCCTCCAGTTAGGTGATGAAAACGAGTCTTCTTCACTATCATAATAAGCCTTCAACAATCCTTCTCTTCTTTCTTCTTCATCTTCTTCTTCATAATAAGACTCTTCTGGTTTGTAATATATAACAGTATGAGGAAGTTTAAACCTCACTCTATTAATCTTCTGCGATTTACCACATAACTTTTCTGCAACCAATGAACAATCTGAGGCTAACCCTTCATTAACTTCTTCAAGACGGTTCTTGGTTTTTTCCACTAAGCTTAAACATAAACTGTCCTTAGCTAGTTCACCACGAAACCGAGTTGAACAAGGGTGCACTTTTTTCTTGGACTGTTTCATTTCTTGAGAATCTAATATCCAATCTTCTACAAAACCCAATTTCTTCACTTTCTTCATTTTGAAAGTTCTGTTTTGTTTAGGTTTGATACAATCCTTGAAAGATAACCCTGATAGAGTACAAAGCTTAGCACCCATTATTATGATTATGATAATTATTACAAGAATTAATGTTATGTCATGAAAGCAAGTAAGAGCTAGCATAATGAGTTTAATGAACTCATGATTCTGTATATAACTTTAGGGTTTGCATCTATATATATATTGGGATGGTGATAATGAATATGAGACGGAGATGCCTAAAGAAAATAAAAGCATGGTAAATATCGTTTATAAATGTTTGTATTTTTCTAAGTACTAGTATAATTATGGTTAATGGCAAAATACTCGTTTTTTTGCTTTGTTTGCTTATGGTATTAAATTTTATTTTGGAGATTTGGTGTTTGGATTTTGCATGTGAAGACAATGGAAACGTTAGTTACTATTATGGCATAGTTTCTACTTAGGTTCATATCATGCTATATCCTAAGTTTGAAGGAATCTGATTTTTTTGACAAAAATTTGGTGGTAATAATGATGGTGGCAACTGGCAAGTCAATAAATAATATAATTACTAACAAGAAAAAATAGTTGATTCAAGCCTTTTCCAATGTGATTTTTTTTTTGTAAAAATTGTTTTGTAAAATTAAATTTTTAATTTTTTTTAAGATTTAAAAAATTTATTTTCTAGACCAATAAAAAAAGACTTTATTTTAGAATAATTAAAAAAATGATAATGCCATATTCTAATACTAACTCTATTCATCCAAAGTTTTACATTTCTTCACGTTCTCATCAATTTTATCTTTAAAGAGTTTTAGATCAATATAATGATTAATCAATTTGTATCAATTTTTTAAAAAAGAATTTTAGATCATTATAATGACAAAATTAGCACTTTTTATTCTTTTTTTTTTTAATCTTTACATTTAAATCCTTACTTTGGAAATGTACATTGTCCTAAGAAGAATTTCATTCCCACATCAAAGTAACATCCGACTTCAATGCAGGCACAATATTAGCACACAGAAAAACACAAATAGTTAATCTCTCTTCAAATGAATGACATATAACTTTTAAATATAAGAATTTTGCTTCTTAACTTGATATATATATATATATATATATATATATATATATATATATATATATATATATATATATATATATATATATATATATATATATATATATATATATATATATATATATACCCACACGAAAGCATTCCCACCAAAGAAATAAAATAAACAACAAATTTAACAAAAATACAATTCACAAATTTATTACGATCCAACATTTGGTACCTACAACCACAATATCTCAACAAAAATATTTAATTGATCAACCTGTAAATTTTTACAACGACAAAATTACAAATCTCTCATACAATTGCAATTTTTACAAGGAGAAAATTTTAAACTGGTCTTTCAACTACAAATTTTGAATGAAAAAATTGTAAACTTTCTCAACTACAAATTTTGTAGAAAAATTGCAAACTCTTTTGAGTAGATTTTTTGGACGAAATGAAGTGGTGAGTCACTACTACAAAACATACCTTTTGTTATAACACAACATTACAACGGTCTTTCTATTAACCGGGATAGTAACTCTTTTTTTAGCGCTTTTTCTTTTTGCTATGTACTATAAGACATTTCACTAAGATCATAGTTAACAGTTGTGGTGAAATGTACATGGAGTGTAAGAGTTCGAATTCCAACACATTAAACTTTCTATTTTTTTCGTTATAAAATGGGTTTGTCTTTGTTGTTTGATGACGAGAAAACGCATCGGTTATATCGCTAGATTTCATTGACTTTTACCGCGCATTCACCGTTTTAACGCTCGATTCCTCGAGTTTTTCTTACTATTTTGCAGGTACATCGATATGTGAGGCCAAATCATGAATTAAGAAGAAAAGAACAAAGAAACCACAAGAAATGAAGCAAGACAGAAGCCTGCATAAACTCTGCATAATTTGTTACGGCCACGGTCGTTACAAGGGTGTCACGACCGTGACACCTTACTTTGGGCCATCACGACCGTGAGGAAGTAGTCACGACCGTGACACTTGAAATCATCAAACAACGAGCGTGAAGACCTTGTCACGCCCGTGACAAGGATATAACTTGAATTTTGACTCAGACTACGTCAAGCCACCAGTGATGCCCACTCCTCCTGGTAATTCTCCTCAAGGCAGCACGTGAGGGAGACTTCTCCCATTTTCTGCTGCCACTTTCCAACATTTTCTCAACCACTTCAGCAAAGCCCAAGAAGCAAAAGACCAAGGACCAGCCCATTGGAAGCTCTATAAATAGGACCAGCTCAGGAGGATTCAAGAGAGATTTGAGTATCCAAATTTCCTGCGGAAGCTCTGCCGAATTACCTTACCATCAGAATTATTATTTCCAGCATTTTATTTTCTGCCTTATTTTATTTGTATCCAAACCAACCGTGTAACAATTTCCAACATTAGGGAATTGTTATACTTTTATTTGTTTCCAGCCTTCAGCATTCGTTTTAATTTTTATTTCCGCCTACTCCAAGCCTTCCGGTCTGTGGAAGAAGGAGTCTACTCAGATATTTGTTAATCAGGTTTTTCAGTTATTGCAATTTAATTTATTTATAATGTCTATTTATTTTTCTGCCATTAGTAAGTCAATAATTAACTCTGAGTCTGATTTAACCTCGATGAGTAGCTAAATACCTTAGGGCGGTATGTAGTTATAACTAACTTAACCGGTAAAATATAACCATGGGCTAAAATAATTAATCGCTTAACATTCTGGCTGATGCTTTTTAATTGAATTCGACCTTTTCGTTACGAGAGTAAGAAAAGGGTATTAGGTTGGGTCAAGACCACGAGAGTGTGAGATTTTAACCAGATAGCTAAAGTTACGCATTTAAATTAAATACAGCGAGAGCGCTTTAAGATAAATTAGAATTATTTAGTTTCCAAAAATTATCTCTAAACACTTATGGGCTAGCGAGAGCAGGCATAGGGCTTTAGGGATAAGATCTGATTCAAGACCATGAGAGTGTGAGTTGAGGGTATTCAAACTAGTAATCTCTACCGAATAGATTAAGTGAACATCTTTATAAGCCTAGGTTAGATTGACCCGCCTAAGTAAGTATAATTACATACCGACCGTTTTAGTATTATTTTATTAAAAACTTAGATTTTATTCCGCCTTCAATAGTCTTAGAAAACCAACAACAATCGTGACAACTATTCGCCTTAGCTAAACTAGAAGTTCATCTAGCACTACGTAACGATAGAATCCCTGTGGATCGATAATCTTAAATATTACTTCGATAGGTTGTGCACTTGCAGTAAGATACCGCTAGACGCATTAAGCAGACACGTCTTTAGCCCATCAAGTTTTTGGCGCCGTTGCCGGGGATTCCTTAATTTAGTTACTAGTGCACTTAGGTAGCATTGTCTAGACTAAGGTATCAACTATTTAATTTAATCTAATCTCCGAGTGTATGTCACGTACTCGCTCCAAAAGCGAAGACTTGCAACCTCTAATCCCTGAATCGGAACGCTTCTTACACGTAAGAAGACGTATACTCGATTTCGAAAATAATTCCAACATTCCAGATCTTCAATTAGATCCGCCTGAACCAGCCGTAAAATCAGAAAACGCAGGAATGGCTGAAGAACAAACTCATCCACTCAAGTATTACGCTAATCCTTCGCAAGGTGAACCGCATTCAAGCATTGCAGCGCCGGCTATCAACCGAAACGATTTCGAACTAAAACCATCATTGATATCAGCCGTGCAACAAAACCAATTCGCCGGAAATCCTACCGAGGATCCGAATCTTCATCTTTCGATCTTTGTGCAATATGCAGATACCGTAAAAGCCAATGGAGTTACCCAAGAAGCTATTAGACTACGTTTATTTCCTTTTTCGCTTCGAGACAGAGCAAGAGCATGGCTTCAATCTCTGCCTTCAAACTCAGTAACTACATGGGAACAACTTAAGAAAGTTTTCTTGAACAGGTATTTTCCACCTAGCAAGACAGCTATGCTGAGAGCTCAGATCAACGGATTTAAGCAAAGAGAAAGTGAATCATTATTCGAAGCTTGGGAACGCTATAAGGATCTACTTAGGCTTTGTCCACATCACGGATTAGTAGAATGGATGGTCATCCATACCTTCTATAATGGACTCTTGTACAATACAAGAATGACAATTGACGCTGCCGCGGGTGGTGCATTGATGGACAAAGAATATAGTGATGCCTATGCACTTATCGAAAGTATGGCTCAGAATCATTACCTTTGGGGAAGCGAGAGAGTCGCAACTGAGAAACCAACAAAGGGAGGTATGTACGAAGTAAGTAGTATGGACCAAGTCAATGCGAAGTTTGACCAACTAAGCCAAAAGATCGACAACTTGGCCATAACACCTGCAGCCACCGTGGCTGCCGTAACACCTAACTGTGAGTTATGTGGAGTCCCAGGACACAAAGTCTCTGATTGTCAACTATTGGCAGGAACTCCCACTGATCAAGTGAATTATGCTCAAGGAAACCCTTACTCAAACACATACAACCCAGGTTGGAAGAATCATCCGAATTTCTCCTATAAGAGTAACAATGCTTATTACGCACCAGGTCAAGCACCAGCTACATCACCAGGATATCAAAAGACTGCTCCTAATATCCCTAGAAAATCGAACCTTGAATTGATGATGGAGAGCTTTATAGCTAGCCAATCTCAGACAAACAAGGACTTCCTAAACCAAAACATTCACACTAGCGAGCAGATTAAACAATTAGTGAGCAAAGTAGATGCATTAGCTACCCATAACAAAATGCTTGAAACTCAGATTTCACAAGTAGCTCAACAACAAGCGCCTACTGCTGCACCAGCTGGAGTATTCCCTGGACAACCTCAACCTAATCCGAAAGGACATGCTAACGCTGTAATATTAAGAAGTGGCAAGGAACTTGACGGACCTACCGATCCAAGACTTGACAATCCAGCCATGTACCAAAAACCGGATAAACCGACTGAAGTGGTGAATGATCCAGAAGAAAAGGAAGATGAAAGTCGAGAGGTAGTGGAGAAAGAACAACCTTATGTGCCTCCACCACCCTATAAACCACCAATTCCGTACCCTCAAAGACTAATAAGTTCCAAGACGACGGGTCAATTTAAGAAATTTGTCGAACTTCTGAAACAGTTGAATATTACTATTCCGTTTACAGAAGCAATTACCCAAATACCCTCGTATGCCAAATTTTTAAAAGAAATCTTATCCAATAAGAAAAAGATAGAGGATAACGGAACAGTTACACTTACTGCCGAGTGTAGCGCCATAATTCAGAATAACATGCCTCCTAAGCTAAAAGATCCAGGAAGTTTCTCTATACCCTGTGTAATAGGAAAATTCGTCATTGACAAAGCTCTATGCGATTTAGGAGCCAGTATCAGTGTTATGCCCTTAACGATTTGCAAAAGGCTAGACATGGGAGACCTAAGACCAACTAAAATGTCCGTTCAACTAGCCGATCGCTCTGTTAAATATCCTGTAGGCATACTAGAAAACGTCCCAGTACGTATAGGACAATTCTACATTCCTACTGATTTTATAATCATGGACATCTCTGAAGACTCCACTACACCTATCATACTAGGAAGACCATTCTTAGCTACCGCCGGAGCCATAATAGACGTAAAAAGAGGAAAGCTAACCTTTGAAGTAGGTGAAGAGAAAGTTGAATTTGTTTTAACACAATTCTTACAATCACCAGCTATAGAGGATACATGCTATCTAATGGACGTAATTGACGAATGTGTAAGAGAAATGGAACTGGAGGAGACCACTTATTCTGAAATAATGAAAATTCAAATCCCTCCAATTTTCGAAGATGATAATTGGCAAAAACCGTATCAGGATAATAGTCTGAGCGAAAGCTTAGCACTTACACCGGATCCCATGCCAAGTAAAGATAAACCTACATTAGGATTAAAAACTTTACCTAAAAACCTAAGGTACGAATTCTTAGACGTTGAATGTAAAAGACCAGTTATAGTGAATTCCAGTTTAGGAACCATAGAAACAAAGAAACTTTTAGATGTCTTGAAGAAATATCCAACTGCATTAGGATATAACATATCTGATCTCAAAGGAATATGTCCTTCAGTTTGCATGCATCGCATTCTGCTTGAAGAAGATTGCAGAACCTCCAGAGAATCTCAGAGAAGAATTAACCCAACCCTTAGCACTGTAGTAAAGGAAGAAGTCAAGAAATTATTAGACGCCGGGATAATATACCCAATCTCTGATAGTGAATGGGTTAGTCCAATACATGTAGTGCCAAAGAAAGGAGGTATCACTGTTGTGAAAAACGCTCAAGGCGAATCGATATCGCAAAGAGTAGTGACGGGATATAGAGTGTGCATAGATTATCGTAAACTAAACAAAGCCACTCGAAAAGATCATTTCCCACTACCTTTCATAGATCAAATGTTAGAACGATTAGCCAAGCATTCTTACTTCTGTTACCTTGATGGTTACTCAGGATTTTTCCAAATCCCTATCCATCCTGATGATCAAGAGAAGACTACATTCACATGTCCTTATGGAACGTTCGCTTATAGGCGAATGCCCTTTGGATTGTGCAACGCTCCTGCAACCTTTCAAAGATGTATGATGTCAATCTTCGCAGATTTTATAGACAACATCATGGAAGTGTTCATGGACGACTTCTCTGTATGCGGGCAAAGCTTTGAAGGATGTCTATCAAACTTAGAAATGGTGTTAGAAAGATGTGTAAAAGTGAACCTCGTGCTTAACTGGGAGAAATGTCATTTTATGGTCAACGAAGGAATAGTATTAGGTCATGTAATATCAGATAAGGGAATTGAAGTCGATAAAGCTAAGATTGAAGTAATAAAGGACCTTCAACCTCCTAAAACCGTTCGAGAAATACGAAGCTTTTTAGGACACGCCGGTTTTTACCGACGATTCATCAAAGATTTCTCGAAAATTACTAAACCTCTTACTGGTTTATTGATGAAAGACGCTGAGTTCATATTCAATGAAGATTGTCTTAAGGCATTCGAAACTCTAAAAACAGCCCTCATCACCGCACCAATCATGCAACCCCCTGACTGGAGATTACCTTTTGAAATCATGTGCGATGCGAGTGACTATGCTGTGGGCGCAGTCCTGGGTCAGAGAAAAGAAAAGAAACTCCATGCGATTTACTATGCGAGTAGAACCTTGGATTCTGCCCAGATGAACTACGCCACTACAGAAAAAGAATTGCTAGCAGTTGTCTTTGCGCTTGACAAATTCCGCTCTTACCTAGTTGGAGCGAAAATAATCATTTACACAGACCACGCTGCTATCCGATATCTATTAACTAAGAAGGATGCTAAGCCAAGACTCTTAAGATGGATTTTACTCTTACAAGAGTTTGATCTAGAAATAAAAGACAAAAAAGGTACTGAAAACGTCGTACCGGACCATTTATCTAGAATAGAAGGTATTAAACCCGAACAAGTGCCGATTAACGATGACTTTCCGTATGAACAGCTGATAGCACAAATAGGAAGCGACCTAGCGCAGTTAGATATAAATGAACCAGAACCCGTGGAAATAATACAGACAACTGTAGGACTGCCATGGTACGCTGACATTGTCAATTACCTAGCCGCAGGAGCCCTTCCACCCGATCTAACCTATCAGCAGAAAAAGAAGTTCTTTCATAACCTAAAACAGTACTATTGGGATGAACCATTATTGTTCAAACGAGGACCAGATGGAATCTTTCGCCGATGTATTCCCGAAGAAGAAATAGAAGATGTCATTGCCCAATGTCATTCATCTCCTTATGGTGGACATGCGAGCACTTCCAAGACCTGTGCAAAAATCTTGCAAGCCGGCTTATACTGGCCTAATCTATGGAAGGATGTCCACATCGCTGTTATAAGTTGCGATCGGTGTCAACGCACCGGCAATATTTCAAGAAGAGATGAAATGCCCCAAAAGGGAATTTTGGAAGTAGAAATCTTCGACGTCTGGGGAATAGATTTCATGGGACCATTCCCATCATCTTTCGGTAATAATTACATACTCGTAGCTGTTGATTATGTCTCGAAATGGATTGAAGCCATAGCTTCTCCTACAAACGATGCACGAGTAGTAATAAAGCTTTTCAAAAACATAATCTTTCCCAGATTTGGTGTACCTCGACTCGTCATAAGCGACGGTGGCTCACACTTCATTTCAAAATTTTTTGACAAATTACTATCTAAGTATGGAGTGAGGCACCGTGTGGCTACACCATATCACCCACAAACAAGTGGACAGGTCGAAGTCTCAAACCGAGAGATAAAACAAATCTTAGAAAAGACTGTCGCCATATCTCGGAAAGATTGGTCATCTAAACTTAATGAAGCTCTATGGGCTTATAGGACCGCTTACAAGACTCCCATAGGTACTACACCTTTCAAACTAGTTTATGGAAAATCTTGTCACCTCCCAGTAGAACTAGAACACAAGGCTTATTGGGCGATCAGAACTCTCAATATGAACTATAACGCTGCAGGAGAAAAGCGAATCCTAGACATTAACGAATTAGAAGAATTAAGGTTAGATGCATATGAAAATGCTAAGCTATATAAGGAAAGAACCAAGCGATGGCATGATAAACGCCTATCTAAGAAAGAATTCAGTGTGGGAGACGTTGTACTCCTCTTTAATTCAAGACTTAGGCTCTTTCCTGGAAAATTAAAGTCTAGATGGTCAGGACCCTTTGATATAACTAGAGTATTCCCAAGTGGAGCAATAGAAATCAAGGGTAGGAACAATGAACCATTCATAGTAAACGGACAGCGCCTAAAACATTATCATAAAGTTGAAAATAGAGACTATACGAATGATCTAAAACTTTTGAAATTGTCCGCTAATTCCCCTGATTAGTCTAAACCTCAGCGTTACGTCAGGCTTTTGACAATAAAAACAGCGCTTAGTGGGAGGCAACCCATTCACTTATTTACCTATTTTAAACTATTCTTTTCTTTTTGAGCATTTCTTAATTATCGTTACTACTATTTGTTTAAATTGTTTTGTTAGTTTTATTTTACATTACTATTAGAGCCGTTACATTCTGGCATTTCATTTTCTTATTTTTATCCTAAATCACTTTTTACAGATTTTCTAAAGTCTTTTCCACTGAATTGTTTCCACCGTATTTACACTGACTATGGCTAACCAACCTATTAACTATATGGAAACCCAATTTAGAGGTAGGAACCAAAGAATAAAGTTCGAAGAGTTATCACAGAGGCAAATGGATTTGACCCTGTACCCAAATGAAAAGACTATGGAAACCTTAGGTATACATGATAGCATGATATACCTGTTCAACCGACTCGGATGGGAGAATGCAATGATCCAACACAAGTTTGCGACTTACCGTGAGCTCACCCTTGAGTTCCTTAGTTCCTTACTTTACCTACCTGAGCGCGGTTTTGGTTCTAGGAAAGGATTCATTAGTTTCCGCCTATTCGGAATAGAATACGACTTTAACCATAAAGAACTAGCTGACCTGTTAGGATTCCCTAGTGGACCTTTTGCCTTCACTACCACACAGGTAGAATTGATGGATGTGGAGCTAGATTTCTTTTGGGGGACTCTGACCGGAAACTACCACCCTGAACCAAATGACATGAACAATGATGAGATCCATAACCCTGCTCTACATTACTTCCACAAATTCCTCGCCCATACCTTCTTTGGAAAAGAAGAAAACATTACCGGAGTCTCTAAGGATGAATTATTTATTATGTCATGTTTCAATACTGGACAGTGTGTTAATGGTGTCCCTTTCATGATGCAAACCTTCACCCGCATCCAAGATGAACCTGAATTACCTATAGTGGTAGGAGGTCTTGTAACCATGATTGCTGACGCCTTAGGACTTAGGTACCAACTGGACAGGTGCACCCGTCTGGGAACCGTACGCCTGATGAATCTTAAATTCTGCTTCAATAGACATATTATAAGGAATTTAGGACGCCCACCTTTTGAGTACCTGATCCGGAACACAGTAGTCACCCTGTTCACATTGCCCAATCATGCAAAAGTAAGTGTTCATAATAAGGATAATTGGCTTTATGAGTTAAACCCACCTGATTATCCAGCCACTCCTGAAACACCTCAGTCTCACAGGATAACAGATGATATAATGACCGCTGTTGAAACTGACCCCGAGACACCTCCTGGATACCATGACATTGACCCAACTGACAAAGTTCATGAAACCCCTGGAGCGAATCACGGAGAGTACGCTAACAACTTGCAGAACATCATGCACACTCTCAATGCCTATCAAGCTGACATTAATCTATTCAGAGAAGACATTAAGAGTATGCGATTGGACATCGTGGGATTGACTGACATGGCCTGCGAACAATTCTATCATCTGGACTCCGCCATCGAAGACCTGAAGAAACGCCTTTGAACCGGCTATCAGTGATTTAGTTTATTAATTCCTTTCTCATTATTTTTTATCATTATTTTCATTTCCAGTTAAATTTATCTTTCGCAACGATTTCATAACATAATTTGAGTTTATGTAATTTCAGTTTTTCTTTATGCCATGCACTTTTTATTTCAATTGATTCTTCATTTTAGCAGCTTAAATAATTTTTCTATTTCTTTTCTATACACTGTGTGACCATATACTGTATGACTGCACTATTTTGTCTTAGGCTCGTATACTACTGTGTCGCAAATGCTATATACTATGGTGTGTGTTCATATAAGTGCTACTAAATAAAATGAATTACTATTAATTTAAAAATAACGTGAGACAATGTGCTTTTCTGGGAATTATTCAGCACCACACAGCCTCACGGTCGTCACGCCCCACTTACGATCGTGACATGCTCATTTAGCGTGTCACGACCGTTACGCCTAAGTCACGACCGTGACGATCTCTATTACAGAGATCGTGAGAAACAGAACTGTTTCTCATCGTGTCCACTCTTCTTCTCCATCCATAACCTATCTAACACACTCCCCACTCATTCCCAAACCGCCAAAACCTCTCCACTACCCCATTAATCCACCATTCCCTTTAACCATTTCAATTCCACTGTCCCGTATTTAACCCGAACACCAACCTCCCTCATTCTACCACTCTTCCTCCAAAACCTCACAAAAATCCTTCCACCCTCACTCTTCACATTTGCATGTTATGGATTCCATCATTTTCAGAGAAGGAGAAGCCGGAGAAACCCAGCGAGACCGTTTCGTCCGCTTCCAGAACCGCGGTCTGCAACCCACCCGGTACATTTCCACCGACTGTCTGCAAGAACTCGGTATGCTGTCCAGCGTTCAAAGCCTATTGCAGAAGGTTGGCCTGTGGGACCTCTGTCGTCAGCCACAGCCTACTTTCGAACTTCTGACGCTGGAGTTCCTCAGCTCTTACAACTACATCACCTCTCATGGTTCTCAGAGTCAGCTTACCGGCATCGTAACATTCAGACTGTTTGGCCAGGAGTTCAACCTCACACAAACCAGGATTGCCGAGCTGTTAGGTTTCGAGCACGGCACCGAAGCCCACCGTCGCGTGCCCGACAACTTCAGTGAACAAGCATTCACACTGTGGCACGACCTTACCAACACCCGTGCGACCACCTTCCAGAGCCTCAACGCCACACACATCCACAACCCGGCTATCCGCTACTTTCACCGGGTCCTCTGCAACACAATCTTTGCTAGAGAGAGCAACCACAAGCTCAACTCAAAGGAGCTTCTGTTTTTATACTGTGCCCTTCATGACGAGCCAATCAACGCTGCCCCCTTTATGCTCTACCACATCCAGGCCATCGCGCACCGAGGCTCATCCCCGTTCTTCATTGGAGGCATTGTCACCACCCTCGCCATTCAGCTGGGGCTTGGTGACGCGCTCGCTGATCTGCCGCACCTCGCCGCCGATTTCCTGACCATGAGCTACTGCCGGTCCGCCCACCTGATCGCGCAGCGAGAGGATGGCAGGTACAGCCCTGTTGTCAATGGCACCATTTTCCACCACATCACTCTGCCGTCCCGCACACGCATCGACCCGGCAAACCGAGCCAACTGGCTCTTTGCCTTACCAGCTGCTGCGGATCACGCCCCGGTACATGATGATCAGCCAGACGCCCCAGTGGACGAGATGCAGGACGCCATGGATGCCGCTGAGCATGTCCAGGACATCCCCGAGACTTCCACCCGACAGCAGGCGGCTCCCGCTGCCACACTTGAGGACGTCCTACTTGCGATCCACCAGCAGAACCTGATGAACGCAGCACTAGAGCGTCAGCAGAAGGCACAGTACGACGCTCTGCTCGGCACCATTGCTGCCAACCACGCGGCCACCAATGAGCGGTTTGGAGAACTTTTCGGCGAGCTCGAGGCGCTCCGCATCAGCATTACTGCTACCTCCGGCACCGGCTCTGATCCCGACGCGACTCCCTCCAGACGCCGCTCTCGCACCAGAGGCCGAGCCCGCGATCACCAGCAGCAGTAGTTTGCTTTTATGTTGTTTTTCAGTTTTAGTCTTGTACTGTATTTATACCGCTATTATATCACAACATTGAGGACAATGTCTGATATAGTGTGGGAGAGGTACTTTTCATTTCAATGTACTTTCAATTCTGTTGTATTCCTTTTAGAAAATCAATGAAATGAGCAAATCTGTGCGTTATTTTCTTTAATATCGAGTTTTCCCCGATTATTAAGCCATACTAGAAAAATCCTTAAATTACTCGCATTACCCGACTTACCACCGAATGGTTCGTAATTACGAAGCCGGGAACGATTAAACAAGACCAATACAATCTTGACATCTTCGACCCCCTGCTTAAGAAATTCCATCCCGATCACCATTGCGAGTGCACCTTTAGTTTCAGTTCAAAAGTAACCCCTAGTAGTTTATACTAGCAGTCAGCACCGTCCGAACACAAACCACGTGGGGAGCCGATGAATATAAGCGTTTGATGCCTAATCAATAATGATCCTTCGTATCTCAATGCAAAATGAAAAGAGATTGCACCAAAGTACACGGTCGCAGATAAGAAACGAGAAATATGAGAAGGACTCCGTTTCGGGTTGGTTCAGAGGTACTGGTTCTGAACTCGGTAGGGCGTGCTACGGCTCGATCCCCCACAACCTCCGCATCGGATAAAACATGAAGGGGTTACCACACTCGTGTACCAGACCCCGTGCAAAAAAAAAAAAAAAAAACAAAGGGATCAAAATCGCTAACCGGCTACTCCACTACGTGCGTGCGAAGGCAAAGGGCTTAATGTGACTGCGCTAGAACGAACCGGGTGAAATAAGATCGAAAAACTCTAGGTGAAATCGCAATGTGATTGCCGATTGTTTCGCTTGACGGGAAGTCGACGACATAGCCTGTTGCTTATGTCATTAGTGTATCGGTAGTGTTCTATCAAAGTACCGGACTATCCGACGAAACGATCCACCGGATGGTTTGCTATGAGTATGCGCGAATAAAATCTTGTCCGCCGATTTTCAACCAACTATTTGCTTGAGGACAAGCAAAGGTTTAAGTTTGGGGAAGTTTGATGACGAGAAAACGCATCGGTTATATCGCTAGATTTCATTGACTTTTACCGCGCATTCACCGTTTTAACGCTCGATTCCTCGAGTTTTTCTTACTATTTTGCAGGTACATCGATATGTGAGGCCAAATCATGAATTAAGAAGAAAAGAACAAAGAAACCACAAGAAATGAAGCAAGACAGAAGCCTGCATAAACTCTGCATAATTTGTTACGGCCACGGTCGTTACAAGGGTGTCACGACCGTGACACCTTACTTTGGGCCATCACGACCGTGAGGAAGTAGTCACGACCGTGACACTTGAAATCATCAAACAACGAGCGTGAAGACCTTGTCACGCCCGTGACAAGGATATAACTTGAATTTTGACTCAGACTACGTCAAGCCACCAGTGATGCCCACTCCTCCTGGTAATTCTCCTCAAGGCAGCACGTGAGGGAGACTTCTCCCATTTTCTGCTGCCACTTTCCAACATTTTCTCAACCACTTCAGCAAAGCCCAAGAAGCAAAAGACCAAGGACCAGCCCATTGGAAGCTCTATAAATAGGACCAGCTCAGGAGGATTCAAGAGAGATTTGAGTATCCAAATTTCCTGCGGAAGCTCTGCCGAATTACCTTACCATCAGAATTATTATTTCCAGCATTTTATTTTCTGCCTTATTTTATTTGTATCCAAACCAACCGTGTAACAATTTCCAACATTAGGGAATTGTTATACTTTTATTTGTTTCCAGCCTTCAGCATTCGTTTTAATTTTTATTTCCGCCTACTCCAAGCCTTCCGGTCTGTGGAAGAAGGAGTCTACTCAGATATTTGTTAATCAGGTTTTTCAGTTATTGCAATTTAATTTATTTATAATGTCTATTTATTTTTCTGCCATTAGTAAGTCAATAATTAACTCTGAGTCTGATTTAACCTCGATGAGTAGCTAAATACCTTAGGGCGGTATGTAGTTATAACTAACTTAACCGGTAAAATATAACCATGGGCTAAAATAATTAATCGCTTAACATTCTGGCTGATGCTTTTTAATTGAATTCGACCTTTTCGTTACGAGAGTAAGAAAAGGGTATTAGGTTGGGTCAAGACCACGAGAGTGTGAGATTTTAACCAGATAGCTAAAGTTAGGCATTTAAATTAAATACAGCGAGAGCGCTTTAAGATAAATTAGAATTATTTAGTTTCCAAAAATTATCTCTAAACACTTATGGGCTAGCGAGAGCAGGCATAGGGCTTTAGGGATAAGATCTGATTCAAGACCACGAGAGTGTGAGTTGAGGGTATTCAAACTAGTAATCTCTACCGAATAGATTAAGTGAACATCTTTATAAGCCTAGGTTAGATTGACCCACCTAAGTTAGTATAATTACATACCGACCGTTTTAGTATTATTTTATTAAAAACTTAGATTTTATTCCGCCTTCAATAGTCTTAGAAAACCAACAACAATCGTGACAACTATTCGCCTTAGCTAAACTAGAAGTTCATCTAGCACTACGTAACGATAGAATCCCTGTGGATCGATAATCTTAAATATTACTTCGATAGGCTGTGCACTTGCAGTAAGATACCGCTAGACGCATTAAGCAGACACGTCTTTAGCCCATCATTGTTATACCCCAAAATTTGCCCAACCTTTTTTCTTACTTGGCTTGTGTTTCATTTCATTTTTCTAGCATTTGCATATGCATAGCATTGTCCTATTCAGGAGATCAGGGGAGGTGTGTCATTTCAAGAGAAGAGTTATCAAGAGTGTCAAGCTCAGGCAAGAGTGTTTACTCAAGACATTAAGTGCTTATGGTCACCAAGAGGCAGTCAAAGATCATTGAGAGAATAGATTGGTATGTACTGCTTACCTCTTATCTTGGAGGTCAACTGAGGATCATCAGAGGATCATAAGCTCATGGATATGGATGGAAATGATTGGAGAGCTCATTGGGTGCTTTTTAAGGCCATTTTGGAGCTCATATAAGTTGTTATTTCATGCGCAAGAGGTTGCAGTCAAGGATTGTACACCTAGGGTTTCATCTGCTTAGTGCAAGATCAATTGTGGATTTGAAGGAGATTGAGACTTGGTTTTAAGTCATTGGAGTCATGGGAATTTGTGTTGAGACATCTAGAATGTTATTTCAAGGTTAAATCAAGAAGAATCAAAAGTGTGAGAAGTTACTAAATTAGGGTTTCAGAGGTTTGTCAGTGTAAAATCCCCTATTTAGTGCCTAACTTCAAGACTACATATCTCAAGATACAAGTTGAATCTCATTTCCTTATAAACATGAAACTTATAGGGCATGTTCTTAGCTTTATTTTGAGTACTAGAACTCATCCATTGGGTTTGTAGAACTTAAGTTATGACGCCATCAAGTTATGGGTCTTAGATGAACCTATTTTTCAGTCAACAAAAGTCAACCAACTTCCAAGGCACTTTTTACTTAGAATCATATTTCTCCTCAACTTTTGATGAACATGCAAGTTGTTCCTCATGATCTTATATTTCCAAAAGGTCCTAGAAGTCCTTTATCTCATTTGTGGAACTCAAGTTATGAAGCTTGCAAGGCAGAGGTATTTTGGGAAACTTTGATTATAAGTTATTTTTATTATAGGTCATGATCATGCCTTTGTGCACTTCAAATGAAACTTTCACCAACATGAAAGTTGCTCCAAATGACCTCAATTTCATCATGGAACATAAGATTATCATGAATTATGCTTGGATAAGGAGATTGGTGAAGAATTTTAAGGTGAATATGGACTTTTTAAGGTGAAGTCAATTGATCAAGCTTTAAGACTTTTTCATGCCATTTTTCAACCCATTTATGTTCACAATGTTCAAATAAGTGAAATGCATAAGATAATTTTGGTGTATGGTAGAAAATTCACGTGTAATTTGAAGTTACTTCATGAGAAAGATTCACATCAAAACTTGATAATTGGATCAAATTAAAGCCCAATTCGAATTCACATGTTCAATTCACATTGCCAACTGATAATTCAAATCATTTTCATGTGTGTACAAGATGGTTTTCACGTGTACATGAAGCTACTTGCCAAATTGGGATTTTTCAAAATTCAAGTGAACCAAACTATATTGGACCTCCATTTCATCAGAGATCCATAGTATTTAAGTTCAGAATGAAGTTTGAACCCTAATAATGTGCAATTCATGGAAGGAGAGCAGAATTGAAGTTTGAAAATTGGAGAGCAATTTGAAAATCGTAAACTGAGATTCAAGCCATTTCAACTCAAATCAAAGCAAGAATCATCTTCCTCAACTTCAGTGGAGTTGATCTGCATAGTTTGAAGCTAGCTCAAGCACATTTGAAGCTCCAACGGAGAGACTCCATTAGGTAACTTTCAGATCTAAGTTTCTCACATAATAGGCATTGATTTAGGATCATCCTTGTTGCATATGAAGTCCTACAATTGGTAGGCAAATTCTGGATGGTTAATTGTTGTGTTTGAGGTGTTTTACAGTTGTGTACATGAAATTTCTTTCATTCGTATCTCATGATTTATGCATGATAAATGAATTTAGAGACCGGATTTGGATTCTACACAGCTTGGCGTTCAATTTGATATAAAATTCTGCATGA